>BPLQ01014688.1:0-681289 GCA_021605075.1 Caerostris darwini
TTAATTCCAACCCTTTTTTTATGTAAGCCATTAGGGACATTGGTTAAAGAACTAAGTGTTTTTTACACATGCTTGAAATTAGACTATTAATCTATAATAAGGAATAATTTTTGTAGTTGTACTTTGGATCGAAGCGAACTGAAGACAATCCCCAACTTGATGGTTCTCAGTACTTCATCTAACCTCTACAAATTTAACATGCCGCTGTCCAGAGTAGACCTGAACCTGATGGTACATAGTAGGGTTTAGCTGATAGTACTTATTGATACTAGATGCCTAATTTCCTAGTTCAGAAGACTGGACTACAGCAGGACACTGACTAAATAGTAAAATTATCCATCCTCACATTACAGTGAGATTGTACTAGGTATAAGTTATTTAAACCAAATTCCTTGCTATCAGTTAGAGAATTATTTTTAAAAAATACAAACATTTTTTTTAGGTAAGCCATTAAAGATATTGATTAAAGAAGTAAATTGCTTTTTACATATGCTTCAAATTGTGAACACAATTGTAAAGTAATTATAAAGAACACTTCTATAAAGTTTTTCAGGAGCATATCATAAAATCAATTTGAGAAATATTAAATGAAATACTTTAAAAACAATTAATTCCCTTACAAATTGATTGGCACTTGTATGCACATAAGTCAATATATTTGACAATGAAAAAACTATCATTAATTCTCAATTCCTTTCAAACTTCGATTCTTAAAATATCTTTTATTCTTATGAAATATTTCTAAAGCATATTCCAAGGACAAAATAAAAATTAATATGAATTTTAAAATCAAATTATCGAAACTTAATTGTATGCATCAAATATTAAAAAACTAAATTTTTGTCAAGATATTATCAATCCAGTTGTCACATGCTGCATAAATAAAAAAAAATAGTTTATGCAAGAAAACTGTAAGTAATGATCAGTTTTTGTTACGGAGTTGGATAAAATACACGTGCTTCTTTTAGCTACATTTTATCATTATTAAGATATTCAAAGTCACAAAGTAAATCTCGACACTATGTCGACAAAAGTATAGTTTGGTAATTTTATTTCAATGAAAAATGAATCTTGTTGAAAGCTTTTATGAAAACAAACGAACTTTCGTTTAAGAAACCAAGATGATAAGAAAAATAAAAAATAAAAGTCTGAAATGGAGAAATAATTATCTCAAGCAATAAGTAAGAAATCTAATGATTTTCTTGATCTGAAAAATACATTTACCACATTTTTCAGAAATTTTTTTCTTTTTTTTACTTCGCCGTGATTCATACGATATAAAACTCGTGCTTCTGTGCATGTAATATGTTTCTTTTTGGCGGAAAAGTTTGAAACAAGGATATGAAAGAAAAAAAAACCCCTTAGAATTCAGCGAATAAAAACTAGCACTTAATAACGTATAAGAAGGATAAGAAATGATAAAATCTAGAAATTTTTCTCATCAATCTTCATAAAGTTTGAAAGAACAGAAACACATTTTATCGATTTCGGTGCTTTTGTGGCTGGTATATTTTTGTACATAGCAAGGCGAATGAGGGCGAAATAACATTTAAAAAAAAAGTAAATTGTGTTGCAGTGGGAAAAAAATATATTTGTTTAAAACAAAAAAAAAATGAATGTATCAGCATGATTTGTATTGAAAAATACAGTAATTCGTCATCTGTTTTTTTTTTACCACTAAAAAGAACCATTTGATCAATAAGGTATTGATGTATATAGAGAAATGATTATTTAAAAAAATTGTTTCCTTTGGAATATATTAAATAAAAAATATAAAAATATTATAGAAATGTTCGTATTTTTTCGTATAATTATTTTATATTAATTAATAATAAAAAAATATCAGTATTTTATTTTGAGAATACAGTTTGAAATTGGTGTTCGTTGTCTTAGAACGATGAATGTTTTATAATGATGCATTTTGACACCTGGCTCATTAACCACTAGAAGGCGGCTATGTAGGAGATTCAGCGTTTCCCACATATGGGTAGGGGGTGTTACACAACATCCCTACCTCAATTTAGAAAAAAAAATCACCCAGCATATCATTTTAAATCGACACCTAGAAAGTTGCATCCAAACCTCCTCCAGGGCATAAAGGTGTAACCTTCTTAGAAAAACTTCTTACAAAGATTTTGCGTTCCAAGGATTTATTGTTCTCGTACCTCTTTTAGATTTAAGCACAGGTATAAATATCAGCTGCATTAGACAGGTTTCAAAACCTTGATCCTTTAATTCAGAAATTCAAAGCGCCATCTAGGATGCTCCAGCTTTAAAAAAATTTTTAACTTAGATAAATTGAACTTTTTTTAAAAGAAATAATGCCGAATCCTTAAAAAACTTACTTATTTTATTATTTGGTTTATAAGTTTAACTCAAGTTCTTAAAATATTTCTCGAGTAATTTGGAATTAATCTCAATCGAATAAAAAACACTTCCCATTTATACAGTAACATCTACTCCAAGAACCCCTGTGGTCTCATGGAAGGAGTGTAAGGGCTTCTGTCATGATGGAGCACTGGTAGGTAGAATCCTGACATGGTTCCGTGACGTTTGATTTTTTATGGGATAAGGCTGTCAGCCCTACACACACCGGCTTATATACCCTACATTCGCTTATTATACGGGAGAAAACCTAGACAACTCCCACCGGATAGTCCGATTCAAGAGGCAAGATGCTGAGCATCGCAAACGCCATCGAGTCTCCACGTCTTTTGAAACATTATCTAAAACAAAACCGCCAGTTGATTGAATCTCAGCCCTAATGTTAACCCGTGTCAAGTCGGGCATATATACATTGTTTGTATATGTATTGTATATATAATTTCGTATTCAAATGAATTCAATGCGCAAAATTAATAACTTCAAAAAATTAAACTTCTAAAGGCTTTTAAAAATATCTACTTTTCAGTAACATAATTAATAGTTAGGCATTTATTCATGCAAATAATATTTATATTTATATTTCGTTCACCAGTTGTGTGAAACACTAACAAGCGGTGATGTTGAACGGATTCAAACAGAGTGGCACAACAGGGGTGAAATGTATTTTCGGAGGGATTTCAACTTCAATAAAAATAATTTTTATTTTTATTAACTAAAAGTTTAAGTAAAACATTATTAAAAGAAAAAATTGCATAAAAAAATTTCCACAGTAATTTTAAGTCTTGTTCATTCGTTCTTTTTTTGTGCCGTGTATATCTGATCAAAGTAATTTATTCGCCCATTTAAGCTTTGAAAACGAATGTTCATAAAGAATTCGAATTACTGTTCCACTTAGAGAATAATATAAGAGTTTGATAATATTGTGTAAAGTTTATCAATCAAATACAAGTATTTGTAATACAAAAAATTAAGTATAAATTAAATAAAAAAATATTTTTACCAATAGGAGAGCATTTAGGCTTAAATAATTCTATTATGAACTAAAAATACTTGTTGAAGACTTCGATAGATCAACATGTGTCCCCGGTGCCATTGAAATCTATAAAGATCCTTAGGGTTTGCCACTGAGGCACTATTTAGGATACTCCCTCTCACCATTAAATTCAATGAAAGTTTTTTCAACGACTTACTGTTAAATCATCGATATCCTTAGTCCAATGTAAGAAAAGGTATTTTCAGGTCAGTTCACTTGCCATAGTGCAAAAAATTCGAGAACTGGACATCGATGTATGCATTAGACCAATATTCGCCAGGCTGTTCAAGGTCCGATATACACAGGAATTTACGGATAATTTTTTACCAAATAGAAGCATATACTTGAATTATAGATGAATAATTTGTATAGTTCATTTTATGTTCTGCAGATAGGGATGTTCAAACCGCATCATTAGTTGTTAGGGTGATAATGTTTTCTTTAAAATGAATATAATTTCTCAGTCGCAATGCTGTTGTTAGTTGAAAGAAGTTTCATCGTTATAAAAATAATTATGTCAAAAATTTCGTCTTATGCTGTGGTATGCATTAGCCTAAAAAAAATTCACAACCAAATAAGTGGATAATTGGAAATAGAGTGAAAAAATTGAGAGAAAATGGTTCTGTAACGAAAGTCATCGATATAATAGTCCTAAAGAGGAAGAAAGAAGTGCAGAAAATTTTAAGCACCGCTTGTTTCAATCTGTCATAAAATGATTGAGAAAATGATCTGACCATGCTGGTGTTACATATGGAAAGTTTCAAATATTGTGATGAAGCTGAGATTGCATATGTACAATGTACTGTGATGAAGCTGAAATTGCATGTGTACATTGTATTTGTACAGCAATTGAAAGAAATTAATAACATTCGTTTGATTCAGAAAGATAACACCGTGTTTATTTATATAAATAGAAGAATGAATATTTATTGCGGTTTCCTTTTTAGAACATGAACTCAATTTAATTTCAAACTCTTGCTTTAATTTATTACAAAGTTTAAAGACATATCGAGTTTTGGATTAAACTATAATTTTAATTTAGATTTTTATGTTAAACTAAAACCACTGATGCATGGAATTCTGAAAAATATTTCTAGAAAAATCTGTGACCTTTACGAAACTATGTTCATTCACAAGGGTACAATGCTGTTTTATTCTCGACGAGGATGACACTTTTTTGAAGTCATCTGTACAAATTGAACAACCATTGGAATGGTTGTCCCAATCTGCCATACAATGATTGAGAAAATGAGCTGACCATGCTGTTGTTACATACGGAACGATTCAATGGAATGCGATGAAACTGAGATTGCATGTGTACAATGTGTTTGTATAGAAGTTGAAAGAAACTGATAACATTAGAACTTATACTACTTCGTTTGATTCAGAAAGATATCCTCCACATTTATTTCAATAAATAGAAGAATGAACATTTATTGCGGTTTCCATTTTAGAATAATTTAATTGCAAAATCTTGCTTTAAATTATTACAAAGTGTAAATAAATTTATAGGTCTATCGACTTTTGGATTAAACTGTAATTTTGATTTAGAATTTTATGTTCCACAAAAATCACTGATGCATGGAGTTCTGAAAAATATTTCTAGAAAAATCTGTGCCTTTACTAAACTATTTTCATTCAAAGGAGTACTACAATGCTGTTTTATTCTCGAAGAGGATAACACTTTTTTTTGGAGTCATCTGTACAGATTGGACAGCCGTTGGGAAGGTCGGTTTAGAAGTGCAGTGGCCCTTGAACAACGTGGACTGTGCTTTGCATGCTTATTCACGTCGAACACCACTTTTCTGCGTTGGACTGAGCCAGCGAAAACTAGCATGAAAAGTTTTTCTTCCTTTCTTTCTTTCTTCTTCCGTTTTCGAGTTCACATTGATTCTATGGCAGGGTTTTAAAAGATTAGCTCAGCTTCTTTAAAAAAAAAAAAAACTTTTTTTTTTTTCCTTTCCTTAACTTTTAGTTTTCATTTGCAAAGGCTCACGAAAAGACCATGCAAGAAAATAAAAATTTCTAACTGCTAAAGAGGGGTAAAAAAAAAAAATTATCTTTAAGGAAAAAGGGAACGAGTGAAAAATGTCACAGAAAAAATAACGAGTATGTAAAATAAAATAAAAAAAATTTACCGAAAGGGGACAAAAAAAGTAAAAAAAAATAATAATAATGTAAGAAACTGTGAAACTCCATTGCATGAGTTGAACAGCGGGGAGGAAATAATAAAGCTGTCTGCTACTAAATCTAGAAACGTCGAAATTAAAGTACGTTAAAATTAAAATACATCAGGCATCATGCTAATAAAATCGTGAAGAAAGAAAAAAAATTGCTAACAATAAAAAGAGAAAATAACGAAGTAAAACTCCTTGAAAAATTTCCTTATTGTTTGGCAATAACTTTTCGAGGGAACTTCATTCTGCAGTAGTTCGATTGCAGACTTCTTCATTTTATCTTTCATTCATTTGCTCTTTGTGAGTTTTTCGTTTCAATTTTAAGGCTTATTATTTCCTGTGGAGTCCATTACTAAGCGTGGGAAAGCGATTTCGCCGCGTTTAATATATAACACATCTTATTTATTTATTTTTTTAATTTGACAGCCAACAGAGAGTCGACACTGCAGCAGTGGAACATATTGGGACACGATTCCTTCTCATTAAATTGGCAGCTGGGATGAGATTCGAATTTCCTTCTTGAAAGGATGCATTCCTAGAAATTAAATCTTCCAACTTAGGCGAATAAGTTTCTTTACAGCTGTATCTTTTATTTTATTTTATTCATTGGTGAGTCCCGAAAATTGAAGAAAAAGAAAAAGAAAAGAAAAATAGATTCTCCGGATGTTTCATGATTCCGAACAATCAGTTCCTGTTGTATTATTTTTACAAATTTTTATTTTTGTTAACAAGATTTCGCAAAAAGAAATTTAACAATTCGACGTATTAAAAGATGTGTCTCACTAGAATTAATGCTTTGATATCATTTCTTTTCAGGTTTTGGAATTTATTGAAATTTGTTTTCGAAGTTGAAATAGTAATTTAAATTGTTTGGGGAACAGATGTTTTTTTGTATCATACGATTCTTTGTTTAAAGTGTGATTTGTTTTCTTCTACACAGTAAAAAGATTAAATTAATGCTTTTAAAAATTAATACTTTTAATTTAATATTTTTTGAGGTTGTATAACTGAATTTGAATATTTGTTAAATGTCAAATTTGCTAGTGTATATTCATGCTTATTTACCAAGTGCTTTAAGCAATCAGAAAATAAATTAATTAAGGACAAAGAGCAAATGAAAAATAGGTGCACCTATTTAATAATTTCAAATTATAATTTTAATAACAATAAGTAAAAGGAGAGATATTTATTTGTTTCCAATGAATTAAAATGATTTCTATTAAGAATTTGACAACTTTATAAGCAACATATAATATAACTATCAACAGCCCATGGTGGGCCATGACCTTCTGCCAGATTTTGAAACATGAATTTTTTTTTCTTTTTAAGGGGTAAATTTTTAGATCTAGGTAGTAGTAGTCCAAAAGTTCTAATACTGCAAACGTTTCCTTTAAAAAGTATACCATTTCTCCTTCCCAATCTTGTTTCATCATTATAAAAATAAAAAAATAAAAAATTTTATGCTGTGGTATGCATTAGCTTAAAAGGAAATTCACAACCAAACAAGTGGATAACAAGAAATATAGTGAAGAAATTGCGAGAAAATAGCTCTTTAATGGAAGTCGTCGATATAACAGTCCTAAAGAGGACGAAAGGACTCCAAAAAATTAGGCAATGCTTATCCCAATCTGCCATAAAATTATTGAGAAAATGATCTACCCATGCTGGTGTTTCACACGGAAAGGTTCAATGGATTGTGATGAAGCTGAAATTGCATGAGGACAATGTATTTGTACAGCAGTTGAAAGAAACTTATAACATTAGAGCGTATACTATTTCGTTTGATACTCCTTCCCCCTTATATAATTAGAAGAATGAAAATTTATTACTGTTTCATTTTCAGAACATAACTGAATTTAATTCCAAACTCTTGCTTTAATATATTTCAAAGTTCAAATAAATTCAAGGACATGTCAACTTTTGGATTAAACTGTAATTTTGACTGAGATTTGTATATTCCCCTAAAACCACTCATGCATAGAGTTCCGAAAAATAGTTCTAGAAAACTCTGTGCCTTTACTAAACTATGTTCATTCAAAGGAGTAGAATGCTGTTTTATTCTCGACGAGGCTGACACTTTTTTGGAGTCATCCGTACAGATTGAACAGCCGTTGGGAAGGTTGGCTTAGAAGTGCAGTGGCCCTTGAACAATGTGGACTGTGCTTTGCGTGCTTATTCACGTCGAACACGGCTTTTCTGCGTTGGACTGAGCCAGCGAAAACTAGCATGAAAAGTTTTTTTTCATTTTCTTTCTTCCTTTCTTCTTCCGTTTTCGATTTCCCATTGATTCCTTGGCAGGGTTTTAAAAGATTAGCTCAGCTTCTTTAAAAAAAAAAAAAAAACTTTTATTTTTTTCCCCTCTCCCTTAACTTTTAGTTTTCATTGGCAAGGCCTCACGAAACGCCCACAGAAAAAAAAGAATTCTAACTGCTAGAAGAGGGGTAAAAAAAATTTTAACTTTAAGGGAAAAGAGAACGAGTGAAAAATGTCACAGAGAATATAAAGAGTATGTAAAATAAAATAAAAAAATACTGAAAGGAACGAAGACGACAAAAAAATAAAAAGAAGAACATAAGAAACTGTGAAACTCCATTGCATGACTTGAACAGCGGGCAGGAAATAATAAAGATTTCTGCTACTAAATCTAGAAACGTCGAAATTAAAGTACGTTAAAATTAAAATACTACAGCAGGCATCATGCTACTGAAAGCGTTAAGTAAGAAACAAAAAATTTGCTAACAATAAAAGAGAAAATACCGAAGTAAAACTCCTTGGAAATTTTCCTTATTGTTTGGCAATAACTTTTCAAATTAACTTCATTCTGTAGCAGTTCGACTACAGACTTCTTCATTTTATCTTTCATTCATTTGCTCTTTGGGAGTTGTTTTTCGCTTCATTTTAAGGCTTATTATTTCCTGGGGAGTCTATTACTAAGCGTGGGAAAGCGATTTCGCCGCGTTTAATATATAACACTTCTCATTTATTTATTTTTTTAATTTGACAGTCAACAGAGAGTCGACACAGCAGCAGTGGGACATATTGGGACACGATTCCTTCTCATTAAATTGGCAGCTGGGATGAGATTCGAATTTCACTTTTTGAAAGGATGCATTCCTAGAAATTAAATCTTCCAACTTAGGCGAATGAGTTTCTTTACAACTGTTTATTTTTTTTTTTATTCTTTGGTGGGTCTCGAAAATTGAAGAAAAAAAAAAGAAAAGAAAAATGGAATCTCTTGATGTTTCAAGATTCCGAGCAATCAATTCGTGTGTTATTAATTTTTACAAATTTTTATTTTTGCTTAACAAGATTTCAGAAAAAAGAAATTTAACAATTCGACGTATTAAAAGATGTTTCTCACTTGAATTAAATGCTTTGATATCGTTTCGTTTCGGCTTTTGAATTTATTGAAATTTGTTTTCGAATTTCGAATAGTAATTTAAATTGTTTGGGGAGCAGATGTTTTTTAAATCATACGATTGGACGACAGCATAAAGTGTGATTTTTTTCCTTCTATTCAGTAAAAATATTAAATTAATTTAATATTTTTAAGCTTGTATACTGAATCTGAATACTCTTAATTATCAAAGTTGAAAGCATATATTTTTGCGTATTTGCCAAGTCATTTCAGTAATTAAAAATAAATTAATTAATGATTAAGAGCACCTATTTATTAATTCCAAATTAAAATTTTAACAACAACAAAGAAAAATTAAATTGTAATTTTGAGTTAGATTTTTATGTTCCTCTTATACCACTGATGCAAGGAATTCTGAAAAATAGTCCTAGAAAAATTTGTGCCTTTACAAACTATGTTCATTCAAAGGAGTACAATGCTGTTTTATTCTCGACGAGGACGACACTTTTTTGGGGTCATCTGCCAGATTGAACAGACGTTGGAATGGTTGTCCCAATCTGCCCTAAAGTGATTGAGAAAATGATCTCACCATGCTGATGTTACATACGGAAAGATGCGATGGATTGTGATGAAGCTGAGATTGCATGTGTACAACGTATTTGCACAACTGTTGAAAAACAAACTGTTAACATTATAATGTATACTACTTCGTTTGATTTAGAAAGATACCCCACAGTTTATTTCAATAAATAGAAGAATGAACATTTATTGCGGTTTAGAACTGAATATTTTTTGCCGTTTAGAAATGAACATTTATTGTGGTTTCATTTTTAGAACTCGGTTTAGTTCCATGAACTCAATTTAGTTGCAAATTCTTGGTTTAATTTATTACAATGTTTAAAGGGCACGTCGATTTTTGGATTAAAGTGTAATTTTATTTTATATTTTTATGTTGCATTAAAATCACTGATGCATGGAGTTCTGAAAAATATTTCTGGAAAAATCTGTGCCTTTACTAAACTATGTTCATTCAAAGGAGTACAATGCTGTTTTATTCTCTACGAGGATGACACTTTTTTGGAGTCATCTGTACAGCCGTTGGGAAGGTTGGCTTAGAAGTGCAGTGGCCCTTGAACAACTTGGACTGTGATTTGCGTGCTTATTCACGTCGAAACACGGCTATTCTGCGTTGGACTGAGCCAGCGAGTTTTTTTTTCCATTTTCTTTCTTTCTTTCTTCTTCCTTTTTCGATTTCACATTGATTCCTTGGCAGGGTTTTAAAAGATTAAATCAGATTCTTTAAAAAAAAAAAAAAAAAAAATTCATTTTTTTCTACCCTCCCTTAACTTTTAGTTTTCATCGGCAAGGCTCACGAAAAGCCCACGGAAAAAAAAAAAAAAAAAAAAAATTAACTACTAGAAGAGGGGTAAAAAAAGAAAATTTAACTTTAAGGAAAAAGGGAACGAGTGAAAAATGTCACAGAAAAAATAACGAGTATGTAAAATAAAATACAAAAATTTTACCGAAAGGAACGAAGACGACAAAAAAAGTTTTAAAAAAAGGGACGTAAATAGCTGTGAAACTCCATTACATGAGTTGTACAGCGGGGAGGAAATAATAAAGCTTTCTGCTACTAAATCTAGAAACGTCGAAATTAAAGTACGTTAAAATTAAAATACTACAGCAGACATCATGCTACTAAAAGCGTGAAGAAAGAAAAAACCTGCTAACAATAAAAAGAGAAAATACCGAAGTAAATCTCCTTGGAAATTTTCCTTATTGTTTGGCAATAACTTTTCAACGGAACTTCATTCTGTAGTAGTTCGATTACAGACTTCTTCATTTTATCTTTCATTTGTTCTTTGGGAGTTTTTCGCTTCATTTTAAGGCTTATTATTTCCTGGGGAGTCGATTACTAAGCGTGGGAAAGTGATTTCGCCGCGTTTAATATATATAACACTTCTTATTTATTTATTTTTTAATTTGACAGCTAACAACAGAGTCAACACTGCAACAGTGGGACATATTGGCACACGATTCCTTCTCATTAAATTTCCAGCTGGGATTAGATTCGAATTTGATTCTTGAAAGGATGCATTCCTAGAAATTAAATCTTCCAACTTAGGCGAATGAGTTTCTTTACAGCTGTTTATTGTATTTAATTTTTTTCATTCTTTGGTGGGTCTCGAAAGTTGAAGAAAAAGTAAAAAGAAAAGAAAAAAAATGGATGCTCCCGATGTTTCAAGATTTCGAGCAGTCAGTTCGCGTTTTATGAATTTTTATAAATTTTTATTTTGGTTCGACTAGATTTCGGAAAAAGAAATTTAACAATTCGACGTATTAAAAGATGTTTCTCACTGAAATTAATGCTTTGATATCATTTCGCTCTATCTTTGGAATTTATTGAAATTTGTTTTCGAAGTCGAAATAGTAATTTAAATTGTTTGGGGAGCAGAAGTTTTTAAATCATATAAACGATACGTAAACGTACGATTCGACGATAGCATAAAGAGTGATTTCTTTTCTTCTATACAGTAAAAAGATCAAATTAATTTAATATTTTTAAGGTTGTATACTGAATTTGAATACTCTTAATTGTCAAAGTCGTAAGCACATATATTTGCGATTATTAAAATTTTAATTTCAACAAAATAAAAGAAGAGATATGGGGGATGACAGATCAAATCGTATCCCACATCATCCAGTTTTCCCATCGCCAATACATCCTTGTGCACAGGTGTGTTGTCCTGGTGAAAGATGACTTTTTTCTTCTTCAATCTACGCCTATTTTTACTAATTTTCGTATCGAACTGGTCAAGATGTTTGGATTGCTGTAAAAAAATTGCTGTTGATTCGCCTGTAATTGCTTTGCCTTTTGCAAGGTAATCAATTAGCAGGATCCTTTTCGCACCCAAAACAATCTGACCATGACCTTTCCGGCAGATGAGATCGACTTCGAATATTTTGGCGCTGAACCACCAGATTCCACCTACTGCTTGGACTGTTCTTTGTTTCAGGCGTGTAGTGGTGGACCCATGGTGACAAATCCCAGCACAAAATCGGTCGAATCCTTATTGAATTGGTCCAAATATTGCTATGAAAATCGTTTGCGCATTTGCTTTTTGTAGGCATTCAGCAAATGCTGCACCCATCTTGCGCAAAGCTTTCGCATTACTAATTTTTCGTGCAAAATGTGTCGCAATCTTTCTTCCAATACTCCCACAGCCTCAGCTGTCTCATTCAACTGAACTCGCCTATCGTTCCACACGTTATCAAGTACTTTTTCGATGGTTTCCGGTGCGGTTGAGGTTTTTGTCCGTCTCACGTGATTAATATTTTTGCGTTCCACTAAAACCACTGATGCATGGAATTCTGAAATATTTCTAGAAAAATCTGTGCCTTTACTAAACTATGTTCATTCAAAGGAGTACAATGTTGTTTTATTCTCGACGAGGATGACACTTTTTTGGGGTCAACTGTACAGATTGAACAGCCGTTGGGAAAGCTGGCTTAGAAGTGAACAATGTGGACTCTGCTTTGCGTGCTTATTCACGTCGAACACGGCTTCTCTAAGTTGAACTGTGCCAGCGAAAACTAGCATGAAAAGTTTTTTTTCATTTTCTTTCCTTCTTCCTTTTTCGATTTCAGATTGATTCCTTGGCAGGGTTTTAAAAGATTAGCTCAGCTTCTTAAATTTTTTTTTTCTTACTCCCTTAACTTTTAGTTTTCATTGGCAAGGCTCACGAAATGCCCACGGACAGAAAAAGAAAATTTCCAACTGCTGGAAGAGGGGTAAAAAAAAAATTAACTTTAAGGGAAAAGGGAACGAGTGAAAAATGTCACAGTGAAAATGAGGAGTATGTAAAATAAAATAAAATATTACTTAAAGGAACGGAGACAAAAAAAAAAAAAAAAAAAAAAAAAAACTGTAAGAGCGTACTCCATTACATGAGGCGGGGAGGAAATAATAAAGCTTTCTGCTACTAAATCTAGAAACGTCGAAATTAAAGCATGTTAAAATTAAAATACAGCAGGCATCATGCTACTAAAACCTTGAAAAAAAAAAAAAAAATACCAACAATAAAAGAGAAAATACCGAAGTAAAACTCCTTGGAAATTTTCCTTATTGTTTGGCAATAACTTTTCAACGGAACTTCATTCTGTTATAGTTCGATTACAGACTTCTTCATTTTATTTTTCATTTGCTCTTTGGGAGTTCTTCGCTTCATTTTAAGGCTTATTATTTCCTGGGGAGTCGATTACTAAGCGTGGGAAAGCGATTTCGCCGCGTTTAATATATAACACTTCTCATTTATTTATTTTTTAATTTGACAGCCAACAGAGAGTCGACACTGCAGCAGTGGGACATATTGGCACACGATTCCTTCTCATTAAATTGGCAGCTGGGATGAGATTCGAATTTCATTCTTGAAAGGATGCATTCCTAGAAATTAAATCTTCCAACTTAGGTGAATGAGTTTCTTTACAGCTGTTTATTTTATTTTATTTTATTCTTTCGTGGGTCTCGAAAATTGAAGAAAAAGAAAAGGAAAGAAAATGGAATCTCCGGATGTTTCAAGATTCCGTGCAATCAGTTCGTGTTTTATTAATTTTTACAAATTTTTATTTTTGTTTAACAAGATTTCGGAAAAAGAAATTTAACAATTCGACGTATTAAAAGAGGTTTCTCGCTAGAGTTAAATGCTTTGATATCATTTCGCTTTAACTTTGGAATTTATTGACATTTGTTGTTTGGAGAGCAGATGTTTTTTAAATCATACGATTCGACGACAGCATAAAGTGTGATTTCTTTTCTTCTATACAATAAAAATATTAAATTAATGCTTTTAAAAATTAATGCTTTTAATTTAATATTTTTTGAGGATGTATACTGAATTTTAATATTTGTTAAATGTCAAATTTGCTAGCATATACTGATGCTTATTTACCAAGGCCTTTCAGTATTTAGAAAATAAATTATTTAAGGAACAAAAAAGCAAATGAAAAATAGATGCACCTATTTAATCATTTCAAATTATAATTTTAACAATAACAAATTAAATGAGATATATCTATTTATTTATTATGAATTAAAAGGATTTCTATTAAGAATTTGAGAACTTTATAAGCAACATATAATATTTAACAGTCCATGGTGGGCCATGGCCTTCTGCCAGATTTCGAAGCATGAATACATTTTCTTTTTACAGGGTAAATTTGTTTGACCTAGGTTCATACTTCTGATTTTTTTGTTGTACGGTCATATTAGACTAGGGCCTACGATTTAAAGTGGATTACGAAAAGTTTCCGTGGATTGTGATGAGGCTGAGATTGCATGTGTATAATGCGTTGTGATGAAGCTGAGATTGCATGTGTACAATGTGTTTCTATAGCAGTTGGAAGAAACTGATAACATTAGAACGTACACACTTCGCTTGATGAAAACGAAACCCTTACGTTTATTTATATAAACCGAACAATTATTGAGGTTTATAAATGAACATTTATTGTGGTTTCATTCTTAGAACAGGAACTCAATTTAATAGTAAACTCTTGCTTTAATTTATTACAAAGTTTAAATAAATTCACCGGCACATCGACTTTTGGATTAAACTGTAATTTTGACTTAGGTTTTTATGTTCCACCAAAACCACTGTTGAATGGAGTTCTGAAAAATATTTCTGGTAAAGTCTGTGCCTTTACTAAACTATGTTCATTCAATAGAGTACTACAATGCTGTTTTATTCTCGACGAGGATGACACTTTTTTGTAGTTATCTGTACCGATTGAACAGCCGTTTGGAAGGTCGGCTTAGAAGTGCAGTGGCCTTTGAACAACGTGGACTGTGCTTTGCGTGCTTATTCACGTCGAACACGGCTTTTCTGCGTTGGACTGAGCCAGCAAAAACTAGCATGAAATTTTTTTATTTTCTTTCTCTCTTTCAACTTCCTTTTTCGATATCACATTGATTCCTTGGCAGGGCTTTAAAAGATTAGCTCAGGTTCTTTAAAAAAAAAAAAAAAAAAACCTTTATTTTTTTTTCCCCTCTCTTAACTTTTAATTTTCATTGGCAAGGCTCACGAAAAGCTCAAGGAAAGGAAAAAAAATTTCTAACTGCTAGAAGAGGAGTGAAAAAAAAAATTTAACTTTAAAAAAAAGGGAACGAGTGAAAAATGTCACAGAGTAAATAACGAGTATGTAAAATAAAATAAAAAAAAAACTACCGAAAGGAACGAATACGACAAAAAAAAAAAAAAAAGGGGACTAAAGAAACTGTGAAACTCCATTGCATGAGTTGAACAGAGCGGAGGAAATAATAAAGCTTTCTGCTACTAAATCTAGAAATCGTCGAAGTTAAGGTACGTTAAAATTAAAATACATCAGGCATCATGCTACTAAGAGCGTGAAGAAAGAAAAAAATTTACCAACAATAAAAAGAGGAAATACCGAAGTAAAACTCCTTGGAACTTTTCCTTATTGTTTGGCAATAACTTTTCAAGGGAACTTCATTCTGTACTAGTTCGATTACAGAATTTTTCATTTTATCTTTAATTCATTTGCTCTTTGTGAGTTTTTCGCTTCATTTTAAGGCTTATTATTTCCTGGGGAGTCCATTACTAAGCGTGAGAAAGCGATTTCGCCGCGTTTAATATACAACACTTCTTATTTTATTTTTTTTTTTTTAATTTGGCAGCTAACAACAGAGTCGACACTGCAGCAGTGGAACATATTGGGACACGATTCCTTCTCATTAAATTGGCAGCTGGGATGAGATTCGAATTTCACTCTTGAAAGGATGCATTCCTAGAAATCAAATCTTCCAACTTAGGCGAATGAGTTTCTTTACAGCTGTTTATTTTATTTTGTTTTATTCTTTGGTGGGTTTCGAAAATTGAAGAAAAAGAAAAAGAAAAGAAACATGAATGCTCCGGAAGTTTCAAGATTCCGAGCAATCAGTTCGTGTTTTATGAATTTTTACAAATTTTTATTTTTGTTTAACAAGATTTCGGGAGAAGAAATTTAACAATTCGACTTATTAAAAGATGTTTTTCACTTGAATTCATGCTTTGATATCATTTCGCTTTAGCTTTGGAATTTACTGTGATTGGTTTTCGAAGTTGAAATTGTGATTTAAATTGTTTGGGGAACAGATGTTTTTTAAATCATGCTACGATTCTCTGTTTAAAGTGTGATTTATTTTCTTCTAATCTGTAAAAAGATTAAATTAATTTAATATTTTTAAAGTTGTGTACTGAATCTGAATACTATTAATGTCAAAGTTGTAAGCATATATTTTTGCGTTTATGCCAAGTCATTTCAGTAACTAAAAATAAATTAATTAATGATCAAGAGCACCTATTTCATAATTCCAAATTAAAATTTTCACAACAACAAAATAAAAATTAAACTGCAATTTTTATTTAGATTTTTATGTTCCCCTAAAACCACTGATGCATTGAACTCTGAAAATTATGTCTTGAAATATCTGTGTCTTTACTAAACTTTGTTCATTCAAAGAAGTACAATGCTGTTTTATTCTTGACGAGGATGACACGTTTTTGGAGTCATCTGTTCAGATTGAACAGCAATTGGAATGGTTGTCCCAATCGGCCCTAAAATGATTGAGAAGATGAACTGACCATGCTGTTTTTACATACGAAAATTTTCTATGGATTGTGATGAAACTGATATTGCCTGAAGTGTAATTGTACAACAATTATAAGAAACTGTTAGCATTAGAATGTATACAATTTCGCTTGTTTCAGAAAGATACCTCCGCGTTTATTTATATAAATAGAAGAATGAAAATTTTTTGCTGTTTCCTTTGTAGAGCAATTTAATTGCAACCTCTAGCTTTAAATTATTACAAAGTTTAAATAAATTCGTAAGATTTGGATTAAACTGTAATTTTGATTTAGATTTTTATGTTCTACTAAAAACACTGATGCATAATGTTCTGGAAAATGTTTCGAAAAAATCTGTGCCTTTACTAAAGTACGTTCATTTAAAGGAGTACAATGGTGTTTTATTTTCGAAGAGGATGACACTTTTTTTGGAGTCATCTGTTCAGATTGAACAGCAGTTGGGAAGGTCGGCTTAGAAGTGCAGTGGCCCTTGAACAACGTGAACTGTGCGTTGCGTGCTTATTCACGGCTAACACGGCTTTTCTGCGTTTGACGGAGATAGCGAAAACTAGCATGAAAAAGTTTTTTCATTTTCTTTCTTTCTTTCTTCTTCCTTTTTCGATTTCACATTGATTCCTTGCCAGGGTTTAAAAAGATTAGCTCAGCTTCTTTGAAAAAAAAAAAAAAAAAAAAAAAAAAGAAACTTTTATTTTTTTCCAATCTCCCTTAAATTTCAGTTTTCATTGGCAAGCCTCACGAAAAGCTTGAATTAAGAAATTTTTTTTTCTAACTGCTAGAAAAGGGGAAAAGATTTAACTTTAAGGGAAATAGAACGAGTGAAAAATGTCACAGAGAAAATAACGAGTATGTAAAATAAAATTAAAAAAATACACCGAAATGAACAAAGACGCCAAAAAAATAAATAAATAAATAAATGAACGAAAGAAGCTGTGAAACTGCATTGCATGAGTTGAACAGCGGGGAGGAAATAATAAAGCTCTCTGCAACTAAATCTAGAAACGTCGAAATTAAAGCACGTTAAAATTAAAATACTTTAGCAGGCATCATGCTACTAAAAACGTGAAAAAAGAAAAAAAAAATTGCTAACAATAAACGAGAAAATACCGAAGTAAAACTCCTTGGAACTTTTACTTATTGTTTGGCAATAACTTTTCAAAGGAACTTCATTCTGTAGTAGTTCGATTACAGACTTCTTCATTTTATCTTTCATTCATTTGCTTTGTGGGAGTTTTTCGCTTCATTTTAAGACTTATTATTTCCTGGGGAGTCCATTACTAAGCGTGGGAAAGCGATTTCGCCACGTTTAATATATAACACTTCTTATTTATTTATTTTTTAATTTGACAGCCAGCAGAGAGTCGACACTGCAGCAGTAGGACATATTGGGACACGATTCCTTCTCATTAAATTGCCAGCTGGAATGAGATTCGAACTTCATTCTTGAAAGGATGCATTCCTGGAAATTAAATCTTCCAACTTAGGCGAATGAGTTTCTTTACAGCTGTTTATTTTATTTTATTTTATTCTTTGGTGTGTTTCGAAAATTTGAAGAAAAAGAAAACGAAAAGAAAAAAAAAATGGTTGCTCCGGATGTTTCAAGATTCCGAGCAATCAGTTCGTGTTTTATTAATTTTTACAAATTTTTGTTTTTGTTTGACAAGATTACGGAAAAAGAACTTTAACAACTCGATGTAGTAAAAGAGGTTTCTCACTATAAATAAATGCTTTGATATCATTTCGCTTAAGCTTTGGAATTTATTGAAATTTGTTTTCGAAGTTGAAATAATAATTTAAATTATTTGGGGAACAGATGTTTTTTAAATCCTACGAACTCTCGGTTTAAAGTGTGATTTGTTTTCTTCTATTCAGTAAATAGATTAAATTAATGCTTTTAAAAATTAATAGTTTAATTTAATATTTTTTGAGGTTGTATAACTGAATTTGAATATTTGTTAAATGTCAAATTTGCTAGTGTATACTCATGCTTATTTACTAAGTCCTTTCAGTAATTAGAAAATAAATTATTTAAGGAACAAAGGCAAATGAAAAATACATGCACCTATTTAATAATTTCAAATTATAATTTTAACAACAACAAATAAAAGAAGATATATCTATTTATTTCCAATGAATTAAAAGCATTTCTATTAAGAATTTGCGAACTTTAAAAGCAGCATATAATATTACTATCAACAGTCCATGGTGGGCCAAGGTCTTCTGCCAGATTTCGAACCATGAAAACATTTTCTATTTACAGGGTAAATTTGTTAGACCCATGTCCATCCTTCTGGTTTTTTTCTGTACGGTCACATTAAACTAGAATCTACGATTTAAAGTGGATACCGGAAAGTTTGCATGGATTGTGATGAAGCTGAGATGACACGTGTAAAATGTATTGTGATGAAGCTGAGATTGCATGTGTACAATGTATTGTGATGAAGCTGAGATTGCATGTGTACAATGGGTTTCTATAGCAGTTAAAAGAAACTGATAACATTAGAACGTACACACTTCGCTTGATGAAGAGAGAAAGCCCTACGTTTATTTATATAAATGAAACAATTATTGAGGTTTATAAATGAACATTTATTGTGGTTTCATTTTTAGAACAGGAACTCAATTTAATAGTAAACACTAACTTTAATTTATTACAAAGTTTAAGGAACATATCGACTTTGGGATTAAACTGTAATTTTGATTTAGGTTTTTTACGTTCCACCAAAACCACTGATGCATGGAGTTCTGAAAAATATTTCTAGAAAAATCTGTGCCTTTACTAAACTATGTTCATTCAAAGGAGTACAATGCTGTTTTATTCTCGACGACTTTGACACTTTTTTGGAGTTATCTGTACAGATTGAACAGCAGTTGGGAAGGTTGGCTTAGAAGTGCAGTGGCCCTTGAACAACATGGTCTGTGCGCTGCGTGCTTATTCACGTCGAACACGGCTTTTCTAGGTTGGACTGAGCCTGCGAAAACTAGTATGAAAAGTTTTTTTTTCATTTTTTTCCTTTCTTTCTTCTTCCTTTTTCGATTTCACATTGATTCCTTGGCAGGGTTTTAAAAAATTAGCTCAGCTTCTTTAAAAAAAAAAAAATTTAAAAAAACATTTTTTTTTCTTCCTTCCTTAACTTCTAGTTTTCATTGGCAAGGCTCACGAAAAGCCCACGTAAAGAAAGAAAAATTTGCTAACTGCTAGAAGAGGGAATTTAACTTTAAAGGAAAAGGAACGTGTGAAAAATGTCACAGAGAAAATAACGAGTATGTACAATAAAATAAAAATTTAGCGAAAGGAACTACGACGACAAAAAAAAAAAAAAAAAAAAAAAAAAAAAGTACATAAGAAACTGTGAAACTCCATTGCATGAGTTGAACAGCGGGGAGGAAATAATAAAGCTTTCTGGTACTAAATCTAGAAACGTTGAAATTAAAGTACGTTATAATTAAAATACTACAGCAGGCATCATGCTACTAAAAGAGTGAAGAAAGAAAAAGAAATTGCTAACAATAAAAGGGAAAAGACCGAAGTAAAACTCCTTGGAAATTTTCCTTATTTTTAGGCAATAACTTTTCAACGTAACTTCATTCTGTAGTAGTTCAATTACAGACTTCTTCATTTTATCTTTCATTCATTTGCTCTTTGGGAGTTTTTCGCTTCATTTTAAGGCTTATTATTTCCTGGGGAGTCCATTACTAAGCGTGGGAAAGCGATTTTGCCGCGTTTAATATATAACACTTCTTATTTATTTATTTTTTTATTTGACAGCCAACAGAGAGTCGACACTGCAGCAGTGGGACATATTGGCACACGATTCCTTCTCATTAAATTGGCAGCTGGGATGAGATTCGAATTTCATTCTTCAAAGGATGCATTTCTAGAAATTAAATCTTCCAACTTAGGCGAATGAGTTTCTTTACAGCTGTTTATTTTATTTTATTTTATTCTTTGGTGTGTCTCGAAAATTTGAAGAAAAAGAAAAAGAAAAGAAAAGAAAAAGGAAATCTCCGTATGTTTCAAGATTCCGAGCAATCAGTTCGTGTTTTATTAATTTTAACAAATTTTTATTTTTGTTTAACAAGATTTCGGAAAAAGAAATTTTAACAATTCGAACGTATTTAAAGATGTTTCTCACTAGAATTTATGCTTTGATATCATTTCGCTTCAACTTTGGAGTTTATTGAAATTTGTTTTCGAAGTTCAAATAGTAATTTAAATTGTTTGGGAAGCAGATGTTTTTTAAATCATACTATTCGACGATAACATAAAGTGTGATTTGTTTTCTTCTGTTCATTAAAAAGGTCAAAATAATTTAATATTTTTAAGGTTGTATACTGAATCTGAATACTCTTAATTGTCAAATTTGAAAGGATATATTTTTGCGTATTTGAAAAGTCATTACAGTAATTAGAAATAAATTAATTGGTGATCAAGAGCACCATTTTAATAATTCCAAATTAAAATTTTAACAACAACAAAAGAAAAATTAAACTGTAATTTTGATTGAGATTTTTATGTTCCACTAAAACCATTGATGCTTAGAGTTCTGAAAAATATTTCTAAAAATATCTGTGCTTTTACTAAACTGTACTCTTTCAAAGGAGTACAGTGCTGTTTTATTCTCAACGAGGATGACACTTTTTTTGGAGTCATCTGTACAGATTGAGAAGCCGTTGGAATGATTGTCCCAATCTGCCCTAAAATTATTGAGAAAAGGATCTGACCATGCTGGTGTTCCATACCGAAAGTTTCAATGGATTGTGATGAGCTGAAATTGCAATGTGTTTGGACAGCAGTTGAAAACAATTGATACCATTAGAAATTATACTGCTTCGATTGATTCAGAAATATATATTCTCCACTTTTATTTCAATAAATAGAAGAATGAAGATTTATTGTGGTTTCATTTTTAAAACATGGACACAATCTAATTGCAAACTCTTGATTTAAATTATTACAAAGTATAAATAAATTAATGGACATATCGACTTTTGGATTAAACCGTAATTTTGATTTAGATTTTTATGTTCCACTAAATCCACTGACGCATGGATTTCTGAAAAATATTTCTAGAAAAATCTATGCCTTTACTAAACTGTACTCATTCAAAGAAGTACAATGCAGTTTTATTCTCAACGAGGATGACAATTTTTGTGTGGTCATCTGTACAGGTGGACTGTACATGCATTGGAAAGTTTGCCCCAATTTACCCTAAAATGATTGAGAAAATGATTTGAACATGCTGGCATTACATACGGAAAGATTCAATGGATTGTAATGTAGCTGAGATTGCATGTCTGCAGTGTGTTTGTAAAGCAGTTGAAAGAAACTGTTAACATTAGAAACTAACATTAACTGATATCCAGAAAGATATCCTCTACGTTTATTTAAATAAATTGAAGAATGAACATATATTGCAGTTTCATTTTTAGAACATGAAATCAATTTAATCACAAACTCTTGCTTTAATTTATCCCAAAGTTTATATAAATTCATGGACATATCGACTTTTGGATTAAACTGTAATTCTGTAAACTGTATTTCTAGAAAAATCTGTGCCTTTACTAAACTGTACTCATTCAAAGAAGTACAATGCTGTTTTATTCTCAACGAGGATGACAATTTTTGTGCGGTCATCTGTACAGGTGGACTGTACATGCGTTGGAAAGTTTGCCCCAATTTACCCTAAAATGATTGAGAAAATGATTTGAACATGCTGGCATTACATACGGAAAGATTCAATGGATTGTAATGTAGCTGAGATTGCATGTCTGCAGTGTGTTTGTAAAGCAGTTGAAAGAAACTGTTAACATTAGAAACTAACATTAACTGATATCCAGAAAGATATCCTCTACGTTTATTTAAATAAATTGAAGAATGAACATATATTGCAGTTTCATTTTTAGAACATGAAATCAAGTTAATCACAAACTCTTGCTTTAATTTATCCCAAAGTTTATATAAATTCATGGACATATCGACTTTTGGATTAAACTGTAATTCTGTAAACTGTATTTCTAGAAAAATCTGTGCCTTTACTAAACTGTACTCATTCAAAGAAGTACAATGCTGTTTTATTCTCGACGAGGATGACACCTTTTTTGTAGTCATCTGTACAGATTGAACAGCCATTGGAATGGCTGTCCCAATCTGCTCTAAAATGATTGAGAAATTTATCTTGATACATACGGAAAAGTTCAATAGATATGATGAAACTGAAATTGCATGTCTGCAATTTATTTGTACAACACTTCAAAGAAACTGTTAACTTTCAGAATGTACACGACTTCGTTTGATTCAGAAAGATGCACCGCTTCCCAGGTTTATTTATATAAATTGAAGAACGAGCATTTAATTGCAGTTTTATTTTTAGAATTAAATGGAGTATTATATTTGCAATTAAAATGAGTTCCACAACTGAATTTAATTTCAAACTCTTGATGTAATTTATCACAATGTTTAACTAAATTCACGGGCATACCTACTTTTGGATTAAACCGTAATTTAGATTTAGATTTTTATTTTTCACCAAAACCACTGATGCATGGAGTTCTGAAAAATATTTCTAGAAAATTCTGTGCCTTCACTAAACTGTGTTCATTCAAAGGAGTACAATGCTGTTTTATTCACGAAGAGGATGGCACTTTTTTGCAGTCATCTGTACAGATTGAACAGCCGTTGGGAAGGTTGGCTTAGAAGTGCAGTGGCATTTGAACAACGTGGACTGTGCTTTGCGAGCTTATTCACTTCGAACACGACTTTTCTGCGTTGGACTGAGCCAGCGAAAACTAGCATGAAAAGTTTTTTTTTATATTTTCTTTCTTTCTTCTTCTTCCTCTTTCGATTTCACATTGATTCCTTGGCCGGGGTTTAAAAGATTAGCTCAGCTTCTTTAAGAAAAAAAAAACTATTATTTTTTTTCCCATCCATTAACTTTTAGATTTCATTGGCAAGGCTCACGAAAAGCTTGGCTTGGAGAAAAAATTTTTTCTAACTGCTAGTAGAGGGGTAAAAAAATAATAACTTTAAGGGAAAAGGGAATGAGTGAAAAATGTCACAGAGAAAATAACGAGTATGTAAAATAAAATAGAAAAACTTATCGAAAAGAACGAAGACGACAAAATAAAAAAATAAATAAAAAATAAAATAAAAAAGAATTTACGAAAGGAACGAAGATGACAAAAAAAAAAAAGATAAATAAATAAAAGAACGAAAGAAACTGTGAAACTCCATTGCATAAGTTGGAACAGCGGGGAGGAAATAATAAAGCTTTCTGCTACTAAATCTTGAAAAGTCGAAATTAAAATACGTTAAAATTAAAATACATCAGGCATCATGCTACTAAAACCGTGAAAGAAAGAAAAAAGAATTACTAACAATAAAAAGAAGAAATACCGAAGTAAAACTCCTTTGGAAATTTTCCTTATTGTTTGGCAATAACTTTTCAAAGGAACTTCATTCTGTAGTAGTTCGATTACAGACTTCTTCATTTTATCTTTCATTCATTTGATTTTTGTGAGTTTTTCGCTTCATTATAATGCTTATTATTTCCTGGGGAGAGTCCATTACTGAGCGTGGGAAAGCGATTTCGCCACGTTTAATATATAACACTTCTTATTTATTTATTTTTTAATTTGACAGCCAACAGAGAGTCGACACTGCAGCAGCGGGACATATTGGGACACGATTCCATCTCATTAAATTGGCAGCTGGGATGAGATTCGAATTTTATTCTTGAAAGGATGCATTCCTAGAAATTAAATCTTCCAACTTAGGCGAATGAGTTTCTTTACAGCTGTTTATTTTATTTTATTCTATTCTTTGGTGGGTGTCGAAAATTGAAGAAAAAGTAAAAGAAATAGAAAAAGAAAAATGGATGCTCCGGATGTTTCAAGATTCCGAGCAATCAGTTCGTGTTTTATTAATTTTTACAAATTTTTATTTTTGTTAACAAGATTTCGGAAAAAGAAATTTTAACAATTCGACGTATTAAAAGATGTTTCTCACTAGAATTAATACTTTGATATCATTTCGCTTTAGCTTTGGAATTTATTGAAATTTGTTTTCGAAGTCCAAATAGAAATTTAAATTATTTGGGGAGAAGATGTTTTTTTATATCATACGATTCTTTGTTTAAAGTGTGATTTGTTTTCTTCTATACAGGAAAAAGATTAAATTAATGCTTTTAAAAATTAATACTTTTATTTTAATATTTTTTGAGGTTGTATAACTGAATTTGAATATTTGTTAAATGTCAAATTTGTTAGTGTAATTCATGCTTATTTTCCAAGTCTTTTCAGTAATTATAAAAGAAATTAATTAAGGAACAAGAGCAAATGAAAAATAGGTGCACCTATTTAATAAATTCAAATTATAATTTTAACAACAACAAGTAAAAGGAGAGATATTTATTTATTTCCAATGAATTAAAGTGATTTCTATTAAGAGTTTGGGAACTTTATAAGCAACATATAATATAACTATCAACAGTGCATGGTGGGCCAGGGCCTTCTGCCAGATTTCGAAACATGAAAACCTTTTCTTTTTATGGGATAAATTTGTCAGATTTAGGTAGTAGTAGTCCAAAAGTTTTAATGCTGCAAACGTTTCCTTTAAAAAGTATACCATTTCTCCATCTCAATGCTGTTAGTTGAAAGGAGTTTCATCATCATAAAAATAATTATTTCAGAAATTTCGTCTTATGCTGGGGTATGAATTAGCTTAAAAAGAAATTCACAACCAAACAAGTGGATAATAGGAAATATAGTGAAGAAGTTGGGAGAAAATTGCTCTGTAATGGAAGTCATCGATAGAATAGTCCTAAAGAGGACGAAAGGACTGCAAAATATTAGGCAACGCTTATTTCAATCTGCCCTAAAATTATTGAGAAAATGATCTGACCATGCTGTTGTTACTTAGGGAAAGATTCAATCGATTAGGATGAAGCTAAAATTGCATGTGTTCAAGTTATTTGCACAGTAGTTAAAATAAAAAAACTGATAACATCAGAAAGATATCCTCCGCATTTATTTCAATCAAAAGAAGAATGAACATTTATTGCGGTTTCCGTTTTAGAACAATTTAATTGCAGTCTCTCGTTTTAAATTATTACAAAGTTAAAGGGGCATAACGACTTTGGGATTAAACTGCAATTTTGATTTAGAATTTTACGTTCCACTAAAACCACTGATGCATGGAGTTCTGTAAAATATTTCTAGAAAAATCTGGGACCTTTACTAAACTATGATCATTCGAAGGAGTGCAATGCTGTTTTATTCTCGACGAGGATGACACATTTTTGGAGTCATCTGCACAGATTTAACAGCCGTTGGGAAGGTTGGCTTATAAGTGCAGTGGCCCTTGAACAAAGTGGACTGTGCTTTGCGTACTTGTTCACGTCGAACACGGTTTTTCTACGTTGGACTGAGCCAGCGAAAACTAGCATGAGAAGTTTTTTCTATTTTCTTTCTTTCTTTCTTCTTCTTTTTTCGACTTCACACTGATTCCTTGGCAGGTTTTTAAAAGATTAGTTCAGCTTCTTTAAAAAAAAAAAAATATATATATACCTTTTTTTTTTCTTCCTCACTTAACTTTTAGTTTTCATTGGCAAGGCTCACGAAAAGCCCACGGTAGAAAAAAAAATTCTAACTGCTGGAAGAGGGGTAAACTAAAAAATGTAACTTTAAGGGAACAGGGAACGAGTGAAAAATGTCACAGAGAAAATAACGAGTATGTAAAATAAAATACAAAAAAAATTTACCGAAAGGAACGGAGACAAAAAAAAAAAAAAGGACGTAAGAAACTGTGAAACTCCATTGCATGAGTTGAACAGCGGGGAGGAAATAATAAAGCTTTCTGCTACTAAATCTAGAAACGTCGAAATTAAAGTACGTTAAAATTAAAATACAGCAGGCATCATGCTGCTAAAAGTGTGAAGACAGAAAAAAATTGCTAACAATAAAAAGAGAGAACACCGAAGTAAAACTCCTTGGGAATTTTACTTATTGTTTGGCAATAACTTTTCAACGGAACTTCATTCTGTAGTAGTTCGATTACAGACTTCTTCATTTTGTCTTTCATTTGCTCTTTGGAAGTTTTTTGCTTCATTTTAAGGCTTATTATTTCTTGGGAAGTCCATTACTAAGCGTGGGAAAGCGATTTCGCCACGTTTATTATATAACACTTCTTATTTATTTATTTTTTAATTTGACAGCCAACAGAGAGTCCACACTGCAGCAGTGGGACATATTGGGACACGATTCCTTCTCATTAAACTGGCAGCTGGGATGAGATTCGAATTTCATTCTTGAAAGGATGCATTCCTGGAAATTAAATCTTCCAACTTAGGCGAATGAGTTTCTTTACAGCTGTTTATTTTATTTTATTCTATTCTTTGGTGGGTCTCGAAAATTGAAGAAAAAGAAAAGAAAAGAAAAATGGATGCTCCGGATGTTTCAAGATTCCAAGCAATCAGTTCGTGTTTTATTAATTTTTACAAATTTTTATTTTTGTTAAACAAGATTTCGGAAAAAGAAATTTAATTCGACGTATTAAAAGAGGTTTCTCACTTGAATTAATGCTTTGATATCATTTCGCTTTAGCTTTGGAATTTATTGGAATTTTTTATCGAAGTTCGAATAATAATTTAAATTGTTTGGGGAGCAGATGTTTTTTAAATAATACGATTCTCTGTTTAAAGTGTGATTTGTTTTCTTCTATTCAGTAAAAAGATAAATTAATTTAATATTTTAAAATTGTATACTGAATCTGATTACTCTTAATTGTCAAAGTTGTAAGCATATATTTTGGCATATTTGGCAAGACATTTCAGTAATTAGAAAATAAATTAATTAATGATCAAGAGCACCTATTTAATAATTCCAAATTAAAATTTTAATAACAACAAAAGAAAAAGGAAAGTTATAGTTTTATTTCCAATTAATTAAAAGGATTTCTATTAAGAATTTTTTAATCAACATACCACATAAATATTATCATCATCATATTTGGTTCAACAGCGCATGATGAGCCAAAGGCCTTTCTTTTTACGGAGTAGATTTGTTAGACCTATATCCAACTCCCTTGGCATGTCGTTCTACGGCCATATTAGACGGAAACTTACGGTTTTAGGTGGATTACGAAGCACAACAACCCTGCTCTCAGGCTGATAGTCATTCGGCTGTCAGGCCCCATATAAATATTATATAAATCAAAATTGCACATGGATTTATATAGGACATAATGCTGTCATATCTTTCTACATGTAAGAAAGATATTTCTTTACATCCTCCAAGTTGTATAATGTTGCTTTAATTGTCTGGTATGCTGGTTTTTCACTAATCTTTACATTATGAATGACCATATTCTATGTTACGAAAGAGCAGTATCTTTGTGGATCTGAGTAGTTAAACAATTTAGTAATTGATTTCTTCCATATTTATAATTTTTATTGTATTGTATTTTTTAAAATATTTTCTTTGGAAATGAAAAGCAATATTTAGAAATAAAATCGTCTAAATTTAACAATATTTCCACAATCTCTTTTGTAAGAGCAAACTAAAAAAACGTTTCGAAGGACTATTAAAATGAGTAATATTATTTAGAAGAACATTGTTTGGGTACAAATTATGTTAATGAACAATATAAGGTTTATACAAGTTTTGAAACCACCTGCCTGTAAAATGTTTTGAAATTAACCTGCGTATCTAGCAGTAAAATAAAACTAATTTATATTTTTATATCTAAACAGCTTACTTATGTGACAGATTTCGTTTGTAACCTTTGTGAACAGATATAATTAAATACAGTAACAAGAAGACACAAATAACAATGGAATCCAAATCTATTTTTAACTTATATATCTCAACTTTAGTTGTATGCTTCGTGACAAATTTAATCTATCATAAATAGATGCAATTATCAACAGATTGTTAACATAAGTGTAAAGGATTCCAAAATATTCAGGATTGTGAATTTGAGTGTTTTTTTAATTAGAATTATTATTAGATAGAAATGCACAGCCAGTTAAATAGATCGTTCGTGTCAAATGGTCACAATATATAATTTCTGTTTTAAAGTATGCGTATGTATAAATAAATTTACTTACATGCTTCAGCAACAAGTTTCATATTCTACGATCTACTATATATGTGCATAATCGATGCAAATATAGGATAATATCATATTTTAATAAAACAAATGTCATACTCTATTCAGTGCATGCATTCAAAAAAGTTCATTTATATGTATCACGGCAAATTTCGAATCTAGGACACAACATAGAGCATTCAATTAAATATAGAAAGTATGAATAGACTGCCTTATAATGCTTACCTAAAAGGGAAGGGGCAGTGACGGGAGAGGCATAATTTTCAGGTTGGAGAGACTTAACGCTTGCAAAATCTTCTGCTTGGATGGCGACACTCCTGGAGAGAGTCACAGAAGACAGCACTTCTTCGGCACCTGACTCTCTTTTCTTACGACCAAAGGAGGACACTGTCTCTGTGTCGTCTTCTCTACGTCCAGTTGGAATTTGGCATAATACCTGGAATGGAATCTAGATTAAGAATAGCTTGCAAATTTCGCTTACAGAAAAATACCCAATATGTAAAATCTATTTCATTAAAATGGAGCTTAGCGAGATTGGGTAGTTATCAGCTTTCTAATCTGTTGATGTTCAACTTGATCGTCATAATAATATCAAACTATTTATTTCCAGGTAGGAACATTTTAATCTTATAGGTCAAAATATCTCTTCATAGGATTTGAAAAGGTTGAGAATTGTGTAGGGTGCTAATTGTCATAAATTGAGGTAGCATTGGAATAATTATTACTCCTATTCCTGAGATACCCCTAGAAAACATGCATCTGCTATCCATGCAGTACCCATTTAGGCACCAAGAGGTCAGAATAATTTTTAGTGAGAGAATAAAAAATGACCTATTTTTAAAAAAAAAAAATCATATATGTATAATATTATTTATTTTGATACTTAAAGTAAACTAAATTTCCAAATAAGATTTGCAAAGAACTTGATAAATCTTAATTTTTTGACTCAGAATAACTTTTTGAGAGGCTTTCATAATTCTTTTTCTCGTTAAGATACCCCTAAAAAACATGCATCTCCTATCCGTCCAGTATCCCGTTAGGCACCATGTAGACACAATAAGAGAATAAAAAAAATGACCTGACTTTTAAAAAGCCATATCAATATGTACATTCTTATTTATTTTTGATATTTAAAATTAAATAAATTTCCCATTAACATTTGCAAAGAACTTGATAATTCTTAATTTTTTGAATACAGAATAATTTTTTGAGATTCTTTTATAATTTTCAAATTTTAATTTTATGCCACTTCACACAGAATGTGAAATTATTAATAGTGTTTATATAATTTGTTGAAAAATATTAGTTGAAAAATATTGTTGGAAATTATTTTTTCTTGATAGATCAGAGGTCTCAAAATAGCAATTATTTTAATTTTTAATTTATTTGAAAAAATTATTATATTTTATTATAAAAAAATAAAAAAATATATTAAATAAATTTATATTAAATTATTCTAATTTTTTCAGAAGAAAATCTGAGATATTATACGAATATATATATATATATATATATAAACTACAATATAGCTATATCAAGCTGCAATTACATTTTCTTTTTTTTTAATAGGACAGTCGCGTGTCGAGTTTATTACTAATTTTATTCAATTCTTTCTTTTAAATTTTTCTTAACTATCTTGAAGATGCTCAGACGACACTTTCTGTCTGCTTTGCAACTGAAAAATAACAAATTACTGGTTTGCAGTGCTCCAGACAAGTTTCCACTTCAGCTTCTAATTCAAGCATGGAACTGCCAGTGAATGTGAAGGCTTCCAAATAACCTTCCAGAGATTTGCTTTGGGGTTCTATTGTACGGACTTCGCGCATCATCTTCACTTCGACGGGACATCTGAAAATAATGGGCAATTTAATATAAATTGTAAAATTAATAGTTAAATTAATAGTCTAATTGTGGATATGAACGTTTAGTTGAATATCAGTACCCAAACTCAATTATACTCTTGGAGTTGAATTAATCTCGAATATATCGGTATCAGGATTTAATCACACTCATAACCAGTAAATTCGAGTATGTAGATATATCTATCACACTATATGTGTGTTTGTAATGATCCGTTTAGACATCATTAAATTGTATAATGCCTTAATGCCATACTCTTAAGAAGTGAATCATTTGAAAATTAATCAAATTATAATAATAAATCAAACTCATAAATAAATTTAGGAGTAAATAATGGAAAAAAACCCAATATATTATTTATGAAATCCTCGTAAACCAGGCTTTTAAATACATCAACTTATAATCCGCGAAATAAACAAGAAAATTTTCTGAATCCGGATTATAAACTGCAGCTTAAAATTTAAAGGTATTTTTCACCAGAAGTTTCATAAAAATCATTTTTATAAATCTGAAATCCATCTAAAAGTGCTTTTTTTTGCCATAAAAGTTTTTGAAGTATTTATAGTAGACTAAAATAAACAACCATGAAGAAAAAAACATAATTGTTATGAACTAAGAAGAGAACTATAAAAATAACCAAAATATAAAGCTTATTATACATCGGTGTGTGGAATGAAGTTATAAGAGTTTTAAAAAAAAGCTTTACATAAGGCCAAACTTATAATAGTTATGAAAGAGATTTTTAAATCTCTATCAGATATAAAGATTGCAAATCGCTAAAAAATACATTGTGTTTTGTTTACATTGAAGTTCTTAAACGCAAATCTTCTTTCCAGTTAGATATTGTAACTTTAAAGCATAATTTTTTTTCTATAACGACGACAATGTTTTGACGATTTTCTTATATATTTTTTTATTTCTATATTTTTTTTAATTGTGACAACTCTTTGAAATTGAAAAACGTTTTGTTTAAGAATTGAAAAACGTTTTTATGGCATAAGTATAAAAACAAAACTTGGTGGTATATGGTGAGTCATGGAAAAAGTGCGAAACGCCTAAGGATTAGACGAATAATTTTTAGGCCGAAAATTAATACTTACTAAGGCACTATGACTCATAGGCAGAAAATTGCTTATTAAATAATTTATGCAGTAATAATTTTACTATTTGTAGAAGGATATTTATGAAAATTGAGTGTAATATTTAGTTAAGTGATTAGTTTATTAATTAAAAATAAACTTAATTAACATAGTATCTGTAATTATAAGTTGTAATTTATGTAATATGTTGAGCTTCTAACCTTATACAAGCGCCTGACTTAATTATCCTTTTCATTAATCATTAATATTGTGAAATATATATAATGAATGTATAGTTGACTTGTGTATAGACATGTATAGATTTATATAATATGTATCTATATATATATGTTAGTTGATATAATTGTAGTTGACATAGATATGTATGCTAGTTGACATGAAAAAAGGGATGGTGGATATTTTTAATTGTTTTAAATTTTATTGATATAACAATTTATTAATTTATAATCTCTTTATTTTTCTCTTTTGCTATTTATTTATAAGCTGCCATCAATTTAAAATGCTTACAATTAATTAAATAATATAAAATATAGAAAAAAAATAAAACATTTCTATTCAAATTTCATTTATAAAACAAAAAATAAATAAATTGTTTGCTCCAAAAATTTTTTCAACAAATTTAAATATAATTCATAGAACAAAATGTTGATATATTCTCTATACATAAAATAATTCCATATTCCACACAATGCTCTTCGATTTAAAATATAAATCAAATTTTTTTTTTCATATATTTTGCACATTCAACAAAGGAATTGTATATCAGAAAGAAAAATCCCCCTCACACACACAACCGATTGTTTATTCTTATCTTACAATTGGGAAAAAATTTGAAACACAAGAAAAAAAGTTCTTCTTTATTTATGATGTTTGAGAAGTATTTTAATAATATATGCATACCATATTTTGAAAACAATGAGACGTTCTAAGTGCTCCAGTGAGCCAACTTAAAACATTTCTTTTTTAAATGCAATAAAATAAAACGCTCTATTTTATAAATATCTTGCGTCTCCTTTTTAAGAATAAAAATTGATTCTTGAGCATACTTTTTAGCATTAAAAAGTTGTTAGAATTTTTTTTTTTTTATATGAAATATCGACTTATTGTAACATTGTATAATTTTTAACTTAAAATCACTTTTATATCAATTATTTCTATAATTATACTCAAAATATTTTTCTTTTTTTCTTTTCTATAATTGTAAAAAATTCTCCGCTTCAAACATAGAATAAAATTTTAAATGTATTTTCATACTATTTGTTTTTAGAGAAATCGTATATTAAATAAAAAAATAATTTTTTTTTTGTACTATGAAATTCATTGAAAATATACTTAATATATAAAAAAAGTATTAAAAAATTTCTTTTTAAAATGTGTAACATATAATTAATATATCTTAAGTATAAAAAATATTCTTAATTTCCTTGAACAATTCTTTAAAATAATTATCAAAAAAAAAAAAAAATTTCATGAAAATAAAGAAATTTTAATTGTAAATTTTGTACGTTTCACAAAATATCCACAGATTTGTCTTTAAATTTACAATAATTTAATTAATAGATTTAGTTATGTTACTCTTTTTGACTTGAAACGTTTTTTTTTTTGTATAGAATTTCTAAGACATAAGCTTAAATTTACTTTAGTATAATTATTATATAAATAAAAAATATTAAAAACAATTTCTTTTTAAAAAATGTAACACATAATTAAATTCTGTAAAAGTAAGAAAAAATTCCTTAATTTCCTTAAACAATTTTTTTAATTAATTATCAATGAAAAATAAAGAAATTTTAATTTTAAGTTTTGCACGCTTCACAAAGTATCCACAGACTGGTCTTTAAATTTAGAAAAAACTTAATTAATAGTTATTTACAATAATTTAATTACAGTTATGTTACTCATTTTGAATTGAAACATTTTTTTCTTGTTCATAGAACCTAGACACGCGTGTAAATTTGCTTTAGTATAATTTAATAATCGATATAACTCCTAAAGATATCACATCTATAGAATATATTGATATAGTATAAATATTTATTTGAGAAAACTCGATATATTTTATGCTGACAGTACATGTTTAAAAAAATATCCAGATTCATTTGAAATTATAAGAATAAAATGTATCTTTATATTTTTTCTTTTCATCTTCATGAAACAGAATAGTTATGTATAATACAAAAATTACAGTATGTGTTTGCAGTGACACAGTTAATTTATGTAGTATTATTAATTTCAATAATAATTTAACAAAACAGACTAATAACTACTTTATCATGTTATTACTTTACATTCATCATAAAATACATTACTTTACTGAAATATTTCTGCAAATAAAAATAATATATTACTTTATTTGTAGAAATTTAGAGTTAAAAGTACCAGTGCGTAGAATCTTCAAAATAATTTTCAAGAATACTTTTAAAAATAAATGAAAATATGTTGCAAATTTTTTTTTTAAATAATTAGTTTTGAAATTAAAAATCACCTGTCGATAATTATCAAAAATATTCCTGTACAGCACATAGAATTTTATCAAGTGCAAATTTTAATATACACTAATAATTATCATCATAATAATAATTATTATTATCACACATGATCATTATTATTATATAATAATAATAGTTATCACACAGGAAGAAAATATTTATGAACTACTCAATTTCTCATATAAATTTAACAGCTTACAATTCCATTTGTCCCCATATAGTGAAAGTAGTTATTTTTTATACAAGAGAAATACAATAATATTAACTGCATGCTTTTAGAAGTAGTAAAACACTTCGAGACATCTCTACGATAAATTACTTTATATTATAATTCATATTATATTCAACGAGTTCAACTAACTCCTTTAAGTATGCAAATCCAACTGTTAGCAGGCATTTACCTAACATGAGGAAATGTATATACAATTACTGAAATTTTTTGAAATATGACTTTAGGCTCTTCTATTATTAGTCCAACAACGGGAAAGTAATTATATCCCATACAATAAAACTGCAATAAAATTATTTCATAATAAAACTGAACTTTTGATTAGCAGTGATGCATTATAAGCTAGAATAAATTATTTTAATAATCGTGTAATGGGATTTCGGCTATAAAAGTCCAGAATCATCCAAATTTACCTCCTCGGCGAATACAATCGGCCAAATCCAAATATTAGTATACTACAGTTACCAAACACGAGGCAGCTTATTCACAAAGTACAGAACTATCAATTTAGGCTCTCCCACTCTCATTAGTCACAACAGAAGTAAAGTAATTATTTCCCATGCATGCATTCGGTTGATGGACAAGAACATCAACAAATATCCTCTTTCCCTATAAGCGGATGGGTTATCATTTTCCAACTTACCGTCCTCTGCGTCCTTTCAAAACATCCCACACACAAAGCCCTTTTGTAACAGTATCGGCCCTTCCCCCATTGTCTGGAAAGCGGGATTCCAATCGCTAATGGTTGCTCCGGTTTTCCCAAAATTGGGAATCTTAAAAGCAGGGCTACACTTATCAAGTCGATTCAATTAGGTGGAGCAAATTGAGTTTGTCCGCAGAGAACTGTGCAACGATCCACGGTGGATAAATGTGTATGGTGCTCTGCGTTGCATCGATCTAAACAGTTTGGAATTCTAGAATCGAGTGTATATTTGTGGGGTAACTATGGTGGAATTCTATTCGGAAAGTAACCTGCCCAAAGGCTTAATGGCTTATGATTCAGAGTGGTGTGAGAGAAAGGTATGCATTTGAGCGGTCTTCATTTGAAATGTAAACACTGATCATAGTCTAACAGAAAATCGATTTCCAGTAGTAGGCTTTTATTCAGTATGAGATATCATTGGAGTCATGCGCATAATGTATTGAACTAAACTGATAACTGGAGCTAATTTCAGATTTCAAATGGTATGGTGAAGCATATTTAATACATATATTTACTTATATATAATATATATATATTATAATTATTATCACTGACTAAGCTATATAACACAACAAATCTCTATCAACAAGTCTCTTATCAACTGTTATTAATATTGGATGATATTTTTATGTTTAACGAAGACGAGTTAAATACATAAAATTAACTAAAACGTAATAACGTTTTAGTTAAATTTCTTATCGTTTTGTGTATTTAACTCGTCTTCGTTAACGATGTTCACTTCGTCAACTCATCTTCGTTTTATCTGCTTAACGAAGACGAGTTAAACACGTAAGTGTCGATAAGAGATTTGGTGTGTTATATAGCCTCTAGTTAATAATAAGAATAAATAGTTGCGATTAATTTTTAAATATTTAGCTTAGGCATAACACTTTTATGTAAGTTTATTAATTGTTATATTAATTAAAGATGATTGTTATTACTTTATAAAAATTATTATAATTTAAGTACAATAAATAAATAAATAGTACTAATTTTTTTTAATAACATCATGTATAATTTAGTAGAAAATCTTTCTGATAAATTATAAAAAAATAATAAATACAATATACGTTCGTAGGATTCATTATGATTAATAATTCACCTTAAACATTATTTAAAAGACAGAAAATTAAATTTTTATTAAATGGAACAATTTTTTCGCCTTACAAATTATGTTGACAGACAAATTAACATAATTAAATACTACTACCATGTTTAATCCCATACATTCTTGGATATCTATAAACCATATAAGTTTTCACAAAAATATAATAATTTCTCAGTTTAGCCATTGAAAAATTTACTTGTTGCTATAATATTCGAAAAACATTAATGATTCCTTAATTGACACAAAACAGGTTTTTACTTCAACTATATACATTCAACTATATAAATTGTATATATGTTAACATAAAGTTAATAAAATATATCTTAAAAACTCATAAATTATTTATCTATTTAAAAGTTTGTAATTTCATAGAAAATTTGCAAAATAAATTCTGCAACACTTTTTAAATATTTCATTCGCATGTTTTAAAGTCAACCAATAATTTTTCTCTAGATTGAATTGAGCATTCCTCCAACTCAGTTTTTGATAATTTACAAAAAAGCATTTGATATTTTTCTTCAAAAACTAAATTATGTTTACTATTTACAATAACGCGAATTTTTTATTTCTATAATTAAATAAATTATACTAGAAATACATTTAGTTTTATGATAATGCCTATTTCTAAATTTTACTTTTCAATTTTTTAATTTAACATTTAATTTATTCATCGGATATACAAATCGCGATTAAAACTTTGCGTGATTTGATCATGGGAAAGATAGATTTCCACTAAATTTAATTTCTTAACGATCTCTATTCCGCATCTGAAATAGAAACTCTTTTAGCAATTTAAACAAAAGACAAAGAATTTCTGTCTCCAATTATTTTTCCATTCCTGCTGCACTATATGTCTTGGCTCCAACTTGGTAAGCATTCTTGCAACTCAAAAACTAATCTCATTTCCCCTAACTCTTCCACGTTCGTTTCTAAATTAACTTTTCCAACATCCCTTCAATGCCATTTTTCCTAACTACTTAGGCCATTCGGTTTATTTCATTAACCCCCCATTAAAAGACCTTATTGGGAGAGAATTACACAATCCCTGTCCTCATACTGAAGAGACAGAGTGAGTTGGTTCACAAATGGTATGAGTCACTTCTATGCTAGAGCTTCAAAGTTATGGTTAAAGATGCATCTATTAACATCTCATTTAGTTTTGCAAAAATTACTTACAAAAATCATAATTGAAAACCTTAATTTTCCCCAAAAAAGTAGATTTTGTTCTTGTTAAGCATGTACTATATTTTTTATGAAAACGCAAAATAAAATTTTATTGTTCTCTAACATTTCTGTATTACATTATTACTGAATAAAGTAAACTTCCAGCCCATTTCATGTTTTATATAGCATTCTTCTTGTTTTCAAAATTTAAATTCAATAGTCATTGTTCATTTAATAAAAAAAAAAAAGAATTGCAAATGTTCTAGAAAAAAATGAGTGATCGATTAAAATAGTTGGTATTTGACAACTAAGCCTGTGTGTACGATTGGCTGGCTTTATGTACAATTATTCTGTTAGCTATCAAAATCAAATGCACAATAAGATTAAAATTCTTTAATGCAATATTTAATACCACAATTTTATTATTCTTTAATTATAAATTTCGCCTAATTTTTTTATTCGAATTTAGAAGAAATTCATGAAAGCATGTTTTCATTTACACATTTTGGGCCCTTGCCGTCATTTTCCACTTAAATAGTAGATATGTAGCTGAACCAGGATTATCCAGAGTGCACTATGAATGGTATTCTACACTAAATTTAGATTAGGGATTCATAGATGGGATTCATGGATACTCTACTACCTCCTTTGAATCTAATAGAACATTTTAGCTTACAATTACATCGCTCGCAATCCCGTCACAAATATCTGATTGGAACTTTGGGCCTGATTTCCTCTTCTATGTTTAAAAAGGATCCAATTCTTAAAAAGAAGGAGAAGAAATTTAAATAAAGTAAAAATAAAATTTCGTTTTCCATAGTGTTGCGTTACTTACTAGAACTTTTTATATTTTCATAATTTATATAAGACAATTTCTTATTTTTCCTTTCAAGAAATTTAAATTCATTTAGTTCAAAATGCTAAAAACAAATTGCTAATTTTAAACCCAAAAGTGAAAAATATTAAGATATCCAACTGCATTGAAAATATTTAGCCATCTTGTGACATAAATTTTATCATATACCATACAACCTACCTATCACATATTATACTACGTTTTGCCATAGAGCCATCAATAACTTAAATGAATAAAACCTACATTTTTAAGTCTATCGAATATCTGAATAAGATCATTTGAAATAGATAAAGGCAGGTCTGCGACTCAAGCCACTTTGGTTCAAGAACTGAATCCACCCCCATAAGAACATTTGTCTGATGCATCAGCAAAGCCCTTTTAACGTTCCTGATAATTCGGTTAAACATTCAAGAGAGTGTCGTTCATTATCAGTAATTTTAACCCAGTAATTAAGTGCACCCAGTAGCTATGCTTCGTGGGAGCAGTTTCTGTTCTATTTCAGCAGAATTTGTGTAATGCCTTTTTTTCTTAACCATCTATCAATAGTCTAATTTCGATTTAGAATAAATAAATTTGTGGTCGTTGAGAAGATTTAATAGCACAACTCAGTAAAGGGACAAATATAAGAAATGTGTTGATTTATCTACCCATACTATATATGTGTCGTTTATTTTTTTAATCTCTTTTTTATTATTATTTTTTTTTTTGGTAATTATTCCTTATTCATGAAGTTTTAAATTTATATAAAATGATAACATATACATGTAATAAAGTGTGTTTCTCAAACAAAATTGTGATATTAAGTACCAATTAATTTAATTTCAATTTTGGATGAGTTATATCATGAATTCTTAGATATATTTAATAATCCAGTGCAGTAAATGGACAAAATGTTTTGTATATTTCCTCATCATCATCATAACTGGCTCGACAGCCCGTTGTGGGCCTTGGCCTTCTTTAAAAGATCCAGCCAAGCTGCTTTTCTATTGGCCGTGGACCTCCAGTTTTTGATCTTAATAACACTAAAATCAGAGTCTAAACAGTCGACCCATCTCTTTTTCGGTCATCCCCTTGTATATTTCATAGAAGCAAAATGCGAAGATAAATTTAGCGTTACTTTAATTACAAGATACGTCCCTTTAGCAACAATAAATAGCTTAAGAAACTTCAAAAACATTTAAAATGGATCCTTTTAACCAAATCCCTTGGAAAATAAATGGTAAATAAATTATTTAATATACTTAATACTCAAATTAAATCATTTTGTAATACACAATTCGTCCCTAAGGTATTTTAATTGTAAGTACTAGAAATAGATACTATGTAACTTTATTATATTACTGAAAAATAATATATCGCAATGCAAATATTAGAGAATGGCATAAATTAAGTTTTAAGGGGAAAAAATCAACCTTTATGCAAATATTTGAAATATTTTATACCTTGTAATTAACTATTTACTTTTGGTTACAAATTATATAAATTTACTCTCCAAAATTGCTTATCTTCTGTAATTAGAACTGAAATTAAATAAATTAATTGTCCTTTTAACATCTTGAACATGAAGTCACTTTATCATATTATTTGAATGTGATATTAAAAGTCATTTCCAAACAATTAAATTATCTAAACGTCATATACTTACATTCTATTTTTTGGATTAAAAGTTATTATTAACTTTAGAGATCATATTTGTCAAAAATATGCATCTGACAGTTTTAGCTATTTGAAATAGTTGCCGACATGAATTAGTCATAATTATATTCTTTTATAGCATCGAGTATAATGAAAATAATATTTGATGAGATGATGACAAGAAATTATAATCTAATATTTATTATATGCTATATTAGAGCAGTGGTGGCCAACGGCCATACCATGCTGAATATACCGGTTCCGTTAGATCACCGAAGTCAAGCATCATTGGGCGCGGTCAGTACTTGGGTGGGTGACCACCTGGGAACACGGCGTGCCGTTGGCATTCACAAATTTGGGACTTGAATGGCCGAGTGTCTGGCGCTCGGTGCTACAAGTTTCGAGTTCGAGTCCCGGCGGTGCCATGGATGTTTGTAGTGGTTCGGAATCCACTTTAAGCCGTAGGTCCCGGTCTCCTATGACTGTAAGAGCGTCACGGAGCCAAAGTCAGACTTCTACCTACGGGTGCTCCATCACACATCCCCTTCAATCATGAGTACGTATGGGCTGGTGGGCTTGGCCAGCCAAGTGGGATAAGAAAAGTGGTTCTCTAACATTTTTAAGTTGGGCAGAATTAAAATCATACAAATAATTGTAGGAATACTATATACACATTTCTGAGAAATTTGTTAGAATAGTTAAGTCAAATAATACAGAAGAAATAATGTGAACAATAAAATAAAATGAAACACATCTTTTTATTTATTCTTGTGTTTATGAGTAATATGAGCTTGAAGTGTAGTAGGGATTTTTACAAGGTTTCGATATACACTCAAGAGCCAAAACATTATGACCACCTGTCAATAACGAGTTGGCCCACCTTTGGCGCGCAACACAGCTTCAACCCGCCTTGGCATGGATTAATACCATCACTTAATACCAGTTAAATACCATTTCCACCTGATCACGTGCCTTCCACGTCATCCAAGCGAGTTCATTGCAAAATGTAGGGGTGGTCATAATGTTTTGGCTCTTGAGTGTATATTTGAAAGGAAAACTCTGATTTCCTTGCCAATACATTGAAGATTTCCTCCATTTTTACATTTAATTGTGGTGAGGATAGGAAATCCTAAATTACATAAATATGACCTTGAAAACTGTAGCAACATTTTTAAAGTTTTTTTGTGATATTCACATGCATTCTTCTTTTAAAGAATGCTTCAAGAGAAAAATAAGAAGAAGAATTAAAGGATTGCTTATATTTAATCATCAAGCCACGATTAGTGGATGTAACTAACAGTTCTTCTTTTTTTTCTTCTTCAGTTAATAATAAATTATCAACTCCAGAACTTACAGTCTCATAGTTTGAAATGGACATTTTTTTTAACAATGAAAATACATAGACGCTAACATTTCTAGTAGCCAACCATGGTACATGGAAATTACGGCTCCTAGTTTCTCGGAATGGGCCTGATGGCCGAATGGCTAGCGCTCAGGCGTTCGGTACCACAGGTATCGGGTTCAAATCCCGGCTTTGCCATGGGTGTTTGTAGAGGTTCGGAATCCACTTTAACCTGTAGGTCCCGGTCCTAATAGGATCGTAGAGCGCTGCGGGGGCATTGTTACTCCGCGTCCGTGGATTACCATCAAGTTACACGCGCCCCCTGGGTAATGCAAAGTGAGTAACATCGGTGCAGCCCTTATGGCGAAAGATCACGGTCTATTTGCCAGCTACATTAGAAAAAAAAAAAATTCTCGGAAGCATTTTTTGGCGCATTATCATGTTTGGCACTTTTTACTTGAATGAAAGAAAAAAAACCCGGGGATGGTTAGTTTTTTTTTTTTTTTTTTTTTTTTTTATAATGAAAGATATATTTTAAAAGGAAAACTGACAAGAAAAAAGAAACATTTATTTTTATATTGGACACATATTTCTTTGGACTTACATAAATCGCACCTGGGAATCTTCTAGGGCTCTCCAGTGCTCGCTGGTGTACTGTTTATTAGAGCACACTGCATTAGAGCATGTCGATGAGCTAAGCCATCACTTAATTTTAAAACAACAATCTTCATTCAAGATATTATTATTGGTTAACTTTTTTTATTTTTATTTTTACTATTACTTACACTCCAGAGCCAAAACATTATGACCACCTGTCAATAACGAGTTGGCCCACCTTTGGCGCGCAACACAGCTTCAACCCGCATGGATTAATACCACCACTTAATACCAGTTAAATACCACTTCCACCTGATCACGTGCCTTCCACGTCATCCAGACGAGTTCATTGCAAAATGTAGGGGGGTCATAATGTTTTGGCTCTTGAGTGTATATTACTATTTTTACTGCTATTATATTATTTTTAATATTATTATTATTATTTATTATATTTTTATTTTTTACTGTTTTTACTACCGGATGAACATAATGTAATGTATATATATTGTTATGTATTCATATATTTATATTCATGTCAAGTAGTGCTTAATGAATAAAAATATTAAAAACATCACTCAATGAAAGACTAAACAAGACACACCCATTTCCAATTACTACTGATGGACATCAACCTCAAGAAGTAAATAAAAAAAACTAATATAAAATAATTATCAACAAATCGTGTTTTATTCTCTTCGTTTTATCTACTGAACGAATATTTTTCGTCCAAAATTGTACTCGCAGACAGAAAATATTGTTTTTAAATTAAAATATGTAGGCGGAGCGATTTCTACATTTTCTTTGGAACACAAAATTCGCTTAGGATTAAGAATTTTTACTTCTGCAATTTTTAAAAAGTGCGGTTAAAAAGCAATAATATAAAAGTATTTTTAAGAATACGTGAAAGTGAATATAAATTAAAATTTTCTGCCTGAATAATATTCTTTAGAGTTTCTTGGAAACTTTAAAACAACTCAAGAGATTCTTTGAAGCTTGAAATATAACTTTCTTAAAAAAATATTTAATTTAAATATTCTCATATATTACATTTATTTAACCAAAATAGTTTCTTGAAATTTCGTTTTTATTTTAAAAGTGATGCTTTTAAATTTTATCGAATTAAATATTATTGACATCATATTTCATCAATTAGCTATTATGATCTGCTTGAAAGTATGAAAATTTTAAATTCTTTATCATTCTTTTATTTTATAAGAAATTGAATATAGTTTTTAAATTTTTAGAAAAAATTTAAAGGCATATGAATCATATACTGAATGCTAATTTTTATTTCATTTCAAATAAAGTTAAGAAATAAACATTCAAACATTTAAAATTTATTATTTATTAGTTATTTGACGACAGGATTCAAATCATGAAAACTATATAGCAATCCTTTTATTATTTTATTTCTATGCAGTTCATTGACATTTCTAAGCATTAGTCCATGAATCTACGAAATTTGTTGATCCCTTTAAATTATCATGTCTTTGAAGATGAAAAGGATGGTGTCTGGTATCATAGTAGTCTTGAAATTCTATATTTATGGATGAAATATGAATAACTAGTACTCAATATAAAGATTTTAGCTTGCATATCTGTCATGCGTGTTTTCATAATTATAGGAATTTTCATCTCAACTCACCGTCTAGTCTGGAAATAAAGAATAAAACAAGCTGTTCTTGTGTTATTTCTCTTCAATTTACCTAAAATTGTATTTGAAATCTTCAATTCAATTTTGCAATTGTCATTTCTTTTTTTGACATTTCACACAATTTGAAGGTTTTTTTTTATTTTGGTTTGTCGCTCAACGGCCATACACTTGTGGCTAATTACTGCTATACTCTGTTTACATTTTGGGCTAATTAGACCGGGACCTATAGTTTAACGTGGATTCCGAACCACTAACAAATATCCATTTCTTTGGTATGAACGGTATTTGGTATTCATATTTTTTTTCGAACCACTAACAAATATCCACATAATCATGACACCGCGAGAATTCAAACTTGAAACCTGTGGTACCAAAGGCCAGAGCTCTACCCAATTGGCCATCAGGCCGCACACAATTTGAAGGAGAAAAAAAGTCTTATGCTCAAGTGAAGAAATCTATATAAGCCTTCCGATTATGTAAATAAGAAATCTATATAAAAAAGAAGAGAATAAACTAATAAATCTTCTACATAAAAAGACAATAAATCTACACAATGTAAGATTTATAGGAAAACAAATAATTAATCCCATATAAATACTTCTATATCTTCTACATTCTACGACATCCAAAATTGATCAAGGAAGAGTTATAACACAGTAGCCTACATACTCTCAATCTTCGTGCATATATTCACAGGAAAAATTCCCTGCGAATAAAAACTACCTCACGAAACAGAAGGTGTTCTTCTTTTTCCTTCCCACATAATCGTTGTCCTGCAGTTTACTTTGTGACTCGCCATCAACTCTCCATTCCTCAACAAAGGAGAAAAGAAAACCCCTCCACTAATAGACCGTTCCTGTGGGGGCCGTGTCACGTGCATTAGCGACATTAACTCCTCTCACCGTACTGGTCATCACACCATCTCTGCTTCAAATATTTTTCGCTGGCAGCCATTACCAGTAACACGAGTCAAGAGCAAATAAGAAACAACAAGTGTTTGTGACACCGTTGCCTTGAAAAAAAAAAATAACCAAACCAAGCCAAGCCAAGCCAAGAAGATGAAAAAGAAGAAGTTGAAGAAGAAGGGTGGATGGAAAGAAGAGACAGAAATTCTATCAAGATCTTGACCGGAAATCTGACAGTTCTGACCGTTAGAAGGGGGGTTGAGAGTGAGTGGGTGGAAGGAAAGAACGTTTCTAGAAGTGTCAATTGACGTCGGGGGGTTTGAGGGTGGGGAGAGAGAGGTTTTTGTGATCGTTTGGTGCCCTAATGGCTGTTTGGTGAAGGCAGAGTGGATTTAGCCGCAAGTCGTGTGTTATGGACAAAGATTTTGTTCCAAGGTTCTTTTTTTTCTTTAAGAGTATCAAATTTTACGCTAAGAACTGTCGATAAGTGTATGTTTGAAGGTTCTCCAATGACGCGACAGAGTTTTTTTTTAGGAATTTAACAAGGGTGCCCCATTGTTAACTTTTATCATTTTTTTTTTTCCTTTATTCCTTTATCAAATTAGATGGAAGTATATTTTTTGTTCTTTGCGAAGAAGTAGAAATAAAATACCGGGAAGTAATAAAACGATGGCATGAGTATAAACATTTGCTGTATATAAAAGGAAGAATAAAAGTTATGTTCCATAACAGAAATGAGATCTAATATATATGGAATAACCAACAAATTTTTATGAATATTAATTATAATTAAACACAATTCCAATATTAATTAGTTCATGAGTGGTTTTAAAAGCCTTTAGTTTATTAACAATTAATTCTATGAAATAATAATTTGATTTAGATGATGTACTTGCTGTAATTATAACTTTTGAAAAATTAGTGATATATGAATCTATATGCATAAAAATAAAATCCGACATACTGTTCCCACCTGTATTACATTATACACAAAATATAAAGAAAATATATAAGTAATATAATATAATAATATACTATTTTAATTTTGCCTAATTAAATCTAAAAAAAAAAAAAAAAAAAAAAAACCGCTTATCTTATTCCATTTAAAATATTTTTTAGAATAAAAAAAGTATCATTGTTGACTTTAAATAGTTTATTTTAAAGCTTAACAAATAATTTAATGCAATTAATCATTTAAGTAATTGTTGGGGACTAATTCAGCAAAAATCTAACAAAATGCTTTATTGAAAGACATGAAAATTACAACACTTCATTCACTTTAACAATTATTTCATTCAATAAAAATGAGATTTCTTTTATTGTTAATCTAGGTAATTAAACTAATTATATCCCCATGCACTACAGTCCATGTTGGATTATGGCCGTCTACCCACTGGCAGATCCCGAAATTCGAGATGTTTTCTATTTACAAGGTAAGGTTGTCAGCCCTTCCCCTTTGCTCTACAGACATATTAGACCGGGAACTACGGTTTAAAGTGGATTACGAACTGCTACAAACATCGATGGCACCTCCTGGACTTGAACCCAAAACCTGCAACACCGATCACCAAAGCGCAAATCTAGGTAATTAAATCTTTTAAAAGACATTAATATGATTTAACAGCACATTTTATATTAGCTGCACTCTTTTACATGGAATTAGCCACATAAATAAATTAGCTTTATATTAAATAGTAATAAAATTATTTAAAAAGAAATTAATTTGCCTTTAGATTTAAATTTTTAAAATTTTCATTAAAATACAACATAGTAAGTAATTTTTTTTAAAAAATGTTTTTTCCCCCTTCAAGGAAAAAAAGAAAATTACTACAAAGGAAGCAATTTCGTATCCTAAAATATATAAGTGGCTCAGAATATTTAAAAAAATCATAATTAAAACTGTTGTAGATAGGCATCTATAAACACTTTATTATAATTAAAGACAAAATACTATATTCAAGAAAATTAAAAAGATAAAAAATATACTAAATACACCGCTATTCAGAATACTCCAATATAAATTATTTTGTTTAAAAACAGAAACAACACGCTCAAAGCACGTAAAACTAAAAGACAAAATAAAAATAATAATAAAAAAAAATGAAATACAACACAACCTCCAATTATAATTTCATTCCCTTCCCCAAAAGTTAATTTCATTTTTCTGTAGCTCCTTGTTCGTAATTACAACGTTATCTTTATTATCACTATGTCTTACTTTTCCGTTTACTGATACCATTTATTTTTATAAAGCTTGTCGTAAAATAAACTTTTCTGGGCCACGCAGCACAGTTTTCCAAACTCAGAGCTCTATCTATTAAACATTTTTCCTGGCTGTGTTCTGCGATGCATGTCTTAATAATGCTTCAGATAAAATCAACGGTACGTGGAACTGGTGAGTAAAAAGCATGTTTAACAAATATCATTTTCTTGCTCGCAGAAAAAAAAAATAATAATAATAATGTCTTCTCTTCTTTCAGCTCGATAAAGCGCCATGAATTGCAACATAAACTTTTTATATTCTAGAAAACAGGATATAAATTTTTATTAAATTTCGCAATAAAGCTCTGATCGCATGATGAAGCTTAGCGATTGGTAAACGGTGTTCTAGAACGCAATTTTGGAGCTCTTATTTTGCGTGAAAGTAATGCACTTGAGAGAAATATATAATCTAATAATAATAAATAAAGGTTGATACAAAATTATAAGGCAAGGGCCGAATTTAAAATATCAAATTAGGCTTGCGAAAGTATAATGTGAAAATTAAGCCGTTATTGAATTTTCGATGTAATAGCTTCCATTCTGCTATGGAATATATTAATTGTGTGTATACAATACTATTGTGTCCAAAAAGTAAGACCAATTATCAGTTTAAAATTCCCGGGACTTATGGAACTTCAATTGTTTCTTCTTTTTTATGTTGCTGGCATTGTCTTTGACATCTGTGTGAAATTTGACGTCAAAATATCCATTAGTATTTGAGTTATGCTTGGCTATTATGCTATTTGTGAAACGCTAAAACTGATTCCGGCGATTTTTTAAATGTCTGAATTCATTGAACAAAGAACTTGCATTCAATTTTGTTTGCAGAAACGTATAGAATGTTGCAGTAGGTATTAGATGAGCATTCTTATATGGAAAGAAATGATTACAAGTGGTATAAACAGTTCAAAGAAGGCAGAGAACGCGTTGAAGACGAAGAGTCCTGTGGTCGACCATCAACCTCAACCGACGAAGCTCATGTCCAAAAAAATTAAAGATTTGGTGCTTGCAAACCATTGATTTACCGACCTTGTTGCTGATGTTGGAATTTCAAAAGGATCGGTCAATTCCATTTTGGTCCTCAAACGCGTCAAATCTCGATGGGTACCGAAAACACTGAATGCTCACACTGCATTGATTCTTCGTGACTGTTTCGCCAAAAATGAAACTCATATCATTCCACAACTACCGTATTCCCACCGTTCGACTTCTGTCTAATCCCTAAACTCAAAAGACCACTCCGGGGACACCGTTTTGAGTCAATTGAAGAGATTCAAGGTGAATCGCTGCGCGCTTTGAAGGCCATCTCTGCCTATAACATTTTAGCATGCATAGAGGATTGGAAAAAAAGTTGGCATAAGTGTATTGCGTCCGGAGGGGATTACTTTGAAGGCGATGAAATGAATTTTGAAGAATAAATAAAGAGTTTCTGAAAAAAAAATAAGTTGTCTTATTCTTTGGGCATAGTAATATTGTGATATACTACACATGCATTTATAAATCCCCTGATCCTTTTATAATGAGAAATGGGAAGTTATACTTCTCTTAATATTTCTTTTGCATAATCAACAATTGAAAGGTTCATTCCTGTATTAGGTATAAACCACTGAATACAAATGTGTTAAAATTTTTAATTTATTATTCATATAAGCAGCACTTTCATTAATATTTATTAGCTTTTTGTGAATTTATATAATATCTTTCTAGAGAAATTTTGAATCACAATAACATTCTCAATACTTTGTATATTTGTTGTTTTGTATTAAAATGCCTTTATTCATCTTGAAATATTTCTTACATAATTTGAATGGGTGAAACGCATAATTTAATTTTTTTTGCTTTTTTTAATTTTTTGGAATATCCAATTTTAATTCTTCGCACATTACATTTACATAAATGAAAAAATCTTCGAACATTTTCTAACATAAAATATGATTATAAAAATATTTTAGCCATATAGTAAGTTTTATTAATAATTTCTAGTTGGTACCATATGGAAATATGGATTTAAAATAATTAGTAACACAAATTTAAATACGTGCCTTAATGTATGTGTCTTTAAACTAATACCCATAAAAGAATGGTACAAAACTTTTCTTAATAATAATAATAATAATAATCACACTATTTTGCTTTTTTTATTAACAGTGCAATTAAACATTTATTATTAACATTGATAATTTAATTTACAATAAGTTAGGAATGAATTTCTGAAATTAGATCTTAACAATATTAGTAATTCTAATTCTCTATTAAACATATCATTGCTATTATAAAGCATATACAGTTAGATTTGGAAAAATAAATTAGCTATATAGACAGATAATTATAAAACCCTATGAGAGTGCCATTTGAAAAAAAAATGCGAAAAAAAAATTTATTTTATGTAAATGTTTTATTATGTCTATAAATACTGAATATCAGAAAATTACTATACATATTAAAAAATTGCTATATGTTACTTCAGAGTAGTTCAAGACAACCGGTAGACACAATCTTTCACATAATTCTGCATGAAAAGTACACTCTGTAGATTACATTAGTAGATCTACATTCTGTAGAGTATTTACTATGAAGTTGTTTATAATTCCATAACTCCTCAGATGATCGCCGATATATGTCATGAAATCGAATATCATTTGGACGTGCTAAGCAACCAAGAGATCTGACGTCGGTATTTACAATTTTTTGTAGTTACATTGTAAGTTAATAAAGACATTTAAATTCTATCTTTTCTAGTTTTTTTACATAATTTGTGACTTAACATAATGACTAATTTTGAATATACATTACAATATTTTAAAAAAGAAAAATATGGTAGTTTAAAAAAGCTTGTTTCCTATATTTTTCGTCTTAAGGTTTAAAAAAGCTCTGACTCTCGGGGCCGCAGGTTTCGGATCTCGAGTCCCGGCGATGGATGCTTGCAGTGGTTCGGAATCCACTTTAAATATGTCCTGGTCTAATATGATTGTCGAGCGTTGGGCCTAGGGCGCCTGATAGGGGGCCAATATAAACTGTCAACGACCTATTGGGGACTGATAACGCTATCCGAAAAAAGAAATCATCGCATGTCTCGGAATCTGCCTAGTGGCAGACGGCCTTGGACCACATGGGGCTGCTGTGCCATTGAAGAAGAACGTTTACATGTAAATGGATATAATGACCCATATTTTCTCAATAAAATAATACTATTCATTAAATTGGCTTATAAATTTATTATTACTGGTGTCCTTGAACAAGGAATCTCACTTATTCACTCCTAATGCGTAATAGGTTTAAATAGCTATTTTTTGTTGATGAGTTTAGCAGACAAAGCCATTTTAAAAACAAGAGGGCACGGTATACATTTGGACAGAATATTTCTTATCAATTGATGAAATAGGTTGGAATATTATCTTTGCATATTCACCAATATCCGAAGAAGTTATCTTTAAAATCTAGAGGGAAATGCTCCATCTCCTGTAATAATTACATATTATTGCAGTTTATATATGTACATCGTTCAGAAGCCATTCATTAAAAGAATTATAACCCAAATTATTGCAATCCATCTTAATAGGACTTCATTATTAATCTTATCAATCTCAATTGGATAAAATCAAATGCCTTTTGCGATTGCGATTCTTCGATTGCAATTCCCTTCTTAACTATCTGTTTTTACCTTTCTTATCTTTCTTCTTATCAAAATATTCATTTTTCATTACCGATGGACTGACCAGTAAAAGCATTCTTTTTTTTCTTAATGACTTTGATTTGCTTAGATATAGGGTAATAGGAAAGGAGGCACACCTCTACAATGATATGAACAGTATTAGCACATATAAGTACTGGGTGGTTATAATTAAAGTGACCTTGTTCAGACCTCTCTAGAACCCGTTCTACCCAACGGATTTTGATGAAACTTGGTATATACGGTATATGGAAGATGGGGAAAAGATTTCTACAATAAAAAAATAGTTCAAATTTTGACAACCAAGGGGAATTGTGAAGCCTAAAGTAGGACAAAAATTTGTCAGAACCATTAAAATTCATACAAGGACAGAATATGCTCAATGTGTGTTCCATTGATATCAATTAAGTGTTGAAAGTGCATTATAGCGTGTTCAATGGTAGAGCGAAGAAACTCTCGAGGTATTTCAGCAACGTGACGTGTAATGCTGGATTTCAACTCACGTAAAGTCCTAATTCATAAACACGATCTTTTAGGAATCCCCACAACCAAAACTCATAATCAGGTGAACGATGAGGCCAGGCATCCAGAAAAGCTCTGGATATTACACGATTCTAGCCAAAGTTAGCATGAAGCTGTTCTTTGACTTGGCGCCCAATATGAGGAGTTGCTCCATCTTGCATGAAGAAAGTGGACTGCAAACAAAGCAGGATTGACCTGTTGTCGAAGGAGTTCAATGTACCGTGCACTCGTGACACAGCACGTTTTAGGATCTTGAGAAGTGGGAGTTTGAAAGAAAAATGGTCCGAGGATAAAATCAATAGTAAAGCCACACCACACAGTCACAATCAAAACTCAGTGGTTGTTGGGGCAGGACATTAGTAGATGAAGTACCCCATATGCGACAATTGTGATTATTCCCAGCTCCATCTAAAGAAAAGTGCGCCTCATCTGACCATAGAATTTAGCATGGCCATCAACTTCTATTGTCGCCAAAGTTCGGCAAGCAAATTCATAGCGTGTTTGGTGGTCTTGAGGTTGCAGCATTTGCACCAAGTGGATCTTATGCGGATACCATTTTAAAATGGATCCTGGCAGCACACCCAAGCTTCCAATATTTTCAAATTTTATAACCATCTTCTTCAAACCATTCTTCTTCATAGGGGCCCATGTTCGTAATCTTTCGCAATCCTTTTAAATGACGATATTCAAGCAGTGCAGCTAAGTTATTTCTAACATTCTGATAAAACAGTTTTACCAGTAAAGCTCGATCTTTCTTCTGCAAGGACATTATTAATGATGACAACGGCAAGCAGAATGATTTTCTGGCTCTAAGTGTAAATCTCTTTATAGGTTTGACAAATTTGTAAAAGAATAGTATAAAAAGTATATACTAAGTTTCATCAAAATCCATTCGGTAGAATGGGTTCTAAAGGGGTCTGAATAGGGTCACTCTAATTATAATCACCCTGTATTTCCTATTGTAGAATGATTAACAAGCTAAGTCAGTTTATGGGCCAACATCTGAAAACCATGAGTTTCACATAAAAATCAAAATAATTTTTTATCAATAGAGAATTACAAGTATAACATATTTTTTTCAATAAAAATGCATAATTCCTTTTAGATTAACCTTTAATGGCTATGATATATGTAGAACCAAACCAGAAGAATTCACTGTATTAATAATGTTATCAGGAGATCATTACGTACAAATTTAATCTAGAATATTGATCAAATTCTTATTTTTGTGAGTGACATAACTGTGAGTGAAGTAACATAAGCAAAAATTTGAACAATTTTAATTAAGACGGGTTTCAGTTTAATTATCTTTTTAATTAGCGATCAAATACATAAGAAATTGGAAAAAGCAAATGTTTCCTTGTATATTAATGAGCTGGTTAAAATATCAAGAGTTATATTGATGACTTCACTAATTAATTTTATTCTCATTGTTTTCCTTGGAAAATTTAATCAAAGTATTGCACGTTTTTCGTAAATTAGCACTCCATCATTCAGAGACGAATGCATTGAGGAATTGATTACCTCCTAATGAAAAAGAACCATCAAAAATCCAAAAACAAGATTGCAAATTGCGATTCATAAATGTATTCTGCTAATAAATACTGGAAATTTATTGTGTTACCTCTGCAAATAATAAGACATAAAGATTATTTTTTTATACATCTTCCTAATGCATACCTGAATTAATTAATAAGTAAGTCGAAAAAGTAAAATTTTAACCCTTATTAGAGTATTTAATAAATAGTTATATGATAATTACCATGTAATTAAAATTTCTTCATTATTAATTTAAGTACGGTATATACATGTATTGTATTTTGTTAGACTTTAAAATTTATCCTTTTTATTTATTTAAACCAGACATTTAGTTCTAGAAATGACTCTATTAGCAAACTTTTTGTTACATCTTTTATTTTCACGTAAATTATTATAAAAGGGAGAATTATATACACAATAAGAAACACAATGTTATGTAATTTTCTTTCATTTATTTTATTATGATGTAAAATTTTAATTTACTTTTTCTTAACATCTTAGTTTTTGTGATGAGAGAGTATTTAAAATAATAAAGGGTTTTTGTTATAACAACAGATATATGGATATTTTCTACTAATTTCGTTTATTGTATTTGTTCAGTTTCCGTGTGAAATGAAAATTTTAACAAATAACTTAAAAAAAGTCTTTTTAACTAATTTAGTGGAGTTTTTCATTATTTTGATAGTATATGAGAGAGTGAGAGAAAACTATTTTTCCTAAAAATCATAAATGATTATAATTAATAATGTAGTGTTAATAAAATCTAAATAATTTAGTAATAATAATTTTTAAAACCTAAATAATTAGTCCAATTCTGAAATTATATTAACTAAAAAAATTGTGTGAAAAATGTTTAACAGATATTTTTATATTTTTTAAATTATTATGCAATAAATCTTTTTTTCTAAACATATGCGTTATGTACGTGCAATCTAAACTGATATAAAATTCTTAAATGTAAAAAAAAAAAACTAAAAATTAATGCTTTACTTAATTTCTAATTAATGATTAATAATAAATGCTTTAAATGTAAAGTTAATGCTTTACTAGATGTTTTAAATATAAAAAGCGATTCTCCATAAAAATAAAATTAAATTATTTAGGGTATATTTGAACTTTTATTATCGAAACTTTTATGTATTCAATTGTAAAATCCAAATTAAAGTTTTAATAAAATTGGCAAGCAATTTATTTTATTAGGGAGATAAGTTTAAAGAGAATTTTATTAAAACAACGTTATATTTTTAACTAAGCATTAAAGAGTTAATATACATGTCATATAGAAGTTGAATATATAAAATGAGTGAAATTTATAAATGAGCTGACTTATAAAATTCGTTTCCTTTTAAATTATCGTTTTAAAATTTGAACTTACCAAGAAAGTTGCAATTATTTAAAAATGTATTTATAGACTTCAAGCTCATAAAATGGTAAACAAAGATTCAAGCTTATGTAACTCATAATTAATCTTCAGTTTTCCCTTTAATTTTTAATTTTTTTTTCAACTCACCGACTTCGATAAGACGTTAGCGAAAACAGATTGAATAAAAATTAACTTTAATAAAACCTCATTCTAAATCCTAAATATCCAAATAAACTATACGTGGTCTTTTTTTTGTGTACTTTCAAAAGAAAATTAATTATGCCTGATTCTCAATCGAACGTTTTCTCATAGGGGAAAAATCGAGTAACGAACTTTTCTTGAGGAAAAAAAATCTACCAACCACTTTGACGCTAGAAGTGAAACCATTTTCATACCAGAAGAACGATCCAGGGCTAAAAGTTAATTTATTTTCCCCAATTACTAGCGCTGGAAAAATAGTGAAATGTTACTTAGAATTTTTCTACAAAGAGAAAAATGGTGTTCGATTCTCGGACGAAAAGAAGATAGAAAAGAAAAAGAAAAAAGAAAAAAAAGAAAAAATAGTTCTCTGAAAAGTAGTTCCCAACAAGACACGTAACTAATCAAGGGTAATCGGTCAGATAATCATTTATCAGGAATAAGTGTTACGTAGCTAGCTAGAGAGAGAGAGAAGAAATAGGTTTTTTTTTCACCACCATCTTCCTTTCTAGGTTGTTACTTCAAAGACTTAATTATTTGGAGCCGAGAAAAGAATGAGGTTTTTCTTCTTTCGGATGGAAATTCCAAGTTTAAAGTTCTTTTCGCTTTCGTTCCAATAAAGTAGTAGCATTGCTTAAATGCAGAGGAAGTGTTGATTTGGTTAATGAAAGCCTAGGTAGGAAACGTAAAAAAAACCTGCAACAACCTTATGAAAATACCTTTGCAAGAATAAAATAAATTAGTTTTTTAATCAAATTGTAACTATCCGAATACATGCTCACAGTTTTTATCTCGTGGTGCGTTTTTAACGAAATATAAGGAATTTAAATGCAATTAGTTAATTGAAAAGTCTTTTAACCCAATCTGAATCATCACTTTTAATATATATTTATAAAAATATACAAATAAATATATAGTTCATATTATATAATAACAATTAGCATTTGAATTATCTGAAAAGTTAAAATTTAATTTTTATCATGTATATAAATAATATTTATTTTGCAAATGACTAACATTGGCGCCTAAGCCATTACTATACCACGTCACTCTGACTAGAGCTGGGTTACCCATTTACAATTTGGAAATCATGAGAAGAAGTCTGATTGGGCTCTACGGTCATATGAGACCGGGACCTACGGCTTAAAGTGGATTCCGAACCATTACAAACATCCCTGATACCACCGGGATTCGAACCTGATACCTGTGGGACCAAGCGTCAGAGCGCTAGCCACTCAGCCGTCAGGCCCCAACGTATAATCCATTAGTTCACGAGCTCTCCATTACTTTTTTTACCATGTCCACATACCGAGGAAATGCATTACTGTTATTTATGTGTTCAAAAGTCATAGGTCACACAAAACACAGTTTGGGCAAACCACCACACCAATTCTATAGAGGTGGCCACATAAACAGTCATGACCAATCAAACGTCTAAATAAAGAAACCGCTGTCTTTCTTGAAAATATATATAAAAAAGCATCTTGTATATAAATAACATATTTTTTTTTTATAATGTAATATCAAATAAGAAGCATACAAAACATAAATCGCATGAAATTGATTTTTTAACATTTAGTGTTTACCTGTTTACAAATTTTATTCCACAATAAAGATATCTCTGCAATAATAAAATAACTAATTTTTTTTTTATTAAAAGTGATAAAAAAAATTCTTTTTCAGAAAACAAGTTTTGCTTTTCTTTCTATTTACTTAGGTATTCAGTATCGAATAGCAATTTTTTTCTTCGTAGAAAGTTGTTCAAGGAAGATTTCACAAATTGATGTTTACAATATTTATTTTTTGTATTTTGACAAGAAATATAAATTCCATTAATAACTCTATTTAAATATTTTCCTCGTGTAAATGAGATTTGAATTATTAATAATAGTTAAAATTCTAATTATATGAAATTTTAAAATCTGTTTATGGCTATGCTTATTTAAAAATAAAATTAGTGCAATAAAATACCTCAGCATTTTCCAAACTTGTAAGTAAAGAAAAAAATGGAGAAAAGCAATTTAATGATTTTACTAGTGAAAAAAACCCTTAAACTACAATCGTGTACAGATTGTAGTTTAAGGGTTATATTATATTGCTATAATATTAAGAGTTATATTATAGTAATATGAACTGTGTAAATATAAGTATTATAAAAAAAATTTTATGTTGAACTTTTTATTTTTGAAATACTTAACAATCATATCTTCTGACAGAATTTAAAAATATATCTTTATTATTCAAAAAGACCCTGTTTACATGTAAACCCTTCCAAAATTATTCAACATTTTTTTAAGTTTAACTTTTTTTTTGTGTAAACTCGTATTATTTTTCCTGTTTCTTTGATAAATACGCTTATAATCTCACCTCATGATGAGTTGTTTTCAAACTGTACACTTTGTAATGATTTAAAAGTTTCTAGATTGCAGTTTTAACATAGTGGAATGAATAAGAAGCTTCTTTCGAATGTTTGCTCTATATCATATTATACATACGCTCAACTGAATTATGTGTTAGGCTTCTCCCACAGCGTTCAAGGAGTTCATTTAATGCCAGTCTGATAAATTGAGCATTATTTTTGGCAAATAATTTTGATTGATGAGTGATTTTATAGGAGTTGCATGTGGACCACGTGTTTCACCACATGATAATGCTATTTGATAAAAACTCCAGGAATGTTTCCCAAGAGGACACTTGTTATGTTGCTGTTTGGCATTCTTAGAACTTCAACTGTGCTGCTCAGTTATCATTAAATTTATATCCCTCTTATTTCTAAGAATAGCATTCTGATAATATCGTGAGAGTTTTTTATTAGTTTTTTCTTTCAATCTTCCATAGGATTTATCTCAAGTGTGACAGCTTTAACACGCCATTCTTTAACAGCTTTACATCATGCTGTCCCAAGAGTTCACAGGCTCTTTTTTTTATTGTACTATCAGAATTATAATTTTTTTTAATTGAAAGATTTGAATGTCGTATCATAACAGCCTGAATGAATGTGATGTCCCATAAACCTATTTGATCTTTGAGTTTGAACTTTCCCATAGATTATGTGCTGTTTTCATTTCCATTGAACCTGAAGATTCGTAATGATTGACGCTGCATGAATTTTAATAGCCTTACCATACACAATAATCTGCGGATTTTTCATAGAGGTCAAATTTTGCATACTCGCACATATCAGAACGCTTTAACATCATTACATAATCACATTACCTGCCAATATGTCAGTAACACAGCCAACCTCTACTTGAGAGGTAGCCAGGTACCGTCAAAAGAAATATGAATGATATCAACATAACGGTCATCAAAAATGTCATATTCTTTTCAAACATCATTCCGGATCTTCTTCATATTTTTTGTTGATAAAATGGATGTTGATTTTTGCAAAATCTTCTTATACAAGTTAAAAGTTCTCCTATGTATTAAATGCACGCTTATATACATTCAAAATATTTTTAGAACTGAATATTCCAGTCGAAAACTCAAAAAAAGCTTGTATAATCCTCATATTAAAATAAAAACAATGCTGTAATGAATCATAAGAGTGAACCATTTTTAGGTGTATGTTTCACTTTCTAGTTGTTAACATACATTCCATACAACTTTTACATTATGAAAATAATCCATATTTTTCTCTTAAACTACATATTCTTTACATATTGTTACATATTATTCCATATAACGCTTACATAAACCTCACACCAGATTTGAGAACAATTTGGATAGCATGTTCATATGATTTAGAATTGCATAATTTGGGCTTTTATTCACATTATTCCCATTTTATTCAGTTTGGGTTTTATTTTCTGAGATACATTAGTAATACGAGATTCTTGTGTAGAGATTCATCTACACATCTTAGAGATTCATCTTTCAGCATAATCTCAATATTAAATAAAAGGCTTTTAAAGACATTATTTTTTTTTTCATTTGAGACCCATCGCTTTTCATAACCACACATTTTTGTTTGCTTCTTGGCATATTGCTAATAGAAATACAAAATAAGGATAATAAAGGATAATCGAAATATTTACGACAAACTCTAAGTTGTAGGATAAAAATACATACTTTTGGAGTAATAAATGATTTTCTTTGAATAAATTTTATTTAAAACTAAGATCAAATTTCACAGGGCAACGTTGCAGTGTAAACAAAAACAATCCAAGTCAGTTACGATTACATTTCTCTTTATACAGTTTTATCAACTAAAATAAAATTAAATAATTCAATATTCGTTGGGGTGCAAAATGAAGGAAATGCCACGCCTATGTTTAAAAGATCGTTTATAGCCTGATGACCTTTTAAATTTCTGTCATGTTCAATAAAAACCCGAATAACTTCTGAAACATTGAAAATTTTGCCTGCATGCATAAAGCAATTATAGATATAATTTAAACTAATAAAAAAACTCGAACTCTTGACTATTTTTAGGATACTGTGTCCTCCTAAAAGTAAAACCATGCACATGGTACTGAATAAGGAAACTAGACACATTGAAAACATTCTTACAAAACCATGTGCTGCAGAAGAAAACCAAATCAGATTTGGGCGGCTTACTATTCAAAGTATTTAAAAAACAATGGATTCATTTGCAATTCTAATAATAATGAAAGTTAAATATTTATTTATTTATTTTACATTTGATTTTTCCATGTTTAAGAAAGAGGGAAAAATTGATAACATTTGTAGATAATCAAATGCATTGACATTTATTATAGATTTTCAACTGTATGATTATATTTTTAATAAATCAAAAAAAAAATTAAGTATTGGAAAAATTAATAGATATTCTTTTAAAAGAATTTATTTAAATCTCGAAGGACAGAAAAAATCTTCTTCATAATTTTTCTTTGTTGTTTTATTTTATTCATTTAAAATCCTTTAAGATTCAAAGAAAAATTCTTTGTTCCATGCTTTGCTTCTTATTTATTTACTTTTATTTTTATTATTTTTTTTTTCATTTTCAAATCATCAATACATGATTGGCATAGTGAATTATAATCATTTCAAAACCAACAATTTTTAATTTCATCATACTTTACCAAAACTTACACAAAAATGAGATTTTCAATGAAACAAAATGTATTAAAGTTCTTGAAATTCTTTTATAACACATTTTTTGTCCGTTTAAAACATTCCTTCCTCAAAAGCAAAAATCACACAAAAGCCAAATTCTCTCTTTTGAACAAGTTATTTCTTTTACCATTATTTTTTATATCTAAAGTATGTATTCATATTTATTCATGTGATAGGAATTTTCATACACCAAATTAACTTTTTCTAATAATGAAGAAAATAATAATAATAAATATAACTTTTAAATGTATAATTATTTAAAATATTCAGACGGTGAGAAGTTCAGCTTCTTTATTTTATAGAATAATGTTTAAAATAACTAATATTTGTAGTACTGTAAATTAATATGCAAATATTGAAGTTATATTAAAAAAAAAAACATTTTAAAGTTTGTTTAATAACAGTCCTTTGAAGTCCGAAACGAATTCAGAACAAACATATGAACGTTAAAATCTAAACATAGTGGGTTTCAAACAAGAAAAAAAATCACTTTACAAATGAAAGCATCAACATTTAATATTAGGATTGAATTTAAATTTGGAATAGATAAATGTTTTAAAAAGGATATAATTTACTTTCCGAAATACAGTACTTTTATATTTTTAAACAAAAGCAATTGTTTGAAATAAACACGTGGAATGATTTGTTAAATATTTATAAAAATCAAAATTTGTATTTGCGATTTTCATTTTTTCATGAAAATAAAATTTTTTCATCATAAAATTTTCTGTATTTATTGTTTTACAACAGTTAAAAATAATGACATTTCATATAATACTACTAAAATATGAATACTTCAAAAATATTCATATAAGAAATAAGCATACATTTCTTTTATTTCTGTAACTACCATGATCATGTGCAATTTTTTTCAAATTTATTTATAGATTATCACTAATTCTCATTTTTCGAGACCTTAATCTATTTCATACATCTGAAAATTTTTATACTTTTTATTATCTTTAAACACGTTTTATTTAAACATTTTAATTATTTATTTTTTTATTCATACATTTTTGTAGATTATTATGAATGTTGCCAGAAAATTTCTTTTTTTTTAAATAATAATAAAATTTATTATTTAAATTGATTCTTAGTAAAGGAAATTCATGAATGTAAATATTATTCAATTTCCAGACATAACATAATGCATTTTATGAGATTTGTTTGACTATTAACACAGTGAGCAGGTGTTTATGTTTCGGCTGGGATTCGCATGTTTCCTAGAGTGAACTTTGAATTTTCAACTCACAAAAGAGCTAGGATTGCAGTAGTAAGCTGTTACGAGTATGAGGTCCAACAGAGTAGAGAACATTATAAGTTTGTTTATGAATAGAGTGTGTCAATCGAAGATTCATATTAACTGGGAGTTGCTGATGTAAAATTCTTTAAATTAACTTTTTGTAGATGTGTTATCAGAGTGCATATCATACATTAAATGTATTGCACATCGAACATCCTGTTTATTCGTATAAATACCACTAGACAGTACAGGCACCTATATATATATATATATATATATATATATATATATATATATATATAACATCTAGATGAATATCAAATTTTTTAATTAATTAAAGAGATTGTTTTTATTTTTGGAATTAGATTTTTATGCCAAGAGGTTCCACCAGACATTTTTGAATTATTTTGCTTCTGAGACATTTTGATACTTCGCTTCAGGTATCGTTATGGTTTGTTTATTATTTTATTGTCAATTGTTATTTGACATTTCGCATTCGAGATTGCGATTGTTTTTAAACGTATGGTTTAAATATTCATCTATTAAATTCTATATGCACGTTTGCTAATAATTTATTCTAATCAACTTATTCATTGATTTTAAAAAATGTAACATTTAAATATTTTATTTAGCCATACATAAGGTAATTAAAAATTGTTTCATTTTTGTAGCGAATCATGGCTGTATTATATTTGTTTAGTTATGCTATAAAATTTTCATATTTCTGGTGGCATTATGTTTTGCTCTTTTATTTTATTTTTAAATGTTATTTAATCGTTAGAATCTCCATCGCATTTCCGATAGGGATTATTTTTAAAGATATGATTTTCTTATTCATCTATTACATTTATTCCATATTGAATGTTTGTAGCAGATTATTATTATCATAAATTTATTTTTTTGTTTTCAAAAGCGATAGTATTTAAAAATTTGGAATATTTTATACAGTCATTCAATAGGGAAGTTAAGATTTATTATAATATAGGAACGCGAAGTGGTCTAGGCTAGAGGTCCGTGGCGTCTCCAAGAAAGTGATGGTATAAAATAAAAAATATTAAGGGTATAAATTACTATTTCTGTACGGATACTGCACTTTAGGGTTCCGATTTCAGCAAGTCTCTTTTAAACTCCAAATGATATCTCCAATTCTTTAGTATTTTGTAATCGCAGAGGTCATTTTATTAGTTTAGTAGGGAACTTGGCGAAAACAGAAAGGAAAAAAATTTCAAATAAACAAGAAGAACTCTGTTCTTATAGTATTCTCAACCATTTCTTCATAAATTCCATGGGTTATTAAACACTGATACACTCCCATGTGTATTCGTCCAGCAAAATATGTTAACACATATGAAATTGAAATTCGTGAAAGGATTTCAGTTTTTAATTTTTTTAATTAACCGGGCAGGGGCCTGATGGCCGAGTAGCTAACACTCTGGCGCTCGGTACCACAGGTTTCTGGTTCGAGCAGGTATTTGTAGTGGTTCGGAATCCACTTGGAACTGTATGTCCTGGTCTAGTATGATCGTAGAGTGTTGTGGGAGTAATGTTACTCGCGTCCGTAGCATATCTTCAAGCTACACGTGGCCCCTGGGTTGTGCTGAATAAGTAACAGAGGTGCAGCCCTTGCTTATGGCATAAAAATTAATTGTCTCTGTATTGCTAACTGCATTAGAACAATAACAATTATCTGGGGCAATGTCGTGTTTTATCAGTTAATTATATTAAAATATGTCCATTGGGATCTTATTAAACCTGCATATGTATGAGTATAAATAAAATTTAATAAAAAAAAAATAATAATAAACATATACTAATGGGTTAAATGATTTATAATGTTAACTCACAAAATATTAATATCTAATATTGTTACGAGTTACGAAACGCTATTCTGGTTTCATGGATTGATAACCAGAACAAAAATTACGATGCCACATACTAACAGAATTTAAATGAAACATTCATGATTTGTATAAATCTTTTTGCGAATAGATTTTCCGCACGCTCAAGAATAGAATAGAACGAGATACTTTTCCCTAATGTGCACTCAAAGTCTTTTCCGAACAATAACGAATCAATTCATCAATACTCCATCGGGCGTGGAGGTATTAACTCAAACCCTCATTATTTTCATTCCTCATTTTTCTTTCCTCCAAGCTGGTGCTAAATAATTAGTTGCGAATGCGACACGCCGAAAGAATGGTACTGATGACGCGCAATCGATAAACACCTAATTTGTCAAGAGGGGGGTGCCAGGAAAAAGAACGCAGTCCCCGAATTATTACTTAAGAACCTTGTCTGCGAGGGTGGAGCAAATATCTTTAAATACCCGAAATTAATCAATTTTCGGTGAGGATATTACTCCCCCCTCCCTCTTTATTCTTTTCGACCCCCACCGCTCCCAACTGGCGCTCTTTAGTGTTCGGCCCAAAACCACACCTTTCATATTTGGCGATAGAATACGAGGTTCAGGTGTAAAGTGGTACAGGTAAGAGTTTGGGTTTGAATACCCGTAGTGAATGCATACTTGAATAGGGATGTTCATTTGAATTTATTTAATACGTATTTAAAAGTCGTTATAAATAATAAGTTCAAGGTTTTTCGGAGCATCTAAATAATGCTATCGAATAGCTTATTTTCTTACTTTCTTCTTTGTTTTTTGAAATAGTAAAAATACTGAATAAATTGTACATTTTCTGCATTCCACATATTTATTCTTCACGTTGTTAAGCCAAGTCAACAGATACTAATAATATGTAGCGTACTGGAAAGAATTTTTCTTTAATTTCTTAAATGTCCCATAATTTTAAAAAGAAATGTATATGCAAACGTATGCAAATAAATTCATTGACAGAAAAGTAATACTTAAATTATAATGAATAATTGTTTATAATATTAATTTATATAATATACATTCAAGAGCCAAAACATTATGACCGCCTGTCAATAACGAGTTGGCCCACCTTTGGCGCGCAACACAGCTTCAACACGCCTTGGCATGGATTAATACCACCACTTAATACCAGTTAAATACCACTTCCACCTGATCACGTGCCTTCCACGTCATCCAGGCGAGTTCATTGCAAAATGTAGGGGTGGTCATAATGCTTTGGCTCTTGAGTGTATATTTTATGTTATGTATCTACGACTAATTTAAAACAATGTACATTTTCTGGCAGTATTATATTGTTTGTGTTGTATTATCCAATTGACCTAAATATATGTACTAATTTAAGCGGAACATTGGTGTTGGAACACATGAACAAAACCATTTTTAATATAAAAAAAACCAAAATGAAATTGTATATAAAGTATTGAAAATTGCATTATCACTAACAAGTTTTAAAAGAAAATCTTAATTAAAAGTTAAAACATTGTAAACTATGTTGATTGTAAGAATTTTGACAGAAAGTGGGAAAAGTTTTGCAATATGATATTAACACACAGAAATTCTGCAATATATTATTTAATGAGGGCTGAATAAATATTATTACATAGTAATTATTGCATGATTACACAACCATCTCCACTTCCATTACAAGTTTGCAAAGTACCTCGATTATCCTAAAAGACTTTTGTTAGTGGTGAGGTAGGTTAACATACAATCAGTTATGCACCACTCCATGTATCTGATCTGAATCTCCTTCCCTTTAGGTGCTCATTCCAAAAATATCTTAATTACTTATGGTGAGATCTGGTAAATAAGGCCGGCTCTCAAAATGCAGGCCTTGAATGATTATAACAGTTGCACGTGAGGACGAACATTGTCATGCATCAAAGTGATACCTGTAGACAATAGTCAATATCGTTTTGATCTTATTGCAGATCTAAGATAGTTCTTAAATAGATGTTAATGAGTAACAGAAGTGATTGTAATCTCCTAGGTATCAAAATGACTCTGTTTGATCTTTTGTTTGACTCATGTAGGCAGTATGAAATGGCGACATTGTTAATTTATGACATCACTTGTATTTAATTGCAACGGCATTAATAATTTCTTCACATATTTCATATTAATAGCATTACTGATAAAAATATTGCATGATAGTGGTATTTAATTTCGAAATTTCAATTAACTGACTGTCAGTATAATCGTTTTAAATACAGTTTCTTTTTTAAATTCAACTAAATTTCTATATCATTTTTATTGTAAAGAATGGTAAATTTTTCGACTCCATACAATAAAAAGTTTATTATAATATTTTCATCAATGTAATATGCATCATATATTCTCGACATTTTTATCTGAAGAAATTTTGAACTTAAATATACAGATTAAAAAGTAAAATGCATTTTTAATGAATAAATCTAAGTATTAAATGTTTAATTAACTTTTTCTTTTTACTTTAAGATTTTTTAATGATAATTTACAGTAGTGATCTTGATTTGTTTGTGATTCCAATATTTAGTAATAATACATTAATATATATAAATGCGTGAAATAAATCGATCAATGATTGTTATAATAGCACATGTATTTTATTTATGAGCATCATCAACTAAAATTAGAATAATGGGTATAATATTATCAGAATAATTAATATTATTATATTATCATTTAAAAATAATTTTGAAATTTTATTGAGCATTTTTTTGTGTGATGTAAATAGATTAAATGGTAATTCATTATTAATGTATTTCAGAAAAAATTCTTACAGTTCATTTTAAAGATAATAGTATACTTTTTCTAACACAGCAAATAGTTTAGTTTATAAAAAAATAGATATATTTATTCATTGATTAAATGTTTTTCGTTGGTCTTTAATTATCAATAAATTAATTTAAAAAACTATATGCGCCAGAATATTACACATTTGAATGTGCAAATAATGTTTAAAAAAATTTAATAAATTTTAATAATTCAATATTCCATAGAATTGAAATTTTAATAAATTTTAATAACTCAATATTGCATAGAATTGAAATTATAATAAATTTTAATAATTCAATATTTCATAGAATTGCAATTTTAATAAATCAATATTTCATAGAATTGCAATTTTAATAAATCAATATTTCATAGAATTGAAATTTTAATAATTCAATATTGCATAGAATTGAAATTATAATAAATTTTAATAATTCAATATTTCATAGAATGGAAATTTTAATAATTCAATATTTCATAGAATGGAAATTTTAATAAATCAATATTTCATAGAATTGAAATTTTAATAATTCAATATTGCATAGAATTGAAATTTCACAGTACTTACTATACAGTTTAACAAAAAATAATGTTCGGGAAAACTAAATGAATACACAAAAATTGCATGATAATTTAAATTAAATGCATTAAACGGAGAAATAAATCATCTTAAAAATTTCATTCGAATCTTCAATGCGATTACTGTTTTTTTTTAAATAAATTATTTCACTTAAAACTTTTAAATGTGAAAAATTATGAAGACTTTAAGAGGATTTATATAATTCAAACTTGTGTTTTCCGACAAGATAGTCAAAAGGTTTAGTACAATAAAAGTCTTATAATTACTACATGATCTAAATGTATTCTGTATATCTTTTAAAGAAATTATTTATTCTAGTAAAACTATGTTCAGAAAGACATTTCAGAGAAACTTTGAAACACAAACATCATACATTACTAAACGCTAACATGTCCATCTTAAGAGAAATGTTCTTCTAGTATAGCTAATGAATTAATACTACGCTATCATAAACTATTCATGACAAGAAAATGTGGTATAAATTGAAGTGACCTACATTATTTAGATATATATTCTGCTTCCATTTTTAATTTTGTGTTTGGTTAGTTGTATACTTATGAATTCAATACCTTTTGATGAATAAAGATTTATTTGATTTTTTATTATTTTAGTAATTTTTTTCTATTAACGCAGATTTTGTCATTTAAAAATGTTAAAAAATTGTTCTTTTTGTCCTGCCTGCCAAATAAATTTATAAAGTTCATCAAGTTAATATTTACTTTTTCCTACATTTGAATTCAACAGAGGCATTGCACTAAAAGAATTCTTCTAAATTTATATGTGCTGAGTTTTAAGTAAATAATAAGAAATATCATATCTTAGATTAAAATATATTGTACTTACTTCCTAATAATTAAATTACAAAAGAATAAATGTGTTTTGAAAATCATTTGTAACTAATTTCTTTTTTTGTGCAATTAAAATAAATAAATTAAAGAGTTGACATAATAATAAAACAAAATGTATAAAAGAAATTATATAAGAATAAATTAACTATATTATAAATATAAAATTAGTTAATTGTTGATTCCTTAATAAAAAATATATAATTTAGCTATTTGAATGTCTTGAATATCAGAAGCTCACATTAGCAATACATATGAGAAGAAACTAGAAAAATCCCAATTTACGAGTGTTATGACAGTGAAGTATGTTTCTAAACATCATAATTTAATGAAAAGTTGATGTTGGCGTGTGTGCAAAATTCACTTCTTCTTTTAATAAATCCAAGAAATATCGATTTTAACCCCATCAACGTTGTAGCAATGAAGTTATAGTTAATCTTAAGGTAAGTTCATAATGCATAGTTACAATCATATGGTATAATTCATATTGTATTGCATAGCAACAAAATTATATTAATGAATTTGCTTTAGATGAGCTAAACAAGAACTCATTACAACATAAATAATTGGTACTTCTTCAGTATAGGAAAAATACATTCGTCCTTATTTCGGACATGCACCACTTTTCCATCGGGTGACCCAGTTATATTCTGTTCCTAGGTGTAATTAACTTTCGCAAAATACTCCCCGCATTTGTGCTGACAATTGAATGGGTGCTTCAACAGATGCGCTTCATTAAATTTATTGCTTTCTTCTTCCAGCCTGCAGTTTGGGGTGGTAAACAGAAGACAATGATGTCTATCACCTAGCAACCGCCCGTCCATTGTACTACTTACCTGCTCAAGAACTTTTTCCCTTCCCCTTCACACAAAAAGAATGCCGGCGAGGTATGTGAAACTCATAATTAATGACATCCTTCAACAATCAAGATCTGGTGCAGTTGGAAAATTGTCTCTCCTCAGAATATGCTGTCTTTAAATTATCTCATTATTTGGTAAAATCTGTAATGTTTTCTGTTGTTTACAGATATAAGTTTCAAAATCTCCGTTATTATGTTTTTTATTCTTTACTCAATTGCATCAACCAACCTTGCATTAAAGTAACTTGGCACTAAACTGCTGGTAAACAGTATCAAGTTTATGTTTTACATATATTGTAAATATATACATATGTTTATTAATCTATCTCCCTAAAGGTATAGTAAATTTATAGTCACTAATATATATTTATTATGGATCTTGTCCATTTATTTATGCCACGAACAGCTGATGGTGACAGGTTATGAAGGGATGGCATTGGCTTTCAAGTGGACTTTTAACGGTGACTGTCCCGTATTTGCAAGTCATATGAAAACCCCTTATCAAGCTGTCTAACTATAGAGATGAAATGATTCCACAGATTTACATAAAAGCTGTCGATTGTCTTCTTTTCTGACAGCAGTGATCGAAAAGGACACTTTAAAGAAATTTGAAATTGAGTTTCCCAGCAAGTTAGTTGTGTACTTTACCACTGAGACATGAGTTCGGTTCTAATATACCTTATTATTACTAAAAATAAATTGATATCATTTATCTGAACATTTCTCTTTAACAAATCGAAACACAAGTTAAAAATATTTCCTTTATTTTAATAAATTTAAAAAAATTTATGTATTTTACATTAATGAGGTTAAAATTATATATATTTATAAGTGAAAATTTTTCCCATTGAAATGTTTTTTTATTTATTTTTATTTGATTAATATTTCAAAATTGAAACTTTCGAATGTGCTTCAAGGCTTCTATTATTTTTGAAAAGGCAATCCGTATTCAAGTAATGGTTTTAAGAAGAATTTCTGATTTATAATAAAGTTTGATTTTTAAAGTTTCTTTTTCAATGTAACTGTTTAATCTCAAAACATTTAAAAATATTACCTTCATTACTAGCATTGTCTAGAGTTTAGTTGCAATTTTCTTAAACTAATGATCCCATACAAATACCTGACCTGCTTTTTACGTTTAGTTCACAAATATATGAAAATTAATTTAGAAAGAAAATTAAAAATAAATGTTAACTCTTTTTGAAATGTTTTTAACTTTCTAATTATTTTGTTCGTCTTCAACCCTATGATTAAAATTTTAATTAACTCTTAATTAAATTCTTCATTGTAAACAACAAAAAGCAAGAATATGTTTTTATCTTGCAGATTGAGAATTTCCAGATCAAATTTAAAGATAATTGTAATCGATTTATTTTCTAAAGAATCAATCAAGATAATTTAGATAGCTGAAAGGAAATATGCCCATACAGGAAAGCCATATTCCTATATGTTTGATAATTGGTTGCAAATGCCAGTAAAATTTGTTTTTATTTGGTAAATAAAAAATATTGCATTAGTTATTAGGGACAATAAAATTAGGTATCTTTAATTAGTTGATTGATAATATACTATAATTAACCTCTTAAGACATCAGTTATTTTTCAAATATTGCTTGTTTAAAAATGATTTTTTAAATCCAAAATATATATTGCCAGAATGAGGATAGTCAATTTCTATCCTGTTATATTTATTTATTCACTTATTATTGTAGAAATTCAAGTATAAATTTCATAATTCGATTTGCATATTAAAAGTAGAATTAAAAATATGATTCTTTCGAGATCACAATTTGATACATATCTGCTATTATTATTAAAAGAATCTTTATATTTACCCATTTTGAAAAAAATAACAAAAAATAAATGCAGGCGGACATAGATAAAAAATAGTATACTAACTCTTTAACCTTTTGGATATTGAAAGAAATTTATTCAAATGTAAGGTGAAATCGCTATCAACAGCAATTGTTGCTAGACTAACAAGTTAACAAAAAAATCATGATAGGAAGATTGTAGTCAAACTTTCAATATCACGGGGAAACTATTTTTTACGTTAGAATAATACAATTTAGTTAACAAAATATTGAAAAGAAGACTGAAAGCTAATTATCATCATGAGTTAGAATCCAGAATGAAAAGTTAATTATCATGAATTAATTCGTAGTATCCCCAAAAGATTCAAATATCACTAGTATACTAGGGATAATGTTTTAAAGGATTAATGAAATATAAATGTACTTACCCTGTATTATCAATGAGAGTTAGGTTGTTTCCTCCAGAACCATCCTTCGCTACAAGATTTCTCACAAATATACCATATGTATCTAAAAAAAATTGAATAGGATTTTCAATAATAATATTTATCTAATTAATATTTCTTTCTATCTTTATATTAATGTCTTTATATCAAATAACTTTATTTACAATTTTTATAGCAAATATAGATAAAAGTTTGCCTAATCAAACAGCACAAGCTCTGACTTTAACTTAAAAAAATTTTAATCAAGGGAAATAATTATTTTTAACTGAATTATATTATTTGAAAAGGGTATCTAATTTTGGAAACAATGACTTAATGAGAGTTTTAACCTGTGACTTTAATTAAATTTATTATCTTAATTTCGACAATTGTATAATATATTATCTTTAAAGTTATATAATATTGCTTAATAAATAGCCATAATACATGATTAATATCGCTTATTAAATTATAGTAAAATTGATAAAATTGCTTAATTTTTACCAAAACATTTTAATTTATTCCAACCCAAACGAAAACTTTAAAACATTAAATATATCATACATGGACGAATAATTTTGCACAACTTTCAAATAAAATATCCTTCGTTCCCTATTTAAAATTTAATTTCCGCCTTCGAAAATGCAACACATAAGCCCATAAAATAAATATCGACTATTCGCCAAACTTAATAAAGGTTTATTCATATCTATTTAAATCTTCAAAAGTAATAATATTAAGAGCTGCAAACGCTACACGTAAAACTCTTCAATTAAACAACTTGAACACGTTCCCGAAGTTTTAATCCCTACCATCCTCCCAAGTTCCCCGGTCAAACTACTTCAAATTTTAAGTTCAACGTTACCGCTCATTACTTCAAATTGCTTTTGAACACCAATCCTGCTCATCGAAACCCATAACCCGGATCAAGAAATCCGGCAATTCTAAGTCAGGCTGGGGGCTAAATAACTTGCATGTGAGGCGTTATAATCACGTCCGGACCTCCAGATCAGACACTGGCGAAGTAAATCTTGCGGTTTATGGCACAATCCGGCGCAACGCTTTTCAAGAAAGTGGAACCAAATCACGTGTCCTAAACCGTTGTAAGGCGTGGGTGTTATCATTATCATTTAACCGAGAATTTTGGGACTCGGGGATTATAATCAGGGGACAATTAACTGAACTCACGCAGCGGTGGTTAATCTCTTGTTCCGAAACTGCATCGGTTGGAGATAGTATCCTGGATGTTTCGATCAGCTCAGGTGTGATAACAAGGACAACGATTTTACGTGATGTCCATGGGCCGTCATAATGACACGACTAATGTCACCATTAAGGATTTGTATAAGTGGAGGCCGTGATTTTCGGTTTCATGTTTCTCGGTGATTTGCGATCTAATAGGTAGGAGTTGATAGTTTATCAGACCTTTTTTGTTGATGAATAATTGATGCACTGAAATACGGAAGAAAAATATTAAAAGGAAAAAAAGAAGTCCAAAAAGGTTAAAAGATTTACCTTATCTTTAAATTTATGAATGCTTAAAAATAAAGTTCTTGAATTAAAATTTTTAATGTCAAACTTGAAAGCATATTCATTTGATTCTTGATTAGTTATATGATGGTTAGATTTAATATTATATTGTTAGTTAGATTTAATGTTTTTATATGGATTACGAACACAATTCAGAATCAACGTGATACATTAAGTAATGTAATTTTTTACTTTATCAAGCTACAAAATAAAATACAGGAGTGATTTTTTTTTCGATTAGGAAATAATAAATTGAAATTCCCTATGATTTTATACATAAAATGAATATTTGAATATTTCGAATATGTTTGGAACAACAAATGACTAATTCTAAATTTTTAGAGTGGGTAGTTAGTTTATCAATCAATCGGTGTTTGATTCCTTTCATTATTATGTATTATAATTACTTGTGACTGAGTGACTTGGTAGTGACTTTGATAAAGTGATTCACATCTATTCGAATTACTTAGTATGAGACACACTTTCTCCTACAGGTGAAAAAAATATTAAAATTTTTTAAATAGGTGCATTCGTTTAGATTTCCAACCGAAGTCATATGGTTCTAGAATTTTATAGGAGATACTGGATGAATAAAAAAGACTGATTCATGCATGTTTCTTGAATAAGTAAAGATATTATGAGAGAAATAGAATATTGCGAAGGAATCCAATTAATTCATAATAATTGGCTTAAAATTATGAGATGAATTTATTTTATTTTACTTTATGGCAACTAGCTTTTGAAAACAGTGAATGGATTAATTAAAAAATAATTACAACATTAAAATTTCTTAAGCAAATCAAATCATTTTAAAAGAATATGAAATGAAGCAATTGGGATGAATGATTAATTACATTTTGAGTAATTAATATTGAAATAGTGTATTTTAATAAATTGATAATCCTTTTTTAATAATCCAATAAAACAACAAAATGGAAAGGGTATATACTTTAAAAAAAGGTATATATTGACGGTTAATTTATTATTTAAACTTTTTTTAAACTGATAACAATATAATACAATTGATATTTCTAATCTACGTCTTAAATAACAATCCTATAATATATTTATTAAGTAATAATAGTATTAATTTCATTTAAAAAAATGAAATTGATTTCAATATATAGTCATTAGATGCTGGAAAATTTCAATTAAAGACGATTAGTAAAAGCGCGTTCTAAAATTGATTTCCCAGAAGCCCATTTGACGGTCAAACTTTAAATTCTCGGAAATCTATCTATGAATATTAATACTCTAATTTTCTGAGAATTCGGATATATTCAGGAATAATTAAATTAAATTCTAGGAAATTTTTCTTCAGCATAAGCCCTTTTGGTTGAATAACAGTTAAATCAATTTGATATAGTTATATAAATAGTAATTATGAACATCTGTTATAAACATATAACAATATAAATCTGTAATAATATAGGCCTTATATCTTCTTGTTTCTTGCCAACCCTTACAATTCAAGAATATAGAGAAGAATATATAATTTTTTTATTTATTTCAAAATGTTTCATAAATTTATCAAGAATTAAACCGAATCATTAAATAACTTCTGGATTCTGAAAATATTCAGATTGGGATCAGATAGTTCTGATTCTGAAAATGATCAAACATCTAGTGCTAAAGAAAAGAATAGCATACATACTTTCATTTTTATTAAATGGTTGCTAAAAATGTGAATTTTTACTGTCAATAAAAGTACATTTGATTAATCGTATAATTGATAGCAATTTGAATTTACTAGGAGAATTTATGATTTAAAGAAGTAGTACGATTTTATTTTAGCTGTCATATTTTTTTATTTTTAGGTAGTCAGAGTTTTACAATCAATAAAAAAATTAATTTAATAAAATCAAATAACCTTAATAAAAACATTTATGCTCAAAGTGCTACTGAAACGAACTCACAAAGTATTTGAAAAAGGCTCATAAAAATTCTTTGGCCACTTTCATCATCATCCTTCATTCTTTTAATAATTTTTTCAGTCATTCGTTTAAAGGATATATCTACTATACTAAAATTATTTGCATATTTACTAAGCATTCTATACATGTTTAACAAAATTGAACAAATATTTATCTAAAAACTCCCATTTTTGAACAATTTTCATTTTGCACTCTTGCAAAAACACTGAATTCATTTAGGCTCTTTCCTCACATCTCAAGTAATAACATAATTCCTATGTCTTTAATGTTCGTTCACTTACATACAATATACTTCCTCTTTGAAAATATCTTCAACAAAAAGGTGTTATTGTGAAACATTTTAGAATCTTTATACTTCAGTAATTGTTAAAATATATAATTTATGTTGTTTTTAATTATGTCTCAGCCTTTCTTTTCATGAAAGGTGTACACCGCAGATAGTAATATAATATTTCTTTAATTTTGTAACTGAAAATAGAAAACTATTTTTTCATTCGTTTGTATTATTCCGAGACAATTTATAATTCTGAGACATAAACATGTTTATTTATATGTCAGGTCTTGTTTGCATGCGAATGATACATCATCCCGTTCTGGTAAGTTCGTAAACAAGTGTTTTTGTAAATTGAGTTAGACAAATGTAGGTATAATTGTACCAGTAAAGAACATTTGGAATCTTACGCGTATAGGACAAACAATGACATATTTTTGTGAAATATTTAAAATAGTTGAAACAAATTTTTGTGTAATCATCAAATATTTGTGCAGAATATAAGAAATGCGATATTTAATAATGCAATGAGAGACCAGAACCATTCGGGTAAGAATGAAATGGATGTTACAATATTTCATATTTTTAAGTGTTTATCATATTTATTTTCTTATTTCTATTCAAAGCAATTACATTACAATATTCTTAATTGTTAGCTATTCTTCATATTGAGACCTAGAAGTCGAATTAGAAAATATTTATTGATATTTCTAAAATTTTGCTCTAATCTTTTTTGTATCTTATTCTAACTTTTCTACTGTAGTAAGAAAAAAAAGTGGAAATTTCGATCACTTTCGGCTATTTTGCGTATTTAGACCCCCAAAGTGGAATTGGAAGATATTTATTGATTATTCTAAAATTTTTACACTTAATTTTATTTTATATTCTATCAGTTAACAAGGAAAAATCTTAAAATAAAAATGTCACTGAAAAATGCTAATTTCTCATGTTTAAAATTCAAATCAGAAAATATTAATTAATTAATTTAAATTTTGTACGTATTTCTGAAACCTTTCAACAACTATGGAGGAAAAGAATATTAAACAAAAATTGCGCTCCACTTTATTAGTCATGTTCCATATCTTAGTTCGTTTGATGATATCTTTAACATAATCCTCGATACATCATGCCTCAGATATGACTCCCCTCGACTTCTGCATGTAAGGTCATATTAAAGGTATCGCGCATACAACGGGGCATGACTAATCTAAAGCAGAGGACCACTGATGGCAATGCCACCATTGATGAGGATACGCTACAACGAAAATGGTCAGAAATCGAATACCATCTTGATGCACTTCATGTAGTATTGTGCCGATAAAGAGATGTATTATATTAAACTAAATTAAAATGTAATGCGGCATGAGACAAAATAAATTAGTCTCATTTGGTAATAGCTTTCACTTATTTATCTTTTCCTTCACAATAAATTTTTGAAATTGCGAAGTAAATTTATGAAGATTTTGTAAAAATTTAATTCAGTTAGTTAAAATGCATTCAATTTTTAAAGAAACAGAAAAAATTCAGAAATTTTTTTTTAAATAATAATACTGTTCTTCATTGGCTCAACAACCCAATGACGGACCAAGGCTATCTGCCAGATTTCGAGAAAGGTGATATTTTCTTTTCACCGGGTAGGGTTGTCAGCACTACGGCCAACGCTTTACAGTTATACTAGATCGATACGGTTTAAAGGGGATTCCGATCCACTACAAACATCCATGGCATGAATTGGACTCAACCCTGAAACCTGTGGCCCCGAAGGCCAGAACGCTAGCCACTCGGTCATTGGTCCCTTAATAATATTGTTCAAGGTTATCAAAAACATAAAATTGCATCCTTAAGTGAGCATCCTATTTTACTTTTTACCATAAATCATTTTAATTTCTAACGATCATTTTCATGATTATTGTGTATAGCATTAAATAACTCCACATGATCTATTTTTTATATTTTAATATATTTATTATTTTTTTTAATATACACTCAAGAGCCAAAACATTACGACCACCTGTCAATAACGAGTTGGCCCACCTTTGGTGCGCAACACAGTTTCAACCCGCCTTAGCATGGATGCCACAAGTCCTTGGTAGATGGCCGGAGACAGATTGTACCAGATGTTTAAGCAACGGTCACACAAATCGGAGATATTGCGAATTGGTGGTCTTTGAACTCTGAGCTGCCGTCCCAGGACATCCCAAATGTGTTCTATCGGATTGAGATCCAGTGAGTTAGGCGGCCAGGACATTAACTGGAATTCAGCATCATGTTCCTGGAACCACTCCATCACAATTTTAGCCTTGTGACAAGGGGCGTTGTCCTGTTGGAACATTCCATTTATAGCTGGAAAAACAGAGGCCATGTAAGGGTGCAACTGGTCCGCAATGATGTTCAGATACCCTGTAGCATTCATGGTCTGCTCTACCACAACCACGTGTCTCAGAGACGCCCAAGAGAACGTCCCTAAACCATAATACCGCCACCACCGGCCTGTGTATGACCTACTGTACATTGAGGAAGCAACTGTTCGCCTGGAAGACGGGGTATCCTGACACGACCATCAGCGTGATGAATGACAAACCGTGATTCATCTGACCAGGCAACTCTCTTCCTCTGATCCATGGACCAGTCACGATGTTCCCGGCCCCAGCGCAGGCGCAGTTGGCGATTACGCTTGGTCAGCAAAGGCACACGAGTGGGACGTTTGCTCCGTAGCCCCCTATCCAACATTGTCCGCTGAACAGTGTGCTCCGATAGTATTCTACTTGGCCCTGCATTGTATTGGGTTGTCAGCTGAGCAACTGTCTGGCTCCGGTTTTGCTTCACCATACGAGACAGTCTCCGACGACCTTTTTCTTTGATAGCGTGTGGACGTCCAACACCATGTCATCTACTGCTGGTTTTACCGTCATTCATCCACTTTGCATAAGTACTAACAACTGTAGATCGCGAACAATCCACGAGTCGTGCAGTTTCGGAAATACTTGTTCCGAGCCTTCGAGCCATTACAATCTGCCCTCTATCAAAGTCGCTTAGATCCGCAGCCTTTCCCATCACACACAGAAATAAGTGAAAGACTGATTCTTCAGACTCTCCAGAAGCAGTTAAATACCACTTCCACCTGATCACGTGCCTTCCACGTCATCCAGGCGAGTTCATTGCAAAATGTAGGGGTGGTCATAATGTTTTGGCTCTTGAGTGTATTTTGGATGGCCCAAAAAAAGGTATAGGAATACCTTTGGTTGAATAATAAACCTTGAGAATATTTTAAAATTTTGAAATGGAATGCTTGGATTGCATTCTATTGAAATCAGCAATTGGGATTGATTAAATATGTCAATTTATAAGCAAATGTCTCATTAGTTTTCAATAATTGATTTTTGTCCAATTAAAAATTATCATGTATTCATTCCTCTTTCTTTGTTTCGTTTCTTGTATGATTTGATTTTTTGTTCCACAAAGAAAGATGAAAAGAAATAATACAAAACTTATAACTGTAACTGTTTAGGCTGTATCTGAAGAGTCACGAAGCACCTTTGACCATAAAAGTAATTTTCAAAGTTGTAACTAATTTTCAACAGGATCACATAATGAAAAGAATCTAATCCATACGACTTCTGTATGCAGTGAAGCTTCTCTAAATACGTGCGTGACCATAAAAGTAGTGAAATAGCAAGAGAATCACACCTCTTTATGACATTTTTACTGCGAACACAATATTTTACAGCAACCTTTAGGTGCGAACAATTAGCAATAATCAAGAAATAAATGAGGATTAGTTTCTTTATGACATCTCTATTCTTCGAAAAATTGCAATCGTGCATAACATTAAAGGATAACCTTTCAAGATACGAATTTTGAGGTAATAAACTTTAAAATAATCTTCTTAAAGTAGTCAATCACGACAAGTAATAAAATTATTAATAACTATAATTATTCAGTTTTTTAAATGTCTCAAAATAGTAAAAAGGGCGTTTTACTCAAGAGTAACAAGTTATTTTCGAGAAGTTTTATGTTTTCAGCAGCTTTTATTCATTCTACAAAAGTAACATTTTCATGACTGTAATATGAATGTATAATTATAATGGTAAAATTAGACAGCCAACAAATGTAGACGTACAATTTTTTCTTCTTAAATATTCATTTAATTTCTTAATAATAAAAACTTACATAAAATTAACGTGTATAAATATTAACTTAATATTTTGAGAAAAGGGCTATTGCCAGAAAAAATATAATAGGAAATCGCATAGGCTATTCAGAAAATGACATTCTCAAGTATATAGTTATAATTCGAATAAAAATTGACTAGCACTATTCAACTTCTAAAAACTTTAACCATAACCCAATTGTAGTAGGATTTAAATCAGTTGATTGACTTCGGTTTTTATATATCACAACGTCTTGTGTTAAGTTTGTTTGCCACAAAACGTCCACAAACGAATAGAGAAGGAATTAGGTGTATTGGCAACTTTGTAGCTTTGTTTTCTTTGTAACAATATATAAAGACGAATTAACTACCTCGTCTTTGTACATTGTATGGCAACAGACTCATGAAGATTCAATCCGTCGATGATAAAATTCAAACAATTGCAACACTAGCCACGACGGATTCTAACCTCTGCTCTCTCTAACACACCAGCTAAACAAGCTACTATTGGACTACAAGTTAGGTTTTTCCTTAATTATATTAATTAATTGTCATTAATCATTACGCCATATAATCTATCATAACATTTTACGGATAAATAATTCATTTTCTTTTGATGAATAAAGAATTCTATCAATAATTATTATGTAATAATTAAAAAGATTTGAAAAATATCCATTTTACATAAATATACTGAACAAAATAAACTGATATTGAAATATTTCATAAATCGAATACGCAAAAGTTTTTTCATCCAAATTTTTGTTATATAATTTGTGATGAACATTAATTTATCAGAAGAAAAATTAATTCACTGAAATAAAATAATGTTGAGAAAAATTAATTTATCAATTTTTCAGCAATCATCTTACATGTAACTGATTTGGCAACTTTTCAAAAGTGCAAAGTAAATGTTTTTGAAAAGAAAAAAGATATATATATGCACTATTTAATAATTGTTTAAATAATTATCTCTGTGATGAATTTCAAGTGATTTAAATTGTTTAGTGGGAAGAAAAGTCCTTTTGTTGTTAAAAATAAAATTCATTTTTCAAAAACAGTCATTACTTACCTCGCTTTGACATAGTTTAGAAATTAATTTCTGTTTGTAATAATTAACTGTTACATTTCCTAAATTATTTTTCCATGAGTGCTAGTTTCTAAGCAAAACCTGAAAGAATTCTTTTGTTTTTCAGTGAAAATAATTGTAAGATGATTTTGTGTGTTTTCATCACACACAAAATCATACATTACACAAACTATCTTGTTATATTTGCTGTTTAACCAAACATTAATTTTACTCGTACATTTTTGTTTCTTTGTTTTAGATAACAAGAGCAGATGGTAAAAGGACATTCAGCTTTTATTTGATTTTGTTAATATACCACATTTTATTAGAATTTCAGAGAATAGTATTTAAAATTAATTTATATAATCTAATTAATTTTTTTTAATTTTATAATTTTCAAGAAATTGTCCTTATTGTATGTCGATGTATATTCTTATGAATTGTATATATTCTTCCTTGTATTCTTATTTTATTATCGCATTTAAAATTAATTTATATAATATAATTATTTTTTTTAAATTTTATAATCTTCAAGAAACTGTTATTACAAGAAACTACATCAATTTCTTATACAACAGAAACAGGAAATGATATACTTTATTATGCTATGATATTTTAGTATATTAAAGAACGTATTTTTACTTTATTCGTGAAATCACTTTATAATACTCTTGATATATAATTAAATATATACTTATCTTATTAATACGTAACTTAAACAAAATATTATGAAGATTTTTTTTTTCAATTTTAGCAAACTTTCTAAGTCTTAAAGAGCCTTATGTTATACAAATGTATCCTATAAAAGAAAAATAGGTTATCATTTTCTGGAAGAATATTATGAATCTATAATTGTCATTTAAATGGTGTATGTAAGAAAACATGAAATAATTTCATTGTAATTCTTATTTTTGTTGTAATTTTATATAAGCTGTAACAAAGATTACCCAGATTATCCCATTTAAAGTAGTAACTAAAATAGACACCACTAGTATATTCGAACCTGGGTCCTCCTTTAAATTAATTGGCCGCTTGACATTCACCATCATTGAAATTGTTTTAAATCTGATGTAATTTTATTCTAATTTATGTGATTTTTAATCTAATTTATGATGTTTTTTATAATCTCGAAGAAAATAGTTATAGGTAGTTTTAAAATTTCTAATAACAAACGCCTGTATTTTTTAAAATATTTTTTTTAATATAGAGAAAAAACATAACCTAATAATAATCTTTTCTAATCTATCGAAATATATTGCCCGTTTGGAAAAAAAAATAATTATTTTCCTATCTACGGAAATATATTACCTCTCCGTAATTTTTTTCCTTTAATCTGAGGAAATACATCAAGCATCCCACAAGGGTTTTCGCCTTACAATAGAGAATTATTGGATTAAAGTATTTGCATAGATCTTATTTTAAATTTAATTCGACTCCACTTTTATTCACATCAAATACAATGAAACTATATTAACAATAACGATTTCTAATAGATATTATGTTTGAACTTAATATTTTACATTCCAAATCATAATAATTTAATTAAATTAGCTATGGTCAAAAATTTTAAGCACGATTAATCATGAAAATCTTATTCCCTTCCAATCAAGATTTTTTTCATTATTAAACTCCATATAAACTCAGATATTTTGTTGTATAAATATTATTATTTTATTATATATTATACGAATAAGAGTATTTTCAGTTTCATAATTGAATTGTTCAGATAATTATTATCAATAGTTTGAAACTGAATGATAACTAACAGCAATTATTTATTTTTTAATAAAAAAATAATCAAAAATTTTAATGTCAATGACTTGTTTACAAGTTTGTTTTTTCTTCTTATTATTATTATTTTTATATATAATAAGAAAGTCTTTTAGGTAAAGAGTAGGGTTTTTTTTTATAAATTTTTTAAGTAATTAAATAAAAAAAATGAAAAAAAAAAGTTTTACAAATAATTAGGACGGTTCATATTTTTTTTTAATGAGCCACTAATTAATTATGAGAGGCTTTGAAGGTTAAAATAATGAAAATTTTGATTGTCGGAACAATGTTCCGTGATATATTCTTGCTATATTTGCATTTAATAAAGTAATTCAATTGTTGTCTATGTGGACACATACCACACTCCACAGTTTATAGATAGGAGAATTAGAACAAAGCCTATTCAAACATGAATTGAATAATCAGTGGTATTTTCACTCCCATGAAAATATTGTTACTTCTGAAAAGTATTTCCCAAAAAAACAGTTTATCCTTTTAAAATTGGTTAAAAAAGTTAATAGTTAAATAATTATAAGTAATTATAAGCAGTAAGTTATACAAATATTATTGTTTTATTATATATTATACGAATAACAGTATTTTCAATTACACAATTTAATTGTTCAGATAATTATTATTATTAGTTTAAAACGATCGCATTGTAACTGAATGATAACTAACTACAATTATTTATTTATTAATGTAAAATAATCAATTTTAATGTAAATGATTTATTTACAAACCAGTTTTATTTACTTATTATTATTCTTCATACATAATAAAAAAAATCTTTTAGGTTAACGGTAAGTTTTTTTAAAATTTTTTTTAACTAACTATATAAATAAAAACATGAAAAAAAAAATGTTTTAAAAAGAAACTGGACGTTTCATAGTTTTATTTTTAAATATGCCAGTAATTATTTATCAGTTGCCTGACGACCAAGTGACTAGCACTTTGGCTGTCGGTGCCACAGAAAGCTCAGTGCCGGGCGGTGCCATAGATTTTTGTAGTGGTTCGGAATCCACTTTAAGCCGTAGGTCCCAGTCTAATATGATTGTTGGAAGTACGACTGACAACATCTCAGTAAAAAGAAAACATGTCATGTTTCAGAATCTGCCAGTAGGCAGAAGACCTTGGCTCACCATGAGGCTGTTGCTTCATTGAAGAAAAATAATTAATTATGAGTTGCTTTGAAGGTTAAAATAATTAAAGCTGTGATCATAGTAAGATCATTGGAATGATCTTGAAATATTCTACCTATCCAATCCCGAACCGAATAATCAATGCTACTTTCATTTCTATGAAAATATTATTACTTGCAAAAAATAATCATCGAAAAATAATTTATCCTTTTAAAGTATCCTACCTTCATCGGACATCCTGACTTGCACCCTTAAAAGTTCCCCTAGAGAAACTGTTTCTCTTTCCTCACCCTTCATGTCTACAATATGTAAAGATAGATCTGGTAATGAAGGTTTTCCTCGGCTTTTGTCACTGGAGCCTGGATTCCTGAAAAAATTTATGACATTAAGATTAAATATAATGTAAAAAAACATTAAATATAATGTACTAAATCATATTTTATGTAGATATGAATATCATAAATGTAGTAAACTAAACCAATACAATCAACATGGTATAAAATCGAAAGAATTTTGTTAAGAACTTGAAAATCAAACAAAGATTACTATATGTCTTGCGATGGATTTGAATGGGGCCTGAATGGTCTAGCGGTTAGTGTTACGGAATCCACTTTAAACTGTAGCTTCCAGTCTAACATGATTGTAGAGCTTTGGGCGTAGGGCTGACAACCTTACCCCGTAAAAAGAAGACATTTCATGTTTCGAAATCTGCCAGTAGGCAGACGGCCTTGGCCCACTATGGGGCCGTTGCGCCAATCATGATGATGATGATGATGGATTTGAATAATTATAGAAGTAGACAATGAAAAAAAAAAAAAGTCAACATTTAATGTGGGGAAAAAGGAGAAAGAAAATATATTTTATGTCTTTACAATATCTACTTTGGGAGAAGTTGCTCCTACTTTTGGTGATTTTATATCACGAAAAATATTTCTTTGTCTTGTGATGGATTTGAAAAATTACAGGAATAGAAAATGAAAAAAATTGAAGGTCAAAATTTAATGAATAAAAAAAAGAGAAACAAAATATATTTATTTTCATTACCATACTACATTCTGGGAGAAGTTGCTCCACCTTCTGGTAATCTTACATCACGAAAACTATTTCTTAAAACTTAGGTTTAGAAATTATTTTGCTAATGGTATTAGGAATTAAAATGACAAATAGAAGTACTATTTAATATAAAATTTATTTCAATTTGAATAATATCTTCTATAAAAGTTTTAAAAAAATGTTGAATAAAGAAATATTTCGAAGAGAATTTGGAAGAATTTTAAAATCGTAAACTGAAAAAAGATAATATTCAAAATCTTTCTTTTACTATTATAATTTGAGCACACAGGAAAGGTTTTAATATAAAATTTTCAAAATAAATTATGTTATAGAATATTAAGTTTTCTGTTCTAGTGGTAATTTTTTTTAGTTTTCTTAACATATTGAATAATTTATTTTAGCAAGCTTTCGCATTTTTCGCAAATTATGTGTTAAAAATTGGGAGACGGCTCGCTGATGCTTTTCTTGTAGCATACCTCATAATATTTCCATTTTATTTTTAAAATATATATGCTTTTTTTTAAATTGCAGATGTTGGTAAAAGACAAAAAAACAGGGAACAGCTTCAGTTTCATGAAAAGCAAACATTAATATAACAGAAAAACACTTAAATAAATGTTTTTATTTTATTGAAAACTAGAAGACATAATTTGTAAATAATATTAATAGGATGTATTCTTTTATTATATTTTTTATCGATGTATTTCTTTTTATATCTGCAGTATGTATTGAAGAAAACTTTTAACCTTTTAAAATTGAGCTAAAAATAGTAAATGTGGTTTTTGCTAATTTATGCATTAGAAAGAATGAAATTGTTTGAACAAACACCTATTTGCGAACTGACTTTAGGCATGAACTTAAAAAAAAAATTCAATAAATAAACCATTTCGCTAACCAGTTTTGGATTTATTTAGCATAAAAAGCAAAACTAATAATAAAACAGGGGCCGGATGTTCGAGAGACTAGCGCTCTGGTGCACGGTACCATAGGTTTCGGGTTTAAGTCCCGGCGGTGCCATAGATTTTGTAGTGGTTCTGAATCTACTTTAAACCGCAAGTCCCGTCTAATATGATAGTAGAGCGTTGTGGGGGTAGTGTTACTCAAGTCCGTAGCATATCTTCAAGCTACACCCCAGGTAGTGTTAAATAAGTAACAACATTAGTCTGTGCAGCCCACGCGACATGTCTTCAAAGCTAGTTTGTATTGGGCTGCTCACAGGGAAAGGGCTTTATTTGCTTTATTAATGTTATAATGTCTATTATATAGATATAAATAAGCTACAGTAGTTGTATACAGTGTATACAGTAATTGTCTACAGCCTACACAAATCTGTACATCATTTGTTTAAAATTATATGTACAATTAAGATGTAAAATAAAATTTCTTTCTGATTCAATTCTTTTATATTTATTAATCAAGGTGTAATTTTATTTTTAAGAAGAATTCATAATTTATGTTTTTAGGCAATTTAGAAAAATATGTTCTAAATTTTGTACTGCATTGCAGCTTAATTATAATTTTACCTATTCAGCCTGTATTTATACTACAACTAAATTATGTGGCAAAAACTTAAAAAACAGTTGGAATGTTTAAGTAAACAACATTCTGAGAAGAATTTTGCACCAGGTAAAGAAATTTTAGTGGAATAAATTTCTCAAACACCCCTCTTGAGTGCTCGGACCACACTCGAGTAATCCGTGTAGTGCCGATTTCTACTTTTCCAAGGACAATAAAAGTCCTTTTGGTGGCTAAGACCGTCAGCAATCCTTTCTTCAGCACTAACAGATCGGCTAACAGGAGCTAGCAGAATGTTATCGCAGAGTGTCCTGAAGAGGCTAAACCCCATTGTCGGCACCACACAAAAGAAAGGAACATATTCTTTTCCCAGTTTCTTTTCTTTTTCTCGTTTCTTTTTTCTTTTCTTTTTTTGTTATCTCAAACACAGGGTGTGGAGAAAACTTTGTTCTCCCATTTGCGATTAGGTGGCTGCGACCATGGGTAGAGAGTTCCTTTGCAAAGATAAATGGAGAGAAAAAGTAGTGATTTTTATTGTACACCCCTAATGCAACAAAGGAAGGGCCAAGGTTAGGTGTTCCAGGAGGACTTGGTCGGGATTTTTATCTTTAAGAGGTGGTAAAAAGGGTTAGATGGGTTATTTGGAGAGCGTTAAAAGTGGTGAAATGGACGATTTTCTTGAAAAGAGAATGGGCAAAAAAAAAAAAAGTTTGTAATTTTTTTTTTTCATTTGGAGGAAGTTGCATTTGTAATGGGATAATATCTTGAAGTTCTTTGTGGTAATTCAATGCTTTATGTGTTGATAATATCAGTAGCTTGAGAAAAAACACATTTTTCCTTTTGAAATATTCACGGCCTTGAAGTGTAAGTGTAGTGATGAATATTTTTTGAAAACAGTGATGATAGGCATCTAATTTTAAGAGATAGTTGGTATTGTGAAAGTACTTTGATCAAAGGCGATCATTTTGATTTTAAGTCATTTGCTACTGGAAAAGTAGAAATCCATCATATTTTGTGTTATTAGAAATGCAATCATGAAAGGATCTTACATTGCACACCGCATTTATACCATTTTATATATTGCATTTTATACCACCGCAACTAGGAACGAATGCCATCAAAACTTGCACTTCTCAAGGTTAAATAAAGACTCCTGTCAGCTTAAAGACTTTCCGACATGCGAGCTTATCGTGGCCATCGTCGTCTTAAGTACTAGATAATATTCGAATATAGCTATTATATTTAAAATTATACCAACTGATAATTTCGTGAAAATCGGCTTTTTAACATAAATGTGAATTTATTCAAGAATTATTTTTTCAACCATATAAATTTACTAATGAAATTCTTTAAGTATATAATAATAAAACCGTATATATTGTTCAAATAGTGATGATATTTATATTCGAAATGCTTCAAGTAATCTTCTATTATTTCTATTATTTTTTATGTGGAAAAAAATAAATAATAGATTTTGCAATATATATATATATATATACATATAATCTTGCTTGTACAATCATAAATACCTATCTGCTTTTTAACATAAATGTTAATTTATTCAGGGAATATTTTTTCAACCATAAAAGTTTACTATTGAAATTCTTTAAATATATAATAATAAAAACATATATACTATTCAAATAGTGAAAAAAATTAGTTGCGAAATCTATCACGTAATCTTTTATTATATCTATTTTTTTTTTTTTTTTTTTTTTTTAAATGAGGAAAATTCAAAGTAAAAAAATATTAAAATAACCTTATGTGGAAAAAAATAAACAATATATTTTGCAATATATATATATAATCTTGCTTGCACAATCATAAAAGCCTATCGATCAAAACCGCAGTCTTTACTGTAGATTCCATAAAACGGTCCTACATTTCTACGATGACTTAAACCTACAATTTGTTTCATACGTCACTTCTGAAATATGACGCTCTCACAATCCACACGCCCCAAAGGAATATTTTACGGTTTAAGATGTAAACATTTGGCGCTTACAGTGTGACTGATGCGATAAAAAAATAAACACAAAAAAAAAGTATCCGTCATACACCAGGACAAAAAAAAAAAAAAAAAAAAAAAAAAAAGGAAAAAGAAGGAGTACCAAACATCCGCCCATTTATAGGGGAAACAATTTTTCTCTTCCCAGTACACCCACATTAAGAACAAAAAAGAAAAAGAAAGAAAATACTGCAACAAAACATTCGAGACTAAAATAAAATTCCTCTCAGACAACTCTTGAAAACATTATTATCTCGTAAAAGTTGACAATAAGTGGGACAGTCCTGGATGTAATCGGCAAAAAATCCACCCAACAATAAAATGCTCCAAGAATCAGGCTTTAGAGGTCTGCACAAATAGATAGATCAGGCTTTACCCTCCCCCATTCTTAAATCTTATTCTTTTTTTTTTGTTATTGTTATTCTTTTTGCAGACATTCCCCTTCCCCTAACTTTTCGGTGGTTTTTTTTCCTCCTAGCATTCGTCGTTAAATTTAAAGACACCCGTATCCCTTGTTTTAAGTCCCTTTTTGTCTGTTTTTACTACTAGATGTTGGAGCTGTAAAACTGTGGTAAGAACGGACGTAATTGAAGGGAAGGTATTTTATAGCCAAGGCCATTTTTCTGTTTGTCCTGGCATGTACGGTGGCAAGAGAATGGAAGCATATGTTGGACCTCTTATTTCTTTTTTATTTCCGACTGTTTGTTGTGATTGATATATTTTGTTTAGAGTTGGATTCCGTTTAATTGCTTTGGGGATGTAGGTCACACTAGAGAAGACACATCGGTTATATTCAATCTTACACCACTGTACAAAAGAATACACTGGTATCATTTATTATTATTATTATTTTATTCTGGTACTAAAATATACTCAATGAACAATACATTTTAATATGAAAGTATTAGAAGTAGGCAATGAAAATTAAGACAAAGAAATATCTACAAATTGTCTTTTTATTTTAAAAATATTGTTACGTCGAAACCCAGGTCCCCCTGCTCAGGGGAGGTCAACGCCTTATGCCCAGAAAAACACCCTGTCTGTGGGGGTGTCTGGCAGGGGGTGAGGGCCAGGGAGAGAAAGAAGGAATGTAAGTAAAATGAGTTGAAACTCAGCGACCAAAGAGAATGGTTGTGTGGCAGTCGATCCTCGAGCGCGATGACTGCATAAACAAATGAGTTCAATAAGTGGTGTAACCCCAGAGAGAGGTTGTGTGGTCAGTTCATCTTCGAGTTTGATGGCTGCCAAAATAAAGGAGTTTTATTTACATACAGTCCACTGTGTCGAGTATTATTGGAGTTTGTTTCATGTGTCCGAGCTATCGAACATTTTGGTCCAGTCTCCCGGAGACGGATTAGTTGAGCATTGAGATAAAGTGATCCATTGGATTTCCACGAATCGTTGGCTGCATTCTACCATGAGTTCGGTAGGTGAAGTTTTAATAATTCTAATGTGTTGGACATTTAGCTTGATTTAGTATATAGTATATAGTATAGTGTGTCTATTACTAAAGTATAGGGTCTTTATTGTATATATTGCCTAATTAGCATGGTCGATTGTTTAGTTTGAGTTTTTATGTGTTAGTTGCCTTTGCTTGTTATGTTGATTTAGGTTAATTAAGGAGTTGAATTAGAGTGTTTAATTTGACAGGTTTTGTTAAGTTCTGCAGTGCATTGTTTTAGTGAATTTAAGTGAATAAACAATGTCTGTTACTTTAAATCTAAAGAAGGATGAGCTAAAAGAGGTAGCCGAAGAGATAGGCTTAACCATTCCAGTCAATGCTAGAAAAATAGATTTGATTGACTTGATCAAATCCAGTCATGTCTGTAGAAGCAGGATTGAAATAATGCGCAATCTTGTAGATGTTATTTTGGAAGAAAGGAGGGAAAAGAAACGAGAAAGCGATATAAAATTAGAATTAGAGAAAGAAAAATTCGAGAGGGACAAACGAGAAGGTGAAATAAAATTAGAGATAGGGAAAATTCATTTGGCCAAACTTGAAAAAGATTTGGAACTTGCAAAATGGAAAAGGAATTCAGCTAAAACTTCCCAAGTTAGCTATAATAAAGGAGTGAGTGATGACTCTTTGTCTTCCTCAACTGAAGATGAGTCACGGCCTAATAGTTTAGATTCTTCAACTTCTAATAAGAAAAATGTTACTCCATTATCAGTTGTGAAGCCAACATCAAACGTGTGTAATCTTACTTCCCGACCATTTTCCAATGTTTATAATTCAAGTTGTTTTGCGTCAAAGAGTTCTGCACAGCAAAACAGTGCAAAAACTGACAATGTTCCAGAAAAAGGTGTTTCTAACAAAGTCAGTACAAAAGAGAATTTGAACGAATCTAAGAAATCAAGTGATTCAAACAACAACACTTCTCTCCACCAAACTCGAACCCCTCATATTCCCTCAACATCATCATCTGTGTTAGAAGCAAGTAAAGAGAAACCTAAATCTATTGAGTATCGCAGTGTAGAACCTGTAGTTCCTTCTAGGCCTGCATTACCTGTAAAGCCTATGATTACTAATCGACCACGTACTTCTGTGAAAGAAAATGAAATTGAGGAGAGAGAAATAGAAAATTCAAATCTTGTTCTTCAGAATACTGTGTTTGGCTTTGTGGTGTCTGGGTGCAGCACCACAGGAAATGTAAATAGAGAGCATTGTGGACTATCCACAGATAGAGTTGATTTTCCAGTGAGAAAAATTTACCCAATAGAAGGGTTTGAGAAATTGGAATTAACAGGTGATAGTGAAAATTCTATATGCGAGAAAATAATTGAGGAAAAAGTACCAGATGCTACTTATTCAACTCATCATGGCGTTTACCGGCCTGAGAAATTACGAGTATTTAATTGTTCCTCAAAGACCTTGAATGGAGCTACTATCAACGGATCAGAGATAAGAGTGGACCCATCCCGAGCTGGTGGAGTTAAACGAGGAGACCGTGGTGATGGAGACATCCGTGGCAGTAAAGATGGTGGCTATTCCAGTGGAGATAAACGAGGAGACTGCGGAGGAGGAGAATACCGAGGAGTCAGAGGAGATGCTTTCCGTTATGGAGGAGATAGAGGAAGCAGATATGGTAAACCATCATATGGATGTGGCGGAATCTATAGGAGTTCAAGCTACAGGAGCCGTTCAACTATGGGACCGTCGAAGAAACAGAGGTGGCTGGTAAGGGAATATGCCCTGAACGGCAAATGCCATTGCCGAATCTCAATCTTTCGCGTGAGAGTATAACATCTGTTGCAGTTGGTGTTTAATATGCTTCAATCGTCTTCAATGTTTTAATTTTGAGAATTCATCAACTTCTTTTGTGAATGTGCCTTGAAGCTTAAGACATCTAAGTAGTTTAATGGAGTGATTCGAAATGAAGTGATTAAAAGACTTTCGTGCTCATCAGAGTTGCTACAATTCATCGATTGTCATCTGATTTCCAGTGATACCACATTAGGTGAGACCAGAGATCCTGGCTGGAGAAAAGTATCCTGATCAACCGATCCAGATCCTTGAAAAACAGGACGAGAACTTTTCTTAACTGAGTGATCCAGTGTTGGTGAGAACAAATTGTTTATGAAACAAGTGACTAAAATTTCATGAACTATTTATTGAGTTTAAGTAATAATTATATAAAAGTTTAAGTATTTAAGTTACATATTTAGATTTATTAAAAATACCAAGTGTTTGCCATTTAAACTAAATCATTCAATTGATAATTTATTTATATTGATAATTTATATATTATTATTTTTTAGTTATTCATGCATGATAGAAATTAATATTGCTGAGATATTTCTAGTAAAATCTATTCAACAAGAAGTTTTCAAAAGTCTATTGAAAGATAAGAAACTTATGTCGAAGAGTAAATTAAAATCTTTATATCCCCATTTAGATTTAGATGGAATCTTAAGAGTAGGGGGACGTTTGAGTAATGTGGAATGTAGTTGTGATAAAATACACCGTATAATTTTGCCTAAAAATCATGCATTTACTGAGATGTTAATTTCTTATTACCATATAAAATATTTTCATGTAGGATTATCTGCTCTTTGTGTCATGTGCGTGAGAAATTCTGGCCTATAGGTGGAAATTCTATTTGTAGAAAAATAGTGCATAAATGTGTTATTTGTTTTAAAGTAAAACCTATAGTGTCAACACAACTAATGGGTAGTTAACCAAGAGATAGAGTTACCTTGAATTATCCATTTAATGTTTCAGGAGTAGATTTCTGTGGACCATTTTTGGTTAAAATTGGTAAACAAAGAAAGAGTATTGTGTGTAAAATGTATGTATGTTTATTTATTTGTTTTGTGTTTAAGGCAGTGTATATTGAGAGTGTTTCTGATTTATGATCTGAATCCTTTATAACTGCTTTAAAAAGATTTATTGCACGTAGAGGCAAATGTGCTAAATTATATTCTGATAATGCAAAGAATTTTGTAGGTGCAAACAGAGAAATTCAAAAGTAAAATGAGTTTAAGTTATCTTCATATTTATGTGAAGAAGGTATTGAATGGAAATTTATTCCCCTCGAGCCCCAAATTTTGGTGGTCTCTGGGAAGTGGCCATTAAATCATTTAAGTTTCATTTTAGAAGAGTAGTTAAGGATCTAGTTTAAATTATGAAGAGTTTTTAACTGTATGTATACAAAGTGAAGTAATTTAAATTCTAGACCGTTGAGTCCAATTTCTACTGATAGTGATAACTTCGAAGTTTAACTCCAGCCCATTTTTTGATTAATCGATCAATGAACTCTATTTTAGAGCCTAATTTAATTGATTTAAAAGATAAGGATCTCAATAAGTGGCAAAGGGTAACTAAAATAGTTCAGTTAGTTTGGAAAAAATGGCACCGTAGCTATTTAAGTGAATTGCAACAAAGAAATAAATGGGTCTTTGAAAAGGACAATGTAAACATTGGTGATTTAGTGCTATTGGCTGATGATAATTTATTTACTTACAAATGATCTCTAGGCAGAATAATTGATATTTATTATGGTGTTGATAATAAAATCAAAGTGCTTAATATAAAAACCCAGAGTAGAATTTTTAAGAGACCAGTATCAAAAGTGTGTGTTTTGCCTATGCCAAAGTAATTTCCTTTAGAGTACTTTTGTTTATATTCATGGTATTATATTTGTAATTTGTTTAAATTTAGTACAATGTATACATATATATATATTCAATTTTTCAATGACTTATTGTATGTTTAGAATTGTTAATTTTGTATGTTAGAATGATTTATTGTATATTATTGAATGTTTAGTAAACATATCAATGGGTGGCGGTATGTTACGTCGAAACCCAGGTCCCCCTGCTCAGGGGAGGTCAACGCCCTATGCCCAGAAAAACACCCTGTCTGTGGGGGTGTCTGGCCAGGGAGAGAAAGAAGGAATGTAAGTAAAATGAGTTGAAACTCAGCGACCAAAGAGAATGGTTGTGTGGCAGTCGATCCTCGAGTGCGATGGCTGCATAAGCAAATGAGTTCAATAAATGTAACCCCAGAGAGAGGTTGTGTGGTCAGTTCATCTTCGAGTTTGATGGCTGCCAAAATAAAGGAGTTTTATTTACATACAGTCCACTGTGTCGAGTATTATTGGAGTTTGTTTCATGTGTCCGAGCTATCGAACAAATATTATGCAGCAATATTCGTTGCTGTTTTTGATACATAATAAAATACACATTTCCATCACTTAACTTTTCCCAATCCAAAATTAAAATTCAGTAATGGTTAAATATGTTCATTACGAAACATTCCCAAAAAGTACGTTAAATTTTTACGAAGGCGATGTATAGTTTTTTTATATTTTTATATTTTTCTACAAAAACATTTCTGAAATGCAATAAGGAAATAGCACCACAAACATGAAATTCGATATTTCCTTTCATCATTTTAATATTTTATATTTCTGGTAAGATTTGTTTTTTATCACGCTTACAAAAATACTCAAACATATACTAATAGGGTAAATATTTTATATCTCAATGACAGTATTGTTTACTTTAACTTAACATTCTTGGTTTCCATGAATTTGTCTATATTTTATATTTGTATTTCTAGTAATATTTGTTTTTATAATTCTTCTAGAACTACTCAAATACATAACATGGTAAGTATTTTTATCTCCTTTTAAATATTTTAAACTTTAACATACTCATTCGTCATTTCCTTCAACATTTTGTATATACATTTTTTATTTTTAGGTTTCTGGTAATATTCATTCTCTTTATGCTTACAGAACTATTTAAAAATATAGTGACTAAAGTATTTATTATATTATAAATACGATAACATAAACATTCGTTATTTCTTTCACATAATATTAATGCAACAGTTTATGCTAAATTATTTTAATTTTTCATGATTCCGCAAGCGTTAATTTATAGAAAACATAACGTCAAAACATAAAGTCAAAGTACGTATTCTGCGTCAATAACCGACGCAGAATAATAAATAATAATTTGTTATGAATTTTGTTGAATTCTGATAATTAGTGGCAATTTACGTATATTTAAGCGATTTATTAATCAAGTATTAATCGAAGCCAAAATTATAAAAGATCGAATTCTTTAACAACCAATGAAACGACGTTTCCCATCTCAAAAAAGTCTTTTTTATTCTAATATTTGTGTTGACAAATAGAAGAATAAAAGATTACAATCACTCAATTTAATTGTGCCTGGGGATAATTATAGCCTATCAGTTACTTGGAACAAGATAAAAATGTAACTTGTAGATTATAATATAGTTTCTTTAAATGCCTATGATATGAACTTCATTTTCTTAAGAAATAAAGCATTTATAGATATTAGAGATTACACAAAAATAAAAAATATGCACAGTTTCTCATTGATGAAGTTGAATGATTTATAATCAGATTTCCTTCAACTAATTAAATAATGTTAATAATTAGTATACATTTATCAAAAATCGATTCATTGTATTGTTTAAAGAAAGTTATTCAACAATGATAAAATGTAAGCTGTAATTATATTATATGTTTTTCATTACGTAGACGCTGTATGTTATGCTTGAACAATCTCAATAAATTTTTTTTCGAATGCCGGTCACTTTGGCCTAAGTTATGATTTTTTAGAACGGTACTCATTGAGCGTTAACCAGAGTGCACCACGACGGGGGTATTGCACAACAGTGCCTTTCTGTAACCTAAATTTTGGGCTAAAATTCTGAGGGTGACATAAGCAATCAAGACAAGATTATTTGTGCTTGAATAGTTGTGTTCTGCCACAGTTTCCACCACTGGCGAAAATTAAAATAACTATGGACTAAATCGACTATTTTGAGCTACTTTGCATTATTATATGATAAATCCGTGTCCAGTCGTTATATTGCACGCCTAATAACAGTCAATACACCGCAATTTTGTGTTGTTTTACAGACATTGGACTTAATGTTCTTCAGCAATCAAAATATTGTAGAAGAGTTGCGTGTTATTAATTTTTTATTTCCTTTTGGGTGCATTTTTTTTAAATGAGTTTAAATGGCGAAATTTTTTTTTTTTTTTTTTTTATTATGTAAATATATACAACAAATCAAAAGATTATTGATTATAAAACATATTTTTGATTTTAACAAAAATGTAGTTCTGAAATACAACTGTATTTGAAAAAAATGGATATCCTTTAATTCGTGATCTCTTTATTTCTCGAAGTATTCATACAATTACAACAAGGCGACAAAATAAATGTTTGTCTCACATATTTTTATGTATCCATCTTTGCATGATGATTTCGAAAACAGTTGAAAGAAAGTTTAATACTTTAAATATCTTAATAAAATCTTCTTATAGCAAGAAGAAAGTCGTTTTTATTTTCATTTAAAAGTCTGCCACTTAGCATACTACCAACTAGAACTCCAACGATGCATTCAACACATCTGACCACAGGCTGCTCATTCGGTTAAACTAATTCCGGAGGAAGGATCCTAACGAGCTGCAACCCAAAGATTTCTTCTTCAATTAGATTGCTTTCCAGAAGAAACAACTAAAAAGACGCCGCGGACCATTGTTCGCTGCAGTGTTAAGGATGTTATCTGCAGAACAAACACGCTCATCGGTCATTAGCGGCACAACATTCGAGGAGCTGAACTCTGACACCATCCGAAATACTTTAATTCCCAGGGTCGACGGAGTTGTTTTTTTCATGAGAATTAATCCAGCTTGCTTCTTTTTTTTTTTTTTTTTTTTTCTTCTTCTTCTTCCAAATTCTTGTTTTTCATTCTTTGCTGGCAGTGAGGAATGGGTATGGTTATCCATCTGGATCTTCCTCTGTTGCAGATGGGACTGGAAGCAAGTGTGGAAGTGTGGTTGATACGGGAATGATAAAGAGTTTTGGGGGTGGCCCTGTGTTAGTTTTTATCCTTCAGACACAAACCACTTATCATTGGAAACAGAAGGGGAATTCTTCTTTTATCAGTTTGGAAAAGATTTTGTTTCGGGTGTCGACTTGTGAGAAACACTATTAATCAACATCGTGCTTCATTCTTTTTTATTATTGTTATTATCATTTTGTTTTGTTTTGTTGCAGATAGGAAAAGTTTGTTGTACAAGTCGAGTAACCTGACAGCAAAAGTTATTTGTAGATTACATTGTTTGTTTTCTTTAAAAGAAGAGTTGTTCCGACGACAAATAAAACTTATAGATAACGATTCATAAGAATAAAAACACAAAAATGAAACATTCACATTGAATCAATTTTCTTTGTTGTATTCATATTTAAGAAAAAGAAATAAAATGAAATGAAATAACAAATACTTATTAGTGATAGTAAACCAATTATGTTTTGACAGCTGAATATAATCGTAACATGTTTTTATTGTTATCACAATATCATTTATGCTATCAATCAATGATAATAATCAATTGATAATGCGATATCATTTAAGCTATCTGTCAATGATTTCAATAAATTGAATCGTTATATCATTTAAGCTATCCATCAACGATATCAATAAATTGAATCGTAATATCATTTAAACTGTCCATCAATCAACCTAATCGCAATATCATTTAAGTTGATGTCCTCTTAATAATACTCTGTAGGCAGGGACCTTGTGATACAAATGAGCTCTTATATACTTTATATATTTATAACTGTATAACGGCTTTGAAGTAATTCTCTGGTAGAGCGTATAGTGCCAAATTGACTACACTTATTTCATTTCTCATTTTGATGGTATATCCTAGACCATGCCGAATATGAAGAAATACAACAAATTATTTACAAATGATGTCTTGAAAAAGGGCATGTAATTAAAAAAATCAAGAAAGATTCCTTTTTTTTTACGATGAACTAATTTTACTTTTAAAAACTGACATTCTTTGTGCTTTTATATATATAAGGTAACGAAATTCGAACATTGTCTCCTTTCCTCGGTCAATCAACAGGCGATGACTACTACGTTCCATTGCATCAAATATTGATAAGTTTAAATAGCTTACACAAAAAATACTTAAGATTATTAAACACAGTGCATTGTAAATTGATGCATAATGTTATTAATTTCATGCGTGATGCTATTGTTATAATAATTGCACCAAAGGTATTATAAATTGTATAACTAATTCCAAATCAACAAGCCATGCAATCATCTTCTTGGGAAGAATTTCAATAATGAAATGTTGATCATAATCAGACAAAGATTATATCCTTTTATCATTTAAACTGAAATATTTTATTCGGAGTAAAATTCTTGTTTGTTCTAGTGTATATTTACATAATGATAATTATCAATCCATGCTGCTTTTCAATACGTGGTAACCAGCAAGTTGAAACATCAAAAACCACTTTAATTTTCAAAACGTACGTCTTTACACAGAATATTTATTTATGGTTATCAACGTAAATAGAAGAAAAAAGAAGAAAGAAAATATAGAAAGAAGAAATTATAAGTAGAAATTATTTCTGAAATATATAGTATGAATAAGAATTTTTTAAAATAATTTAATATTATATTATGAAAAAATATGTTTCTAAAAAGAACTACAAGAAATGTAAGATTTTAAAATATAATTTCTCTGAATACAAGAGAGTTATGTTGTCTTCATAAATGAATGTATGAATAAAGAAATGTTTTGAAAAACTATAAATATAATAAGCTTGAAAAGATTAGTTCTCCAAAATATATTCAAGTTAGAAACGAAATCATAATTTATGTGCCTTTCGAAATAGTTTGTTTTGTAATATTTTTAATATTGTCCAGGCTAACTTTAAAATGGTTAAAAATTCACGTTAATATTTGTTAAACATTACATCAATATATTCGTTTAAGGAAATGTACTTGCTAGTCAAAATAGTTTAAATATAATATTAACTATAGGTTGAAAACGCTTCCTGAAAATTTCAACGTAATTCAATTTAAAATGTCAATTTCAAATTACATAGCCGTTAGACAGACAGAATCCGAAAAAACATGCCAAATTTTGAAATATTATAAAATCAATGAAAGAAGAAAGAAGAATTTCTACTGGAAAGAAAAAAAAATACATTGATAGGAAAGCTAAATATAATAATATACATTATATGATTGATTTGCTTTTAAAAATATTTTTATTCCTTATATAAAAAAAAAACATTATACGCAACTGTTTTTTAACAAAATTCAAATTATTTAAAGAAATAATTGAAAATTTTAGTTCTTTAAGAAAAATATGCAAGCAAGAACATGTAGTAAATAAATAAATAAATGCCTAATAAAATTTTATGCTTAGATTATTGATAATTTTGCAAAATAAATTAACAGATATTTTAAATGTTAAGAGAGTAAAAATAAGTAAAAATTGCGAAATAAAAATAAATAAATAATAATAAAATAAGTTCGACAGTTTAGAGAAGTTGTTTCTTATATGTTCCACATAAAAATACATTATTAAGTTTAAGTTAATTAACTTTATAAGAACACAGAATTTCTTGTATTTGATGCTTCTAATTGATATTTATCTTATATGCAGTTGCTATGTTATAGAAAACAATTTGAGTTGGATCATATATTAGGTCACCACATTTCGCTTAATTGGTGATGATTTACAAAATGTTATTAATTTTTTAACATTTCAGAGAAATACTGTCTTCTTATTTATCGTAACTCTGCAATCAATTCAATTGTTAGACGCGATTTTGACATTGATATATCGTATTTTTTTATATCAGAATGAGGTGACCTTCAATTGGCATTAAAAACAATATTGATATCTATTATTAACGACGTATACAACTAATAATACATACTCGATATAACTAAAAATCTACACTAATGACTTTTTTCCAATGATTCCTGAACACCTTCATTTCTATAATGTAGGATTTCATGCACAATGCAGGCAGAAATCATGCATTGCGTGCATTTAGGATTTCAAGATTTAATGCTGCAACTACAATAAAATGGCGTAATTTTTTACAGTAATTTAAAATGTACTTTGTAGTAAAGAATTATTCTAATTAGCTTTTATAACTCCAGAAATCAGTTTTATAAATCATTTTCTTCAATATTGTCGAGATTTTTTTTTCGTATCTTGCGTTCGTAACAACAATAAAAATAAATACTTTTTCCCAAAATTAGCATTTTTAAATACTCAAATAAAATACGTTCATAAACTTTGAAGGATTTTAAAATTAATATTTATTAGGTAGTGTAAAATTATTAGTTCGATTGTTAATAATTATTTGTTGCAGATCTTATTGTAATTGTTATAAATAAAAAAGAACCCAGAAAATTAATATATATGCTAGAGCTATATAAATTTAACTGTATTTCATTGTTTTTATTAAATACTGTATCAGCTAAAAGATTTGATTCATTTATCTTGTTATCTTGATTTAAAACGTTCACTTTATTTTTCATGTTGTTTATAAAAAATATTTTAAATACATGCAACGAAACAAATAAACACTAATTTGTGTCAACATAATATAACAATAAAAATGTTTACAGATGATAAACATCCAAATTTAGTAAGCAAAATTAAAAAGAAATTTAAATTTTTAGTCAAATCCAAGCACAACTACAAAAGTATTGCTTTTGCATTCAAGTAATCAACAAATGCTTCGCACAGAAAATTGATTAAAACATTTTCCATTAGTGCTGTCAGAACGTAGATCTGCGGCAATTTCTTAAGGATTTTTAAAAGAACTCTGTCGTTCTGTTATGAAAAAAAAATATTGTCGGCACAAGAGAAATAAGAAGCAGATAAAGAAATTCTGACAATGATTGATAATTTACTAACAATATTTTTTGAAGAACAGCCATTCAATCATCATGCATTGTTACATGACACCATTTCATGAGATAAGACAGCGTTTCCTGTGTTCCCTTGCAAAAGATCGACAGCTATCAAAGTTAGTTTAATCCTTTTCTCAGAGTTTGAGACAAAGGAGAATGGACGCACAAACATTTAGGTTTAAGAACTTGTCAACTGGATACAAAAGCGTCATAGAAAGGAAAATAAAAGGAAATATAATAAAATAATTAGTACATTTAATTAATTTTCCCTGCTAATTCTTTAATGGATTAATGTTAATGAATATCTCATTTTCCTTTTTTAACTTTTGTAATTTAATTATATAACTGAGATTGCATTTTTAAATGGAATATTGTGAAAGGACATATTAATTTATTACTGTAATTTGAAATCAAAATAACATACTAAGCAGGTAATATTAATCTTACAGCATTTCATTATCTTTGTAACATAATTTCATAGTAAATAACAGAAAAATCCTTAATATAGTTGTATGCTTTAAAAATATTCTTGATCTAATGATTTCATGCATTTTTTTCCCTATCACCAATTTGGCTGTGTAATGCATAAAAATATATCAGACATGGTATTACTTTACTTATGATAAAGCCTATAAAAAAATTAATACAAAGATTCATTTATTTCAAATTTAATTTTTATAAAATTTCATTCAGTTATATTTGTATACTTTCTAAAGATATATATGACAGTAAAACAATAAATTAAAAAAAATAAACAAAACGCATATTTACATATATTAAAGATTGCTTTAATTTTTATGAAATATAAAATCTGTTTCACTCGAACTTAAAATTAATTTTCTAGTTACTCCCGTTATTTTATGAGCGCTAAAAGATAAATTTGTTTATTTTGCATGTTAAATGAATAAAAAAAAATATTCTTAATATTCCTAAAGGATTCGATTATAATTATTGATTATAAACAATATTACATTGAAAATTGAAATTTTAATAAGATTGTAATAGAAGGATGTATGAATATTGCTTGTAGAAACCTTTTGTACATACTATAAAATAATGGCATTTAAGTAATACTACGCTATGAAATATTTGAAAGAATGTTACATAGAGTTCACGAAAATGTTACATAATGCAAAAGAAAATCTTATTCTGGACATCAAATAGTCACGCAAAACTTTAATCCTTCACGACTTTCTATAATAATCGCAAATGAAAATTACCATGTACTTAATACTGAGCTGTAAGGAATTTTAGGTTTACGAATTTAGCATTAGAAAAGCATTTAACATTAGAAACTTAAATGAATACGAATTTTAAGAAAGTGAGTCTGTTCCAATCTTCCTTTATTATACGTATTGTGACATATAACTAACTCAAAAAATTTGAATTTACATTTTTATATTCTGATAATTAATTGAATTAATCTTAAAAACAGACAGTTTTTATTAAAAACTATATACAGTTAGTTTGTGTATAAGTTTTTATTAAAACTTATAGACTGTTTTTATTAAAAAACTATCTATAGTTTTTGGAATTCGTTAGCAATTTTATTTAACTGTATGCAATTTGATAATAGAATAGATCTTTGGTAAATATTTATTATTTTTCTTTAATATTTAGGTTTCTTATATGTTTGATAATTGTAATTAAGATTGTTCATAATTTTACAAAGGAATGGCCATTTCGATATTTTAATTGAAAAAACTTTAACCTTTAATTTATATTGATAGATAGTGCCCTATCCTTCAATCATATTTTTATTTGAAATCAATAAATTTTTATTTTAAATTTATCAATGAAAGAATGAAACATTAATAAAAATAAGAAAATTTAAAGTATTAAAAGCAGAGGGATAGGAAAGTTGAAATCAAGCAGATGTAGAAAGAAACAGACTTGCCAGAAAAATAAAGCAATTTACCTTAGTTCAGGATTTGCCAGTGGAAGCGATACAATTTGTTGAAGAAAAACCGAGAGTGGATCCTCGTGGGTTTTTGTAATTAATTTTTTAACTCTTTTTGTGTTCAACTAATTAATAAAGGTGATTCCTGTAATACGGTAAATTAAACTCCCTTGCTGCAATTGATCTGAGTTCTCTTAGTTTAATTAGTTTTCGGAGCATAACATTAAAGATGTACGTTTATCGATAATTAAATATAAACACATAGAAAAACAGTAAAAAAGAATTGTAAATATTATATATTTTCAATATCTCATGCAAATCTGATGAAAATTTAAAATTTATACAGGTTTCTTCTATGCTAAATGAAAAAGTACAGAAATATTCATTAAATCGTTTAAAAGCACATCATTCAGTTTTTGGAAACATTCCCGAAGAATTAAATCGGAAAATATCCTTAACAAATTTACAGGCGTCACAAATATTTATTACAGATGTCACAAATATTTATTACAGACTTCACAATTATAAAATTAAGAACAAATTTCAAAATTTTATGAAAAACTCGAAAAAAAATTTTTTTTGTAAAAACATTTACATATATTTAGTAGAAGTATATGTACATTGTTTAAATGTACATATACTTCTTCATTGGCGCAACAAGCCCATGGTGGGCCAAGGCCGTTTGCCTACTGACCGATTTGGAGACTGATTGTTTTTTTTTTTTTTTTTTTTTTTTTTACTGGGTAGGATTGCCGCTCTATGCTGAACGCACTACAGCCATATTAGACCGGGAACTACGGTTTAAAGTGGATTCCGAACCACTACAAACACTCATGACACCGCAGGGCTCTGTGGCACCGACCGCCAGAGCATTAGTCTAATGTATATGCTCTTTTAACATAGAAAGAAAAATGCAGAAATATTAACTTAAATTTTCGAATTATAATTGTACGAATCACAGAAAATGTTAAATAAATTAAAAATGCGCATATAAAAAAAGTCTTTTTTTAATCATCGGAATCCATAAGTATTTTATGAACAGAAACAACTAGTCATAAAAATTTGGTTACAGACAATATCAAACATGAATTGAAATTCTTTTATAATGAAATAAATTAAAACTCTATTACAATTCTGCTCGTATATATAATTTTTTTTTTTAAGTTTCAGAAAAGAAAATCATTAAATAGTTCGAATCCATGAGAAAGAACTCCCCCTCTCCCCCAAATATAAAACATTCAAACCTTATATTCGAAAGCTGCAATGTACAGTTGAACGTTATTTTCGATCTCGCGTTTTCCTCTGATAGATGATTTTTTCTACTTTTTCGAGATTTTCTGACAGCTGGAAAATGTAAGAGGAATAAATTTTAAAAACTTGACGCTTTTCATGGCTGCCATAAAAGACATCTCAACCGGAAGAATCCACCCCTCCTATAAAACACTTGAAAAGGGAAGAAAAAAAATAGAACCAAAAGAAAGAAAAAAAGAAACGTCTTGGAACCAAACATAAAATATTAATACGCACTTCAAAAAAAAAAAAGAAACCGAAACAAAAACTGACATGGCGGAAATGTATATACGCTTACACACACATAAAAAAAGTTTTTTGGAAAGTGACATTTTTTTTTTTTTTTTTTTTTTTCCTTTCTGAAAAATACATTTATGGCAAAGAAGGTTAAATCAATAAAATGAAATTATTTTTCTCTGTCTTGATGTTTCGATATCTAAAATAATATTTGATTTTCAAAATGTATAAACTAAGTAAAAAGCATCGCTGTAATGAAATTCTGTAAGAGAAAACTCTGCTATTTTATAATTTATTTTTTTGTCAATTTTTGATTAAAATGTTTAGAAATATGTTGGTTTAATAATGTAATTCATAATATTAATATTTTAGTACAATATATAAGTGTACAAAAAATTGATTTGTAAAAATATTCACAAATTAGATGTACATACACTTCTTCTTCTTCATTGATGCAAAAACCCATGTTGGGCTAAGGGGCCTACTGCCTACTGACAGATTTAGAGACAGGAGATGTTTTTTTTTTACGGGATAGTATTGCCAGTCCTATGCACAACGCTCTACAGTAATAGTAGACAGGGATTTACGGTTTAAAGAGGATTCCGAACCACTACAAATATCCATGGCACGGCCGAGAATCGAAACCGAATCCTGTGGCACCGTGCACCAGAGCTCTGGTCAAATTCAGAAAATATAACCCGATTTAAAATAATATAAATACGCATTACATAGAGTATTACGAAACTCAAAATAGATCAACAATTTTAATCTAGCAAAAAATGCAGAAATATTAACTTAAATTTTCGAATTAATAAAACAAGAAACATTTAGTTACAGAAAACATTAAACGTGAAATGAAATTATCTTATAATGAAATAAATTAAAATTCTATTACGATTCTAATTGTAAAAAAAAATAAAATAATAAGTTGCAGAAAACAAAGAAAATCACTAAATCGTTCGAATCCATGAGAAACAAACCTCCCCCTAAATATAAAATATTCAAACCTCATATTCGGAAGCTGCAATGTACAGTTGAACGTTATTTTCGATCTCGCGTTTTCCTCTGATAGATGATTTTTTTTCTACTTTTTCGAGATTTTCTGACAGCTGGAAAATGTAAGGGGAATAAATTTTAAAAACTTGACGCTTTTCATGGGCTGCCATAAAAGACATCTCAACCGGAAGAATCCACCCCTCCTATAAAACACTTGAAAAGGAAAGAAAAAAAATAGAACTAAAGAAAAAAAAAGCGTCTTGGAACCAAACATAAAATATTAATACGTACTTCAAAGAAAAAAAAGAAAGAAACCGAAACAAAAACTGACATAGCGGAAATGTATATACGCTTACACACACATAAAAAGTTTTTTGGAAAGTGACATTTTTTTTTTCAATTCTGAGAAATACATTTATGGCAAGAAGGTTAAATCAATAAAATGAAATTATTTTTCTCTGTCTTGATGTTTCGATGTCTAAAATAATATTTGATTTTCAAAATGTATAAACTAAGTAAAAACCATCGCTGTAATGAAATTCTGTAACAGAAAAACTCTGCTGTTTCATAATTTATTATTTTTTTTTAAATTTCTGATTATAATGTTTAGAAATATTTTGTTTTAATGATGTAATTCCTAATATTAGTATTTTAGTACAGGAAAAAGTAAAACTTGTATTTATAACAAATAAACTAATCGCAGGGAAATATTAATATTTTTAATTGTTTCATTAATTGGAGTTGATAGAAACAGATTTTGAGTTTTATACATCAGTTAATATCCAAAGTCTTTTTTATTTAAATCTATGCCAATTTTATTTAAAGATTGACTTTAAATATATATTTATATTTAGTGTAATGGTTAATTATATCTCACTGAATTACTATTACATATTTAATCATAAAATATGTAATAGTAATACAGTGTAAAATATGTAATAGTAATGCATTACAAAAAATAAATTTTTAAACATGAATTTAGTTGTAAGCCTTTAAACATCTATTTTGTAATTGTTCATCATATTATCCTTGTTTAAATACTTAAAAAAAAGTTTTTGGAGGTTTGTTATGCTAATTTTATTCGAATTTATGTGATACTTGTACAGTGATACTAATTTCTTACTTCAAATCTGCAAGCTTGGCGTTCTCAGTTAAATAAAAAATATTTTCAGAAAGATACTCGAAAAATAATCTCAAAGTAAAAATTATCGTTGCTGCCACTGCAAGAATATACAAACTATTGCCATAAAAATACTTTGAACTCATAATTTCCAATTAATTTATAGTGGTTTGCTCATATTTTACATCCAATCCCCTTTACAATAACACTATTTTTCTGTTAAGATTCAGTGGACAACAACATTTGAACAGCAGAACAGACAGAATATTTTCTAATTGGATGTAAAACATTTTTATCGTTATTTAGTGCCCATAAAAGGGTAACCAGAAAAAGGCGGATTACAAAGGGATTGATTGTGCATGCAGTCAGAGATAACAAGTTTCGTGAAATCCATGCATTTGGCGGCCGACAATGCCTCTAAGCACGAGAAACAACTATCGTTGACACTCTTGCGTCATTACAGTCACTGGGGGGTTCTGGAAATACGATTTTAAACGCGAGGAACAGCCCTGGGGCAACGAAATGGCACAGGCTTCAATTTTAATCTATCGCTATTTTGAACACCTCATTATTGGTTGCACTCGCTGTGTATAATCCTTTGCAAATTGGATCGGTGACTTCATTTCAAATTCTACACCGGGTAATAGGAGAGAGAGAGAAAACTATTTTAAAAATTTTTCCCAGGAACTTTTCAGGAGGAAAATTTATGCGAGAGTAACTTCTGAGGCAAAGTAAGTTATTAAGAGTTTTCCCCAATTCCCGATATTTTAGAATCGATTTGACTAAGAGGTTTCAAACGAATAAGGGAGGATAAATAATCAGCTCATAAAAGATATTTCTTTTCCAAATTCGTATCGCTCTTCATTAAGAAATCTCGGGATTAAACGGAATAGGGTAAAGGGGGGCGATAGTCGATAACGATATGAAATTTGAGATGATTCCTAGCCCTCATTTGCTTTAAAACTGCAAATGACATCCCTAAATGTATTTTATAATAGATTTATTATATTTAGTCTTCAACAAAATTAGCTGGCGCATAAGAATACGCTAATTACATGTTAGTTTTTATTATACGAACTTGGAACGTGAAAAATGATCTTGATTAAATCTGATCTTATTTTAATAAATCTATTCTCTGGAAAATTTTTCATTTTAGAAGTAGAGAGTCTGAACCCATGACACACTATAAGTGTGCCAAATTAAAGTTACACCCAAAATTGGCTGTAATGTAAAAAGTCTTCCATGATACATTCTGTATAGTGCTGAATATATACATATATCTACCGTGAGTAACGACTGGAATATGGCAATGTCACGATTTGCAAATATCTCTATAATACAAATATTTTAACTGTATAACAAAGTAATAAATACTTCTGACAAATGTTAGCATTTTTTGTAAAAAAAAAGTAGTTAGTTAATGTAGAAATAGAAGTATTTGAAGTAGTTAACAATTAGTAAAAGTGACAAGATAATTACAGTAGCATGCTTAATTTCATTACAATCATTGACGATGTAAAATCCACGAAATTTATAGAAACTAATTATTAAGGATCAGCAACAATAATGTACTATGTAAAATCAATTCCTTCACAAATAATCGACAGTCTAAAGTATTTTGTTAATTTCTAGATTTGCGGTACTAATTCATAATCAGTCTGTAACTGCCTATTTATCAGTTTCAGTTTAAGAAGATTTAATTAAAATTTAACAGTTTTATAAAAACTACCCATCATTAGAAAATTTATTGAAATAAATTACCTCGCATTGTAGTAATGATTGCAAAATCTTGATAGGTTTCATCTTGATTCTTTATCCTAAAGCTTTTTTCTTACACGATTCAAGAAATACAATTAGAACAGTACTTTTCAAATTTACGTGTGTTATGTACATGTAGCTATATCAAGCCTAAACATCATTAACAGTCTAGTTTAAATTACTGGTTTTTTAATCATCAGAATAATCATAATGTAAACTCAAGATCTATAAGTATACTATAAAATAGCAATCTAACATTTTTTCTAATAAAAATAAATCTTGCAAGGGAAAGTGTGTTTAATACTTACAATGCCCTTATAGTAATTATATTAAAAATATCATTATAAGTTGATATTCCGTAGGTAAAACTAATAACAATAAAAAAACAAAAATTCAAAAAGCTCATTACATATACTTGTAAAATAAAGGTTTGGTTTTTTTTAAACATAAACCAATTTATTAAACTAATGCCTTACTTTAAATTTTAAATAAATGATCTTGTATGTTTCACTAAATATTTCATATTTTACCATCGTTTAAATTCAAATTTTCTGATACGATAAATACAATATACTAAATAATCAATCAATACAATTTTTTTGGCTATACATAACACTCTTTACAAAGGAATCTCTTTCTGAATAATCAAAACACCAAATATTCACGGTATTAATTTTACAAATCGTTACAATGAGAAAGTGGTTACGAGTAAAATAACTACTTTTGTGAACAGCGCCACTATTGAATCGATTTTATTGATTCTTTCAATTGTATCCACCATTTTCGCTCTAATTATGCTTAGTCTAATGTTCTCTGTGAACAATTGATTCACAGTTTCCTGTGAGTTAAAGGCTTAAAGGGATTCTACTTCTGTAGAAGTGCCTGTCGTGTTTCGGGATTCCTACTTTCAATTAACGTCTAATTTAAACGTTTGGTTCAGTCCAACTTCTCAGAATCAAAGAATTGATTGGGTTCTAATCTGGCCAATTAATTACTATAAACTTCACATTTCCATTTCAATTCAGTAGTATTATTTTGTATTTTATAAATAATTTTCTTTGATAACTTAAATGCTATTTTTTTTCCTGAAAAAACTGCTGTAAACCATTAATTTCATGAGAAAACATTTATTATTTGGAGACCAAACAGAAAGTTCAATAAAATTTTAATTTCTATCCAAAATAATAATTAGGCTTTTTTATGTAGGCTCTTTTATGTATGAAAAAAGAAAGATTTGTTTGAACTTGCTGAACAAAGGATCATTTGATTAAGAATAGAATGATATCCATCATTCTTTAAATTGAAAAATCCTTACATTAAAATAAGAAGAATGTTGCAAACTACCAGCAGCCTTATGTGTTGAAGAGGTAAAAACAGGATCTAAGTGATACGTTAATCAAAAAGTTAGACTGTTTTTTAAAGTGGTCGAACAAGTTTCATGGAATGAACATTGAGAAGTGTATATATGGAAAATGTACTGGAACATTTAAAATTCTTTCTGTCAGTATAGACATTGTGTCCTCAAATAAATGTCCTTTAAAATATCATATTAAGTCCACCTGTAATTTAATATATAATGTTATAGATTGCATTTATTTATAATGAAGCAAAAATAATTTTTATTTTTCACAATTAAACATTATTTTTTGCACGTACATTATTAATTAGAAGAAATACACTGCTCAAAACAAATAGGGGATATTGTGAGTTCGGTATGAAATAACTATATAATCGACAATTTTTTTAACAAAAATTGAAATAGAAGAGGTTGAAAGGGAAAATTATAATATTTATAAAGTTAAAAATATGGAAATTTTGTCTGTGACATTGAAAACTAAGCTTTTTTCTTAAGGAGTGAAAAGCAGGAGATCTGCAGCATTCCTTCTGTAGGAGTGGATTAGAAACCATTGGCACGCGTTGAATGTTTTGTATCAGTGACTACGCTGTCTTAAAAAGATGACTTAGTTGAATCGGTAACCTGGAGAGCCATAGGTCGTTCAGAGGCTGGTCAAACGCATTCGGTTGTAGCAAAAGAGTTAGGAGTTACTCAAAGTGTCATTTCCAGACTATGGTATCGGTTTTTAAAAACTGAAAATGTTCGTCAAAGATCGGAACAAAGTCGTGAGTTTGCAAAAACGCAAAACGAGGATAGATATTCAACACCAACGAAAAAACCTCCCTATGAAAGTCACTTTCTTGAAACAGCAACTTCAGAGGGCTGAAACCACCTGATTTTGGACTCAAATTATTCGGAACCGATTCCGTCATGTTTGTGTACATGCTCGCAGACCTATAGTTTTTGTTTTGTTGACATTTGTTTATAGTTTTTGTTGCATGAGATGAGCACAGGAGCATCTCGGATGGAAACGAGATGAGTGGAGAAATATGCTCTTTACAGATAAATCCCGATTTAGTGTACAAATTGACAATAGGCAGATTTTCATCTGAACAGAACCTGATACAAGAAATACTCCTGAATTTGTGCATGAAAGTGTACAATTTGGCGGAGGCGGAATGATGGCCTGGACTGGTATTTCTATCAATGGACACACCGAACTGCACGTTAACAGGAATGGTACACTAACGACTCAGAAATATAGAGATGAAATCCCCAGACCTATGGTGGTTCTTTACGCTGCAGCAATGGGGGATAAATTCATTCTCATGGATGAAAACGCCATGTCGCGTCGTGCTCAACTAGTGGCCAACTTTCTTTTCGACGAAGGAATAGATTGCCCGGAATATTTCCAAGATATGCACCCAATAGCCATGTTTGGGATATTAGGCTGAATGGTTGCTAATCACGTATCACCACAAAAGCAATTAAGCAGTTGGAAAGCTCTCTACGGAAGTAGGAGATAATACCCTATTGATTCCATGTCTCGTACGCTTGAGACATTACTGCCCCTTACCATGCCCCTTATTGAAATTCATTTGTATTCTTCCTTTTTTCCTCTTCATTTGTATCCTATTCATTTGTATATGAGGATATGTAATCACATATCCTCATGCTTCATGTCAATATCCTCATGCTTCATGTCAATATCCTCATGCTTCATGTCAATATCCTCATGTCCTACTCGTAGCTCAGTGGCAACATGCGCAGGTAGTGAGCATTAGGGCTGATATTGAATCCGCTGGTGACTTTGTTGCAATCACAGTTTCAAAAATAAGCAGGAGACTCAACAGTATTTTAGATGTTCAACTTCTTTCCTCCTTAATCGGACTAATTGATGTGAATTTTTTTTGTTTTCTCCCGTAAGATACGTAAATGCTAGGTAGTTCCCCCTTGAAGACCTCTCGGAAAGCACTGCCTTCCTTCCTGAGCGACGTGGAGTCAAGTCAGACTTCTACCTACGGGTGCTCTATCAAAAAACAGAAGCTGCCCTTTCCCTCCATCCAGTAGGTTAATTACCTCATGGGATGTCCGTCCCTCACTGCAAGACACTGAGGATAACAATATCTTAATTTTTATTAGAGACTTCCTGTAGTTTTAGAAGCTTAAAATGTTTCTAACATATTTTTTTTTTGTTGTTTAAACAATGATAAATTCTTTATATTTGTATTTTTTTTTTAAAATATTTTGCAAACAAATTCGGAGTGTTTCGTAAGTTTTTAGAAGGTGTTTAATGCATAATAAAAAAAAATTGACTATTATTGGAAACTTATAATTTTTAAAATTTTTTAAATGTTCTTAATTACCTAGAGGATAATAAAAATATATGCAATATATCTCTTACTGGTTTAAAATATCTGATAAATGAACTTTTTTTTAATTCCAGTTTCAGATAAACCCATTATAATTTAATACATCATTTTAAAATAAATAACTGCAACCGAATTATAAACTGTGAGTGGGGACGAACTAGATCCCTTCAAAATTATTTCACTAGGATTATTTTATAAATGAAGTAGATGGATTAAAAATACAAAAAAATAAAAATAAAAATGAAAACTCTTTCAAGATTATCATAAAACTTAATTAAATTTCAACATTTAATTAAATCCAAAAAAGTAAAACACAATCGAAATATCATTATTTCTTTGAGAAAAAAAAAGAAGTACTTTTACAAAAAATAATAAATCTAAAGATGTAAATTTCGAAATGGTTATTATTTTTTTTCACTACTTTTTTTTGCAAGACAAGCACCAACACAATGATATTTCAATTAAAAGGATATTCACTCTCTATTCTTACTTAAGATATCATTATAATATCCTTTTAAAAATTTTCACCTTTTAATTAAAAGCATAATTTTACGCAGAGAAATAATGGGAGTAAAAAAAAAAAAAAAAAAAAAAAAAAAAAACACAAACAAAAAGAAAACTACCGTAGATAATACGACTGAATTTTGCCAGGCCATACACATTCATTAATTCTAATGATTATGTTTTCACGTTAATGATATCGCTATAATGATTTTCCCTCCCTCCCCCTGCTGAGATAACTTATTTTTCTCATCAGAATTTTTTGGCAATTTTAAATCATTATGAGAAATAACTTTTTCGGGGCCAGAAAGGCAAAAATTCTCTTAAAAACTAAATAAGAACTTTTCTTGCCCTCTTTAAAAATAATGAGGAAACGGTAATGATCAAAAGCTAACTAAGATTTTCAACAGAAAAACCTGGGCTACCATGGACTTTCACTGTAGTATTGCAAAACACATCATTATGGGCAGAGAGAAAAGTAACAAAGACGAAAAACCCCCTACAAGAAAATAATACAGTTCATTTTTCTATCCAGAACAGATTATTATCTAAAGTTTTTATCTTCTGTTTCTGTTTGGAAAAAGGAAGAAGTTTGTAAAAATAATTCCAAGGCAAGTGGTTTCGAAAGTTAGGCACTGTAGTAATTTTATTTGGGATTGGGTTGGGAGAAAAAGATTAAGTGCACTAATTTTTGAAAACATGTTATAACAACGGAATAATAAAATATTTTTTGAGTGTGCAAAAGCTTTTAGAATTGTCTCAATTTCTTTGAACTGTTTTTATTTTGTATTGTATTAAAATGTGGGCATGTGCTAATATTGAATATAGTTTGTAATTTCATATTTAAAAGAAATCATTTAAAAAAAGAACTATAATATAATTTTATACAACAATTTTGTGTTGAAATAATGGATAAAAATTTTTTTACATAAATTTTAGATAAGGATCTTTTTATTTAAATTATTTTATGGTTTTTTTTTTGTTGTTGTTAGTTGCCATCTGAAACTCATATTACGTAATGCAAATTTATTTTGATATTAGTAACATATAAGCATATAAAGAAAATCTAAATTTGATGAATTTAATGAAGTTAATTTTCTAATCGAAAACCACAGAAGTTTTACAATTTAAAGCAAAATTTTTCCTGAAGAAATATATTACTAATACTTTACCTTTTAATTTACCATTACTTAATTTACTTTAATTTTTAATTTACCAATTACCAGGACATTTTTAATTTACCAATTACCAGGACATTTTTAATTTACCATTATTTAAATAAAAGAAAAAATATAATTTTCATGAACTTAATAAAGTTCATTTTCTAATCGAAAACCATAGTAAGTAAATTTATTTATAGCAAAATTTTTCCTGCAGAAATCTGTTCTGATAAAATAGACTTTTCTAAAATCAGAAAAGTACTATTACTTTATAATCGATAAAATATTTTAATATAAATTTAAAATAAGGATTTTTTTATTTAAGATATTTTATGTTTATTTTTACTATTAATTTTAATCTGAAACTCAAATTAAGTTATACAAATTTATTTTGATATTAGTAACACATAAACATATAAAGAAAATCTAAATTTGATAAATTTAATGAAGTTAATTTTCTAATTGAAAACCATAGTATGTTTTTCAATTTATAACAAAATTTTTCCTGCAGAAATATGTTGTTATACTATATATATAAATTTTAAATAAGGATTTTTTTATTTAAATTATTTTATATTTGTTTTCCCACTGTTGAATGCAATTTTAAACACAAATTACGTTATACAAATTTATTTTGATATAAATAATAAATATACACATAAAAAGAATATAATTCTGATGGACTTAATTAAGTTAATTTTTTAATCAAAAACCATAATAAGTTTTTCAATTTATTGCAAAATTTTTCCTGCAGTAAATATGTTGTTGACAAAATAGACTTTTTAAGGATCAGGAAAATGCTATTACTTTATAATTGATAAAAGAAAATTTATGTAAATTTAAAATAAGACTTTTTTTATTTAAATTATTTTATGTTTGTTTTTAATATTGATTATAATCTGAAACCCAAATTGTTTTATGCAAATTTATTTTGATATTAGTAACACATAAACACAGAAGAAATATATAATTTTGATGAACTTAATTAAGTAATCGAAAACCATAGTAAGTTTAATCGGAAACTATAGTAAGTTTTTTAATTTATAGCAAACTTTTCCTACAGAAATATGTTTCTGATAAAATAGACTTTTCAAGAATCAGAAAAATTCTATTATTTTATAATTGAATAAAATTATATGAATATATTTAATTTACCATTATTTAGATAAAATAAATAATGTTCTTCTATTTTTTAAATTTCAATATATGTAAGTTTAAATAACATTAGTATTATACATTAAATTAATCACGTTTATTTAATTTAACTGTCTAAAAAAATTTACGTTTATTACAAATCACTGGAAATAAAATTAAAATATCTTATAAATTAGATTTTATAAAATATATTCTGAAATAATTTTAAGCACAAATTCTTCATGATTTTGATTTCAAAAGCTTAAAATGATTCATTTAATAATTGAGAAAAAGGATAAACTTTTATCTTCATTTATTTAAAGTACTTGATAAAATATTTAACAATCTTATTATCAAAAGAAAACTGAATACATTTATGAGATATATCTGCTTTAACTAAAAAAAATAGCTAATTAATTCTCTTTTAAAATTTTTGATTATGAGAAATCCTTATAAAAATTGCATTCTTTTTAAATGAATCATTAATAAATAATTTCATATTTTTAATAAACATTTTCATTAGCCAACTTTCGAAATTTTATGAAAAAAAAATTATAAAAATTTAAAAAGAGATGTATAATTTATAGTAGGCAATAAAAATAATCGGTGAACATATTTTTTTTAAGAATTTATTAAAAATAATTACGTATTACTTTAAAATAGATGTTTATACTATAATTTTAGAAGCTTTAAATTGTATGCTAATAAATAAAAATTAAAAGATAATTTTAGCTTATGAAAGTTCAATAATGCGCAGCTTATAAATAATAAAAAAATTTTATTTCGTTTAAAATAATTATTAAGTATTACTTTTTCTCTTATATTATTTATTTCGTGGTAAAATATCCGTCACAACAACTGTTATCACGAAACAATAAAGAAATAAAAAATTTTCCAAAAAACGATACTTTTTATTATAAATAAATTTTAAAATTGATGATTATTTTACACAATTTTATTATATTAATATATTATTGCCATAATGCTATATTTTTCACGATGTGAATAATTAAGTAAAATAGATTACCCAAGTTATTTTTGCAATCGAAAATTATAGTAAAGTTTTTCATTTTAAAGACAGAATTTTTTCCTGCAGAAATATGTTACTGATTAGATTTTTCAAAAAATAAAAACAAATTATTGTTTATTTATTTTTAGATAAATATCTTTAATTTATTATTTAAATAAAATAAATAATCGATGCGATATTTTTTGTAAATTTCAACGCATTCAAATTTAAAATAATATTATTAAATATTAAATCTATTTAATTGTACTTTTTTTTTATTAGAAAAATTTTCATTTCAATTTTATTTTTTTACAGAACTATTTGCTAAAATAAAATTGTTAAATTATTAACCAAATTAACCCAAGCCTTTTTTGCTATCGAAAATTATAGTTAAATTTCCATTTTTAAGCCCGGTTTTTTTTCCTGCAAAATAATTATTACTGATTAATTTTTTTAAAAAACAAAACAAATATTATTTATTTATAATTGAATATAATTAGAAGAATGTCTTTAATTTACTATTATTTAAATAAAATAAGTATTAATCTAATTGATACTTTTTGTAAAATTCAATTTATTCAAATTTAATAAAAATATTATTAAATAATAAATTTATTTAATTGTACCAATTTTAAAATTGCATTTCAATTTTATTTTATTTTACACAACTATTTGCTAAAAAAAGATTGTTAAATGGTTTAAGATTACCAGTATATATATGTATGTCGTTCGCAAATATGTTGCTAGATCAAGTGAATTGAAAAAGAATAGGTTTTTTTTTATCAAAATAATTCATTTTGATCCCTTTGTTCATATCAAATAAGTAAACTCATTTCCTTAGGATATTGGCTATCGTTTTTTTCCCTTTCGCTTTATTCACGAAAATAATTAAAAAATATCTTTATTTTGAAAGTGAAAAAAAAAATTCTACCCTACTTTAAATGAACATTATGGTCAATCGTTATTATGGATTCATCCTTTTTGCGTTTTAATTTTTGAGCTGTTATGTAAGTAGAAATTTTTTTTCTGTTACATTTTTATTGTTTGGAAGGGATAAACTTATGCTTTTAAGGCAAGGTTTGAAAAAGGACCTAAATTAAAGACAAAAAGAAAAAAATTACCACGTGGTAATGATCAAGGTTTACTTACATTAATGATCCAAGTTAACCATTTTGAAGAACAGCTGCCATCATTAAGTGGATTTTTTTTAATTTGAATGAATTTTTATCATTACGCGGGCTTTGAACGAATTATTGATTTTAAATTAGTTGAAGAGTTATTCTTAGCTTTCTTCCAGACATATTAGTAGTCATGCAAGATAATATACTGTATCGTAAAGATGATTTAAGAAAATAAAATCTATTCATTCAAAAGGATCTTTTGAATTTTTCAATGCTATATTGATGAAGTAATTTTATAACTAGTAATATTTTGTATATTCGATTGTTAAAATATTTACTGCAGTTTGAATTTTTAATGAGAATATTTTCCTTGATGGTGAAGGTAATTAATCTCATTATGAAATTGTATTTTAAAATTACAAAACAAATTTTAAGTGATGCTATGTTTTTAATGTACAAGCTTCAGAACAAAAACCAGTTTAAATCAGTCTTGCTCAAATTACGGGAGTTGTCCAGGATACTTATGAATGACGCTAAGCAAACAGTCAGGAAATTACAAATTTTGCCTGCCAATAAAATAAAATTAATGAAACTGCAAAATAATTTTAGTCTTATAATAAATAACCTATAAGCAAAAATATTTATATTTAAAATTTTAGTAATAGGAAATGGATAAAATCATTTTCAAATAATTGTATTTTTTCAAATTAAAAGCCAATAAACTTATTTATCACGTTTTGCCAGGGGACACTTAAGGAGTATCACCTATGAACAAGGGCAGAATATATTTTTGCACAAATAATAGACCTGCTTAAGCATTGTTTGCTCATATTTTAAACTGTCTTCATTTTACATTGGACGAGGCTTTTTCTGAACCCCTTCTATTCTTAGACTTATGGATTTGGTCTAATAGCTAAACCATATTGGGGAACGGAAACAACAAAAACATTCAAACTTAGCACACATGAAACTTATTTCTCGACATGACAATTGATGTGTTGTGCTTCGTACTTTTTCCATTAAGTAAAAGTTTTTCGGTGTGCATCAGGATAACCATACAGTTTTCAAGGTGTAAATGCAAGCAAATGAGTTGATAGCGCAGAAAGATACAGGTGGAAAGTGAGTGACAAGAAAAAATGACGATTTGGCTAGTAAAACACAGTAATTATTGATAATACTTCTTTATTGTTTGTTAGTCTGAAAGTTTTGGTTAATTAGAAGGTATGCAAGTACTGTTATTTGATTGAAAAGCTTCGCTTTCAATTTTTCAATACACTTTTATGAATTTCAACATAGCATTTAAAGCATATCAAAAGAAAGTGAACAGCAGAAAATAAAAACTATATAAAGAATATTGCCGAAAATATGCAAATTTTAGACGGTTCCTACTTTGAAGTAAATAATAAGGTCTTACGCTTAATTTGTAGGAAATTGGGCTAATTTTAAAGATCACATTTTGGGAAAGAAAAATATATACTGCACATTTTAATGTGTTTTCAAATCCTTCAATGTAATTTTAAAAAAGAATAATTTTAACTGAAAGGAATTATATTATAAAAGTTACTTAAGTGATTATAAACTCTATAAAAAACAGTAAAAACAGAAACCTTAAACCCATAATGCTTAATGGGTATTTATTGTCCCGAGGAAAAAAATGGGATTTTCTAAAATCAATTTGTTTTTACTAAACTATAGGCCTGCAAATAGATGAAATAAAAATTCTATCTAAAAACACATCTTGAAATTAAAACTGCTAATTTAAAGTTTTATGCTTTGGTGATAGTCAATTTTATTGGTATTGGTAATACCACTACTTTTCTCTCATTTCTTCAATCTTAAATCAAAATAAACAATGTATTCTGACACATTGATTAAAACCTAACCCAGTGATCAGCCTTAATTTTAGGATTTATACAGCTTATCAGTTCCTTTTTTTAAATTTTAAATAATATTTTTAACTGAACATAAAAATAATAAGGAACAAATAAATATTCCATTATTCTCCAAAATATTGACACTGAAAAATCTTGAATTGCAAGAAAAAAAGCTTCAAATCTATAATCCATCTAATTAATTCTCATAAAATTAGATTTTCAATTTTTTTTTAATTTAATTCACAATCTAAAAGAAAAAATGGCGGATTGTACTTACGTGATGTTCAGATCAATTTCTTCTGTTTTGTTTCCAATGTCATACGAGCAGTGTATACCGATAGCTTTGTCCATAGCTGTGACAACATGATCATTGCTTTGGATTACTAGAACATTGGCGAACTTTCCTTCTTCCTGTTAGAATTAAAACAATAATTAGTTTTTTTTTCTGTTTGCTTCGAAGAAGATACATGCAAGAAATTCCACACAAAAATGGAAAATGTATGATTTTATTATAGATTTTGATTCTCCGTTTTTCTGCGAAGAGTTTTACATAATAAAGCAGGTCCTTCATAGTTTTTATACATAACGTTTTCATAAAGTTGCACTTAAAAATAAAAATAAAGATATTATTAACTTTTAGTACTATTTAAATTTAAAACCTAAATCAGTTAAACATTGCAAATATACAATTCAGCGTGCAAAACACGACCATTTTACAAACTGAAAGCTACTACAGTATTCACCTCAGGGAAATTGAATAATAAAATAATCAAAGCATTCGCAACGAAGAAAATCTGAAATGCCTCACACTCAGACATCTCTCTCCCTCTGTCTCTCTCAAAAAAATATCCTCAAAACCGTAACGAAATTTATAAACCCGAAGAAAACCAATTATAACATCCTAAAGCTAGCTTTATGAATGAATGGATATTATAAACAATGGACAACTTCAGGATATTATAAACAATGTTACTTCTGTTCAGTAGATGACTCGATTCACGTCAAAAACACGTCCAACGACGTATTATGCTAACATGGATTAAGAAAAACAACCTTCAAATTATAACTGACAATGTGCAGGATTAAAGAAACAGGAATTAATAGTGCAGACACTTGACATAATGATAGAATTTGGCTGCTCATAATAATATGGCCATTAGGAGAATGACTGTTTGACCGACTAAAAAATATTATCTAACTAGATAAAATACATATATATTATATGCAAAAGTATTTATTTTTAAAGTTATATTTCTTTGGCAAAGTAAAGACTTATTTCACTAAAAATTCCTAAGTCACAAACATTTTTCACCAATTTTCTATTTACAGTAGAAAATTCTTTATTCTTTTAATTGTATTATTTTAATAGATAAGGAATGTTTATTAAATGCCCTATATAAAGACTTCCAAATCATAATTATATACACTCATGTCCATAAATTAAGGATAATGAAATTCAGGCAAAGAAAGAGACAGAAGCAAAACAAATTTGACTTATTTGTAAAGTCTATCTATTAAACAAAAGGTAAACAGCAAAAAAGATGCTATATGTTTGACATAATTAATAAAAATTGCGATTTTTACTCCCTGGAGCAAATTTCAAAAAAGAACCTATTTAAAAAAAAACAGTATAACATGGTTAGTATGATGGATAATATGGAGTATGTCTCCCGGACGATGCAATACAGGCCTTACAACGCCTAGGAATGCTGAGTATCAAATTATCAATCTGATCTTGGGGAATATTACACCACTCATCAAGCAATGCCCTCCGAAGTTCCGGTTGACAGGTTGGAGGGGTTTGACAGGCTGCAATTCGTCGGTCAAGCATATCCCACACATGCTCTATTGGATTCAAGTACGGTGAGTATGCTGGCCAATCCATACGGGTGATATCCTCCAAATGAAGGCATTCGTCTACAATGTTTGCACGGTGAGGACGGGCGTTGTCATCCATAAACAGAAATTCAGCACCCATGGCGCCCCGAAACAAACGTACATGTTGTTCCAGAATGACATCCCGATAGATGTGGCCGGTCATCGTTACACTCTGAACATGCAGGTCAGTTCTGGAACCAAGAATAATTCCTCCCCAAACTAACCATCCTGCACCACCGTAACGGTGTCGTTCATGGCGTTCTCTTGGTGGTAACGGGTACATGTCGCTCTCAATATGAAAGTCCGGCGAGAATCAGACTGCAAACTCAACCTGGACTCGTCGGAAAACATCACACAAGACCACTGTTGTGGTGTCCACAATACATGCTCTCTACTCCAGGTTAATCGCAGGCAACAGTGAGTTACGGTAAGTGGAACACATCTGACAGGCCTACGAGCATATAGACCAATGTGCCCTAAGCGTCTTTACACAGTCTGCCTTGAAACTGTTGTACCGGTAGCTGAAGAGAGCTGACGAGACAGGTCTGATGCTGTGCTCCGTCTGTTTCTTTTGGCAGTAACTGCTAAATACCGATCCTCATTCGGCGTTGTAACTCGGGGGCGACCTGTGCTGTAACATCTACTCACATTACCATTATCTTGGAATCGTTGCCGAAGCCTGGAGATGACACTCTGGGCGATTCCAAGTTCCTCGGATACTTCCAGCCGGGTACGTCCACATTCCAGTCGTCCGATAATTCTACCACGTAAAAAATCATCCAAATGCTTCCTTTGTGCCACAACTATGCGGTTATTGCACTGAAAGGCTTTTAAAGCACTTGTGAACAATTTTACTTCTTTGCCACCATTCCTTTATATACCCCTCTCTTACACTCTCGTCATTGTGACGTACTATCCGCGTCCTCTGGTGGTTTCCTGTAATTTGCATATTCTTCTTCAAGATGTGTGTGATAATTCTACAGGTGAAATTTTTATTTTAGAGTTCAATTTCTGTGTGATTCTGAATTATCCTTAATTTATGGACATGAGTGTAGTTAAAATTCATACAATTTACATATACATTGGCAAATATTCCTTCTTCCTGTGAAAATTCCAAACCATATTGAAAATTTTAAACCATAAGAACAGAAATAAAGTTGAATTAAAAGAGTGGAAATTTCATAGTTAAATTCTAATTTGGTAAGATATGTCTTATTTTAAAATTACGAAACATTTATTCTAAATGTTTTTATTCTCTAATATTATTATTTTCCATTTATTTCCAGTTAAAAAGATTAGAGAAAAATAAATGATTTTTTTTTTGATAACGTTATAAGATAAAAATCTTTGTTAAAGCAATCATTTTTAAATTGCAGATAATTTACTTAAGTTTTAAAACATAGATCTATAGTCAGACATATTACAGAAAGAATGTTTTTAAAAATTGTTAAAAAAAATGTTTAACTGGTTTGATTTAAAATTTTTTACGCTGCTTTTATTAAAAATAACTGAAAAAGAAGTATGGGTGTTTATGCTCCTTTTGGTAACATCACATGAAAAATAAAAATTAGGTAAAATATATCTTGTCTGGGATAAAAAGCATAAAAAATGTCCAGACATATGCATTATCCAGCAAATTACTTCCTCCATTAAAGTAGATGCAAATGCACTTAGGACTCTTGGAAACAATCACAACTCTAACAGATTTTTGGTTGGCAAAATTACCCTGAATTCCACAAAGAAAAAAAAACCCTCAAAAAAAAATGCTAAATAAACCTATGCTGGGATTTAATTCAATTTTCTTCTAGGAATGTTCTACAAAAAAAAGAAAAAAACACATTTAACTTAAACGTCAAAATGGAACTTTTATTATTTTAATATTTTCATGGGAGGATCCATGTCTTTTAGAAAAAGCTTCAGCGTTTACATTGCATAATAAATTATTTACATCTTGCTTAAATGAAAATTTACGTCTTCAGGGAACACAAAATCAAGTATGCTTTACATTGTTTTCAAACCCCGTAAACTCATTCTTTCACATGCAAAATATATCATCGACAATTGCTCATAAATCGGACTATGAATTGTAAAGTAGATTCTAGATTAGAACGATGCTTTTTTTATTCCCTGATGTGTCCTAGAGAATCAAAATCATAATCCACGGAAAGGTACCTTTGATAAAATTCAAACATGGATTCACTGTTCTTTTTTGTACTTAAATACTTATTTTTTTTGGTGCTTAAATGCTTATTTTATATCTTGAATTCACCTTTAAGGCTTTACATGAATTTATTTGAATACTGGATTTAGCTTCTTAACTATTTGTATTATCTCTTTTCTTTTTGTATTAAAATTTGCTTTCATTCAAAATATGCAGTGATATACTTTACCATAAGCCATACTTCACCAGAACATTTAACTTTTACATCAAGATAGAAACTTATTTTATTATTTTAATATTTCAAAATCACTATTTAAATACCCAAAAAAATTTGGCTTTAAATAATTTTTACCAAATCTGACTGATTAAAAATATTATAAGATTGAAAGATACTGATTTAGGATCATAATTATTTTCGTTGGGCTTTATTTTGCAAGTACGAATAATTTATGCTTTCAATTAAGTTCCAAAAATTTTTTTTAATTTCAAACATTAAAACTAAACGGAACAGAAGATGATATTTGCCATTTTTATAATACAACATGAAAAAAATGGGTAAAATATCACTTGATATAAATTAATATCTCTTGATAAAAATGGGTAATATATCACTGGAATATTTAGCTTGTACATAAAGATAGGGCTTATTTTATTATTTTAGTATTTCAAAATTAATATTTTAATTTGTAAAAAAATCAGTCTTTAAATAATCTTTACCAAATCTGGCTGATTAAAAATATTATAAGATGGAAAGGTACTGATTTGAGATTATGATTATTTTCGTTGGGTCTTATGTTACAAGTACAAATAATTTATATTTTCAATTTATTTCCCTAAGATTTTTAATTTATTTAAACTAAACAGAACAGAAGAGAAGAAGATATTTGCCATTTTTATAATACAACATGAAAAAAAAATTGGGTGAAATATCACTTGACAGAGCAAAGAAAAAAAAGGCTACCAGCCATTATTCATTATGAGACATACTATTCTTCCATTATGGTAGATGCAAAAGCACTTAGGAGTCTTAGAAACAATAACAGCTCCAGCAGAATTTCGGTTGGCAAAATTACTAAGAATTCCACAAAGATAAAAAAAAATTACTTCATTTCTAAAAGAGCCTGTGAATGTTGGGATTTAATTCAATTTTCTTCCAGGGGAACGCTATACTAAAAGAACATTTAGCTTGTACGTCAAGATAGGACTTATTTTATTATTTTAATATTTCCACTGGAGAAACCGTCTTTTATAAAAGGGCTCTACGCATAATAAATTATTTACAGCGAGTTTAAATGAAAATTTACGTCCTATGGGGATACAAAATCAAGTTTGTTTCAGATTGTTCTCCTGCCATGTAATTTCATTCTTTCACATGCAAAGTACAACGTCGACAATTGCTCATAAGATTGGTCCATGAATCGTAAAGTAGATTCTGGATAATAGGAATGCTATTTTTTTATTCCCTGATGTGTCACAACAAATTAAAGTCACAATTCATGGGAAAATACTTCTGATGAAATTCAAACATGAATTTCATTGTTCTTTACTTGGATCTGTAGTATGTCAGTTGACTATTTTTTTTCTGCTCAAAATTAGCTTATTGCATTCTACTTTGGCAATCTCCATTGGTGAATATTTTACTGATAAAACACTTCAAATTATATTTTATGTAAATTAAGTCGTTTAAATATTGAATAGAAATGCTTAATTATACATTCAGGAGTGGACAATATTTTTTCTTTAAAATATTCTTTCAGTTGAAGTAGGGTAATATTTAGGTAATATTTCATTTTTAAATTCCAATTATTAGATATTCAAATCAGTTTTATTGAACTTTCTTCACTAAGCATTTAAACAAGAATGAAATATGCTGTATTTAAAAACCATTCTATTTCCATATTATTTTTTACTTTTATAACAAGTATTATTTTATATAATAAATATATTTCAATCAATAAGATGCTAATATATCATTATAATTTGTGTCGTTTCTTATCCCACTTGATCGACAACAACATCTAGACGAAGTCCATGAACCCGTATATTATCATGGAAGGATTGAGAGGGCAGCTTTTGTTGAGATGGAGCACCCGTAGGTAGATAACATCAACAAAAACAAAACAAACATAATTTGTACACACTGCCTAGTATACACACATTATTACTACACATTTGCATCTATTTTTAAAAAAAATAGATGTAAATGTGTTGTATAGTATATATATATTCGATACTATATAGAATATAGTATAGGAATATATATACTACATTATATATTATATTACATATGTGTAGTAGTATAGTATATTTCTTACACTGATTTATACGTCTTAAATGTTTAATTTAAACGAGGTATTCACAAGACGAAAGTTTATCATAATAAAATTTATCATATTTTATCATAATTTAGTTTGACATCATTTTAAATGATGTGAAACTAAATATTATAATTTTATATTAATACATATAATAAATAATAATACAAAAATATTTCAAAATTTACATTTTTAATATGAATGCAGGATAATGTATTTACTATAAAAAACATTATCAGACATACTTATCATATCTACTTTACAAAAACATACTTAATTTAAAAGAAAGAAGTAACATATTTTGTAAAATTGAGAAATTAAATTATAAAATAAAGAATTTGAATGTCTCAAATGCGATAGTAAAATAACCCCTTTGAATTGCTATTAATATTTATATATTCTCTAAATATTTCTTTCAAATTTTAAAAGCTCAGAATATACATGGATTTTTTTTATATCTTGCATATCGATTCAAAAGCATCAGAAATATTGCAGATATTAATAACCTAATATTATATTCTATATTATAGTTGGTATACAGTTTGAAAGAGATGATTTCTGTTGAAGGATTTCGTCATTTAAGTGACTCGCATTTTTACTGTAACGTTAAGAAAACCATGTAAATTTCTAAGCAGTCAGTTGGATAGTAAGAAAGTATTTAGAAATTTAATATGCCAGTATAACTTGTCACTGCACAGAGTTTCTAGCATTTTTTTTTTTTTTAATTTTTAACATCCGTAGTGCACGTCATGACAGGCCTGTTTTCACTTCAGTTCTGTGTAGGATGTTATTGCCGTTTCTTTCTTTTACCCCGTTCACACACAATCAACATGTTAGAAAATAACAACAACAACATTGCTTTCGTGAAGCAAATATTCTTTTGTTACAGGTGTAAAAGGAAAAAAAAATTTTTTTTTTCAAAGCCAATCGATTCAAGCCAACAAAGAAACTAGGGTTATCCTTCACCCAATCCAGCCCATCCTTTTGTCATTAAAACAGATGTTTTCGCTCCAATCTCCCTCAAAAAAGGTGAAAAAAAAGGCCTCAAAGAACTTGCCATGTGCCTTATTGCATCTCACACTCCTGCCTGCCTTAACCTCCAAACTCATTTTCAGAGAGTAGGGGATAAAAGTTTAAAATAAAGAGGATAAGAAACGAGAGGTGTAGGGGAGGAACCGGAATAAATAGCATAAAATAGGGATAAAAAAATAACAATAGGCTTGAGCAGGGGAGGGGGAAAATCCGGGAAGAATTCTGAAAAAGTTGCAAATTTGAGTTTGGGCGTCTTGTTAAGGATGGGAGAAAAACAAAACAGAAGGTTTAAGGAGGTGCAGTTCAAAATAAATTCAATGCGGGTTCCTCTATCTTTGCTCTGATTTGCATGGAATATTTGATGAGCAAGATGCTCGGAAATCTGCTGAATGTTATGTTTTTGTATTTGTATTCCAGCCCCTTCCAGTATTTCCCCTTTAGCAAATAAACTTTATTTTGAATTTGTATGCCTCAGAGAGGTACCAACAATCCATACAACAATCTCTGGTATTCTATAAGATGGTACAGCTCATGCATAAGTATATCAATACTATATTTTTTCCAAGTAATTTTTAAAAATTTACTTTTATTGAAGAAATAAAAAAAAAATATGAAAAATATTTGTATATTTTTGTTTCAAAAATAATAAATCTACCTAAACAATCGACACAGACAGTTTTTAAAAAATCGAACCAAACATTTTTTGCTAATGTGTTTGCGTGAAATATTCTTTAGCAAATGATCTTTAAAATATGCCTTATAACAACTGGTTTCCATTGTTCACACATGAGTATATCAATACTATATTTTTTTCCAAATAATTTTTAAAAATTCATTTTTATTTAAGAAATAAAAAAATCTGAAAAATATTTGTATATTTCTGTTTAAAAAATAGTAAATCGACCTAAACAATCGACACAGACAGTTTTTAAAAAATCGAACCAAACATTTTTTACTAATGTGTTTGCGTGAAATATTCTTTAGCAAATGATCTTTATTTGAATTTATATGCCTCAGAGAGATACAACAATCTCTGGCATTCTATAAGATGGTACAGTTCATGTATAAATATATCAATACTATATTTTTTCCAAATAATTTTTAAAAATTCCCTTTTATTTAAGACATAAAAAAAAAATCTGAAATATTTTTGTATATTTTTGATTATAAAAATCGGCCCAAATATTTTTCACTAACATGTTTGTTTGAAAATTTCTTTAGCAAATAATCTTTATTTGAATTTATATGCCTCAGGGAGGTACAACAATCTCTGGCATTCTATAAGATGGTAATGCATAAGTATATCAATACTATATTTTTTCCAAATAATTTTTAAAAATTCACTGTTATTAAAGAAATAAAAAAAATGCTGAAACATTTTTGTATATTTTTGTTTAAAAGAATGAACCGAAATATTTATCACTAATGTTTTTGCATGTAAAATTCTTTAGAAAATGATCTTTATTTGAATTTGTATGCGTCAAAAAGTACAACAATCCATATAAAAATATCTGGTATTCTGTAAGATGGTACAGTTCATGCATAAGTATATCAATACTATATTTTATTTCAAATAATTTTTAAAAATTCACTTTTATTTAAGAAATAAAAAAAATCTGAAACGTTTTTGTATATTTATGCCTAAAAGATTGACCCAAATATTTATCACTGATGTGTTTGCATGTAAAATTCTTTAGCTAATGATCTTTATTTGAATTTGCATACCTTAGAGAGGCACAACAATCTCTGGTATTCTATAAGAGGACATAGTTCATGCATAAGTAAATTAATATTACATTTTTGCAAACAATTTTAAAGAATTCACTTATAGTTAGAAAATTTTAAAAATTTGAATTTTTTTTGTATATTTTTGATTAAAAAAATTGACCCAAACATTTTTCACTAACGTGTTTGTTTGAAAATTTCTTTAGCAAATAATCTTTATTTGAATTTATATGCCTCAGAGAGGTACAGGAATCTTTGGTATTCTATAAGATGGTAATGCATAAGTATATCAATACTATATTTTTTCCAAATAATTTAAAAAATTCACTGTTATTAAAGAAATAAAAAAAATGCTGAAACATTTTTGTATATTTTTGTTTAAAAAAATGGCCCAAATATTTATGATGTTTTCGCATGTAAAGCAAGTTTTTAGCAAATGATCTTTATTTGAATTTGTATGCCTCAAAGAGGTACAACAATCCATACAAAAATCTCTGGTATTCTATAAGATGGTACAGTTCATGCATAAGTATATCAATATTATATTTTTTTTTTCCAAATAATTTTTAAAAATTCCTATTTATTTAAGAAATAAAAAAAATCTCAAAGATTTTTGTATATTTTTGTTTAAAATATTGACCCAAATATTTATCACTGATGTATTTTCATGTGAAATTCTTTAGCAAATGATCTTTATTTGTATTTGTATGCCTTAGAGAGGCACAACAATCTCTGGTATTCTATAAGAGGACATAGTTCATGCATAAGTAAATCAATACTATATTTTTTGCAAACAATTTTAAAAAATTAAAGTAAATTCTTTAAAATTGTTTGCAAAAAGTTAGGAAATTTAAGAAATCTGAATGTTTTCTATATTTTTGTTTAAAAAATTGACCCAAAATTTTTCAGTAATATGTTTGAGTAAAAAATTCATTATCAAATAATCTTTATTTTGAATCTGTATATCTCAGATAGATATTATTTTATACAACAATCTCTAGTATTCTTTAAGAGGGTAGTTTCATATTAACACCAAATTTTTTTCAACAAATTTTAAAAACTTCATTCTTATTTTGGATATAAGAAAATCTAAAGATGTTTAATATTGTTATTGGAATTTAAAATGTGAGCCAAATTGTTTTCAACAATTTTTTTGCTTGCAAAATTCATCACATATCCTAGAAATTAAAATAATTTTAAAGAAATATTGTTTATAGAAACAGAGGTTATTAAAATATTCTTCTTACATATTAAAGAGACAAAATTTAAAAATAAAATAAAGACTGTACATGCTAATCTTTTGTTATTGTCTACAATAAAAAATGTCGTTGTAAATTAACAATGGTAGCCCCATCTATTATTATTAAAGAATTATTCCTACTACTATTATCAAAGAATTATTCACAAATACGATTTTTATAACACACTGTTGAAATCCATTTCATTATATACATTCAATAAATGAGTACTTTAAAGACTAAAAGATATTCTTATGAAAAAATTCCGTACGAAATAATATGAGATACTTTATAGCCAAAATGTGGTAATTAAAAATTATATTTACTCAAACAATCGAAAGGAATTACTAAGGATAAAAAAGAAATAAATCATTAACGATTAATTTCCATTCTAAGCTTTTCACAAGAAAGATAAGCTTTCTACATTGCTTTTGAACAAAAGAATCATAATTTTTTCGCCCTTATGAAATCATATTTTAAAAACTGCATTGTTCTAAATAGTAAAAAAAATTTTTTTTTAAATAAACTCATAGAAAATACTAGGATAGCCAATGTACACAAAGTACAGAAAATGCTCAGATTAATAGGAAAACATTTGTTTTTAAATAGACAATGATAATTTGGCTCACTATAAGTTAATTTTTACAAGGAATGAATCATAAACAGAAAAAATAAATGTTCAAGGGGAAAAAATCTGACATGTTGATCGTGTTATACATATTTTTTTGCAATATATGCAATAACTGATGAATTCCCGACCTACAACTAACAACTTCAACTGCTACACTAACCTTCGTTAAACTTAGTTCTGAATTTTCTAGTAACAGTCACTTCTAACTGCTGTATTTCTATAATTCATAGCCCTCTCAAATGCAAGGTACAAAACCAAACCATTACTAAACCACTTTTTGGTAATATGTTTATGATTTTGTTTGCTCTCATTGCAGATGCTTAGGAACTTTCACAGCTATTGCACTGTCTATTAGCAATGTCGTTGCATACACTCCAAATTGCTTTAAAGTGTTAAAAATGAAGTAAATAGAATCCTGTCTTTTTCTTTATCAACTAAAGTCCACTTGGATTTCGATTGCAAATCGTAGTAGCTTCAATAATGTTGTGTGTATATATATATATATATATATAAATTTATAAAATGAAATTTATTTTTAATTTTTAATTACTTATTTATTTTATTTTACTTTTTAAAATTTAAAATTTATAAATTATAATTCCTGCTACACCTAACTAACCTTCTGTAGAACTGATATCTATAGATGAGTATATATTTTATTTATCTTTCACTTCAAAATTTTATATTTATATATTTTAAAATTTATTTATAAAACAATTCTTAATTATTTTAATATTATCATCAAAGCAATATAGAAATTCTTGTTTTCTAAACTTTTTATCTAATAGCACATATTATATCTACAACAACAAATTCCTTTTCTTTAGCTTATAATCACACTATCAATAACTGTCATTTTAAACATGACTTCATCATTATCTCTTTTCCGTGGCGGTCTTTACTTACACGGTAATTGTTTAAAGATTTCTACAAGTCCACGATTATTCAATTCAGTCACGAATATCCTTTGAGAAAATAAAAATGGCTATGTATCTGCACATCTTCAGGGAATTTTAAGCACCAAAGCTGTTATTTATATATCGATTCTTTCCCAATTTAAAAATGGTGTCATTGCTCCAAGAGTAGATATAATAAAAAAATTATTTCTAATTTAATTCTCGCTGCATTTGTCACGTATGCATCCTTTTATCTTTCAAAATCGTGATCGTTATGAAAAGTGCGATTCGTAACCAATTATCTAAGAATTATCTTTAGTGATTAATCGTATTGCTTCTCACATCTGTAAAAGAATTTTCAGTGATGGATATTTGATGCAATGCATGAGATGAATGGTTTTGTTTCACAGCCAAACAGTATTAATATATGGTATTTTCGAGTATTATTGTAAGTTACACTAATAATTATGTTAGTGAAGTAATTTCTATATATTATGTAGCTAATTGCTTCTTAAATTATTGTAATTTTTATTTAATATTTTTTATAACGACGATAGTACACCAGTAAGCGGTGGTAAGAAGAAATTAATATAAATATATGTTTTTTAATGAAATTTCATGTTTTCAAAATAAGTTGAAACAGCATGTTGAGATAACAATGCAACAATTTGAATTCAATAAACCAATCAATTGATTTCAAGAAGCAAAATATATCCTTTTAAGATTGTATCTCAAATGTAATAATTTGTACTGTTATATTGTTGAGAGGTACAAAATGTGAGACATCTTTTTTAAATGGACCCATGTTAAGAATAGAAAAATTATTATTCAAAATCTTCGAATTTTAAAGAAACATTGACCTGCTGCGATTTTACCATTTGTACAAACAAAACCTCCCATTGTAGATTTGATGCATTGATGAATTACTGTCAATATGTTTAATGCGCATCTCTTTACTTACTTTATTGTGAAATAGTAGTGTATTTTCTTTTTTTTAGATTAATATTTTCATTATTTTTTCACTCTAAATTTTTACATTTGTTTTCTTATACTACTTTTATTTTTTTCTGTTTTACTTTCTTTTATTAATTTTTTTTTTTTTCTGTTTTATCTTTTAATCCATTGTACATCTCCAGTTTATTATTATTTTGTATGTATAATTGAAAATATTAACTACTTTTGTAAGCTTCTTGTTATACTTGTGTGGTGCACGAAGAGTAGCAGTTAAATAATGTGTATAATCATATAATTAGATGCTTAAATAATATCTCAACATCTATCAATATATGCCTCTTTTTTGCAAATTATGAAATAGTATTCTCTTTCTTTAGATTAGTGATATATTTATATATATCCTTAAATTGTCAGATACAAAAAGCGTAGAATTTTTTTCTTTAAAACAGCTTTACATTTTTACATTACTTTAACAACATTTAAACATTAAATATCCGTGATTTTTAAGTTTCCTTAGATTTCTCATAAAGGCAAATTCTCACTCAACTTGTGGCAAAATAATTAAGTGGGAAAGGTTTTGTTGGGGGTCTGAATGGTCTGTAGCTTATCTTCAAGTCACACGCGCCCCCTGGGTAATGCAAAGTGAGTAACGCCTGTGCAGCGCTTACCTTAAGGCACCCAAGACCAATCTGTCTAAGTGATTGCAACTGCATTAGAAAAAAAAAAAAGGTTTTGTTGGAATTTTCCAACGAACCATAGAGTTCATAGATGTCACTACTTTCAGAAAAGAGAACACTCATTAATAATTGTGACAAAGAGTTAAAGAATTTCCCTGGTTTTTCCCTTACGACAAATAGATCTGCAGCAATTGTCCAAAAAAAGTCCTTTCGAAAGGCATTATTCTTCCTTCACTGAGGAAAAAACAATGGCATATTCGCCTATTGATTTGAATTTTGTTGTATGCACAACATTCATGGATGCACAACAACATTCTAAAACTCGAATGATGTACAGTTCAGTGCATGCCTCTAATTTCATGATTGGAAATTTTTTGTTTAAATTTAAGTTTTCGTTATTTTGCACTCTGACCAGTAACCAATACAAATTTTTTGCAGAAATGAAGATGTTGAATTTTATCAATAAGAATAGCTAATTTGATGTTTTGGCAATTTGTATTTTAGGAAGAATGTCGAAGAATTTAAAAAGAAATCGTATATTGCATAATAACATTATATAAAAAGGATGAAATGCATAATATAATAATATAATTAATAATATTTATAATATAATATAATAATATTATAATTAATTATTAATAATATTTATAATATAATAATTATTGCAGAAGAAATAATATTTTTTTTTCGAAAAAAAAGAAAGTCAAAAGCAAAAAAAAAAAAAAAAAATTAAGTACATTATTATTTAAATTTTCCAAGAAAATATTTTAAAAGAAAATTCATCTCAGCCTGACACATATCTTATAAAAAAAACTTATATTTTCTAAACTTCACCTTTGGGATGGAAAAAAATAAGAAATTCAATTTTAGAAAACAATAGGTTATAAGCATAAAAATATGACATAAAACACAATTTCTAAGCACGAACTAATCATAAAATATGCAACAAAGTGTTGCAGGGCGACATTAAACTTTCCCATCCCTACTACCATGTAACATATTTAATTATTTTAAAACTAATAAAAAGGCATCTTGCCACAGTAAACGCAATCGCTATTCAGAAAAAAAGCAATGAATTTACTTTTTTCCTAAAAAAAAAGTACAAAATAAATAAATAAATAGCAAAGCTGCAATGTCTACAATGGCTGTTACTATATCGCAGAAACACTTAAGACCCACAAATGCAAAGAAAAACAGTTTGGTATAAGTTTTGTTGGAGGCACATTTTAAAAGGGGAACGTTAAAATTAAAACATCGCTACAGTAATACGATTCTATAAAAAAAAAACCCATAAAGGCTTGCTAAGTAACTCTACCCACAGGGAATTTCCTATATCCGGGCATTTAATACTTCCGCAGTTAACGTTTTAGTGTTCCAACATAACATTTTTCTCATTTGTGCTTTAATAATAAGGCCGTTCTCTTTTGCTTACTCTACCATGGAAAAGGCAGTTTGGCCCAAATTATATGTCATCCGCTTTTGCACTCTAACGTTTCAAAGGGGCAGACAGAAGCATTTTAAAGGGCAACTTTTCATGCTCATTAAAAGTTGGGTACTTTCGCAATTAAAACTTGCCCTTTCCTCCAGTTGCAATTTTTTCTTCATTTTTTCGTTTAAAAGATTATAATACATACATATATATTTTTTTTTACTAAGTAACTACTGGAAGGAAAAGAGTATTAAAAATCCAGGTGAGATTTTAAAGGGAAAAAAATAAGCGCTTCATGAAAAATGGTGAAATAAATTAGTGCAACCCTTGAGTAATTAAAATTCTCGGCTATGATAAAAAAAATAAAATAAATTTACTTATGTGAGTACGTGCGTCTTTTGAAGGGTACACTTTTTTGCATTATTCATTTGAGGAGGTAGAAACGTGAGTTAGTTTCAATGGTCTTATAACAAAGTTACTTAAAAATTTAAATTTGAAAGTGCGTAATTAGATCCGGAGGTAAAACATTCCTGCGGAATTCTGACTATTTATCTTGTTAATGTGCAATTGTTTTAAAGTCAAAAGCATTATTATTAATGTGAATTAGCTTAAAAGTAAACGTTGAATGTAGTTTATGAACTATGTGCTGCAGATCTATGTACCAGCCGTAGTTTATGCATCTTTAAGTTGGACTGTCATTCTAATGTGATGGGTATAACATTTTTGACAAATGGTTTAAAATATAAATCAACAAGGGAGCAACACTTTCCATTAGAGGTCACGGTTACTGCTTTCAAATATGCAAAAATGTTATTCATTGAAAAATTACAAATATTTAAAAGAATTGTGTGTTAAGAAATGCAAATTTGGATTTCGCAATATTTATACTTAGTATTTGATCTAATTATTTCTATCTAAAAAAAATATTTTAGTAATATTTGGGCAAAATTTAAGATTGATTCAAGTTAAAAAATGAGATTGAAAGCAAACGTTTCCTACAAATACAAAAGAAAGTTTTAAATAATTTTTTTGGCAAAATGTTTTGATTATTTTAATTTCTAGTTGGAATTCTTATAGAGGCATGATGGCCGAATGACTAGCGCTCTATGCCAGAGATTTTGGGTTTGAGTCACGAAGGTGACATGGACGTTTGTAGTGCTTTGGAATCCACTTTGAACCGTAGGTTCCGGTCTAATATGACTATAGAGCATTGGAGTAGGGCTGACAATCTTACCAGGTAAAAAAAGAAAACATCTGTTTAGAAATCTGCCTTTATATAGACAGCCTTGGCCCACCATGGAGTTGTTGCGCCAATGAAGAAGAGAATAAAGTATCATTATATGTATAAGCTCATTCTTAAATTTTAAATTAACTCAGTACTGTGAGCTTCATCTCTAATTAAAACCATTATCAGCAAAATAAAACAAAATTAATAAATAAGAAAACAATAGTCAATAAAAATGTATGAAATAATTTTCTTCATATTTTATAAAAATCTACTCTCACCATTCACATTAATTGAATTATTGAATGTAGGACATGTTTAAAACCCTTTGAATAAAAGAAATTTTCTTGACTGTTGGACTAGCTGCATATCAGTAACTACTTATTGTTAAAATATTCAATTTAGCCATTACTTTATCATGCTAATTAAGTGAAAATTAATATGTTTTAACATTCAGCCATTCCGCATACAATATTTTAAATTTTAAGTAGGTTTATTTATTAATATATTTCATTACTTTTGACATTAACACAAAACAACTTTCATTACTAAACTTCCAAAACATTACATTTCGTGTCAGAAAAAATGAAATACCCCAGCAATTTGAATAACTATGAAACATTTATGAAATATCATTGGAATAACTGTTCATCTCGTTATGTAAATGAATGGTATATTTTTTATTATGTTTATTTTATATAACATACTACAAAAAAATCTTTCTTTAATAATAAATATACTTCATTACTTATTCATTAGTCATATATAAGAAATATATGTATGGTTAAGGTTATTTTAAAATCCATATCTCAGAATGAATTTCTACTGAAACAAATAAATCGAGATCTAAAATGGATGAATAATTAGCAAGTGAGAAACTGAACAGAAATTGAATTTCTATCATCGTAGTTTTCTCAATTGAACAACTATTTTCAAATGGGCAAACTGTCATGATAGAAACCGAATCTTTCTCAGTTCCTAATTTATCACCCATTTTAGATCTCGATTTACTATGTCGGGATGAATGCAAATTTGTTTGTCAACACTTGAAGCCATTAAATACTTCATGTTTCTGCAATTTATTTGCACGACGATTGAAAAGTGTAATTAATTACATTGATACCAGTTTAGGAATAGAAGCAAAACTTTGCGGATTGAGAGATGTCTAGAAACTTTATCTTAAGTCTTCGGAGATCTGCCATTAAGATATGGAATTTTTAATTGCGCAGCTTAACCGTCTGAATACTGATAATTGAAAAGTGTAAGTGCTGAAGGATACAATCGCTTTTAAGAGCTTTCAAGATTTATCCTAATGGCTTAATGAGGTTGAATGTGAGTTTAAGTATTGAAACAATAATGCGTTGATGACTCAGGGAGATAATAGTTAGGAATAGCTTTTATCTAATTTGTAGAAATTGTTGAAGTATCAATAGTTTATTTAAACTTTTTTCCTATGAATATTGTAGTCAAGCTGTTACATATAGTAAGTATTTTATGTACTGAAATACTTAATTTTAATAATTTTGAAGAATAAATAAGTTTTTACATGCAATAAAAATTATTAGAGTCCTGATGATCGAGTGACTAGCGCTCTGGCATTCGCTGCCACAGGATTCGGATTCGAGTCCCGGTGTTATGGATGTCTGTAGAGGTTCGGAATCCATTTTAAAGCGTAGATCCGGTCTAATATCACTGCACGGCGTTAGGCGTAGGGCTGACAAATCTACCCCTTAAAAAGAACACATCTCCTGTTTTGGAATCTGGCAGATAGCCCTGATCCAGCATGGAATATAGGGCGGGGTAGTTAATAAATATTATTAATCAGCACACTTTTTGATATGAAACTAATATTTTTAATAATGTATAGTTTTATTGAATTAATTTTTTTCTTACTTATAAATGATAATAGTTATGTAGAACTTATTAAAAATTAATATAATATTGAATTAGGTTCAATCATTTTACTTTTTTCTTCTTAGTAGAATAAGACTATGAGATTCGATTTAAAGTTATACGGCTAGATTGTCCGTTTTGATTTTTATCGGAGGTTAACATATTTCAATATCTATAATTTAACTATAGTTAAGTAAAATATATAGTAAAATATAAATTTATGATATCTAACATAGAAAATTCCCCAAAGAGACGTAACATGATCATTTTTATATCGTTTTTACGAGTATATTTCTTCTAAATAATTCAGCAGGTTAAAATGTTTTAAATACCGATCTTCGTATAGATGTATAAAATTTTAAATGTGCGTTACAATGTTTTAAAGGAAATTATGATTCCATATCGGGCCGCAAATGACCTACGGATTCCGTGTTGGATAGCTTAGCCTAGGCAATATTCCTAAATCAAGAGACAAACATAATAAATTTTATAACTTCTTCTTTTTCAATTCCTGCTATTAGTTCACACTCTCCCTATGCATATCTTGTTCAAATTTTCAATCGTTCATACTTCTTTTTATTCATCCACTCAAGTTCAAATACATTTTTTTGAACTTGTAGTGGATGACACTTGATGCTAATGCAGTCTTTTCAAATATAAATTCAGTAATTAAATTTAATTAATTAATTTTAGTTTTTTTAGATTTAAGTTGCATGCTTCTACCAATAGATGGCGCCAGATGTAAGAGGAAAATTTCAACTTTATTTATAAAGGAATTTCTGCAATATAGTGAAAAAAAATAGGAATTTGACTTTACAATTTTTTTTTATATTATTTGTTTACACTTTCATCAATGTTGTTTAATATTTTAACTCGTTAATTTTATTTTTTGTCAAAAATGCTACAGATAATTTATTAAAAAAAATAAGTAATTTCGAAGATTCACATAGTTTTACATAAAATATCATATAAAATATTAATATTTTAACCTATAATATTAATAATAAATAATATTAATAATTCATTAGGCTCTAAAGAATACGGAAAAACATTGTTTAAATCTATACAATGAAACATTTTCAGAATGAGTATTTCGTGAAGAATGCATTTTCATAAAGAATGGCGAAAAAAATGCCTCCTCGGAAAGCTCTATGACGTGAAAATAAGGAACGGTGAGAAAACTGGGTTAAGAAATCCTTTCATCCCCCTGTCACAGAACCTGAAAAGATCCCGGATTCCAGTCCGGCAGAATCTTATTAATAGTGAATCTGGCGTCCAGCCCCATTGTTCACAAGACTGTAGCGTCCGGCTTCTGTGTCCACCCGGACAAGTAACTTGCAGGACTGCTGGAAGTTGTTCTTCTTATTGGAACATGGATCCATTCTTGGGCATTCGATTATATTCCAAGTGCATTCTTGCGCGCTTTTGGCTCTGTTGATTTCGAGCCTACGGAAAGGAATGTGTTGAAAATACATAACAGGAAGAAACCTATTTTCTGTATTTTCTTTCTTTTTTCCTTTCGTGATTTAGATGCATTCCATTTCTTTATTCATGAAATGTCCCCGGCATTTCTGAAAGGTTTCCTCAATATTTAAACTTATTCTCTTTTATTCAAAATTTGAGGTAAGGGAAAGTCTGTTCCTTTGGATAAGAAAGGTCACGTGCTTTGAATTATTATTTTTTACCCTCAAAAAACTTTTATTGATTTCCTTGAACCTCAGTTTAAATATTCCATTCATAGTTTTATGTTTAAAAATTTTCGATTGTTTATGTGTGAAATTTAAGACGCAAAATTTGGGGCCTGATGATCGAGTGACTAGCATTCTGGCTCTCGGTACCGCGTGTTCGTCCTGTTAGTACCATGTATGTTTGTAGTGGTTCGGAATCCATTTCAAACTGTAGATCCGGTCTAATATGATCGTAGTGTTACTCACGTCCATAGCATATCTTCAAGCTACTCATGACCCCTGGGTAGAGATAAATGAGTAACAGCTTTCGTTGGTACAGCCCCCCATGTATGTTTGTAGTGGTTCGGAATCCATTTCAAACTGTAGATCCGGTCTAATATGATCGTAGTGTTACTCACGTCCATAGCATATCTTCAAGCTACTCATGACCCCTGGGTAGAGATAAATGAGTAACAGCTTTCGTTGGTACAGCCCCCCAACTTAACTTCTTCAAGGCTAGTTTGTATTGGGACACACAGAAAACACAGAGACATGGTCAATTAAGACCCGGTCCTCAACGTAATTAAAAAAAATTAATTTAATGACAGCAAAATATATATTAAAATATAAATCTATGATATTTAACATAAAAACTTAAACAAAAATATGTAACATGATCATCTTTATTTCGCTTTTGCGAGTACATTTCTTTTAAATAACTGGGCAGGTTAAAAAGTTTTAAATACCAAACTTCTTATATATGTATAAAATTATAAATGTGTATTTCAATGTGTTAAAAAAAAATTATGATTTCTTATTGGTCCGCAAAGGGCCTATGGATTCCGTGCTTTCACAGCGTGACCTAGACAATATTCTTAAATCAATAGACAAACATATTAATTTTTATAACTTCAAAATATTGTTTCTCTTCTTTTTTCAATTTCTACTATTAGTGCACACTCTTCCTATATATATCCTATTCAAATTTTCAACCGTTCATAAAATACTTTGCATTCATCCACTCAAGTTCAGATACATTTTTTTTAAACTTGTAGTGGATGATACTGGAGGTTCATATAGTTTTTTCAAATATTGATTAATTAATTAAATTTAATTAATCATTTTTAGTTTTTTTTTATTTAAGTTGCATGTATCTACCAATAGATGGCGCCAGATGTAAGAGAAAAATTTAAACTTTATTTGTAAAGGAATTTCTGCAATATAGACAAAAAAAAGTAGGAATTGACTTAAAATTTTTTTTAATATCATTTGTTTTTAATCATACTTTTATCAATGTTGTTTAATATTTGAACTCGCTAATTTTATTTTTAATCAAATATGCTCCAAGATAATTTATAAAAAAAAAATGTAATTAAATCATTTCAGCGATTCAAAAATTTTTACATAAAATATCATATACAATATTAATACTCATATAATATTAATAATAAATAATATTAATAAATCATTATGATCTAAAGAATACAGAAAACATTGTTTAAATCTATACAATGAAACATTCTCAAAATGAATATTTCGTGAAGTAAGGCCTTTTCAAAAAGAAAGGTGAAAAAATGGCTCCTCGGAAAGCACTATGACGTGAAAAAAGGAACGGTGCGAAAACTGGGTTAAAAAATCCTTTCATCCCCCTGTCACAGAACCTGAAAGGATCCCGGATTCCAGTTCGGCAGAATCTTATTAATAGTGAATCTGGCGTCCAGCCCCATTGTTCACAAGACTGTAGCGTCCGGCTTCTTGGCCACCGGACAAGTAACTGCAGGACTGCTGGAAGTTGTTTTTCTTACTGGAACATGGATTCATTCTTGGGCATTCGATTATATTCCAAGTGCATTCTTGCGCGCTTTTGGCTGTTGATTTCGAGCCTACGGAAAGGAATGTATTGAAAATACACAGGAAGAAACCTACTTTCTGTGTTTTCTTTCTTTTTTCCTTCATAATTTTGATGCATTCCATTTCTTTATTCATGAAATGTCTCTGGCATTTCTGAAAGGTTTATCAATATTTAAACTTATTTTCTTTTATTCAAAATTTGAGGTAAGGGAAAGAAGTCGGTTCCTTTCAATAAGAAAGGTCACGTGCTTTAAATTATTTTTTTTTTTTCTCCAAAAAAACTTTTATTGATTTCCTTGAACCGCAGTTTTACGATAGTTTATATGTGGAATTGAAGAAGCAAAATTTGGGGCTTGATGGCCGAGTGACTAGTGGCTCTGGCGCTCGGTACCACGGGTTCGAGTTCTGGCAGTACCATGGATGTTTGTAGTAGTTCGGAATCCTTTTTAAACGGTAGGGCCGGTCTAATATGATCGTAGTGTTACTCGCGTCCATAGCATATCTTCAAGCTACATGTCTCCTGGATGGAGCTAAATGAGTAACAGGACTGAGTGACTAGCACTCTGGCGCTCGGTACGACGGGTTCGAGTGAGTGTGTTACCATGGATGTTTTGTAGTGGTTAGGGATCCACTTTAAACTGTAGGTCGCGATCTAACATGATGACAGCGTTGCAGGGTGTTGTTATTCCGCGTATGTAGCTTTATTTCAATCTACACAAACCTCCTGGGTTGTGCTAAGTGTGTAACATCGGTGCAGAGCTTGACTTAAGACATCCTAGACAATTGTATAAGTATTTGCCAGTTGCATTAGATCAAAATTTTTATTCCATATAATATATTACAAAAAATATTTCTTTAATAATAAATGTTATAACTATGGTTACGGTTACTTTAAAATCCATACCTCAGAATGAATTTCTACTGAAACAAATAAATCAAAACTAAAATGGATGATAAATTAGCAACCGAGAAACTTAATTTCTATCATCGTAGTTTTCTCATTTGAACAGCTATTTTCAAATGGGCAAACTATCCTGATAGAAACAGAATCTTTCTAGGTTGCTAATTTATCCTCCATTTTAGATCTCGATTTACTATGTCGGGATGAATGCAAATTTGTTTGTCAACACTTGAAGCTATTAAATACTTCATGTTTCTGCAATTTATTTGCAAGACGATGGAAAAGTGTAATTAATTACGTTGACGCCAGTTTAGGAATAGAAGCAAAACTTTTGCGGATTGAGAGATGTCTAGAAACTTTATCTTAAGTCTTCGGAGATCTGCCATTAAGATATGGAATTTTTAATTGCGCAGCTTAACCGTCTGAATACTGATAATTGAAAAGTGTAAGTGCTGAATGATACAATCGCTTTTAAGAGCTGTTAAGATTTATCCTAATGGCTTATTGAGGTTGACTGCGAGTTTAAGTATTGAAACAATAATGCGTTGATAACTCAGGGAGATAATAGTTAGGAATAGCTTTTATCTAATTTGTAGAAATTGTTGAAGTATCAATAGTTTATTTAAACTTTTTTTTTCTATGAATATTGCAGTCAGGCACATGCATACAATAAGTATTTTATGTACTGAAATGTATAGTTTTAATAATTGATAAGAATAAATAATTTTTACATACAATAAGTTTTATTAGAGGTCTGATGGTCGAATGACGAACGCTCGGTGCCACAAGTTTCGGGTTCGAGTCTTGGCTGTACCATGGATTCTTATAGTGGTTCGAAATCCCCTTTAATTAGTAGCTCCCGGTTTAATATGTCTGTAGATCATTGGGTGAGTACTGACAATCCTATTCCGTAAAAAGAACGCATATCCTGTTTCGGAATCTGCCAGTAGCCAGACGGCCATAGTCCAACATGGACCGTAATTCCGGGTGCCCAGTTGGTTAGTTAGTAGCAAATATTATTAACCATCACAATTCTTGATATGAAACCAATATTTTTAATAATTTATAGTTTTATTTATTCTTGTCTTATATATAAATGATAATAGTTATGTAGAATTCAATAAAAATTCCTTTAATATTGAACTAAGTTCTATAATTTTACTTTTTTCTTTTATAGAAGTCTAATTCAGTCTATGCGATTCGATTCAAAGTTATATGGCTAGATAGGGCCTTTTGATTTTTTTCGAATGTAATTTTTATAAAGGAAAAAAATATCTCAGGTAGCATGTTTCAATCTTATTCATTTAATGATAATTGTTAAGCAAAATATATATATTAATAACTCTATGATATCGGACATAAATAATTAACCAAAAAGATGTAACATCATCTTTGTTTCGTTTTTGCGAGTAGATTCTTTTTAATAATTCAGTATGTTAAAATGTTTTAAATACTAAACTTCATATGTATGTATAAAATTGTAAATATTTGGTTTCAATGTGTTAAAGAAAATTATGATTTCTTATTGGGCATAAATGGCGTATGTATCTCGTGTTGGACAGTCTAGCCTAGATAATGTTCTTAAATCAATAGACAAAGATCAATTTTTAACTTCAAAACATTGTTACCATTCATTTTATTATGCTTTTATTAACGTCGCATAATATTTTACCTAGTTAATTATATCGTTAATCAAAAATGTTCCAGGTTAATTTATAAACCGAATCAAATTAAGCCATTTCAGCGATTCAAATATTTTTACAATATTAATATTTTAACATATTATATTCAGTGCATATTAATAAATCCATATGCTCAGAAGTATACAGAAAAACATTGTGTAAATCTGTACAATGAAACATTCTCAAAATGAGTATTTCGTGAAGAATGCCTTTTCAGAAAGAAATGCCTCCTCGGAAAGCACCATGACGTGAAAAAAGGAATGGTGAGAAAACTGGGTTAAGAAATCCTTCCATCCCCCTGTCACAGAACCTGAAAAGATCCCGGATTCCAGTCCGGCAGAATCTTATTAATAGTGAATCCGGCGTCCAGCCCATTGTTCACAAGACTGTAGCGTCCGGCTTCTTGGGCACCCGGACAAGTAACTTGCAGGACTGCTGGAAGTTGTTTTTCTTATTGGAACATGGATCCATTCTTGGGCATTCGATTATATTCCAAGTGCATTCTTGCGCGCTTTTGGCTCTGTTGATTTCGAGCCTACGGAAAGGAATGTATTGAAAATGCATAACAGGAAGAAACCTATTTTCTGTGTTTTCTTTCTTTTTCTTCTATGATTTTGATGCATTCCATTTCTTTATTCATGAAATGTCTCCGGCATTTCTGAAAGGTTTCTCAATATTTAAACTTATTTTTCTTTTATTCAAAATTTGAGGTAAGGGAAAGGTCTGTTCCTTTGGATAAGAAAGGTCACGTGCTTTGAATTTTTTCTTTTTTTCCCTAAAAACTTTTATTGATTTCCTAAAGCTCAGTTAAAATATTCCTTTCATAGTCATATGTTTAAGTTTTTTCGATTGTTTATATGGGAAATTTAAGAAGAAAGAAGAAAAACTAGGAATTAAGAAGATTTTATGAAATTTCTTTCATACATTTTAACAGAAGCAGTGTTAGTATAACACATTTCTTAGAAAATGATTATGCTAATATCATAAAATGTAATACAATAGTTTAGGGGCTGGGGATGGTGAGCTTGACCACACTTCCCATACAAATAAATGAATGGTACTCACGAATTCAAAATTGGAGGATTCTACTGTGCTATAAGAGGATTGCATCATGCTTATGTTGTTTCTTATCTCACTTGGTATATATCTAGACCAAACTCATGAACCTGTATGGACTCATTGTTGAAGGGAAAGAAGACAACTTCTGTTATGAAGGAGCACCCGTAGGTAGAAGTCTGACTTGGCTCCGTGACACTCTTACAAACATATGAGATCGGGATCTACGGCTTACAGTAGATTTTGAAATAATACAACATCCATGGCACAACCGGGACTCGAACCCAAAACCTGTGGTGCTGATTGGCAGAGCGCTAGCCACTCGGCCATCGGTTTGTATAATATTTTAACTCACTAATTATCTCTTTGGTTAAAATTGTTCACAGGTTAATGTATAATTTTTTTAATTAAGTCATTTCGAGGATTCAAATATTTTTACAAAAAATATCATTTACACTATTAAGATTTTAACATATAATATAGGTAATAATAATATTAATATATCACTATGGCCTAAGGAATACAGAAAAACACTGTTTAAATCTATACAATGAAACATTCTGAAAATGAGTATTCAGTGAAGAATGCCTTTTCAAAAAGAAAGGTAAAAAAATGTCTTTCCAGATAGCCCTATGACGTGAAAAAAAGGAACGGTGAGAAAACTGGGTTAAGAAATCCTTTCATCCCCCTGTCACATAACCTGAAAAGACCCCGGATTCCAGTCCGGCAGAATCTTATTAATAGTGAATCTGGCGTCCAGCCCATTGTTCACAAGACTGTAGCGTCCGGCTTCTTGGGCACCCGGACAAGTAACTGCAGGACTGCTGGAACTTGTTTTTCTTATTGGAACACGGATCCATTCTCGGGCATTCGATTATATTCCAAATGCATTCTTGCGCGCTTTTGGCTCTGTTGATTTCGAGCCTACGGAAAGGAATGTATTGAAAATACACAACAGGAAGAAACCTTTTTTCTGAGTTCTTTTTTTTTCCATGATTTTGATGCATTCCATTTCTTTATTCATGAAATGTCTCCGGCATTTCTGAAAGGTTTTTCAATATTTAAACTTATTTTCTTTTGTTCAAAATTTGAGGTAAGGGAAAGAAGTCGGTTCCTTTGGATAAGAAAGGTCACGTGCTTTGAATTATTTTATTTTTTTTCTCCAAAAGAACTTTTATTGATTTCCTAAACCTCAGTTAAAATATTCCATTCATAGTTATATGCTTAAAAATTTTCGATTGTTTATATGTGAAATTAAAAAGCAAAATTTGGAACCTGATGGCCGAATAAATAGAGCTCTGTCGCTTGGTAGGACGGGTTCAAGTCTCGGCGGTACCATTGATGTTTGTAGTGGTTCGGAATCTACTTTAAATAGTAGGTCCGGTCTAATATGATCGTGGAGAGTTGTAGGTATAGTGTTACTTTCGTTCATAACATATCTTCAAGCTACAAGGGCCCCCTGGGTATTGCTAAACGAGTAACAGCAGTGCAGACCTTGCTTATTGCATTAAGATAATTGTCTCTGTATTGCCAGCTGTATTAGAAAAAAAAGAAGCAAAATTTATAAAGAAGAAAAACTGGGAATTAATTTTTATGAAATTTCTTTCAAACATTTTATTGAAAGTTATGTTAAAATAACACATTTCATGGAAACATTTATGCTTGGTTCGGTAGTATAGTATATAGTATTATGTCACGATATATTTGTTTGGTGCCAAATTGGTGGTCGCCAAATAGAGGTAATCAGTTTAACTTGGTCCGTTACTTAAGGACTTATTTCAATGATAACTTTATTTCAACAGAACTAAGAATTTTTTTATCCAAATGAAATCTTAATTTCCGTAATATATAATTTCACGTAACAATTTGGCTTGATTAATTTTTAAATTAGAGGAAGAAAGATATTTAAAAAAACAGCAATGTTATCAAAAATTGTCAGCCGTACTTACTTTAAAAATGCTTCAATTAATAACTTTTCGTGCAATATATGCGCTACTTTTCTGTGATTCTTTTTTAAAAAAAGAATGTTGTAAAAGTATGAAAACAAATTTTCAAAAGTAAGATATATGACATAGAAAATCGTTATATTATTTATAGAATACCTTAATAACTATGTTCTACGCCTTATCGCAAATTTGTAACTATATTCTTTCCTGGTAAAAGAAATAGAAATAACTAGTAGATAAAGTTCTTACAGCGATATCGGCTCATAGTTACTACATGAAAGTAGTAAGAAAATTAATTAGTGTTTGAGAAAACCGCGAGCAAAATGAAGTTATAAGACGAAGCGAATTGATACCACAGAATAAAATAAAATTATATATTTTACGACAAGAATATCAAAAAAATGTAATTAAATTCAAAGAAACTATTCAATGATGCATGAATAGAAAAAACATTTTTTAATTACGTACAAAAAAGTTGTAATAGTTTATAAATTTTATCAGAACAATAAATTCTGCAATAAAAAGTAAAAAAAAATGAAGTACCGAATAACATTGAATCCTTCTTAAAATAATAAAAAAATTTATTTCAAATGATATTAAATTGCATTTTATGTAGTGTATTTTTAAATGATAAATGATAATTCAATTTATAACTGACAGATATTTTTATATTGCTTTTTAATCAGTCATTTTATTTTATTCTATATATAAGAAATCCGTTTAATTGCGAATAATTTATGAGAAAATTCTTTATGTAAAATAAAAATGTATGCATCCTTCACTAATTAACATATAAAACAAAAAAATTCGTTAATTATTATCCGTTGAAGTTCTAACTTAGAGATTAAAAAAAAAAACATGCTAAACACATCATATAAAAAAAATAAATTTTTTAGATCGAATTTTTTTAACTACATAACATAGAGCGATAAAATTCTTCTTCCAAGTAGCCCTCCTATTAGTTTCTGTAACAAGAAGCCTTTAAATTTTTTCTTGCATACTTATATACTTATACATAATTTTAATAACACACTCGAATTTCAATCTAATTAATTTTAAACAAATGATGTCTTATCTTATACAACAAGAATAAATGCAAAATTGCATAATTTTTTTTGCATTACATTTCTTATTATATAATTATTTAAATTTCTTAATGTATGTTTACTGTATAAAAAGATTGTAAAATTCTTAGAACATACTTACATGTATTTTGCAATTATTTGCTTTCAAAATGTATTCCAATATCCATTACTTTTCTTTATTTAGTACCGGTTATTATATTATGCAGGTAGAATACCTTAATCCATTCTTTAAAAAACACCTTGAAGAAAATGTCTTTATTGAAAAGTATGAGTTAGGCCTAGATAGAATTAACAAATTGATTAAAAATTAGTTACCGTAGAACACATCAAGGCTGGCAATTTCCCATTGAATGTTCAACCAAAAATTTGAGAACTTTCCCTGGCAACGAATGCTTTTATGTAAATATTGATACACTTTGCCACATTCCGTCGATTGTTGCTCCAGGTCTGTACCACAATGTGTGGTGGCCAATGTTACAGACAGATCGACTACAAATTTGGTGGCCTATAATATCACACATGTCTAGTTTGAGAAAAGTCTGTTGATCTTACTAAGGAAGAGTATCAAGAACAAGGAGAAATCCAGATATATGTAAGATACACTTAACCTACCAATATTATTATTATTATTTTGAAAAATACCTTAAAAATTCCTACAATTTCCTGTAGTGCAAAACAATTAGCCGCGTAGTGCCATCAACATATAAAATAACGAAAAGATTAACTAAGGGTACCATGGTGTAGCAAGCGATATCACATTATAACATTATTGTAAGATACCTCTAGAAAATAAAGGCTGATTGGGAACGATAGTCCTGTTACTTTCAAACACGGATCCCGTGGTCATCTGCTCCAAGTCTGAGATCGGGATACACAGCTGAATTTTATTTGATTTAATCTATTAGCTGCAATTGTGGTTGACCACGATATCATATTTCTTTGTTAATGTTGAAGATGTTTTAAAGGTCGTTTAGGAGGAAAGCCGACCTGAACTTTGCACTAAGAATGGTATTAACTTGGGTAATATGGAAGTGACTGTAGCACATTGATGATGAGTAATATGACCGTTGAGAACCTCTCATAATCATCCGATATCATTTGAGCCCTGTGCATCTTGGCAATCTAAAGCCTTTATTACACTTTGAATAAGCCATTCATTGCTTCTAGCAAATATACACAGCAAATCAGATGGTTGGCGATTGCTGAGTGTAACTAGCCAGCTACATGCATTCAGACCATGCAACTACTCTTGAAGGTGTCCATTTGGCTATAAGGTCTTCGACTATATCGTAATGGTATTATTGATTGGAACTGCAATGCGGTCCGATAAGGTAAAACGACCAAATGTCCAGAATTGTTACTTATTTTATACGATGCTAATTGCATAGTAGAAATGCCCGCTATGATTAAAATTAACCTTATTGACCTGGAGAATTTAACTATTTGCCTAATAGGTAGCAAAAAAATAGATGCAATTATTATTATTATTATTATTTTTTTTGATTATTTTTAATTCTCAATTTTTGAAAAATTTCTTTCAACAATAAATGTTACATTTTATCTTTCTTCAATCAATCTATCTATCATCTAAGGCAGGCAAAAAAAATTCACAATTTTTTTTCATCATTTTTTTACAATACCAGCATTATAGAATCTATAAATATTTAGATAAACGATTGCATTTATTTTTGAAACAACTATTTTCAGTAATATATTTAAATTTTTATCCATTTTGTCATCAACTAACTTCTATTACTCCATGGATAGATAAACATGAATTCACAATTTTGCATTTTCAAACTATACCTGCATTTATAATTATATTAAATGTTAAAAAGATTTCATTAAATTATGTATTTAAATTTTTATCCATTTTTCGTCAACTAACTCTTCTATTATCTTATCAATAGAAATGAATGAATTCACAATTTTGCCTTTTCTTATTACATTTGCATTATATAATTATATTAAATGTTAAAAGAATTCCCTTCAATTATGTATTTCAATTTTTATCCGTTTTTCGTCAACTAATTCTTCTGTTATCTTATCAATAGAAATGATTGAATTCACAATTTTGCATCTTTGTACTTAATCCGCATTATATAATTATATTAATTGTCAAAAAAAATTCCCTTCAATTATGTATTTAAATTTTTATTCATTTTTTTGTTCAACTAAATCTTCTATTATCTTATGAATAGAAAAAAATAAATTCACAATTTTGCATTTTCTTACTACATTCTGCATTATATAATTACATTAATTGTTATAAAATTTACATTCAATTATGTATTCCAATTTTAATCCTATTCTTAGGGAGCTCAACCTTTTATTATCTTATGCCAAAAGTAAGCCCTCACAATTCTGCATAAGAACTCTACCCACATATCCCACTCCCAGTACATTTGACTGCCGCTGTCGTAAGTGCGTTTTATTTCAGCCAGACTAGACAAATGACTTTCAAATCGGTGGAGGGTTAGTGAAAGTGATATATCACTCCTGACCCACAACAATATTTCATCCAAGAAATATTACAAGGAGACGGGCAGGTAGCCTACAGGTATTTCCCGACCCTCACGAATTTTTTCCTCAACCGTGAAACAGCACATTTATTCTCTCTCTCCCTTTAAAGGGCGACTTTCCCTTCAGTATTGCTGAATATTTTAGAAGAACGATATGAAAGAATAGAAGTTGATGCAGCAAAAGCAAAGTGTATTACTACAGTTTGATACATTTTCTATTCTTTATAATACGTATTTTCTTAACTTATTGTAGATGTGTCACGATAATTTGAGTTTTAAAGCTGTAATGATACTTATTTCGTGCCATAAAAATGTATGGAATCATGCAATTACTTTTGATATATGGATGCAGTTTTACGACACGCCAATGAGTCAATTCGTGAAATATTTTTAACTTATGCACTGAAAATAATAAATATGAAATATTAATATTTGTATTAACATAATAAGATGTTTCTATGTGTTATCCCAACCTCAATAAATTGTGCACTGAAAAAAAAATTAAATAAACATTCAAATAATCATAAATTCTTCTGTAAATTGCATGCTCATTCGAAAACAAAAGTTGAATATTCTGCGTGCTTACTCTTAAGCTTAATATATTTAAAAATAAAAATGTTTTAAAAGATTTATTTTTTAATAAGAAAGGGAGAGCCCAAAACCAAACATATTATAATGTTTCAAACGGTAATTAAAATAACATCATATATTCTTTGAATTTTAAACTTATGAAAGGAATAAGTAGAGCAAGAAAATCATGAGGATTATCTAAGGTATTAATTATTTTGTTGTTAGAAAATAAGATATATAAATTTCATATTAACAAAAATTGTTTTTTAAGTAAAAATTCGTTCTTAATTAATACATGGTATAGTGAATTTTAGCAAAGTTCTTTGAATTAATATTTTTATTAACTTTTTTCATAATAAATTTTATGCTTCTAAATTATTTTAATTAAACTGATGAGAGCAAATATTAATTTAAATTCTTCTTCATTGGCGCAGTAGCCCCATGATGGCTCGAGTCAGTCTGCCAAATGGTAGATTTGTAGAGAGAAGATGTTTTCTTCTTGCTGAGTTGGGATGTCAGCCCTACGCCCAACGCTCTACAGTCAGATTAGACAGGAACCTACTGTTTAAAGTTGATTCCGAACCACCTCAAACATTCATGGCACCGCCATAAGACCCATTAATTTAAATACATCTTATAAATACAAACTATAATTCAAATAGAACTATATATTTATAGATAAATATAACAAGATAGTTCAATGTATCAACTAGATAGATATCTATAGAGTGAAGGTAGATAAATGAGAATATCTAGTTATAATATCCGCGTTTATTCTTATAAAAAATTTTTCATTCGCTTATACTGTTATTTTTATGATACAATAAGGCCTATACAAATGTATTGAAGAACATTGTTCATAATTACTAAATCCAAACTTTATAATAATAATTATTTAAATATTATTTCACTAAATTGTTTCACAATTTTAATATGAAACAGTCTTATTAAATAGACCTATGATGAAATACATTACTTAATGCCCAAAAGTATGCATTCATAGTATAGAATTTTAATCTTTTAATCTCTCATGAACGAAATCAACAAGAGATTTATTATTGCAATAATTAACCCAACTTTATCCTGTAATAAGAATTCGCAGATACTTCTCGGAACTATTTATTTATTAATCATTATCAAACAAAATTGCCGGTCTATCCGAAATAATTAGCAATCGCATTCAAAACCAATACAAATCAAATGGTTTCCGCTGAAGGTATTAATGCTGCTGATATTAAACTCATTTTCAGAAACTTTCAAAAACATCCCTTTTACGGTTCCAAGCGAAGCGGAGACTCTTTCACATAAAAGAGGATCCGTTACTTGTTCCGAATTTTCCACGAATTGGACTCTGTACCCCCAAGGGACTGGAAAGTGTTCTCAGAGCGCTGGTGTTACAGAGACAGCTTATTTTAATTAAGCCGGCTTTTCTGAATGGAACAACCATTCCTCAGCGCAGTTTCGGTGGGTAAAGATGGAATAATTAATCAAGGAAGTGAAACGGTTACAGTTATTCTACGGTGGCAAATTCAATCAAATGGCATGCTGTAAAGAAACGTCATCGGCGATACTTGAACATAATAATGAGAACTGATGGAATTGCAGCGATGATGATCATGGAGAGAGATCCTACGTACGTTTGATAAGCGAATGGGACTTTGTTTTGATGAGGCAGGTCGATTTTTGCTCGTATAATAAGCTTTGTAGAAATATTTAATGAATAGCGTTAGTTTATGGAATTAAAATTTTTCCACTGATTGTTGATGAAGTTTTGGAAATTTATTACATGTATTTTGAAAGTATTATAATTTCCCATATCTACAAGGAAAATGAAATATTTTTAATTTCGTCAAATCTTATTCAATATATATAATTTTATATGCGGCCCTCGGAGTTATGATGCATTTCCAAAGTGGGATGCAAGATCATTTGGGTCGGCCACCCCTGAATAGATAGATATCTACAGAGGGAAGATAGATGTAAACGTGGATATCTAGTTATGATATCCTCGTTTATACTTAATAATATTGTTTTCCTTTTTATGACACAATAAGACCTATATATCTGAGTATTCTTCCTAATGTTTAAATATTCAAAGTTTTTACAAATAATATAAATATTATTTTACAATTTTAGTACGAAACAGTCTTATTAAAGATGAAAATCTAAGATGAAAAATATTAGTAAACACTCAACCTTAAGCATTCATACATGTCAAGTATAGATTTTATTCTATACTTTATAGAATTTTAATCTTTTAATTTCTCATGACAAGAGCAATCAGCAAGAGATTTATTATTATAATAATTAACTGAACTTTATCCTGTAATAAGAATTTGCAAATACTTCTCGAAACTATTTATTTATTAATCATTATCAAATAAAACTGCCGGTCTGTCCGAAGTAATTAGCAATCGCATTTAAAACCAATACAAATCAAAATGTTTCCTCAGAAGTTATTAATACTGATATTAAACGGGATTTCCATAAACTTTCCTTTTACGATTCCAAGCGAAGCGGAGACTCTTTCACAGAAAGACACGATCTGTTATACTTGTTCGGAATTTTCCACGAATTGGATTCCGTACCCCCAAGGGACTGGAAAGTGTTCTCAGAGCGCTGGTGTTACACAGACAGCTTATTTTAATTAAGCTGGCTTTTCTGAAGGGAACACCCATTCCTCAGCCCTGCGTTCGGTGGGCAAAGACGGAATAATTAATCAAGAAAGGGAAACGGTTACAGTTATTCTACGGAGGCAAATTCAATCAAATGGTATGCTGTAAAGAAACATCATCGGCGATACTTGGCATAATAATGAGAATTGATGGAATTGCAGCGATGATGATCATGAAGAGACATACTGAATAAGCGAATAGGACTTAGTTTTGATGAGGCAGATCGATTTTTGCTCGTATGATAAGCTTAGTAGAAATATTTAATGATTAGTCTTAGTTCATGTAATTCAAATTTTTCCATTATTTATTATCTTAGAATTGGATATTTTTTAGACATAAATTGAAATCATAAATTTTTCGTTATTATTGACGGTATTTTGGAAATTTGTTAGCTGTAATTTGAAAGTATTATAATTTTTTAAATCTACAACGAAAATGAAATATTTTTAAATTTGGTATATCTTATTCAATATATATAATTTTATATGCGGCCCTCAGAGTTATGATGCAATTCGAAAGTGGCTCGCAAGATCATATGGGCCGGCTACCCCTGAACTAGATAGATATCTACAGACTGAAGATATATGTAAACGACGATATCTAGTTATGATATCTTCGTTTATACTTATTAATATTTACTATGATACCATAAGACATATACATCTGCATTAAAGAATATTGTTCATAATAAAAATATTCAAACTACTCAAAAATTATATCAACATTATTTCACAAAATTTATTTCACAATTTTAATTTGAAACAATCTGCATGCATAGCATATATTTTAATCTTTTAATTTTTCATGAACAAAATCAACAAGAGATTTATTATTATAGTAATTAACGGAATTTTATCCTGTAATAAGAATTTGCAGATACTTTTCGAAACTATTTATTTTTAAATCATTATCAAACAAAACTGCCAGTCTGTCCGAAATAATTAGCAATCGCATTTAAAACCAATACAAATCAAAATGTCTCCTCTGAAGTTATTAATGCTGATATTAAACTCATTTCCAGAAACTTTCAAAAACTTCCCTTTTACGATTCCAAGCGAAGCGGAGACTCTTTCACAGAAAGAGAGGATCCGTTCCTTGCTCGGAATTTTCCACGAATTGGACTCCGTACCCCCAAGGGACTGGAAAGTGTTCTCAGAGCGCTGGTGTTACAGAGACAGCTTATTTTAATTAAGCCGCCTTTTCTGAAGGGAACAACCATTCCTCAGGCCTGTGTTCGGTGGGCAAAGATGGAATAATTATTTAAGAAAGAGAAACGGTTACAGTTATTCTACGGTCGAAAATTCAATCAAATGGTATGCTGTAAAGAAACATCATCGGCAATACTTGACATAATAATGAGAACTGATGGAATTGCAGCGATGATGATCATGAAGAGAGTTGCTACGTTCGTTTGATAAGCGAAAAGGACTTAGTTTTGATTTTTGTTCGTTTAATAAGCTTTGTAGAAAGATTTAATATTCAGTGTTAGTTTATGAAATTCAAATTTTTTCGTTAATTATTGACGGAGTTTCGGAAGTTTGTTAGATGTAACTTAAAAGTGTTATAATTTTCCAAATTTGCAATGAAAATGAAATATATTTACTTTTGGTAAATATTATTCAATATATATCTGTGCAGAATTAAATGTTTAAAATTTTAAATAACTCGCATTAAATAATATTAATTGGCTAAATAAAATAATCACTCTTATTCAAGAAAATTTTTTACCAATTATATGTTACCATTTATTTTTACGATTATAATAATGTTAGTTTGGAAAACTGAAAACCTAATCTTGTAAATTTTCCACTTTATTAATATATATATATATATATATATATATATATATATATATATATATATATATATATATATTAATAATATATGTATACATATATATACATCTTAACTAATGCTGTCCTTTTATGTTTAAGTTTGGCGCCATCTGGCAGCGACTTATATGAATCAACTCATATGATATCATCGTTTATACTTATTAACATTTTTTTCATTAGTTTATACAGTTATATTTACGACACAATAAGACGTATATTATAAATAAAGAAAGATATAAAGGTAGAACTAGATATTTACAGATACTATATAACTAGATATTTCAATGAGTCAACTCATATGATATCATCTTTATATACTTATTAATATTTTTTTTCCTTTCTTTTATACAGTTATTTTTAAAATAAAATAAGCTGTATATAATTGCATTAATGAGTATAGTTCTTAATAATAAAATCCAAACCTTTCATTTCACAAAATTTGTTTCATAATTTTGATATGAAACAAGCTGAATGCATAGTATAGATTTTTAATCCTTGAATTTCTCCAGACCGAAATCGACAAGAGATTTATAAATACAATAATTAACTGAACTTTATCCTGTAATAAAAGTTTGCAGATACTTATCGAAACTATTTATTTATTAATCATTATCAAACAAAATTGCCGGTCTGTCCGAAATAATTAGCAATTGCATTTAAAACCAATACAAATCAAAATGTTTCCTCTGAAGGTATTAATGCTGATATTAAACTCATTTCCGGAAACTTTCAAAAACTTCCCTCTTACGATTCCAAGCAAAGCGGAGACTCTTTCACAGAAAGAGGATCTGTTATACTTGTTCGGAATTTTCCACGAATTGGATTCCGTACCCCCAAGGGACTGGAAAGTGTTCTCAGAGCGCTGGTGTTACAGAGACAGCTTATTTTAATTACGCCGGCTTTTCTGAAGGGAACACCCATTCCTCAGCCCTGTGTTCGGTGGGCAAAGATGGAATAATTAATCAAGAAAGCGAAGCGGTTACAGTTATTCTACGGTGGGAAATGCAATCAAATGGTATGCTGTAAAGAAACATCATCGGCGAATACTTGACTTAATAATCAGAACTGATGGAATTGCAGCGACGATGATCATGGAGAGAGATACTACGTTCATTTGATAAGCGAATAGGACTTAGTTTTGATGAGACAGATCGAGTTTTGCTCGTATAATAAGCTTAGGAGAAATGTTTAATGATTAGCGTTAGCTTATTAAATTCAAATTTTTCTACTGATTGTTGAGGGAGTTCTGGAAATTTGTTAGACCTAATTTGGAAGAATTTTAATTTTCCAAATCTATAATGAAAATGATATATTTTTAATTTTGGTAAATTTTATTCAATATTTTTCTGTGCAGCATTAAAGTTTTGAAATTTTAAGTAGCTCACATTAAATAATTTAAATTGGCTAAATAAAAATAATTATTGTTATTCAAGAATATTTTTTTACCTTTATCATTTTATTTAAGATTTTGTTAGTGTTAGTTTGGAAAATAAACTGAAAAATTAATGTTGTAATTTTTTTACTTTTTTAATATATGTATACATAGATGTATTTTTTAAATAATTTAACTAAAGGTGCCACTCAGTTTAGGGTTGGCGCCATCTGGCGGAGTGAAAATCTGAGGGCAATAAAAAATATATTTTTGTTTAATGAAATATAGTTAATATAAATTGTAGCGAATTTTTTATGAACTTTCGAAACGAAATTACAATTTCAAGGACGAAAAACATGAACTTTTAAGTATAAGTGTGAAGAACTTTTAATCCTTGTTAACTAACTGTTAATGCTAATGTGCCGTCCTTAATTTTTTTAATTTTATTTTAATTTCACAAAATTAGTTTCACAATTTTAACATGAAACCATCTTAAATAAATCTATGATGAAAAATATTATTTAATGCCCAAAATTATGCATGCATAGTATAAATATTTAATCTTTTAATTTCTCATGAACGGAATCAACAAGATAATTATTATTACAATAATCAAGTTAACTTTACCCTGCAATAAGAATTTGCAGACAGTTCTCAAAACTATTTACTTATTAATCATTATCAAACAAAATTGCCTGTCTGTCCAAAATAATTAGCAATCGCATTCAAAACCAATACAAATCAAAATGTTTCCTCTGAAGGTATTAATGCTGATATTAAACTCATTTCCAGAAACTTTCAAAAACTTCCCTTTTACGATTCCAAGCGAAGCGGAGACTCTTTCACAGAAAGAGAGGATCTGTAGTTACTTGTTCGGAATTTTCCACGAATTGGATTCTGTACTCCCAAGGGACTGGAAAGTGTTCTCAGAGACAGCTTATTTTAATTAAGCCGGCTTTTCTGAAGGGAACAACCATTCTTCAGCCCTGTGTTCGGTTGGCAGAGATGGAATAATTAATCAAGAAAGCGAAACGGTTACAAGTACTCTACGGTGGGAAATGCAATCAAATAGTATGCTGTAAAGAAACATCATCGGCGATACTTGAACATAATAATGAGAACTGATGGAATTGCAGCGATGATGATCATGGAGAGAGATACTACGTTCGTTTGATAAGCGAATAGGACTTAGTTTTGATGAGACAGATCGATTTTTGCTCGTATAATCAGCTTAGGAGAAATGTTTAATGATTAGCGTTAGTTTATGAAATTCAAATTTTTCCACTGATTGTTGATGAAGTTCTGGAAATTTGTTAGAACTAATTTGGAAGAATTATAATCTTAACGAAAAATCTACGTCGAAAATGAAATATGTCTACAGAGGGAAGATAGATGTAAACGAGGATATCTAGTTATGATATTTTCGTTTATACTTATTCATGTTTTTTTTTTCCTTTTTATTATAAAATAAGATCTATATATCAGAGAATTCTTCATAATTTTTAAAAATCAAAGTTTTCACAAGTTATATAAATATCATTTCACAATTTTAATATGAAACAATCTTATTAAGTTGATTTAAGACGAAAAATATTACTAAATAACCAAACTTCAGCATTCATACATATAAAGTATAGATTTTAATCTATACTTTATGAATTTTTAATCTTTTAATTTCTCATAACAAGAGAAATCAACAAGAGATTTATTATTACTATTATGAAATGAACTTTATCCTGTATTAAGAATTTCTCAGATACTTCTCGAAACTATTTACTTATTAATCATTATCAAACAAAATTGCCTGTCTGTCCGAAATAATTAGCAATCGCATTCAAAACCAATACAAATCAAAATGTTTCCTCTGAAGGTATTAATGCTGATATTAAACTCATTTCCAGAAACTTTCAAAAACTTCCCTTTTACGATTCCAAGCGAAGCGGAGACTCTTTCACAGACAGAGGATCTGTTACTTGTTAGGAATTTTCCACGAATTGGACTCTGTACCCCCAAGGGACTGGTAAGTGTTCTCAGAGCGCTGGTGTTACAGAGACAGCTTATTTTAATTAAGCCGGCTTCTCTGAAGGGAACAACCATTCCTCAGCCTTGTGTTCGGTGGGCAAAGAAGGAATAATTAATCAAGAAAGCGAAACGGTTACAGTTATTCTACGGTGGCAAATTCAATCAAATGGTATGCTGTAAAGAAACATCATCGGCGATACCTGACATAATCATGAGAATTGATGGGATTGCAGCGATGATGATCATGAAGAGAGATACTGAATAAACGAATAGGACTTAGTTTTGATGAGGCAGATCGATTTTTCTCGTATAATAAGCTTAGTAGAAATATTTAACGATGAACTTTAGTTGATGGAATTCAAAATTTTTCGTTATTTATTGATGGAGTTTTGGAAATTTGTTAGACCTGATTTGGAAGAATTATAATTTTCTAAATCTATTATGAAAATGAAATATTTTTAATTTTGGTAAATTTTATTCAATATATATCTGTGCAGAATTAAAGGTTTGGAATTTTAAATAACTCACATTAAATAACATTAATTTTCTAAATAAAATAATCAGTTTATTCGAGACTTTTTTTTCACCTTTAATATATTAACATCTATTTTTAAACTATCATAACAGCGTTTGGAAAATCAACTGTAAACGTAATGGTGTAAATTTCCTATTTTATTCATAAGTTGTTGTTGTTCTAATGCTGCTGAAAACATAGAAACATTTAATCTTGATGTCATAAGCAAGGGCTGCACGGCTGTTACTCATTTAGCACTACTCAAGGGGCACGTGCAGCTTGAAGATATGCAATGGACGCCAGTAACACTATCCCCACGATCCTATTAGACCGGGACCTACGGTTTAAAATAGATTCCGTACCACTACAACTATCCATGGCATCGGCAAGAAACATATGGTACCGAGTGCCAGCATCTTTATTAATATGCATATATATACACACTTTTCCTGATGGGGCCACTTAGTTTAAGATTGGCGCCATCTGATGGCGTGAAATTCAGATGGTAAAAAAAATAAGTTCTTTTTTAATAAAGTATAATTAACATAAATGGTAATTTTTTATGAATTTTCGAAAAGAAATAACAAATTAAAAGATAAAATTATCTTCTAAATAGAAGTGTGAAAAACTGTTAATCTTCGTTAACTAGCCCTTAATGCTAATATACCCTAACCCTTAATGCTAATATATGCTTAATGTGTAGTTAAGTTATACACTGAAGTGACAAAAGTCATGGGATACCTCTTAATATCGTGTCGGCCCTCCTTTCGCCCGGCGAAGTGCAGCAACTCGACGTGGCATGGACTCAACAAGTCGTTGGAAATCTTCTGCAGGAATATTGAGCCATGCTGTCTTGATAGACGTCCATAATTGTGAAAGTGTTGATGGTGCAGGATTTTGGGCACGAACAGACCTCTCGATGATGTCCCATAAATGCTCGATGGGATTCATGTCGGGCGATCTAGGTGGCCAGATTATTCGTTGGAATTGTCCAGAATGTTCTTCAAACCAATCGCGAACAGTTGTGGCCCGGTGACATGGCGCATTGTCATCCATAAAAATCCCATCGTTGTTTGGGTACATGAAGTCCATGAATGGCTGCAAGTGATCTCCAAGTAGCTGAACATAAGCATTTCTAGTCAATGTTCGGTCCAGTCGCACCACAGGACCAAGTCCATGCCATGAAAAAACAGCCCATACCACTACGGAGCCAGCTTGAACAGTGCTTTGCTGACAGTTTGGGTCCTTGGCTTCGTGGGGTCTGCGCCACACTCGAACCCTACCATCAGCTCTTACCAACTGAAATCGTGACTCATCGGACCAGGCCACGGTTTTCCATTCATCTAGGGACCAACCGATATGCTCACGTGCCCACAAGAGTCGCTGCAAGCGATGCCGTTCTGTCAGTAAAGGCACTCGAGTCGGTCTTCTGCTGGAATAGCCCAAGAAAGTCAAATTTATCCGCACAGTTTTAACAGACAAGTCCCTTGTACGTCCCACATTGATTTCTGCGGTTATTTGACGCAGTGTTGCTTGTCTGTTAGAATTTACGACTCTTTGCAGACGTCGCCGGTCTCGGTCGTTAAGTGCAGGCGGTCGACCACTGCGCTGTCTATGGTGGGAAGTTATGCCTGAAATTTCATACTCTCGGCACACTCTTGACACAGTAGATCTGGGAATGTTGAATTCCCTAACGATTTCCGAAATGGCATTACCCATGCGTCTAGCTCCAACTAACATTCCGCGTTCAAAGTCTGTTAATTCCCGTCGTGCGGTCATCATCACGTCAAAACCTCTTCACATGAACAACTTGAACAGAAATGAAAGCTCCGCGAAAGCACTGCGCATTTATACCTGTTCTACGCGATGCTACTGCCATCTGAAAATTTGCATATTGCTATCCCATGACTTTTGTCACTTCAGTGTATATATGAATACTATACATCCAACAGCATTAATTTACGTTGTAACGTTGAATATATTTATCGAGAGACTTACCGAGATAAATGTTAGATATAACATAACATGACATAATTATATTATATCATGTTATGTTATATCTAACATTTATGTTATACATAAGTGTTATATTTTCAGTATCCAACAAATGCATTTTTTTTCTCGTCTCCAAAAAATTAAATAATTTAATTATATTTATAATTTTTCTTTAATTATATTTATTATAAATTTAATTTAAATGACTTAAATTAATATTTCTTTTCTTAAAGTTTAATATTAAAATTTATATAACTGTTAGAAAAGATTTGTTGATAGAAATATTTAATCACGATGAATGTGTTGATTAATTAAATTAAATTAAATATATATTTATAATTATAAGAATATTATATAAATTATTTAAAGAAGATACCAAATATGGATTGATAAAATAAATATGGTTTTGAATATATGAACTTTTCTCATACTTAAATATTTTTAACTTTTTCTTAAATGCATTTTTGAAAAGGGGCATTCCCAAATTTATGGATTAAAAACCGATCTCTTCATCCATCGACAATCTGTTGATACATCCATACATTATATTTCCCTGTTAAAAATTAGCTTTTTTTAGAAGACATTTTTTGTCCAATATTTCTTAATTTATTACAAACAAAGAACTCATTGTTCGGTTTTAGTTACCATTTTTTTATTTTATTTTAACACGCTTTATTGATAATATAATTAATGATTTAGAATTAAGAAAAACTATATCTTTTATATAATACCACATGTTATATGGGTTATATATCATCGGAATCTATCATGTCTTTAAATGGTTGGAGCAATTTCCTTTTCTAACCATTCATTGTTATATATATCGATAATTTCATCATGTTACACAAAAAAAAAAAAAAAAATGCAAAATAAGTCTAGACAATAAAAAAATTAAATAATAACTATCAAGCGATAGAAATGCTCAATAAGAATGCTTTGAATTTTAAATATGCTAAATTTATGCGGAGTTCAAAAACTAGTGCTACTAGTTCAAAACTAGTAGCAGCCGTGATTCCAAGAGTTGAATTTAACACAACTCTGTGTGAAAGGTTAATCAATCTTTCCCTGTCGAAAGTGTTGAATTATTTATTAACAGGCGATATTTTTATATATTTGTTGTTGTTATCGTATCCCTCACGGAAGGAGAGAAGAGGGATGCAGCTTCTGTTCTGATGGAGCACCCGTAAGTAGAAGTCTGATTTCTGCTCCGTGACGCTCTTACAGTCATAAGAGACCGGGACCTACGGTTTAAAGTGGATTCCGAACCACTACAAACATCCATGGCACCGCCGGGACTTGAACCCGAAACCTGTGGCACCGAGCGCCAGAGCGCTAGACACTCGGCCATTCAGGCCCTTTTATATATTTATTAACAGTGAATTATTTAACAGGCGATAAAATCATTGTTAATATCAAACCCTTCTATCAGAATCAATGGGGGCTAATCTTCGTACTATTCCTTAGCACCAAGGAGGCTATAAAGTACTGTTAAATAACTTCTGAAATCAACAGCTAAAAAAGTATTTCTTACCCAACGAGTTATTCAATCTGTGACAGAAGTATCCTAATCCACCTAGTTTCAAGGTCGAGTACTACTGCTAAAAATAAATGTTGATTCTTCATTTCATCAACTGGAGTTGATCTCTAATTCTCGTCAACGTAATTAAATTAACAGTTATGTCAATATTTTCACAAGCCTACTTCTAAGTGCTATAATTTTTAACCATAATACACTCATTTATTACGAGCATATAATTAAAACTGCACGATAAATAAGAAGATTTTAATTAAATATTTTAATAATGACATGAGGATGCATAATTAGTTTGAAATTCGATACTTTATAAAGTGTTAAACTTGTTTTAAATTTCATCATTCATTTTTTATAGAAATTGCAGGCAAATAATCTAAATAATTGCAGATATGTCGTTTTATGTAATTGTTTTTTTTCTTTATTTATTTCCTTATTAATAACGTAAATTACTTAATTAAAATTATTAAAAGTACTTATAAGTTATTATAAATTACTTAATTGAAATTAATTAAATCATTAAAATTACTTTATGTTATTATTATTAAAATTATTAAATGGTTTACGTAATTAAATTTGAAATAATTAATTACGTAAACCTTTTAATATATATTTAAATGATTTACCTATAAACTTTTTAAAAAAGAAGCGTATTTAGAATTTGGAAAATTCAATACTATTAAATCATTGAAAAATAATTTTTTCAGATAGAATAAAAAAGACATTTATCGTTAATTTGTTGTTCAGAAGAATCTATTAAAATTAATCTAAACATTTGAAAACGTTGTTAAAATGTGAAACTAAATCATTATAAAAAAAAACTCCTTTGCTTTAAAAAAAAAACAAAATGTCTTTGTGAATGTTTGAGTTAGAAGAACAAAATTGGCAACAGTTTAACCAACTGATGAGTGAAAAAATACGTAACTCCCCTTTCCCAAATAAAGGACATTGCAAATATTATACTCAGGTTTGGCTGAGGTTCATATATTGATTAAAAAATAAAGAAAGAAACTCGTTTAATCAAACAGCAAATAATTTTAAATACGGTTCTTTGAGAGTAAAATATTAAAACATATGTATTATAATAAAATATGTTTTGAAAGCAAATAATAAACTTACTTCTGAAACAGTACCACATTCGGGACCATTTAGAGATATTGGTAAAGAAAATTCAATACTGTTGCTAATGTCTGTAGAGCATGTCAATGGTTTTCCTTTAGCATATACCTTGCCTTTGAATAAGGCATTTGACCTCACAGAAGCCATCATTATATCTTGACGACAGTCAACAGACACTGTAAAAAAAAGAAAGCATTTATAATAAATATGCAAAAAATAAATAAATATATAAAATATCTTGCAAATTAATTTTTTTTACTTAAATAGCAGATGAATAGAACGATTTTTTCAAAATATTAAATGGAAAATTATTTTCATTTCAAAAGGCAAATAACTATTCATATAATTTATTATGACAAACTGCACTTCATTAAAAAGTGATTTAAATTTATTATTCATATAGCATGTAATTTACATTTAGTATCCAGCAATTATATGTTGGAAAAAAATAAATAGATTAAATATTTTTTTTTAATATGAAATGCTAAATAATTTCATTAAAAACTTCAGTTTAAAATCAGTAAAGTATATATTAAAAGAAAAAGGAAATCGCGATAAGTCTGCAAATAAATTTCGTGCAAAAAAAAAAAGTCAGCAAATATTTCCATACTAAATTAAATTATATTTTTTGATATAAATAAAAAAAAGTTGGTGTTTGAAATTGCAAAAACTCTTCATAGAATATTCTCCCCATATTTCTTCTAAAAATATTTTTTATTTTCTAACACCTTTCCCACTTCGAAGAATTTTCACAATCCTCGCTCAAAAAAAAAAAAAAAAAAATTCTTCAAGTATCGCCTTGCAATTGATATGCTAATGTCTGAAGCCACATTGAGTAAGTCTTTCAAAGTTTTTAATCAAAGGTTTCAAAAGCAAGGTTCCTTACCAAGAATCTAATTTAGATTTTTCCCCAATTTCTTTATATATATATATATAAATATATATCTTTAGTTCTTCTCTTCCTTCTATCTTGCTTAAATGGATTCAGTCTTTTCTGTTGTAAATACTGTAGAGTGTAGTGTTGTAGAGTGTAGATATATCGAGATTTCTTATTAAAATCGGATCGAGAAAGATTAATTTTCAGTCGAATAAATTTAGACTCTCAATATTTCAATCTCCTTCATTTGGCAATTTTCTTGAAATACCGTTTTTTTTCCTTCCCTTGTTTTTTTGTAAAGGTTACCAGTTTTCAATTAGCATCTCACGCAGACAATTATATTCCCTCCCCAAAAAAATTGTGAATCGCTTAATAGTTTCTCATCTTATTCGCAGAATTATTAACTTGGAATATATAACAAATGGAAAATCTAATATACTACGCCGGTAAACTTTAATTTGTTCAGGATTAAGAATTCTGGAACTAATTATTTTTGAGGAACAGAAGAGAACTTGGGGGAAATTTGAATAATTATTTGCAGAATTAAATTGGTTTTATGTAACGTTAAATGATGTCGCTAATTTTCAACCAGATGGTCGATTATAACATGAGAAAAACAAGGCAATACAATTTTTCTCATCAATTTCAAAATAATAATAATAACGCAAATCAATTTATTCATTCCTTTTGATTTGATTTTTTTTTCTTTTTAATGTTTTCAATTATACTTTACAATTTTATTCAAAATTTAAATAATCTGTCTAGGAAAAAAATTGAGTATATATTTAAATTAACTTGCATATCAAATAATTATTTAAAAAAATGATACAACATTAGCTTTATCACGCTGAAGACAATTTAATATGTGATTATCATTTTTTTCATCTTGCTGGCAAGGCAAAAGATTTTACAAAAAAATATTTAATTAAGCTTCAGGGAGGTTATACTGATGAAGTGGTAGAGTACGCTATGTACCATAGATAAAAGATGCAACTTTGATTTTATTGGTAAATTACTTTATTTCCATTGGTATTGTAAATACCAATATTCCATTGATATAATTGGTTTAATTCCATTGGTAATTCTTCGATAGGAGACACAAATATGAAATTCTTATTAATGAAAATTCTGTTGTAAGTCACGAATTCATTTTAAGCAGTTGCAGAAATAATGATTATAAACAATTTTAACTGATGCATAGACCATGAGCAGACAATGCAATTGCTTTTCAACAACGCTTTGAAAAATGTTAAATTTAGGTTTAATTTGCAATCATCAAAAATATATTATTTCGAATTAGGTATTCAAACGATATTTAAAAGACAAAAACCCCAATTATTTTTACTTATCATATATATATCCTATAAATATATTACTACATTGATTTTTCATGTTCAAGGTAAAATTTTGATTAAAAGAAAACTAATTCGATATTATTAAATTTTGGATGCTAATTATTTTATATAAAGGGCCTGATCGTGGAGTGACCAGTGCTCTGGCCCTCGGTGCCACATGTTTCGGATTTGAGTCCCGGCGGTACCATGAATGTTTGTAGTGGTTCGAAATGTACTTTACACTGTATGTCCCAATTCTAATACGGCTGTAGAACGTAGGGAAGAGGCACCACACGATGGGCCAAGGCCTTCCATGGGGCTGTTGCTCCAATGAAGAAGAAGCAGAATTATTTTATATGATGCACACCTTTTTTTCAATTCTGAAAATTTATGTTCATGTGATATAGATCAGATCTACTTGGAGATTTGCACTTTGGGTATCCGACCTAAGGGACCTGGGCTCAAAAGCCGAAATGGTGGTGATGGACATAGATAGAAAAGTCCTTTCCTCGGGTTTAAGAAGGAAAGGTGGAAACCGCCCAGTTGCCATCTCTGATGATGTTTGTCCAAAATTCTGAAGGCAAAGTGTGGGTGCAGTGTAGCAACTAAGCTATTGCATCCTGTATATCTGCCCTTTTTGTGATCAACGACTTAAGTCAAAGAAAAAGCAGATTCGTGCGAGTTATGATATTCCTTACAGAAAACTGCAATATATTCTTCAATTTATGATGCTGCTTACAGAAAGCAACTATTTATTCATTCACCACATATCCATGTTCAAGAAAACATATTCATTCCTCAATAACATATTCATGGCATATTAAGAAAGGAAAATAAAACAGTTAATTTATCGTCGAATAGATATCGATCCTGAGGAAAAGTTGATAAGTTTTAACTCTTTTTGCCCTACACAACTATAGCATCTACTTATGTAGAACAAATTGGGCAAACATTTCCTTACTTATCCTTTTCTTGATAGAAACATGCATCATTTTCTTTGTAGAAATTTGCCAAAGAATAAACTTGCTTTCTTTCGAGAAAGCAGTTTTCTTTTCTGTAAAGTTGTTTATCAAGAGAATGAGCTCTAAGGAATATGGAATATATTATGAACTCTTTCTGACACGACGTTTATTGTATTCTTTTATATGATAAAGTATTATAAAAAGCCAAGGAAGAAAATTTTGCAAAGTAACAACGATCATGGGAAATTATGAAGGTAATAAAATGTTCTTGATGTGAATAGGCAAAACATTGTAAACCTATTACGTTGGAATTTTTATGAATCAATATCCTTCGTTCTTTGTTTAACTTGATTATCTTCAACGCCAATTTTCATTGTTCAAAGTTTGTATTACTTTCTTGTGAATGTTATCCAGAGATAGAAAAATTGCATAACAACGTTGAAATCTTCTAAAACTGATAATACCTGAGCAACAATTGTAAGTGAAACAAAAAAAAATTCTTTTTCAGTAAAATAATTTGCATTCTTTCAATTTAAAAAAAAATCTATTAATATAGAACATTAATTAAATAAATGTTTCAAAAGTTGGAGCTTAAATGACCCTAATGGCAGCATCAAAACATTTCGTTTATGTTAAAGGATTATAAAAAATTTTTAAATTCCATTTATTACACCATTTGATTTTGTACATCAATGATTATTGTTTATATATGTCAAAAACAATCCGCAGACGAGTAATTCCCCTCTGGGACGACATTTAGGGTATTACTTATTCACATCTATGTGTTGCAGAAAAAAAAATCTGAAAACTTTGACCAACTCATGTGAAAAACTAACATAATCCCTTAAAATCATCATACATTCCCCTTTCTGAAATCAGTAGAAGCTAATAATTTATTTTTCTTATATATTAGTTAGAATTTATACCACTGAACAAATAATGGTTATTATTTAATGCATTCATTAAATATTCCTGTACCAGGTATACACCACTTTCTCGTCACATGCCCGTTACACGAAAATAAAACTAAAACAGACCAGGAGAAAAGAAACCTCTGATCTCTTGAACTATGCGGATGTCAAAAACACACATTAAACATCTGGTCTATTGTAATTAATCGGCTTTTCAGAATGACGTATGCGGCACGCTGGACTGTGATAAACTTTCTTCTCTGCCACCGACATAACTTTTCACAGCGAAGGTATTCGGACCTTCGGAAACCGTCGATTATCTTCGTCATTCTTATTAATGGACTGTCACAATTCTGCAAGACTTTCAAAGAGTTTTTGACAGCCAGCGGTCTTCGCCAGCATTGTGTACCCCTCGTCTCGATTGTGACATCTGAAGATGCGGCATTGAAATTCTTCTGCGCCAACTATGGCTTCCAGAGATATTTGGTTTCGGATGACTTCGTTTTCGAAAATAAATTCATCTGTATTTTGGAAACGGCTGGAATTCTCGGTTCTAATGTGCTTTTTAAAATTTATCTTATGGATATTATCTCATAGAAACGCACTTAATCTTAAGGTATTTTTTTAATCACATTGTTTTGCTTAGGGAGGTTCTTAAGAGATATTATGTTATTAATCAATAAAAGTGATTATAATAACACTTAAAATGTTTAAAATTTGAATGATAAGACATAAATTTTATATAACATAAAATTTATGACAAAAAAACTCTCAAATTCTTTAATTTGATTTGATACCACAGGTTTTAGGTTCGAATTCTGGAGGTAGCATAGATGCTTGTTAATGGTTTGAAATCCACGTTATTCTGTAGGTATCGGTCTAATTAGCCTAACATATGCACAAAATGACCGTGGTACGGCAAACTAAACCAAACCAATCTCAAATTCTTTACATTAGGATTTCATTTTGTTGGATAAACTATAGTTTTCTTCTTCTTCTTCATTGGCGCAACAGCCTCATGATATAGACCGTCTGCCTATTGGCAGATTTCGTTTCAAAAGATGTTTTCTCTTTTCGAGGTATGTCCAACCCTCTATAGCCATATTAGACATGGAACTACTGTTTAAAGTGGATTCCGAGCCATTACAAAAATGTATGGCACCACCTGGACTCGAATCCGAAACCTGTGGCACTTTGCGCCAGTGTTCTAGACACTCCGTCATGCCCACTTACCCTCTTAAAATCGATATATAGTATATTCCACTTACTGAAATCAGTAAATACTAACAATTTATTTTTCTTCCATATTAGTTAGACTTTGCACCACTGAATCAATAATGAGTAATATTTATTGTATTTATTAAATATTTCTGCAGCAGGTATATACCACTTTCTAGTCACACGTCCGTTACACGAAAATAAAACTAAAACAGGCAGGGAGAAATAGAAACCTCTGATGTCTTGAACTATGCGGATGTCAAAAACACCCATTAAACATCCGGTCTCATGTAATTAATCGGCATTTCAGAATGACGTATGCGGCACACCGAACTGTGATAAACTTTCTTCTCTGCCACCGACATAACTTTTCACAGCGAAGGTATTCGGACCTTCGGAAAGCGTCGATTATCTTCGTCATTTTTATTAATGGACTGTCACAATTCTGTAAGACTTTCAAAGAGTTTTTGACAGTCAGCGGTCTTCGCCAGCATTGTGACCCCTCGCCTCGATTGTGTCATCTGAAGATGCGCCATTGAAATTCTTCTGCGCCAACTTTGACTTTACAAAGATATTTGGTTTCGGATGACTTCATTTTCAAAAATAGATTCATCTGTGTTTTGGAAACGGCTGGAATTCTCAGTTCGGAGGTTATGTTTTAAAATTTATCTTATGAATATTATCTCATAGAAACGCACTTAATCTTAAGTTGTTTTTTAATCTCATTTTTTTTGCTTAGGGTGGTTCTTAAGAGATATTATCATGTAAAACTAGAAAAGTTAATATAATTACATCTAAAATGTTTAAAATTTGAATGATAAAGCCTAACTTTTATGTAATGTGAAATTTATAACAAAAAACTTTCAACTCAATGCAACTTTCAAGAATCTTTTCTTTGGTACCACAGGCTTCAGATTCGAAGTCTGGCGGTAGCATGGATGCTTGTTAGGGGTTTGAAATCCACGTTTATCTGTAGGTCCCGATCTAACTAAACCAAAACAATCTTAATTCTTTATATTAGGATTTCTTTTTGTTAGATGTACTATATTTTTCTTCTGCTTTATTGGCCCAACAGTCCCACGGTGGACCAAGTTCGTCTGCCTACTGGTAGATTTCGTGGCAGGAAAAGTTTTCTTTTTACGATGTAGACTTATCAGCCCTAATTTATACAGTCATATTAGACCGGGACCTACTGCTTAAAGTGGATTCCGAACCACTACAAACATTTATGACACCACCTGGAACAACCCAAAACCTGTGGTATCTTGCGCCAGAGCGCTAGACACTCCACCATTCATGCCCACTCACTCTCTTAAAATCATCATATATTCCCCTTTCTGAAATCAGTAGAAGTTAACAATTTTTTCTTCTTGCTGATTAGTTAGACTTTATGCCACTATACCAATAATGGGTATTATTTAGTGTATTTATTAAATATTTCCAACATTTCTGTGCCAGGTATACACCACTTTCTTCTCACATGTCCGTTACATGGAAATAAAACTAAAAACAGGCCATGAGAAAAGAAACCTCTGATCTCTTGAACTATGCGGATGTCAAAAACACCCATTAGACATCCGGTCTCTTGTAATTAATCGGCTTTTCAGAATGACGTATGCGGCACGCCGGACTGTGATAAACTTTCTTCTCTGCTACCGACATAACTTTTCACAGCGAAGGTATTCGGACCTTCGGAAACCGTCGATTATCTTCGTCATTCTTATTAATGGACTGTCGCAATTCTGCAAGACTTTCAAAGAGTTTTCGACAGCCAGCGGTCTTCGCCAGCATTGTGTCCCACTCGCCGCGATTGTGACATCTAAAGATGCGCCATTGAAATTCTTCTGCTCCAACTTTGGCTTCCAGAGATATTTTGTTGCGGATGACTTCGTTTTCAAAAATAAATTCATCTGTGTTTCGAAATGGCTCTAATTCTCAGTTCGGATGTATGTTTTAAAATTTATCTTATGAATAGTAACTCGTAGAAACGTACTGAGTCTAGAACATACTGAAAACTATTGTCTCATAGAAAGGTACTACATACGTATAGATACTGAATCTTGAGTTGCTGTTTTAATCACTTTGTTTTGCTTCTTTAGAGATATTATGTTATAAAAAAATAAAAGTTTATAGAAAAACACCTAAAATTTTCAAAATTTGAATGATAAGACCAACCTTTATAAAACGTGAAATTTATAACAAAAAACTCTCAAATTCTTTCCTTTCGTACGACAAACTTTAGGTTCGAATTCTGGCGGTAGCATGGATGCTTGTTAGGGATTCGGAATCCCCGTCAATCTGTAGGTCCCGATCTAACTAAACCAAACCAATCTTAAATTCTTTACATTAGGATTTTTTTTGTTAGATGGACTATATTTTTCTTCTGCTTCATTGGCCCATCAGTCCCATGTCGGACCAAGGCCGTCTGCCTACTGGTAGATTTCGTGGCAGGAAATGCTTTCTTTTTAAGAGATAGGGTTGTCAGCCCTGCGTTTTACAGTTATATTAGTCCCGGACCTACGGCTTAAAGTTGATTTGGAACCACTACAAACATGTATGGCACCGTTTGTACTCGACCCTGTGGTACCTTGCGCCAGAACGCTAGACACTCCGCCTTCCATGGCAATTTACCATATGAAAATCTTCATACATTCCCCTTTCTGAAATCAGTAGAAGCTAATAATTTATTTTTCAAATATATTAGTTAGAATTTATACCACTGAACAAATAATGGTTATTATTTCATGCATTCATTAAATATTCCTGTACCAGGTATACACCACTTTCTCGTCACATGCCCGTACACGAAAATAAAACTAAAACAGACCAGGAGAAAAGAAACCTCTGATCTCTTTAACTATGCGGATGTCAAAAACACCCATTAAACATCTGGTCTCTTGTAATTAATCGGCTTTTCAGAATGACGTATGCGGCACACCGGACTGTGATAAACTTTCTTCTCTGCCACCGACATAACTTTTCACAGCGAAGGTATTCGGACGTCCTTCCCTTCGGGAAGCGTCGATTATCTTCGTCATTTTTATTAATGGACTATCACAATTCTGCAAGACTTTCAAAGAGTTTTTGACAGCCGCGGTCTTCGCCGGCATTGTATCCCCCTCGCCTCGACTGTGACATCTAAAGATGCGCCATTGAAATTCTTCTGCGCCGACTTTGGCTTACAGAGATAGTTGGTTTCGGATGAATTCGTTTTCAAAAATAGATTCATCTGTGTTTTGAAAACGGAAATTCTCAGTTAGTTAATGTATGTTTTAAAATGTATCTTATGTATATTATCTCATAGAAACGCACTTAATCTTAATTGTTTTTTTTAATCACATTGTTTTGCTAAAATTGGTTCTGAAGAGATATTATATAATAAAAGTAAATATAATAGCACTTAAAATGTCTATAAGTTGAATTATAAGGCATACCTTTTATATAATGTGAAATTTATAACAACAACAAAAAAAAAAAAAAACTCTCAAAATCTTTCCTTTGGTATCACAGACTTCAGGTTTGAATCCTGGCGGTAGCATGGATGATTATTAGTGGTTTGAAATCCACGTTAATCTGTAGGTCTCGTTTTAATTAGCCTAAAGTGTACACAATATGATTGCAGAGCGACAAACCAAACCATTCTCAAATTCTTTACATTAGGATTTATTTTTGTTGGATGGACTATATTTTTTTTCTTCTTCTTCATTGATCCAACAGCCCCATGGTGGACCAAGGCCGTCTACCTATTGGCAGATTTCGTCACAGAAGACGTTTTATTTTTACGAGGTAGGGTTTTCAGTTTGACACCCAACGTTCTACAGTCATATTAAATTGGGACCTACGGTTTAAAGTGAATTCCAAACCTCTACAAACATCCATGGAACCGCTGCGGATCGAACCTGAGACTTGTGGCAGCAAGCGCCAGATCGATAGTCACAGTGTAACTGATGAATGATATAATATTATTCGATTTACAAGAACATCGCCATAACCCTGTGGCAACGAGCGCCAGAGAGCCAGTCATTTGGTCATCAGGCCCCATAGTTATATTTTTAGCATAGTATTTTTGGGCTTTATAGAATAATTATGATTCAGGCTGCAAATAATAGTGAAATTAACTGTAATTCTAACACTTATGCATTCGATATCTTTGAAAATAATCTGTCTTTACTGTAAAAGTATTTCAACATGACATCCTGTTGATGTTATGGATACAATTCATATCATACATACTTGTGAAATAACTAAATTAATTAAAGTTTTCTTTTAATAGTTTAGGACTGGGATAAAAAAAATTGAAAATAAATAATTTATCAATTAAAATGATGTCAAATTAATTATCCATGAAATTCTACTAATTGATGTCGAGAGGCAGATAGAGAGTGAGAGAGAAGAATATCTTATTTTATCGTTAAAGTATTTTAGAGCTCAAATTAACTGTTCAATACCGTACTTTGAAAAATAAATTTCTTATTCTATTTATATAAATTAGAGAGCCTTTATAGTTATAGCGACTCTAACTTTTCGCATTAAATTTCTTAGTTAAGTGTGATAAGTTAAATAAACCCATAAAAATTTTAGGAAGCGAATTTAAGATTTCAATTTAAAATAAGTGTAACTGTAATGAATGTAAACACCTTTTAATAATAACATTTTAAAGTTTTAAACAAGCAAAGTTTTTGTTACTTCAATTATGCTTTGATGTGAAATTCTAAGTTGGAATTGTGGAAATAGGATATATCGCTCATCATATATTTTCAGTAGGAATAGATGTTGATATGAGCTTATTTTACTGCTGCTACTATAATTAATGCTGTTCCTACTGGAATTAAATGTTTTAGGTTAATTGCAACTTTACGTGGGTTATTGCTTTAAATAATCAATCAGTTCAAATTAAATTGTATAAATTTATTATTTTGAAATAGAGCTGCTTCAGGGTTTAATATTAGGATAATTTACAATCATTACTTTGCTAAGTTAATAGCTAATTATGTAACAAAAGATTTTTTTGGAAGAAGATGATTATTTAATGAATAAATATTTTCTTTTAAGTACTTTTCTCTACAAAGTATCAGTCAAATGAACAAATAGTTCGACTTAAATAAAATCAAAATAATATTTTTGTAAAAAACTCATCCATTATCATTATCTTCTTTCAACTCATATAAGAATCGCCAGACGCAATTACTGGAACAGAATTTAATATTTCGTCAACACATAATCGACCCCTGAGCGGATGAAGAAAAGTTCTGTCAGAAGAAGGTTTTCAATGAAATTCTTTGGGGCGTGACGAAAAGGGGCGCAAAATACAGAAAAGATAAATCAATACGCAGGCTCATTTCATATAGAGGACCATTTTTGTTGTTGTTGTTGATGTTACTTGCCTTTTCCCTTAAAATCTACTGCGCCGAAGAAGAAGAAGAAAAATATATATATATCAACTTTTTATTTATATTTTTTACTCCCAAGCCTTTTACTTATCAAGAAAGGGGAAAAGTTTTTAGAGGCGCGAATGTTCCAAAAAAGAAAAAAAGAAAAAGAAAGAAAAGTCAAAAGGAAGCTCTAAACATTTTGACAGATCCCGTGCATCCTGTCGCGTATATTGTCCACGCCGGTTGTTGTCTTACGCTCCAATGCAGGCATCCATACAGTTCTCGGATATTTGTCTGTTATTATTTTTTTTCTTTTAAAAAAAAGACAAACGGTTGTGCTTCGGTTCGCGGCCGCCAGTGATATTTTAGGCCCTGTGCATAGACTAAAAGTCTTTGTATTTTTTTTTCCAGGATGTAGACATTAAGGATTGGTGAAGGATAAAGTACTTGATCATTTGCTACTTTTTTATGGAAGGAATTATTCAGAGATTGCTTCATGGTGGGCTATAGTTTTTCACTTAAATAAATACTATGTAACTCATGGATAGGGTGGAGAACTGAATATAAAACTGAATGTTAGAATAAATTTATTAAATATTAAAACATAAATTGCTTGATATGGTGTTTTTCAAGTGTTTTTAAACATTTCAAATATATATATATATATTTAATTTTTTTGTATTTTTTTTATGTTAATTTTTTTGTATGAGCACTATATTCTATTTTTTATGTGCTGTCGTATAATAATTGTGGAACATGTTAATTTGAAAAAAAAAATAATAACATTTTCTAAAATATTAATTTGAATTTATGAATAACTATATATTACTTTAATCTAAACGATTAATGTCTGAAACATGTTCAATTAATTGTAATTGAACATTTTCAAATTCTTTTTTTCAGAATTTTAACAAATTATGTATATTTTTAATGCAAGAAAAATTGAAATTCTATAAGCACCGGGAATTTCAACTTGAAAATTGGTCTTAATTTTTGGACACAGTAGTACAATTTAGAGTACTTAGATTAAAAATTAGAGTGGATGAAGAAAAGATTAAATATTGTTGTTAAACATTAAATCGAGACAATCAACAAACAAAGCTTGTTAATTTTATAAAGAGATCTTAACTTTAGTCAGCTAACATTGGTCGCTACTGCCACAGAAATTTGGAATGACCTTGTGTGATATGAGGGGAATTTCCATCGTTCTGTCGTTCTATATTACATCAAACCCAATAGGCTTAATTTACTGCGTGTATGCCAGGCATAAGCCCAGATCTCATGAATTTATGAGCTAATAAAAACTAATTTTCAAATGATACCTATTCAATGCGTAATAGATGTCACTGCATTATTAACATAATAGCCATTCTCAATTGATTAATTTAAATAAAATTGTATACATGGATCTGTTTATTTTTTATATACTCGTGTAAGTAAACTAAATAATCTTGTAAGTAAATTTATTATAAAATTTTATAATTAAATTAAATAATCTTATAAGTAAATTTATTACAAAATCTTATAAATAAATTGAATACTAAGTAAATTTAAAGACAGGAGATGTTCTTATTGCTAACAGTCACTATTTCGAGGTAAAAAGTGTGTTTAGTAAGCTAGGTAAGTTGATTAGTAAGCATTTTGTATTTTCTGTTAGACTAAATAGCAAGAAATGAGTGGAATATCATCCAAATCTAGATATATTATTAATTTCGACCTGTGTTAACATACTTTTAAGAAAAATATACGTGTTAATCTCTTAATAATAATATTTGAAAAATTTCTAATAATCTTTTGATTGAATTACTTTTATTTTCATCTAAAATTACTTTTGATAAATTAATAAAAAAGGGTAAATATTTGAAAGCAATGTATTATAAAGCATATATAATGTTCAAATACTATATACGATTATCGTGTTCTATAGTGTTTAGGACTATCTACAATCTTTAAGTTATCCTATAATATTCATGGCGTATACATTGCATTTTTTTACTACCATGATTAAATGTCTAGTTAATTTATCATTATAAATTTTAATTTCAGTCTGTTTCATTTTCTAAAGCATTCTTTTTCTAATTCCAACACTTGCACCATTTTGTTTCACATCAAATGAAAGTAATACAAATGCACTGTTTTGTCATTATCAAAGACAGAAGTAAAGAAAAAGAGGAACAAATAAATATTTAGAAAAAAAAGTGAAACAAAGAAAGTTTTAGAAACAACAGACAGACCGCCATAACATATATCAAGACACCAAAGGTATTACGATTAAGAAAAGAAAACAATAAAAAAAAATACTAGCTCTCTTCATTAAGCAACCATTTAAATAGTCTGATGAGGTTTTTTTTCTTCCTTTACACAGCAAAGAATTACGTTATATGAATTCTTTCGGTTCTTTTATTTTCCCGCCATCTTTTGTAAGAGAACAATGACTTATCGCTGTAACTGTCACCTTAAGTTTCGGCTTCGTGTTAAAGAAACCGAAGTAATCCAAGACGACACAGTAAGAAAGAAATAATGGGAATTAACTGGCAATATTTCGAAGAGAGAGTTGTTTCCTTTTTTTTTTTCTAAAAGAGTGTTCGGTGGCATTCTGTAAAATCCTTTGTTATCAGTTTGGTGGAATATTAATGGAATTAGATATTTTATAGAATTCAAATAAAACAAATCAAGATTTTTTTTTTTTTTTTTTTTTTTTGTTTAAAATAAAATATACGCTTAAAAAATTTTTTTGGAATATCATTTGTTCTCTGCATGCATACTTTTGCCCAATCTTCAAATCGTTTTTTATGCATATATTTGCTCTAGGGAATCAAAGGAATAATAAAAAACAATAATATCTAAGAATTAGGAATAATATCTAAGGAATAATAAAAAGCAATAATATCTAAGAATTAGGAATAATATGTGAAAATGTCTAAAAATAGTATCGAAGAGTCTCTAGGAATAATATCTAAGAATTAGGAATACTATCTAAGAATTTAAAGGAATAATAAAAAGCAATAATATCTAAGAATTAGGAATACTATCTAAGAATTTCAAGGAATAATAAAAAGCAATAATATCTAAGAATTAGGAATACTATCTAAGAATTAGAAATACTATCTAAGAATCTCTAGGAATAATAAAAAGCAATAATATCTAAGAATTAGGAATACTATCTAAAGATTAGGAATACTATCTAAGAATTAGGAATGCTATCTAAGAATATCTAGAAATAGTATCTAAGAATCTCTGGGAATAATATCTAAGAATTAGAATAATATCTAAGAATGCCTAGGAATAATACAAAAACAAATCTTTAGCCATAAAATTTTACTTACAAAAGATTTTAAAACGGTCAAAAAGATTTTAAAACATCGAATAAAAAAAAAATCAGATGATTTATAATTGTATTGGTAATGTGCTATTTTTATATTTTCACGTAAGACATTTTCTTTTTTGATAATGTCAAGCATTTTGATTTCTGTCGTTCGCATAAGACCTAGTGAAACTGTAGGTAATTCCTAGTTACCCATGCGCTTTACGAAGTGAGGGTAAAGGGAGAGTTTATAATAAAATATGAAGACTTCTAATAGCAAATATATGCAATTAAAAATTAGAAATAATTTATTTATAAGGGGTATTGCCATCCTATATAAGAAATGTAAGTATATAATTGATAATTTTCCAACTGCATTTTAAACTAAATATACTAATTAGCTTTAGCTTACTATTAATATACTGTGTATTTTAGCTTTATAATATTGAGAAATCTTAGAATAATAACTTGAGATATTGTCACATTATGCAAAATCTTTATTGAAGAATCAATATATTTTCTGTCATAGGAATTAGAAATAAAGTTGAAAAAATAATCTGAACATCTTTTTTTTAATCTTAATAAAATATTTATCTGTTTATTGTAGAAAATGCCTCTTGCGAATTTGTCAAATAAAAATTGCTACAGCAGAGTGAAATTTAATAGTGCATCACATCTTCCCTTGGTGTTTATCTATAGAATTTGAGGAGGCGTAAACAAATTTCTTAAATATTTAAGAGATAAGTTATTAAAGCTTATGTGTTCAGTTCATTGCTTACTATCTTGTTTACTAAGTTTACTTATTTACTACTACTTTTGTTGTTTACTTTACTGTTTATTTTGTATTTTATTAATTTTGTTGTTTACTGCTTATGTATTATTAATTGTTTACTAATTTACAATTAATGTGACATTTACAATTTATATATTTGAACTCTTCTTAGCAATGTAAAAATTCTAATAAGATTAATTGACGAACAAATTTTAATCAAATGTAAACTTTCAGTTTACTAACTATTAGTTTAAATAAGTATTAAAATTATAGAAAGATATATCTAAAGAACAGAAATGCCTGACTAAGTATTTATTAATAGAGTTGTTAAATATTATTCTATTTATTTTGTTAATTTAATTATAAAATATTGTAATTGAGCCCATTTAAAAATTGATTTGTTTTAGTTACAATTTATTAAAAAATTTTAATACTTGTTATGATTATATATTATATTTATATTATAACATATTTTTAATGAAAAAACATTCTGAGTTCTGTTAAATGAAAATATAATATAATTAAAAATCCATCAATTTAGAAATCATTAGGAAAGTTTGTACTAAATAATTGACGTGCATTTTTTCAATTTTTAACTAATATTTGCTATTTGATTGTATAAATATGTATAAATAAACTGCCGTGTTTACATGTGATAATATATTTTAAAGTAATGCACAGTCAATAATTTTCAGAAACAAAATTTAACTCATAATCAGCATTAAAAAAATATTTTATTATGAAGAATTCGGATGAATAGCATTTGATTTTTTTATTTAGAATTTATTAAAAAAATTTAATACTGATTATTATTATATATTAAATTTATATTATAAAAATTTTTTATTGAAAGCATTTTTAGTTATGATAAATAAAACGATAATATAAATAAAAAACCATTAATTTAGAAATCCATTAAGTAAGTTTGTAGTGAATGACAATTAAATCATTTGACGTGAATTTTCAACTAATATTTGTTATTTGTCGTATAAATATGAATAAACACTAAACTGTCATGTTTACATATGAGTATATCATCATTCTAATATATTTTAAAGTAATTCTCAATTTTCAGAAAGAAAATTTAACACATAATCATCAATGAAAAAATGCTTCATGAAGAAGAATTCGGATGAACAGCAATTCAATTCATATTCAAAATTCCAATGAATCATAATCATTAATATCGTTGAACATAATGATCGAATATGATGCAATTGATTTGCAAAAAATATATGAGTTACAAATGAACATATATGTTTCGCATTAATTATATATATATATATATGGAAAGTTTGCTTCAGACATCTACAATACACTATTTTAATACTTTATATTGTTCAGAATTCAAATAATTTTTTCAATAAGCGATATACGTTTAACATTGGGGTTTTGTTACGAAATAAACTACGATTAAAGCATTAAAATATATCAAGTTGCTGTAACGTGACCCTTCATGTAAAATCCAATTAAAATAAGAAAAAAAAATCAATTACACGTTGACTGCTGAACCCCCTTTTACCGGGAGAACTCAATTAACACCGTGTGGTCAAAATTCAGCGGGGGTAACATCATCATTCACCTGTTCTGACAACCCGTTACAACGACCGCTACACGAAAATCTAAATAATTATAGGTCTTTGAAGCCGTTTAATGGCAGAAAGTAACAACCTAATTATTATTCTTAGGGTGTCTTCGGAGCTTGAAGCCCATTTAAATTAGTTTTGGACATCTTTTAAAAGATTTCAGGGAGAGGGACAGGAGATTAAGTATCCCCTCATGATAAAATGACCCCGCGGTCGATCATGCCATGATAATGAAACTATTAGTGGTTCATTTGCCAGGCATTTCCACGCTTCAGTTTCATTATCTTCGTGAGGATTCCACAGGAAGGAAGTGCTGATACTATCTGCATTATGGATGTTTCTGTCTATGATAAGATGGATGTTTTTCTGATTGATGAAAATGGAATTGATGATATATGTAATGGAAGAAATCAGACTTTAGATGTATAAGATTGCATCTGAAATCTTAAAACATCATTAAAAACATAAACTATGTCTTTATTAAGAGCATTATATGACATTTGCTTCTCTTTTAACAAAATAAAAGGCTTACAAGGCTTAATTAAGGCTTTAGTTGTATAAGATTGCATCTGAAATCTTAATACATCATTAAAAACATAAGCTAAGTCTTTATTCAGAGCATTATATGACATTTGTTTCTCTTTTAACAAAATAAAAGGCGTACACGGACATTATACACATTGTTTAGATGCTAGAATTTATAGTTGTTACCAAACGTGTATAGCAGCAAATGTTTATCTTAGAACTTCTCAATTCACTTACCTTAAAATATGGAGAAGAGTAATTTTATTTTATGAACCTCTACAAGTGTTAATAATATTTAAAATTTTACTTACATTTACCTATCTTCTTAAGTGTTTTAACTTTGTATTTTAATCATACGTTGAAATTTTTGAAATTTTTATGGCCGAGAGAATATTAGATAGAGTTGACGTTCTACAACATGGTAGAAACTCAAAAGTAATATAATTTTAATCATCTAACATTTGACAATTATTTATCTGGAGTATTTAACAATTAAGTAAATAATGTCATTGTGATGATTTATGTACTGTATTAATTTGTTTGCTTTTTGCAATGAAAATTTCAAATATATGTTCAAAAATACGTTTTTATCAGTAGACGCGTCAAAAAAAGATGAAAAAGCATTAAATGAGGTGGTGGATTATTCATGGACTAGTGCTAATGCAAATCACCTAGCGAATAAATGGACGAGGAATCGATTAATTATTGACGAATAAATGTTACCAATTTCCGGTTCAATGATACTTGTTACAACATTTGTGAAAATCTTTCTTTGAGATCTGCACCATCCACTGTAATTTTCCTTGGTTTTAAGGTGGATTTCCAAAAGATAGATAAGTCTCGCATTGTAGGAGACCAACGAATCAAAAGTTTTAGTAGGCAGAAGATCAATCTTCTGACTGGCTGACGTTCTACAACATAGTAGAAATTCAATAAATAGTAGATAGAGTTTACGTTCTGCAACATGGTAGTAACTCAACTCTATCTACCTCTATCAGTGACTCTCAAGTTGGGAAGTACGACCATCAAGTAGTACGGGTGTTTTAAAAGGGGAAAGCTTCGCATTTTATACTACTACAAAATTAAACTCCTTTAAGTTATTGAAAACGTTTACAAACAATATTATGCAAATACAAACTTTAATTATCACGAATTTCAAAATTGAAAATGATTACACCTATATAACAGTATTTATTATTCATTTTGAAAAATATTTTGAATGTATGGATGAATCATGCAAACATAAACATTCATTTGCAACAGTATATTTTTAATTCTAAATAACAATTTCTTAATTTTTTTTAACAATTTTTAAAAAAAATTTTTAACAATTTTTAAAATTTTTTTTTAACAAACAATTTAATAATATATTTAATTTTTTAATTTTATAACTTTTAAATTATGCAAACAAATGAATATAAATTTTTAAAAGAAGCCATACCTTTCTTTGACGATCCATAACATTTAAATTGTTTTAATATTGTCATCTTTTGACATTTAACTATCATAAAATTTTAACACACATATTGATCAATAGTAATTAATAATATCATTTGTTTAACATTCTGAATACTCTAATGCCATGTTTTTTAATCCTATTGAACATAGTATTGCTACAAAAAGGAACTAAAAAAAATTAATTGTAATTTAATGTTGGAAAAGATGGAAGAGAATGCAATAGAAGTTTCCCTTTTAAGAAAGGGCACGTAGTTAAAATATTTGAGAAGCATTAAAGTATCACATGTATAAGGTAAAATTACCCCAGCATAACTTCACAGAATACATGCCTAATATATACTTCCCATAGACCCATCAGGATTGTTATATGCATTTTCACTTGTTAATAGAGTTCATGAGAGTGAACATTACATTTCACAAATATAACATCAAACACAGGGACACCCACATAACCAAGTTATATTCTACAGCATAATCAATTATTCAAATCCTATCATCAAAGTATTATTATAATGGACGACTTATATCCGCTTACACAACAACTAAATGGGCTCTACCTCTTCATCTTTCATTAAGTTTCTTATTAACATCCTCGACAAATTTCACCAGAAAATTCCACTTCAATCAATCGAAAAAATGCTCAATCACATTAATAAAAGATTTTATTATAATTCGTTGTTTCCTTTTTTGTTACATCTCTTCAGGTCCATTCTATAATACCTATTCATCCTTTAAGCAACTGAGTAAAAGTGTTTCTTGCATTGACACTCGAGAAGTAGTATCAATTACGACGACACTATCGTACGACATGTAAATGCAGTAAAATTACCCTCTGAATCATTTATCGGCAGACAATCGCCATTCCCGCCTCTGGACTGTTGTAGGTATTTACCTTGTTAAGAAAGGCAGAGGGGGAGAGTGGTGGTAAAAATTATCGGAAGACTCATACATATCTTTACCCTGAAGACTCATACATAACTTTACCTTGAAGACTCATACAAAACTTTATCCTGAAGACTCATACATAATTTTAACTTGACTCATACAAAACTTTACCTTGAAGACTTATGCAAAACTTTACCTTGAAGACTCATGCAAAACTTTACCCTGAAGACTCATGCAAAACTTTACCCTGAAGACTCATACAAAACTTTACCCTGAAGACTCATACATAACTTTACCCTGAACACTCAGACAAAGCTTTACCCTTAAGACTCATACATAACTTTATCTTGAAAGCTAGCATATAACTTTGGGTTTTACAATCTATACCTCGAACTATTTTAAATCTTTAAAAAGAAAAGTATGTGTACCATTTTATTAATATTCTTTATTGATTTGTATGTTCAGAAAATAATTGCTCATATGGTGCTGTTTTATTTATTTATGTTTTATATAAAATTTAATATACATAAATTAAATGAATTTATATACCTTTTTGTAAAAATAACACAGAGACTCAATTGAAAACCTAAAATCAAATCAATAGTAAATAAAAAGCCTAGGTAAAATGGATGGGTCCCATTATGGCATTCTACGATAGAAAACTACTGTAAGTCACGAAAAAGTTGATTCTGTTTCTAGAGCAAAAACATTTGGATGGTTTATATGGGTGCAAGTCACGTATATCAGATATACTTATATGTATAAAAAGAATAAAAGATTTGAAGAAAGCTTATAATGAGAAAAAAATATGTCTACAAAAAACATTATACATCTTGCATTTAAAATAAAATAAAAAAAATGACAATTGTTTTTTAAATATAAAATAAGAAAAATTCTATCATCATCTAAAATGGCAAAGCGCCATGCCATTTCAGATTATAGGAACCATTCTGTTCAAAAAATATTTCCAAAGTTAAGGAAAAAAATTTTTTTTTCCTAGAACAACATTTTTTATGCTAGTACACTAAAAATATATAATTCATTTCATAATAAATATATAATTCATTTTTAGTCCTAAGATTAAAAATTTCAATTAAATGAAATTTTTAAATTCTAAGAAAATTGGAACCAGTGAATGTTCAGGATAAATTTTCTTTCATGGTTAGTCTATGCAGCAATATGCTTACTTCTATTGATTTTTAGAAAAGCAGTAAAATTTTAAAAGCGTTTTGGCATTCAGCCTGATTTTTTTTTCCATGTATCAAGTTCTTCAATCAATCCACCACAAAAATAAGGGCAGAAAACGAAAATATATATAAAGAAATAATATACAAACCAAACATAAACTATGTATAGAAACAGTAAACAAACCAAAAATATGTGTATAAAAATTGTAAACAGGCCAAAAATATTTATATAAAAAATTTTGAACTAAATATTTATTTTTCTTTTATTTGTGTATCTTTAAAATATAAGCACATTTATATTTATTTTTAATACAATATATTTTGCTTTAATTTTTCATATTTTGAATTTTACGTGATATAATGATAATTAATTTTTGGATTAAATTTTTAGATTAACTTTATACAGGGAATTAAGAATTCGAGTGAAAGTAGTGATTTAAATATATTTACTTTAATGTAAAAACAGATAGTTAACCAAAACAAAATTTTGTTTTTCGTGCAAGTTCCTAAATGTGGTAATCGCAAATCGAGTTACTTTTCCCAGGATACTATAAGATTTTGTAAAATATGTTGCACATATATTTCATCGTACAAAATGAAATGTATAACAACCTATGATAAGTCATTCAAATACGCATAGTATATGGACCGCATACAAATTGAAATATATCAATAACAAGTCAATTTATTACTTATAAAAATTAACTACAATTTTTATTGATTTCCCCTATTTATAAGTGAAGTATGTGTGAAAGCGATTTTTAATTCCATAAAATTCAAACGAATTTTTATAAATATTGACATTTTAACTTACTAGAGAAAATGTATATTCTCCAATACTTTGAAAGCTTTAATTGAAGTTTGTATCCTTATATAAAAGATAACAAGGAACTTACTTTAGTGGTAAATAAACTACTTTCTAAATAATACTTGTATCCATCCTACAATAAATTTTATATTTTCTTTTGAAGAATGATGTATCGAAGTTCAATGGAAAGTCTATGACTTGGTTCACCTCTTTATTGAATAGCCTTTTGTTTGGATTAAAATAACTTCTGAAGCCATCGAATGCTTAGTAAGGCCTTTTCTGAAGTAAACTTTGATGGATTACTTTGTATTTTATTATTGCTTCATATCTTAACTATTACGGGGCATTTTAAATGTCCTTTTTAATTAAATACCTGCAAATATGTATCACTTAGTATTTCTGGTTACAGGAAATAAAACATTTTCAGTTTTGATAAATTGTACACAGAAACAAAATCTGTGCAAAATTAATGGTTTTGAATAAGTCGCTTTAAATAATGTAAGCTGAATAAATAAAGTAATAATTTTTCTCAACAATTTGTGTTTATGTTAAAAGTGTCAGCATTTATTTTTAAGTATATTATGGTATTAGCTGTAGTTTAGAAAATAAATTGAAAACCAATACTGTAAATTAAACTGTAATTGAAACCAATGCTGTAAATTAAACTGTAATTGAAACCAATACTGTAACCTGATAGGAATAAAAAAGTCTTTAATAAATGTAATGAAATTTTAATAATTAATAAAAACATTTTGCAAGTTTCGGCACGAAGTAATAAAAAGATAAAAAAAAACTCAAATGTTAACTCCAATATGAAGTGTAATGTTTTTTTATTATTTATGCGGTAACCAATATTGCCCCAGCATTGCTTACATCCATTATATATATATATATATATATATATATATATATATATATATATATATATATATATATATATATATATATATATATATATATATATATAAACTGATATAAACCAATATATAAAACTATAAGTATAAAGTAGTCTGTATAAAACCGAAACAATCATCTGAGGATAGTTATATATTTTTATTTTACATCAGTGAACCATGTTTTATGCTGATGTTTGCCATGCGTCTGTCGATGTGTGATGAGGAAGAGCAGTACCTTTTTGTATAACTTTAGATGCAACTATCTTGCATGTGTATGCCATATGAAAGAAATACCAGAAAATTCCCACCAGATAACCTTATGGCTGATCTGACAATAGAAATCACTATCAACATCGACTCGCCCATTTTAGGCTCTTCAAGCAGGTTCAAACCTAATCAATCCCATGATAGCTGTGACCACTATTCACAAGTTGGAAATATTTAGGAAACTGTACTTAAATATTTCGTTATATGTTTGTAAATTAAGGATCAAACAAAGTATACAAATTTGTTATTGAACTAGTTCTTTACAATAAATATTTTACAAATTACTCTGTTACGAAACTATCCAGATATTTTGTGTATGTTAACTTATTAAAGCATTCAATGAATTCAGTTATAAAAGATATGATCATTTTGTCAAATTAAAAAGTGTTAACATAATTTCCCATATGAATAAATTATTTATATTTTTGTACTTCTGTATTGGAAGAAATTTGTGTTAACCATTGATTGCCATCTGAAGCATATCACTTTTCATTCAATTTTGAAGAACAGTATATTTTGTCCTTACAAAAACTGAATATATATATATATATATATATATACAGTTACTTAGTTAGTTATATATACAGTAAGTTTATATATATATATATATATATGTGTGTGTGTGTGTGTGATTCTGAATATTTTATGCAGAAAGTTATGGTGGCAATAATTTAAATATTTAATAATATTTTAATGGTTAAGAAGTGAAAATAGAAAAATATTCAGGAGATATTGCACGATATCTATTAGCATATAGTATATTAGCATATCGCCAAGATCGAAAGAAATTAATAATAAAATACATTTATTACTTTTTAATATTTTTAAATTTTCTATTATTATTGCGAAATTCAAATTCACCTTTATTATACACATGCTTTAGATTTCTAATTTTGTTATTTGACTTTCATTACAGCATTAATTTCCAATTATAATTCAAGAAAATATATTGTTCCTGAAAGAATGTCTGGTTCTAAAATATTTTGAAATTATAGATTCCATTATGCAGCTAATTTAATTTATCATCATGCAGCTAATGTAATGAGTAAACAAAAATGAAGTACACACACTCATTTCTTCATGATATCAATTAAATATTTATTTTCTTCGTAAATGCTTATCTGTTAACTAATGCATTATATTTTAGATTTCTCAAACGTTTTATTGTTTAAAAATACTCTTTGTAATATATTTGAAAATATTTGTGCAGAAATAAGTATTTAAGAGATTAGAATGAAATATTTTACATAATTAACACTACTTCATACGACTGTTAAAATTTTTATATTTTAAGTGCGATACCATTTTTTTTTATTCTGATACTGTTAATCCTTAAAGCTTCTGAGATTTAAAATAAAATTTAAAAAAAAATTAATTCTGTAGCATATATAAATAACCATAATCTCATAAACCGATCTATCGTACTATACTACACTTAACGATTCACTATTGTTTATTATTCGAGAGATTTAAACTATCACATTATTCACTTTATCATTAAAAATAAACGGCTTTTTTTTATAAACTATGTTAAGCTTTTCCAACAAAAAAAAAATTTTTTTTTTTTTTTGCTAAGTTCGCCAATAAGACATAATCCTTTTATTTTTGCAGGGGAATTATATTTTAGAGAATTAGCATGTGTGCTCTGACAAACATTATATCGTTAAATGCATTACATACTAAAAAAAAAATAATAATAATCCTCGACTTAGATTACATTGCTAGACTTGTAGCTATAATATATGTATATTACCGTATTTAATTTTTTATAAATATCTTATATTATTTAAACATTCTTAAATGAAGAAGGATTCATTAAAATATTTGCTTAACTTCAGTACAAAAAGGTTTTTTAAATACTTCTAAATCTAATCAGACATAAGAACATAAAATCCTTAATTTGCTTTAATAATAAAAAAGGTATCAAAGAAAAATATATTTTATACATGTTGTAAAGAAAGCCAACAATGACACACGGCTTAAGGATAGTCAGTAAATTATTTTCAACACCAAAAAAAAAAAACTGATTAATGTTAACTTAAGCAAATTTCAATAAAAAAATAATTAAAAGATAACTGCATTTTAAATGTCTTCATCAGTATTTTTTTTCTCGCAATTTGCACCAATAAAAAATATATACAATTATTATCATAATACATTTAAAAATGCAGAAAATACATTTGTTGCATTGAAATTAAATTTGAATGCTAATACTTTTAAATTATGGACTTTTGAAAATATTTTAAATGTAAGAAACGTTAATCTCTTAAATATATTTAAAGTTAAGTTTTCAATATTTTCCCGTTTAATTGTAATTTAGAAATTCATATTGAAATAAATTAGACGTACGTAATCTTGAGTACTACTAGAATCTTATAATGGACTAATTACAATGTATATTCTTCGAAAATTTAGGAACTTTATGTAAAGTTAATCGGATTATATTGTAATTAATTAATGCCACAGATTTGTGAAAAATTTATTTAATTTGCATATTTAATGAATTTATGAACTTCAGTGATTGTCTTTTCAAGCTAATTTTAAAGGGGATAAATATTTCAACGCATTTTGTGTATTTGTTATGAATATGAAATTAGATTAATAGTGCTTCGACTAATAAAAATGCATAAGCACTGATGTTTATAATTGGACAAAATTTATAGTGTATCTTTAAAAGTCATCTTATGGTATAAATCTATGAAAATAATCCAATTTTATTTCTGTATCTGCTTTAGAAATGGTATACCAATAAATAATTATCCAATTATTCACACATATTATTCCCTACAAAGATAAATTTTGGGAAATATTAACGAAAATATGTTTTTATAATGATATACCTATTAGATATTAAATTGATTTAATATAATTAATTCAATAAATATGTACGTTTAGAGTGGCTTGTTCATTCAGTCCTCGAACCAAGCTTTTTGTATTAAAGTACAACAAACATTGTCGAACCATAAACTTCTGTTTCATTGCTGGGAAATTCTACAGGCCGGCATATCTTTTTCTTTCGGTTCCAATAGGAGGTTATGAATCTCTCAATTATCCCCAGAGATAATCATTCAAAATTGTGGTAGTCCAATTCCGAAAGCAAGATGCCTCAATGGTTATCCATCGTGGGCAGAACTGAATCTCTTCGTATCTGTCTTTCTAGAGGCAAATGGCTGAGGTTAAAGTATCAGGCAATTAGAAGTAATATATTTTAGTTTAATTTCTGTTGGTATAGTATTCATATAGTCGTAATATTTTAATCTACTGCTTTCAAATGGTTGGCTTGAATTCATTCACAATTAGAGAGAAAAATATATAAGGGTTTCAGCTACCGTGTACAATAGAAAACCAATTACATTTTACCAACATTGTGTCACCAGAATTCAGAATGGACGGTCCCATGAGTAGCATCTGTGTGTTTGCAACTTTTTTCCATTTCTTCCAGATCAACAAATAATTTCCGAATACGAACTTCAAGAAATTCCAGACTTTCGATAACAAATCCTTAGTTCCGAAACATTGCATAAAATGCAGCATGACTTGGGTTTTAAAGCAAAAAATAAGCCGATAAATGTATATTCAAGAAGAAAAAAATTGTCTTTTCTCTTAGCTTTTTCCAGCCATGCCTGTTTAATTAAAATTATTAGGGTTAGGAAACGCTTCAGAAAATGTACTTCCTGAAACTAGAAAACTGAGAACTAAGCACCATTTCAGGAAACCAATAAAAGAAAGAACGGTATATTTTTGTCAAACAAGCACAATCATATTTTTTTTACCTTTCGAAATTTTTCAGGGATTGCTTTACAACTGTAACATCACGCGTCGACCAAATACGCGCCAAAAATCACGTTTCTCTCTTTCCTTCGAAAATATCATTTTTCATATCATGATTTTTCTTTAAAATTTTTATTGTATTTTCTACTTTTTAAGATCTTTTTCTTGGTTAACAAGTGTCAGTCAGTTCAGTGAGAAAGCCAAAAGAATGTGAAGGTAAAATAAACTAATAAGAAAAAGTTCTTCCAAGTCAACTCAAAGACGAAATATACTGTTTTTCTTCTAACAGTTCTTCCAGCTAAGCCTTAAGGTGAAAAGTCAGCATTCCCTGCACCCCTTTAACAAACATCCATTGCAAGACGATATATATATATATATATATATGATTTTTTTTTCTGCCACGTATTTTGTTTTATTTTTCTAACTTTTCCCTTTTCACTTTAATCTTTGCAAAGAAAAGAATAATGCTAAGCCTAACAATGGAAAAGAAAACGCCTACTAGAGCAGTCGGCTTAGACGGGGAAAAAAAAATTTTTTTTCCTTTTTTTTTTTCTTGTTATAGCCAGGATTTCTCCTGTTTTCCTACCCTTGAACCTTGAAATCCAAAAAGGCAAGCTCTTCTCCTATGTCTTCGATACGGATTAGAGTCATATTTGTGATTTCAGTAACTAGCTTTTATAGAAACAGGAAAAGATCAGGCGAGGAAAAAAAATAAAAGATTTAGAGAGCGAATCTAAGATTTTATTACTTAGTTTGTTAAGATTTTTGTTGCTATTTAGCTTGGTAAACATTTATTTAACATCTTTTTAATGGAATATGTGTAGTATTACTACTAAAAAATAAAAAGTGCCCAATACTATACTCTAATTCTATATTTAATCATATTTGGCCTTCCTAATAAGACAATGAGAAATATACCCCTGTCAAAATGTATTGCTCATTATTTATCAAATTAATTGTTTCATTATTATTATGTTGTGATATATAGCTAGCGATTATTTTGAATTGTTTGAATAGTAAGGACAATGATGTATTTCAGTTTTAAAACTGAATTGCTAATTATATACCTCGATTTTTTATTATTAGTTTAAAACAATAAATTTGATAATTTATGAAAATTCAATTCATTAACATTCAATAAAATATTTAGGACCTACAATGTCTCAAATTATTAAATTTATTTTACCATTAGAGTCCTCAATTAAGTAAAAGATTCGAAACCAAATTTGTTTCTTATTTTAAAATTAGGATATTTGCATGGTCTTTAATAATTGTTATTATATTTTGAATCGATAAAATTAAAAATTCACAAGAGAAAAAAATTAATCAAAGAACATATAATTAAAAAAAATGATCAAATATTTTAAATGGATTAACCATCACACAATATTTTTTTTTTACATTTGCATATAGTAGATGAATGGTGCAATGTGTAGTTTTTTAGTCATTAAGAAATTTATATATATATAATGTTGCATGTATAGACCATGTTGCATATGTGTTCCAGCATTATTTAAAAGCTGTAGCCTTTAGAATATTTGTTTTCCTTAAATTTAATGTTGCATTCTAAAAATTCGTAACCAGAGTTACAAAACAAAATTATTATTAATAATCTTTTAATTAAATATAAATCTTTTTTTAAACTCCTATCAGATTTTCCCATCACCAGATGGTGAAAACATTAAAGATTGAATGTTGACATTAGTTAAATTATTGTAAAAAATTATGTATAGTAAAATTTTCAATTCGTTTTCCAAACTATAATGCTAGCTTAAATATAAATGCTTACAGATTTAAGACTAAGAATAGTTAAGAATGAATGATTTTTAATGAGAACAATTTCATCATTAAAGAGGATTTTTTTTAAATTTTAAACCTATAATCCTGCAGTGATGTTTATTTTCAATAACATTTGCATAGCCTAAAAATGCTTTATTTTCTGTAACCGGACAAACTTGTGTCTAACTACTAGTACTAGTAGATGAGTAAATAAACGCATAATATTAGATCTTTGTTGAATTTGAATCATTATGAAACATAAAAATATACAAATAAAAATTATTCTGAGCTACTGGGATTCCATCATATATTGTATTTATTCTTTCACTGCATTCAGTCCCATATAGCAGTGGTATATAATGCCAATACCAAATAAAAATGGTACTCTTACCTTCAAAGCAGGTGGAAACTTCCAAAAATTCATGAATATCAGATCGTGAGATGGACTCCTGTGGTGCAGATTTTCTAGTGTGGTGTGACAATCCACAAGTCTTGAACCTGCGATCAAACGTCACAGATCTGCATATAAATTCCTCAGTTTCGTAACATTGCTGGCGACAGTCTTCGATGGAGTCCCCTTGGGTAATCTTTTCTGTGATCATCAGTCGATACTTCTTGAGAAGTTTTGTATTGCAGAAACCGCGAGGTTCTGAAATCCAGAAATGTGAACTTTAGTAAACATACAAAAGAAAAAAAAAATATTAGATTGAACTTCCCGGAGCATTTTGCGTTAAGAAATTCAAAACAATTATGGTTTAATAATCAAGGTCATTCCTCTGTAGATGAGACACTCAGAGGGTAAAGTCATATTGACACAATATATAGTTGATACTTCCTATTAGTGAAAGTTTATTTTTTGAATCTATAATTATTTATCGGCACTGTCTTGGTTTTCATAGGCCTGCATTGCTATTAAAAAAATGGGTTTAGTTATGTTTATAATATAAACACTTAACATAATATTTTAATAAATAATAATAAAAAAATTTCTAAAATGAAATAAAACAAAAAGTGAACTCAGTTTTTGATTAGAAAAGTAAAATTTTTGCTAAAAAAATATTAAGATGAAATTCTCTATTAATATCATATATGCACTTAAGTCAAACAAAATTACAAACTTAGTTTAGAGAACTGTTTGTTAGTGGTAGAGTATAAGGGTGATTACATGAATTTGAATTACTCTATGAAGCGTTACAAATCCATGTTACTGGTTCCTTCTCTTCGAATCTAAATGAAAAACTAACTGGCTTATGGATTTATGATGCCTTTCCCTAGTATAGACAAAGAAACTCTACTGTTGGATTTTGTTTGTAGGGTTTCACACCAGGCATGGTCTATTTCGGAATTCCAGCTCATCATCCATATAATCACATAGGATTATTTTTCATTTCTTCAATGAGATAAAAATTATTCCAATATAAAAAAATATTCCAAGTTCTTCAAGATACTATTACGCCATAATACAGAATTTTTGTTATAGGTTGTTTATTTACTTGATGTAATCTTAATATTCTTAAGCATTAACTTTCTTAAAATGCTTACTTTATTATATAAACATAAATTATAATTAAATGTTTTATTGTTTGAAATGAATATGCTATAGAACTAAAACTCTGGTTTTTATAGCATATTCGTTCAATCAATAAATAAAAGGAATTTATGTTGTCCGAAAATGTAGGAAAGCTATCTGAAATCAAAACAGCTTTATAAAATATTAGTTTTTAAAATAACAAACAAGAATTGTTTTATTCCTTATTGTTTTGTTAACCTTTTTGTAAAACATTGTAAAGCATAGTTATTGATATGAAGAGATAATTTATTGATATCGCAGAATTTAAATCTTAAATGTATCAAACAATTTTTTAAATATGAAAACTTTCAGTGGGTAACTATTTTAGTTATACAAACCATTTCTATTTTTATTACTTTTTTTAAAGCGGAAATGATTTTTTTAAAATAATATTTTAATTTATATGTTTTTAATAATATATTTTAATCTATACATCAAAGTTCTTTGAAGAAAAGAGAAAATTTGGCAACAGATTTATTTACAGATAAATATTTAAACATACATTATACAAGTGCATTATACATTAAAGAATTAAATTGTAAATAATAATACCCGACTAAAAAATATAGACAAAATTAAATAAGAATCATCCAGTATTGCATGCATAAATTTATTATTAATTTAAATAAATTCTTAACAATAAAATAATCACTTACGCATTTAGTGAAAATTATAAAAGCATGTAGACTTTTTTTCTCACGTTAGCACAAAGATTCTAATATTTAATACTTTAAAATCGTCTTTGACAATATTTAACAATACACGGAGTTCCAATAGTATAAGAAAAAAAAATATAATACCTCTTTTAAATCTATTTTTGGATGTATTTGCTTATATTTATGTACTAAACAGATGAATGTTTAAACAGATTTTACTTACTTTCTAATTTTTAATTAAATAACTTATAACAATAATTGGAATTTTTGGTTTATTAAATCAGTAATTATTTTTTATCTTATAAATTTTATTTTATTTTTGTTTAGTGGAAGTTAATGAAACACTTTTCGGTTTATTTATTAAAATGAATAACCGTAGTTTAATTACTTTAGAAAGAATGACGTGATTTATAAAAACTTTTTCAAAATAATGAATGCAACCATTTTTGAAAATTATAATCTAATAGAATTCTATTTAATGATAACGGTTCAAAAACATTTGATGGCCAAAAGGAAGTATAGAACCTCAATTAAAAATAATAATTCGTATTTAATTATATTTTAAGTTCTAATTATGTAAGAAAGAAAAAAAACATCTAATCGTTATGTTAAAGTTCTAAAGGAAACCCAAATTCCAAACCAATTAGTGAATATTTTTTTTTAAAGTAAAATAATACTTTTATCTAAATATGCTTAGAAATAAATGTTTTCAAATTTGGGATAATTCGTATCAATTTATATTTTCGCTCCACGCTAAATAATTTGGGCGAAATTGTTATTTTTTTTTGGTATTAAAAAAGAAGGTAATACTCAAAACAAATTTACGTGTAGCGCATAATTAATTCAACTCGTTAACACAAAGAATAACAAAGAATCAGAAATATTCTTGTTCTAGTTTCAATGAAAATATTTATGCAAACGGAAATGATGATAAAGTAATTAATTTATTTCTTTACCAATAAAAAGAATTTCGGTTTTGTTTTCATTACTGAAAATTTTCAAAAATAATTAAGTTTTTCAGTTATTAATTCTTATTTCGTATCAAAATTCTTATAAATTTTGCAAATTCTTTTGCTTGAATGCTTTCTTATTCCATCTTGTTTCAGTAATTACTTTAGTGCCTGAGTAATTGAATTTATTTTGTAATTAATTGTGGAATATTGGGTTATATTTTGGTCACGATATGCCTTTTCTTAAAGAAAATATTAATTTTGCTTAGTAATAATTAATTGTGATATATTGGGCTATATTTTGGTCATGATATGCCTTTTTTAAAAGAAAATATTAATTTTGTATAGTAATAATTAATTGTGGAATATTGAGATGTATTTTGGTATACCATTTTTTAAGAAAAATATTAATTTTTCTTAGTAATAATTAATTCTGTAAAATATTAATCTAACACAGTTGAACATTATTAAATATGCGTGCTTTTTTATGGTACAGCAGTGGAATGTAATATATCAATAAAGCATATTATATATAATATTATGTTTAGCATATTCCATTAGAGCATATTATATATGATATTATGTTTAGCATATTCCATTATAGCATATTATATCTAATATATAAATGTATAATATATCCTCGAACATATCAATTCTTCTTCTTATATATGCCACGAATACAACCAAACAGAGGACGACGGGAGGGGAATTGTTTTTCAAATGGACTGTTATTCGTAATTGGCCCTTGCTTGAATGTCTTATGCAAGAAAACCTGGAGAAATTTCCACCATGTAGCCTGACTGTCCATGAAATATGCTTATACTCATTGTCCCAATCATCATCACGTTTCTTATTTCTGATAGTAGTAACTGCACCAGATACGACAGAGTTGATTGTAATTTATTTTCATATTTCTATCTACGTTTATTTTGTGCAGTGCGTTAGTTCCTTGATAATTTTAGTTCAGTGGGCATAATACTAACAACCTTTCTGTGTTAAGGAATATCTTTTAAAAAAGTAGCTTAACAAATGCAAAGTATGTTACCTAAATTCAAAGCTTTCTCCATTCTAAATAGCAGTAGCAAATGAGGTCAGAAACTAAAACTAATTACTTCTGCTTTTAAATAATCATTATTAGTTTTAAGAATTTATAATTAATAAGTTAAAACATATCCCTTTAACAATAAAACCAGAACTATCAGGAGCAATTTAATTTATTCATCAGTATATTGTACAAATTAATGAAATTGTTTTTATTACTTGAAATATCAAAGGTATGAAAAATAAATAGTACTGGATAAAAATTTGTGTGCATAAGCAAAAATAAATTTTAGCATTAATATGGTACTGTTTCTGCTTGGTACTTGACAATACCGTATAGGCAAGTGGTAGTAATGAACAATATCACATCAGTGAGTCCTTGTTTCTTATAATAATTAGGTGTGAAGAAATAGTGCTTTTTGCAAAGCACTTTAAGATAATTTGCCTACAATGGCATGCTACATTGCAAAAAATCTGAAAAACTCTAATAAAACCAGAACTAATTGGAGCGATTTATTTTATTCATCAGTATAATACATAACTTAATGAAATTATTTTTATTATTTACAGTAGCAAATGTATGAAAAACAAAGAGTGATGAATAAAACTTTATGTGCATAAAGAAAAATAAATTTTAGCATTATAAAAACATAATTTTCTAACACGGGACTATTTCTGTTTGGTCCTTGACAATATCGTATAGGTAAGAGGTAGAAATGAACAATATCACATCAGTGAGTCATTGTTTCTTATGATAATTAAGGTAGAGGAAATAGTGCTTTTTGGAAAACAAACGCACTGTTTCAATCAATGTTACTGTTTTTGGTTGGTACTTGACAATGTTGTATAGGTAAGAAGTAGTAGTGAACAATATCACATCAGTGATTCATTGTTTCTTAGGATAATTAGGGGAGATAAAGTAGTGTTTTTTGGAAAAAAATCTAAGATAATTTTCCCACGATAGCATGTCATATTGCAAAAAATCTAAAAAACTCCAATCGGATTGTTTGATTGTTCATACGAGACTAATAATCCAATTGGTAACGAATGTATTCTTTTTAAAAACAGTGACAGCAGTGGATTCCACCATACAAGAAAAGAACATTGTAAAAAATTATGTTAAAAGTTGTTTGAAGAGAATTTAAAAGTTAAAAAGTATATTTAATAAGTCACTTTCTTTTTAAGTAGGATATTTTTATAGTTGACGGCCCTCTCTTTTCATATCATAAAGAGATTTTCTTCTTTCACAGTCAGATAATCTTAAAATTATTCTTTGACGATTAGCAGACAAGCAAATAACACTAACCAACCTTGGAATGTCAAATTAAGTCGTCATTTTTTCTTTCACAGGCAAAGAGAAGTCGTCTTAACGTTATTAGCCATTACTTAAGGATATTGTTAAACTTGTTTGAAAGGCTTTTACTTATACTTATAATGTAGTTAAATCCACCAATGCTTAACAATGTGTATTTAAGAGGGAAGCAAATCAAATTAGCTTAAAGAGTCCGGGAATGTATTAAAGGAATGATTCTTATCAACATTTTAGTTTTCAAAATTTTAGTTTTCTTTTTTTAGCCGACAGAATGCATTTTAATTCTAGTAAAGGCTGTAATTAATATTTTTACTAATTCATTAAAAATTCTAGCAAGATAAAAGAGCTCTTGAAATTTGAAAAGGGAAAAAAAACAAGAAAAATTTTCTGAATATTTATTTCGTTCTTTTTAAATAATTATTAAATAACTTTACGAAATGTTCCTATTTTATTTTTAAACCTTCCTTAAAATTTCTTCTGAAATAGTTACAAAGAATACAATCAGGTTACTTATTTAAATTAAGATAATCATTGTATGCTCTATGGTATAATTAAATTAAATTAACTATATTTGTTTTAATAAATAGAGATTTGAATTAGGATAATTTATTTACTTTTAATAAAAAAAATTTAAAGAAATGTTTAAGAAAAAAATTCGAATTTTAAAAATTATTATAAGTAGTATACAATAATGAAGTTTTATGTTCCATAAAATATATATATACAACAAAAACATAATATAATAAATTTCTATATATTTACTTTCTATAAATTTAATTTAAGATTTTCTATTGGTTTAATTTAACATAACGTTTGATTATATCAATAAAAAATGTATTTTTAAATAAACAAAGCTAGGAATGAAATTAACTGTTTCATTCAAACTTTTTATTTCCATATTAATCAAAAATGACATTAACTTTCAAAAATACTTAAACAGCAATATGAACATTTATTTAAAGTTGATATCATTTCTTTTATCGTTTAATTTTTCAGCACAGGCTAAATTGATGCCAATTTACTATTCTCTACGCTTGCTGAAGAAATTAAGTTAAATCCATCAACTGTATGCTTTTACATTATAATAAGTTAGATATTCTTGCTTTTTGTTAAAATCTGAATTTTTGACGAGAATATGAGATTTCTATTTCTTATGAAAAAGGTATATTCTCTACGAGGTCGTTTAATATTTACAAATCGTCTATAGTTTCAGATTAAAATGATTTGAAATCTTGGATAGAATCATAAAAACTTTTTAGTCTGAATATCTTAAAATAAAAGAATTCTATGAATTTTCCATTTCCAATTAGCCATGTTTCATTTACTTCATTGCTGAAGAAGAAACCAAAAATGCCACACAGAAAATTGAATTTCAAAACTAATATATAAATTAAATTCTACTCACTGGTATAATAAATTCTACTCAATGATATAATTGGTATATAATTAAATTCTACTCAGTGAATTTCCTTATTCTCTAGAAATTCGTAGAACTGTAATAATTATTAAATTGATAATCATGGAACAATCGTAGAATATGACAGCACATCAGTGATGTGAGCAATAAATGAGACAGATAACAAGCCAATATTAAATTTATATTATCCATTATAATTGCAAAAAAGATTTGTGGGAGATACAACTGAAGCCAGTGGCTTCATATAAACCAGAAACATTATAACCAGAAATGAGACATTTCCCCTTATAAATAGAATCATTTTTCTTCGTACTATATATATTTCATTATTTTCTGTAGAAACGTTTTGAAGAATGATAGTTCTTAAATAAATCACTTTTTCCATTCATCAGAGCTGTTCAAATGCATTTATTAACAATACAGCAAATTTCTCAGCATCTCGGTTGTATTCTTAACAGCTTTGTTTAGAAAAAAAAATTGCAATTTTCTGTATTTGGTCCTAGATATTAATGTTCTTTTTTTTTTAGTTGACTGGTATCTAGCTATCAGAATATATATAAATAGATAATAAATCATTTTCTTTGGCATTTCTACGACATCCATTTATAACAGAAGTGTAATTTCCTAATGAAATAAATTGCAATTTCTTAACTGAAAAAAAATATGTCATATTTGGGAATTGAAATGGATTCTTCGTGTTGCTATGAGCCAAGATAGTTTGTTATAGACACATATTTCATAACAAGCTAATTGAAAATATATTTAAAGAAGATTATTTAATATTTCTTTTTTTTTTTTTTTTTTTTTTTTGTAAATGTTTTAAAACTCAACTTATTGTCTTAAATTTAAATTATCAGTGATCTTTTTTATGTATTTAACTTAAATAAAATATAATCTAATAAATTATTATTCATTATAAATAATTTTAAGTACCTAATTTATTCTTAATTTTTGTCACAAACTGATATTTGACAATGAATTAATAATATTTTATGTTGATCAATCTTTTGACGATTAAATTTAAAAAAAATGTAAACAATTCATTCAGGTACTGAATTTAAGTTTCAATTATCTAAAATTTAAGTCTATTAATATTTTTTTCCAATGCAGAACATAATAAAGTGGGCGATGGTAGATAAGTATTTTTAATTATTTCGATTTCCTATTAAATTTTAAGTTTTATTTCTTTTTAAATGGAAATTGGTAAAAATATAAATTATGCTATTGTATTACAGTCGTCTTCCAATATTTTAAACTTAAAATTAATTATATATTTCCATTCTGTGTTCCAATTTATTTTTACCCTTGGGCATATGTACTATACTTAGTCTTTCGGATGATAACTTACAAAAAAGAATCAAATTAATAAAATATTTTCTAATCAAGCAAAATGGAAATATTTAATTACACTCAGCAATTTATTTATTTTACATTAAATTTTTTTCTATTTGCTTACTTTTTTCAAAACAATTTTAATTTCTGCTGAATTGGAGCGCTTTTATTCTTAATTCTCAAGGTTTTGCTGCATATACTTTGATTTCTCAAATTTCATAGATGCTTATTTTCATTGGCATAAGAATTGTCTTAACATAACTCGTTAAAAAAAAGAAAGACATTTCAATTATTTAAAATTTTAAAAAGTTTCATTATGAAGTGATAGCCAGAAAAATACCGATGAAATCTTTTGAAGTTTCTTGTATAATCTCCAAAAACTGTTCATCAAAAGATAAAATGGAGGAGAAAAATTTATTTCATTTACATGCGCTTCTAGATTGAAATATTGACTATTATAAACTAAATAGATATAAAATACCCGAATGATACTATAATATAATGATATTAATGTAACATCATTTTACATTTGAAATGCATTTTCTTGATCTTAACGATCAACACGTTTGTTTCACAGTTTTTAAATTTCTATGATTTTCGCATAGAAAATGATATACACTAACGGAAAAAAAATTCCAACTCCAAGAAAAAATTATTGTAGAGTAATGAAATTCGAACAATTAATTTGTCTAGTTAACATTCTTAATTGACTAAATTTTAAAGATCACAGGTTAATTTAAGATCAAGAAAATGCATTTCAAATGTAAAATGATGTTACATTAATAGCCGATGTAACCTCCAGAATCTTGAATGCAAGCCTGCAAATGTTCATGCATTGTGTCATACAGGTGACGAATGCCATTTTGTGGTATGGAGTTCAATGCTTGTTATGCTTGTTTTGTCAATACTAGGACGGTCAGTGCTGGCTGCGGATGATGCTGGAGTGGTCGTCCTATAATATCCCATACGTGCTGAATTAAAAACAGATATGCTGATCTCGTAGGCCAAGGTAACATTTTGACACTCTGTAGATCACGCTGCGGTATGAGGGCGAGCGTTATTCTGTTGGACAACTCCCCCTTTAATGACGTTCATGAATGGCAGCACTACAGATTGAATTACCAGAGTGACGTACAAATTTGCAGTCAGTGTGTTTGGTGAGAGTGCTCCTGCTGTCATAAGAAATTGCTCCCCAAACCATGATTCCAGGTGTAGGTCCAGTGTGTCTAGGCCGCAGACAGTCTGGTTGCACGCGTTCCCCTGACCTCCTTCTAACCGATACACGGCCATCACTGGCACCAAGGCAGAACCTGCTTTCATCCGAAAATACAACAGACCTCCACTCCGTCCTCTAATAAGCTCTGTCTTGACACTGGTATTGCGAAAGTTAATGACTTGGAGTCAGTGGAATGCACGCTACAGGACGCCTGGCTCGAAGCTGTTCTTGAAGTAACCGATTTCTAAGAGTCCGTTGTGTCACTGTGGTACCAACTGCAGCTCGAATTTCTGTCGCAGACGCAGTACGATGCGCAACAGCTGTACGCCGAATACGGCGGTCTCTGTTGTGCCACATGGCCACCCGGAACCCGGTCTTCTTGAGGCAGTACCATCCCTTGACCACTGCTAACAACAATCATGTACACATCGTGGAAACATTCCGGCCAAGTCTTTCTGCAATATCGCTGAAAGAAAATCCCCCTTCTCGTAGCCCTATTATACGCCCTCGTTCAAAACCGGTGAGCTGTTGATAATGGCTTCTTCGTCTTCTTAAAGGCATTCTTGATTAACACCAACTCAATACTTCAAATTTCAAAGCTCAATAACGCTCACGAATTTTACAGCACGCGTTTAAAGCAAACCTGATTTGCATGGTCCGAGTGGCGCTGCTTATGCGAAAAGCGCGAAAATTGAATCGATTTCATCTTTCAGATGTATAAACACGCCTATCAAATTTCGTTTATCTAACGCCAGTCTTTCTTGATGTTGGTATTTTTTTCCGTCAGTGTATTATTAGTAATATAGTTAATTGAGTAAATGTCTTTTGAATCATGTTTTAAAAACTTATTACAATAAAGAAGTATTGAAACTTTATACTAGCATAAATAAAAGTAGCTTTTTTTTTCTAAATATGATACTCTTAAAAAAAACAGAAATTGAAATTCAACGAACTACTTAGAATTATTATGGAGTTGCTGGGTACCGTTTTCCTCAGAATCATTAATATTTTTTTATATCTTTATCTCATCTCTGATTATTTTTTATTTATTTCTAGGTGATCTCAGTAACAGCCAGCAGAAAAAAAGACACGAGGGAAAACACTGAGATTGTTTATGATGTTGATAAATATCTGCTTCTGCTGCTGAAGAAATTTTATGCTTGTTTTGACTTTTGCCGAACAATAAAAGAAAATTGCTTTATTCAATTGATAAAAGGGCAATGTGATCTCTTCCAACCGGTCTAAGTCAGAACTGTTGCTTGAATAGCATTTTTACATAAGCAAATGATTTGATGCTGAGGGAATATGACACATTTTTTGTACGCGGTAAATTTCTATCTAAAAGTGAAAGCCAATTTATAAACAGAAATGCGTTTATGCAATAAAAATAATAAAGAATTAAGAAACGGTTTAATTTTCTGGGACAAAATTGTTTTAATGTTTTGACTTATATTAAGAATCAATAAATAAATTTTCTTTAATTAATTTACAGTAATTTTTAAAAAAATCACTATTTTTTAAAAAAAGTTGTAATGTAGTTGTATTAGAATTATCTTGTATCAGTTAAGTTTTATAATTTGCAACTAATTCACATAAAAATTTCGTTACAACGTTTCTTTAGTAAATATGATAATTTACAGATTTTTCTTTGTGAAATTGCTTCATTTGTCAAGTTTTGAAAATTAGTTGTATAATTTGTATAATATCTGATTATCTTGCAAATATTTGGATGTCAGATATTATTAGATCTACACTTAGAGTGTGTCTATTCATTAGAAATTATAGTTATCATTTTGAAATGCAGTAATAATAAAATTCCATCGACAAATACTCGAGGAGACTCGAGCTACTGTGACAATGTGTGTAAAAACATCTCGCATCGATTGTCAGGCTTCCTGGTTGGAGTTTACGAGTTTTTATTCATGACACTCAATTGTGGGGCAGTTACCGTAATAATCCCTCTCCTCATCAAGCATCGGTGGGTTGTCCGTGAGATACATAAGTGGTACGTTAGGCCCACTGATGTTTACCAAAAAAAAACCACCATGTCTCATATACACTCAAGAGCCCAAACATTATGACCACCTGTCAATAACGAGTTGGCCCATCTTCGGCGAGCAACACAGCTTCAACCCGCCTTGGCATGGATGCCACAAGTCCTTGGTAGATGGCCGGAGAGAGATTGTACCAGATGTTTAAGCAACGGTCACGGAAATCCGAGATATTGCGGATTGGTGGTCTTTGAACTCTGAGCTGCCGTCCCAGGACATCCGAAATGTGTTCTATCGGATTCAGATATGGTGAGTTAGGCGGCCAGGACATTAACTGGAATGCAGCCTCATGTTCCTGGAACCACTCCAACACAATTTCAGCCTTGTGACAAGGGGCGTTGTCCTGTTGGAACATTCCATTTTCAGCTGAAAAAACAGAGGCCATGTAAGGGTGCAACTGGACCGCAATGATGTTCAGATACCCTGTAGCATTCATGGTCTGCTCTACGACAACCACGGGTTCCAGAGAGGCCCAAGAGAATGTCCCCCAAACCATAATACCGCCACCACCGGCCTGTGTATGACATACTGTACATTGAGGGAGCAACTGTTCGCCTGGAAGACGGCGTATCCTGACACGGTCATCGGCGTGATGAATGACAAACCGTGATTCATCTGACCAGGCAACTCTCTCCCACTGATCCATGGACCAGTCACGATGTTCCCGGCCCCAGCGCAGGCGCAGTTGTCGATTACGCTTGGTCAGCAAAGGCATACGAGTGGGACGTTTACTGCGTAGCCCCATATCCAACAGTGTCCGCTGAAGTGTGCTCCGATGCTATTCTACTTGGCCCTGCATTGTATTGGGCTGTCAGCTGATTCACTGTCTGGCTCCAGTTTTGCGTCACCATGCGAGACAGTCCCCGACGTCCTTTTTCTTTGATAGCGTGTGGACGTCCAACACCATGTCGTCTACTGCTGGTGTCACCGTCATTCATCCACTTTGCATAAGTACTAACAACTGTAGATCGCGAACAACCCACGAGTCGTGCAGTTTCGGAAATACTTGTTCCGAGCCTTCGAGCCATTACAATCTGGCCTCTATCAAAGTCGCTTAGATCCACAGCCTTTCCCATCACACACATAAGTAAGTGAAAGAATGATTCTTCAGACTCTTCAGCAGCAGTTAAATAAATACCACTTCCACCTGATCACGTGTCTTCTACGTCATCCAGGTGAGTTCATTCCAAAATGTAGGGGTGGTCATAATGTTTTGGCTCTTGAGTGTATAATTCTCCAAAATAGTAGGAAATTGTAATGCATATAATATATTTTATGGATCAAAACGATTTGTTGAAATATGTGCTTAATCACCCTATATTGGGGAATCAGAGAGAATATAATAATTAATTTGAAAAGGTTATAATTTGAATAGAAATTAATTCAGGATTTCATCCTTTTATTTAAAATTATAAAATTGGTATGAATGCTACACTTTTTATTTTGAATTTTGTGACTTGCATTAATGCAGCTTCCTATGTATATATATATATATATATATCCCTATGTATATATATATATATATATATATCCCTATGTATATATATATATATACAAGTCCATGAATCCATGTAGTCATAGAGTGAAGAAAATACAGCTTCTCTTTGTCATTTACCTTTTGACACAAAAGCACGAGACACTCAAAGGGAGCAGTCTGACTTTACTCCACCCGGGTATAACCCTGGGCATTGGATAAAAATTTCAGACGCCTTTCACGACTTGCATGGACTACAGTGGGCTATTCTAACCGTGGGCTATATATATATATATATATTAAGCTTGACAAAACCTATTATACGTTACAAATTTTGTAATTTTATTGATCTGGGCTCATTAAAAAATTTTATAAGTTTATTATTTACTTCATTTTGTTTCATATAAATAAGGATTCTACCTACTGATATTTTACATATAGCAATATATAAAATATAAGAATTGCTATCAAAATGCTTACCAATCTGTAATAAAGGTTGGATTGAGACTAATATAGGCTCTGCCCCATAAATATTTTATTATAAATTACACGGGGCGAACTTCATCTTCAAAACGCATACATACAAAATAAAACTTTTTAAAAAATCATGGAATTTGAATCATAGATTTGATTTCAAAGTTTTTTTCATGTCAGCAAGTCCTTGCCATTGAATATCTTTCATGCAAATTGTTCAAAAACGAAAAGAGATTTCACTTAAACCATAACTATAAATTATGACAGCAACAGAAATTACGTGGATACGTGGGAGCGCACTTTTCTAAGGTTTTTCGGTGGGTGTGGGAGGTATCAGATGTAGATTTGAATATCTTTATAGGTGGGGCTCTTATTTTATTTATTTTTTTTATAAAAAAGGAAAAAAACTGGTAGTAGTGGTTTCGATTTGAGAAAGTAATTCTGCAGGCTGATGAAGTTAATTTTGAAAATTCGAATGCTGTTTTTTTTTTATTTATTTTTTTTTTCCATTATGGATCAAAGCAATGTCGTTTTAAAAATGGAATAAGTATTTTTATTCATGTCCACAATTCTTGCCTTTGAATAACTTTCATAAAAATTGTTCAAAGACGAAAAGAGATTTCCCTTAAACCATCAATATAAATTATGACAGCAACTGAAATTACGTTAAATAAAAGTCAGTTACATTTTTGAAGTATACATGTATAAAAATTTCCAATTTCCCATTATCCGAGAACTCATGCTACTGTACCACTTGCAAACACAGCGGAATTGAGTTATATATATGATTCCAAGGATGAAATGAAAACCGATTACATCTCTATCATCCATTTCAATCCAAAACCTTTAAGCGATTACAGATCACCATTGTCCAAAACTTACACTACCGAATGCACACACACACAACAGAAAATTTGAAATCTATTCAACACTCTATTCCGTATTCAATCGCAACTTTGCACTGAAAGACTCATGCCATTGTAACCCTTTTCTCCAAAGAGTCTATAGGAGATGGATTTTTATTGCTGAGCAATTTAAAGATGTGCTTCTCCTCCTTTTTGTTGGTGCTCTCTTCCACTTTGTCTGAGGTTTTTCTCTCCCTTTTCGAGCGATACTTTATGGGAAAGATAGTGAGGACCATTTGCAAAGAAACACGTTTATTTTTATATTTATTTATTTGTTCTTCTTTTTGCTTCCTTCTTCAACCGTTTTGTCCCCCAGAATCGCTGGCCTTTGTTTGCGCTAAATGCGTTTCTGTAAGGGGTGTTTTTCTGAGTTTTTTTTTTTTTTTTTTTTAATTTTTATTTTTTGGCCTTTTTCCGGAGGGAAGTGAAATGCTTGAAAAACTATTGTGCGATGTATGTGACTTGCAATCGTTTTTTATACGTGGGAGCGCACTTTTCTAAGGTTTTTCGGTGGGTGTGGGAGGCATCAGATGTAGATTTGAATATCTTTATCGGTGGTGCTCTTATTTTTATGTAAAAAAGGGAAAAAGTGGTAGTAGTGGTTTCGATTTGAGAAAGTATTTCTGCAGGCTGATGAAGTTAATTTTGGGAATACGAATACTTTTGGTTTTTTTTTTCTTTTTCATTATTATGGATCAAAAGAATGTCGTTTTAAAAATTGAAAAAGTAATGTCTATTTTATCATTAGCTGTTCGCTGACAATGTTATATAGAAAGAAAAATATTTTTCTATACTTTTATAACTTTTGACTTACTGTAGTTCTGTATTATTAAAAAATAATTCTGTGATTAAACTGTTTTATTTAATTGTTCAAATAGGGATTTTCTAATAGGATAGCAAAATTTTATTCATGGCAGCAATTCCTTGCCTTTGAATATCTTTCATACCAATTGTTCAATGACGAAAAGAGATTTCACTTAAGACATAACTATAAATTATCACAGCAACTGAAATTACATTAAACAAAAATCAGTTACATTTTTCAAGTATACATGCATAAAAATTTCCCATTTTCCATTATCCGAGAACTCATGCTACTGCACCACTTGAAAGCACAGCGGCACTGAGTTATATATATGATTCCAAGGATGAAATGAAAACCGATTACATCTCTATCATCCATTCCAATCCAAACCTTTAAGCGATGACAGATCACCATTGTCCAAAACTCTCACTACCAAATGCACAACACAACAGAAAATTTGAAATCTATTCAACACTCTATTCCGTATTCAATCGCAACTCTGCACTGAAAGACTCACGCCATTGTAATCCTTTTCTCCAAAGAGTCTATAGGAGATGGATTTTTATTGCTGAGCAATTTAAAGATGCGCTTCTTCTCCTTTTTGTTGGTGCTCTCTTCCACTTTGCCTGAGGTTTTTCTCTCCCTTTTCGAGCGATACTTTATGGGAAAGATAGTGAGGACCATTTGCAAGAAACACGTTTATTTTTATATTTATTTATTTGTTCTTCTTTTTGCTTGCTTCCTTCAACCGTTTTGTCCCCCAGAATCGCTGGCTTTTGTTTGCGCTAAATGCGTTTCTGTAAGGGGTGTTTTTCTGAGTTTTTTTTTTTTTTTTTAATTTTTATTTTTTAGCTTTTCCCGGAGGGAAGTGAAATGCTTGAAAAACTATTGTGCGATGTATGTGACTTGCAATCGTTTTTAATACGGGGAAGCGCATTTTTCTAAGGTTTTTCGGTGGGTGTGGGAGGTATCAGATGTAGATTTGAATATCTTTATCGGTGGTGCTGCTTTTTTTTTCTTTTTTTTATATATAAAAATGGGAAAAACTGATAGTAGTGGTATCGATATGAGAAAGTATTTCTGCAGGCTGATGAAGTTAATTTTGGACTTCGAATGCTGTTGGTTTTTTTTTATTATGTATCAAAGCAACGTCGTGTTCAAAATGGAATAAGTAATGGTTATTTTATTATTTAGCTGTTCGCTGAACAAATGTTATACAGAAAGAAAAATATTTTTCTATACTTTTTTAACTTTTGACTTACTATAATTCTGTATTATTAAACAATAATTCTGCAATTAAACTGTTTTATTTAATTGTTAAAATAGGGATTTAAAATTAGGATAGCAAAATTGTATTCATGACAGCAATTCTTTGCCTTTTAATAACTTTCATACAAATTGTTTAAAGATGAAAAGAGATCTCACTTAAACCATACCTATAAATTATGTCAGCAACTGAAATTACAATAAACAAATATCAGTTACATTTTTGAAGTACACATGCATAAAAATTTCCATTTTCCCATTATCCGAGAACCCATGCTACTCTACCACTTTAAAGCACAGCGGCATTGAGTCATATATATGATTCCAAGGATGAAATGAAAACCGATTACATCTCTATCATCCATTTCAACCCAAAACCTTTAAGCGATGACAGATCACCATTGTCCAAAACTTACACTACCAAATGCACACACACACACAACAGAAAATTTGAAATCTATTCAACACTCTATTCCGTATTCAATCGCAACTGTGCATTGAAAGACTCACGCCATTCTAACCCTTTTCTCCAAAAGAGTCTATAGGAGATAGATTTTTATTGCTGAGCAATTTAAAGATGTGCTTCTCCTCCTTTTTGTTGGTGCTCTCTTCCACTTTGCCTGAGGTTTTTCTCTCCCTTTTCGAGCGATACTTTATGGGAAAGATAGTGAGGACCATTTGCAAAGAAACACGTTTATTTTTATATTTATTTATTTGTTTGTTCTTTTTGCTTCCTTCTTCACCGTTTTGTCCCCCAGAATCGCTGGCTTTTGTTTGCGCTAAATGCGTTTCTGTAAGGGGTGTTTTTCTTTAATTTTTATTTTTTGGCTTTTCCCGGAGGGAAGTGAAATGCTTGAAAAACTATTGTGCGATGTATGTGATTTGCAATCGTTTTTAATATGTGGGAGCGCACTTTTCTAAGGTTTTCTGGTGGGTGTGGGAGGTATCAGATGTAGATTTGAATATCTTTATCGGTGGTGCTCTTTTCTTTTTTTTTTATAAAAAAGGAAGAAACTGGTGATAGTGGTTTCGATTCGAGAAAGTATTTCTGCCGGCTGATGAAGTTAATTTTGGAATTCGAATGTTTTTGGATTTTTTTTATTATGGATCAAAGCAATGTCGTTTTAAAAATGTAATAAGTAATGGTTATTTTATCATTTTGCTGTTCGCTTACAGTATTATAAAGAAAGAAAAATATTTTTCTATACTTTTATGATTTACTATATTTCTGTATGATTAAAAACATTAATGCATAAAAAAAATTAATAAATGCATCAAACTTCACAGGAGAACAGCTGACTATTCAAAAGGCACTTGAGACACTATCTGAGTCAAGCTCCATCACAACAAATGAATTGAATGATTATCTTCACTGACTCAAAGTCTGCCTCACAGGCTCTTAGTAAAGGTTTCTCAAGTATGATCTTGAACATTATACCTCTTTTAGAACAAATCCACTGCTTATATAAAATGTATATCCTACAATAGATCCCTGGTCATGTGGGTTTGGAATTTAAGGAAATTATAAATTGCAAAGAATGCAAGAACTATGGATCAGATTGCCATACCTACTTCCTTTGCAGATGCAAATGCTTTAGCAAAACCTAAACTTATGATTCCTTTTAAGATCAAAACTAAATACCACAATACAGAACTAAATGCCGATAGTAAAACAGCTACTATTCTCACAAGATTAAGAACAAAGCACCACAAAAATATGAACGTTTCTGCTAACGGCTTTACCAAATATGTAACATGCCCTGATGCTGTCATGATGTCTTTGATCGCCCAACTGTTGCAGCCGCCATACATTGTCTACACCATCCCTCGAAAGAGGATTTATAGTCTGAGTTGGCAATCAGCATAGCCAATATTATTTAATAGCCCAACGATATTTGATATTTTTGTATTCTTCAGGGAATAAGACAACAACATCAATAATAAATGCATTTTAAAAGCACTATAATGTAAGGGTAAGACTAGTATTTTAAAAGAGTAATTTAAACTCATAATTTTATGATTATTAAAAAATATAGCTTCTTGAGTTTTTAGCGTTTAGCGTTTTCAGAGTTACATTATCGTTTTCAATTTCTTTTTCTATTGGCAATTTCTTTAAGTTGAATAGAATAAAGAGAAACATTCACCAATGGTTTGAAATGTTATTACACAAACGTTTAAATATGATATTAGTAAAAGTATTTTGTAGATTTCATTTCTATTTAAGGCAGAATATTAATATAACATTGCTTTTAAGGGTATGTATGTAAGTTATAATTTTATTAATTTGGATATTACATTTACTTCCAAGTCTTATTTTAAATTTCTGGCTTGGACATTTTTTTTTCCTATTATGATTAAAAAGTCGAAAACACGGCCTGGACGTTTAGCCCTAAAGATTCTTCTCACGTGTTTCAGTTTAGTATGAGTTTCGAAGTATTACACAAATCAAAGTATATTATAGGTCATAGGTTTGGAAACATGAATAATGCATGCTATTTTCTCTCCCATCTGCTAGCTAATTTACGATGCCCTCTGAACTACGTTCTCAGCAACCTTATTCTGCTACTGATTACTGCGAATTACTCACAAATTTTGAATCGGATCAAGCAGAATGCTAGTAGAAATTTGAGGAGGCAAAGTAAAGGTATTTTAAAAATAACTTATGAAACGATTTTACTTATTATTGTCCATTAAATCCCTTATTGGAATATGAAACATGGAAATTACTTAATAGCAAGTTTTTTGTATTATTTTTAAATCTTATTCACTTAGAGCTAGTATAAGGATTGAGAAAGATGTGTAAATTTGGATTTAATTTTTAATCTAAATGTTCACCCTTAATTTTATTTATAATTTTTAATTAGCCATTATTCAAAAAGTATGTTTACAAATTTTTTACTTTTAAAATGTTTTATTTTAAATAGATATTAAAAAGTAATTTATAAGTTACAAATCTGAAATACCAAATAAATCCCACATATCACATTTAATCCCACATATCAAATATTATAGTTATCAAAAGCATGGCAAAAGCTACGCCATGCAAATTTAAATATTTATGTATTTAACCCTCTATTTGGCGACTCTTAACGAAATGCTACTGTATAATCACCTTCTTTCTTACAATTTTAAAAATTTCATATAATAAATTAACATTTTTCAAATAAAATGAATTGACATCAACATAAAATTTAACGGTTATTTAAAATATTAACTATACATTAGATAATAATCAAAATCATTTTATTATCTACAAAAAAATACACAAGTTTTGTAAATATCTTTGTTCAATATTTAATGGAGATACTTTTTTCATTATCCTTTGAGAAGATAGCACAAAATATGAAGTTTATAATACTATAATAATAAGAAAACACTGAAGAATTCGAAAATGTTTTCATAGAAAGCATTAAATTTCAAATAGAGATTCAATAATATTTCACTTCAAATATATAGCTGCATATAAGCTTATTATAAGTGAGTAAACGACATAGTAACAAATGGTTTTATGCATAAAAATGCATATTCTACTTAAAAGCAAATACAAAACAAAAGTGACAAATAATGCGTTAAAAAATCGTGTTTAAAACACTATCATTTCAAAAAATTCTTCTTCCATTTAATATTTAATCAGAAAAAAAGTACTCAAATCGATGCAATTGTTATGCACTAAAACTTAAATTCAGGTCTGCTGTTACACTACCCCCAGAAAAATTTTCCAGATAAACTCGATAAGAAGTTTTTCAATTTATGGTATGTAAAAAGTAAAAGAAGATATATTATATTTTTGATATAAGCGAGGGGGTAATAAAGAAAAACCTTACCTTCAATACAATTGTTTTCGAAATAATCCACAACAAATCTGGAATTGCTGACGGCTACTCCTTTCTCGGTGGAAGAGAATCTGTTGTAAGGACTGAGGCGACATTCACTCAGCTGGTAATTGAATTCTGCTGAAAGGCATTTGAACTGCTTATGATTGAGACATGCTTCTTGGCACTCCTCCTTCGTATTGGCCTCCACCAAGACCTTCTCGTGATCGATTCCGACCAATTCTTTGTTGCGAATGCGCTCGAAAGACCAATCTCGTTTGCATTGGATATCTAAATGAAAAATAAATAAATAAACGAATTTCATGAAAATATAGATATATCTTGAGTTATATAACATTTAAACTATTAAAAATTATAGTTAAATAATTTCTTGATACTAAGTAATTAATCAATTATTGAATGAGGGTGAAAAAAGTATTTTCTCGTATTCTTTCAGTTGGGTTAAGTTTTTTCATCATAATTTATATGTGAGACACATTGAAAATGGTAACTCATATTAGGAAAAGAACATGATTTTATAACTTCTATTCATTTTACTGTTAAAGCAATTCAGTTTTTTTACTAAAACTTTTAATAGATTCAAAAGCAGACATATTTTAAATCATAAATATCTCATTGTAAAAATAAATTAACTAACACCTCTTTTAAAACCTATAGTCATTTAATATTTAGACAAATATTAGTATTTAGACAATTATTGTTGTAGAAAAATAATAATGTAAGATTAAAGAAGTAATTAAAGTAACTTATTTTCTGAATTAAATAAATCAGTTAATGTAATATTATTCTTTTAGAAGATTTAGTTGCAATCATAAAAATGATCAATGCATTCTCTAATAGTCTTAGTGAATAAAATGGTAATACTTTTTCAGCATATGTATAAAAATAATTCCTTTACATGTCTATTATGAGAAACATAACCCAATTTTCTTTGCTAGTAGAGAATTCTCTTTATCAAATGAAAAGGAAAGTAAGATACAAATAAAGCTTTTAATACAAAATGAACGTTTTATACGATTCGATGTTCAAATAGATTCTACATACGACTAAACTGACATGTACAATAAGAATAATAAATAAATATAAAAAATAATTAAGTACTAATTTAAATAGAATTAATAAATTTTTAATGATATATTTGAAATATTAAATTTCGAAAAAATTTCAGCATGCTCTTTATAATAAAAATTTATTAATTGCAGCTTTTATTTTATATTTTGTGTAGGTTATTATCATGTATGAAATGAATATTTTTTTTTTTTTTGCATCAGCGTAAAAAAATAAATATAATAACTCAAAAACGCTTTTACATTTTAACTAATTTTCGGTAATCGATAAAAATCTTATTTAATTTTTTTTAATCTTTAATAACATTAGGTGAGGAATAGTTTCTACGGTTAAAATATTAAGACGCAGACAAACATGTAAAAAAAGGTTAGCAGTAAAAAGTCACTTCGTAAAATTTCTATATCAAACACGAAGAAACGAATTTAAAAGACTAGAAAACCCAGTCATAATTCCATCCAAGAAGAAGCAGCAGATTGCCTTCAAGCGATAAAGATGAATATCACGGTTAAAGTTAAAAAAAATATGAAATCCAATTATCAGAACTTCTAATTTTATCATCGTGCATAAATTCGTTATTTCTTGCAAAATTTTTTCTCTGTATGCTTGAAAGATTTGTGTTCTTTTCTTGTTCAACTAAAAAAAAATATCTTCTCAACTCGTTCAAAAATTAAATTTTTCCATTCCCCTAATATAATAATAAACACTTTATGGTCTACTCTTTTAGTATAAAAACAACATTGAAAGAAGAGTTAAATTGATTTACTGCAAATTGTTGCTTTGAAATAATATAAAGTAAAGGAAATTATTATAAAGTAAAGTGTGTATTGGTAGAAAAAGAAACAAAATGTAAGTGAATATCAAATTTAATTGAACATAATTTAATCCAAAGATTTTTGAAAGCTTTAAGGTAAGATGGCTCGAGTAAAGAAACAGTGGTGAGGATTCGGCTTGAAAAGAAATGGCGAAAGTTAAATAAAATCCTAAAATTTAAATAATAATGGCGCATATTTATTTAAGTTCTAGAATTTTGGAAGTTGCTTAAAATGAGTTGAGGCTTGAGCTAAAAATTAAAGAAAATGTTTTATTTTGTAGCAAGTTAATACTGACGCATTATACAATATACGTTCTGTGTAAAAATTGTATTTAATTTATAATTTAAAGCGCGTAAAAGATATTATAAATTTTTTTATAAGTTGGTGTCACCTTATTATGCTACTATGCTGAATTTGAATGCGATTTGTTACTCAGTGTGTTGGCATCAGTTATTTTTGTAATCATCGCGATTTTTAAAATTTGAAAAATTAAACAAAGAGTTTGCCTTACATTTTGAATTACAAACAAAATTCCCTGTGCTGAATCGCTCAGAATGTTGCAGAACATATATGATGAATCATGCATGCCGAAAACATAAACACGTGAATGGTATAAGACATTCAAAGTAGTCTGATTCGTGGTAATTGAATTTCGTCGTTCTGATTGACTTTCACTTACTAAGATAGTCGAAAACATCTACAAAATCAAGAAATTGGTAATCAAGATCATCATATGAATCTTCAAGAGTTGATTCAATGTGTTAATGTATTTTTTTAAGTCCTTTGATAACTTCTGATTATTATTTTGGATGAAAAACATCACCACACATTGTTTCTCAAAGATCTCAACTTTGTCCGATAAAAGCATAGAACCAAGTGACTAGAACTAACTGAAATATTCACAATCGTGTCTATTAATCAACTAACTCCCCGGCATAACCGTCCGTGGCAGTCTGCCTATTAGCAGATTCCGAAACAGAAAATATTTTCTTTTTACGGGGCAGGATTGTCAGCCTCTACGTCTAACGCTCTATAGTCGTATTAGAGAGGTTGACCTGGTGGCCGGCACTCGGTACCACAGGTTACGGGTTCGAGTCTCTGCCATGTCATGGATTTTTGTAGTGGTTCGGAATCCATTTTAAACCGTAGGTCCCGTCTCATATGACCGTAGAGCGTCGCAGAACCCAATCAGACTTTCTCACCCACACCATTCACAAACTCTTAAGGGGCAACTCAGCCCTAGGCACAGTGATGTGGTGTGGTGTAGTAATCATGTTAGTGAGGGCCCCACGTGGATTTAAAGTGGAATCCGAACCACTACAAACATGGGCATGGCAGGGGACTCAGCCACCAGCCCCCAGTGGTTAGTTTCCTTTAATGATTTTTTTACTGTTTGAAGTGTCTTCAAGTGTCTGAGATAAATACAATGCAATACAAATACATAACAAATAAAAAATATATAAAACTGGAGATCCCAATTACAATAAATTACAAAATTTCTTGTTCTATAAAAAAATGTCATTTAAAAAATCTTATTTTAAAGAATATTTGTTATAAAATATAAATTTTAGCAATATTAGTGGGAAAATCTATTGAAATCCCATTGGCAGAACTTAAATCGACTACATTGTATTATTAAGCTTTGAAGTTTTCGTAACATAAATTGTATAACATATTGAATTATATAAAAATGATACAAATCATTTTTACAATTTTATCTAAAGATTTTTTCTCGAAAAACCTTTAAAGAAACAGAGGAAAACAGATAAGATGTTTTATAATCGCTTGCATAGACAGTAGAAAATAAATAATAATTTAATATAGCATTTTATAGGGAAATGCGAATATCTGAGACAGACAAAAGCTACTTAAGAGAAATAAAATACAAGAATGATATAAAATATGTTCGTATTTTTCAAGCAAATACTCTTATCTCCTTCGTTTTATTTTATTCCATTTTCTTATGTTTATTATTTTTTGACTATATATAAACAGTTTTTCATTCAAATAATGCTGAAATTATATGTACAAAGAAAGATTAAACAAATTTGTTTGAAAATGTTGTTTTCTTAGTTGATCAAATCGAAATTAAATTGTCTTTTCATATAAAAAAAAAATCAAGAAAATTCAACAAATAAAAATTTAGATAAAATGATATTCACATCTGTATATATATTTGATTCAGCAATCCGTATATTTATTTTAAATCTACAGTCTTATAAACATTGAATCTTAAAATAATATTGATAACGAAAAATTATTTCACAATTTTTGTATTTTGCGTTTTAATTTATTGAATTTTATTTAAATGCTTTTATTATATATTATCTTAATGTTTTTATGATTTATTATTTTAATGTCTTAATGGGATTTGTAGAATTATTTAAAAATATAAAAATGCATCATTTTATCATTTTATTAGATAATGCTTCAGGAAATTGTCCTTTTTTTTTCTTTGCGATATATTCTGATATTTTTAATGAAATAACTTTCGCTAGTTAGATTTCAAACAATTATTAATTAATTTAATTTAAACACTTAGGATAGATAATAATTTGCCGCTAAGGTTTTCAATTTGTTTCTGTAAAATGAAATTGCGTAAACAAAAAACAGAGATGAATAATTGTAAAAATGGATATAATGAGTGTTCTAGATATCGTATCATAAATATTAAAAGCCTCTGAAATGTCTTAGAAATCGTTAACAATAATTTAATTATACATATTTATTTTTATCTCATGAACGATATAGATTTAATTGTTCATCATATTCTTTATAGTCTTATATGAAATTTAATAAATATATTCATTATTTATTAAGAATCTTTTATCAAATCAATTTCAAAATTTTAACTAATGTATTTATAAATACAGAATATAATATACAAAAAAATAATTGGTGTTTAAGCTCATATATCTATTTTTTTTATTTGTATTAATTAAATGTGAAAATCAAAATTCAGTGTTACAAATTTATTAATGAAAAATTTATATTGAGATTATTTCAATAGTTTTTTTTTTCGCAGTTTAAAACACAAATACTTTGTTTTCATAAAATAGTTTTTTTTACGTTATTATGAATATTTTACAAGGTATGGTGTATGATCTATATTATGTTAAAGTAATATACAATTTTATATCAAAAAATATTTAAATAATTTAATGAATTAGTTGTATAATTTTTGTATTATTAACTTTCCTCAATGACTTAAGTAACAAACTAACTTATAAAATGTAATTAAATACACACTATTGTTTTAGCCCTTTTACTTATTCCATTAAAAATAGCATCTACCAGTAATACATTTTCAAACATGCATTATGGTTGAAATGATGCATTATGCATTTACTTCATAAATTCTCGTTAGATCACCGAAGTCAAGCATCTTTGGGCGCGGTCAGTACTTGGGTGGGTGACCACCTGGGAACACCGCGTGCCGTTGGCATTCACACATTTGGGACCTGAATGGCCCAGTGTCTAGCGCTCTGGCGCTCGGTGCCACAGGTTTCGGGTTTGAGTCCCAGCGGTGCCATGGATGTTTGTAGTGGTTCGGAATCCACTTTAAGCCGTAGGTCCCGGTCTCCTATGACTGTAAGAGCGTCACGGAGCCAAAGTCAGACTTCTACCTACGGGTGCTCCATCACAACAGAAGCTGCTTCCTTCCCCTTCAATCTTGAGTACGTATGGGCTCGTGAACTTGGCAAGCCAAGTGTACAACAACAACTTCATAAATTACTTGCCTTAATACACATTAACATTGTTTGTAATTTAGTTAACATCATATATATTTTAAATAATTTGCTGATAATTAATTTGGTTAATAATGTTTCAAATTTAAATGAATCTTATGTTGTTTACTTTAGCATTGTCAATCATTTAACTATTTTAATTATTGACAAAAGTGTGGCTATTGATTTCTTAATTACATTTGCAAGTTAAATAATCAAATTAATATGCACAAATTATACATGAAAATGAATTGCTACTGAAAGTAATATCTACAATTTAAATTTTAAAAAGTATTCTTTACTTTTGATATAACATATCCTGAGGGTTAACTTATTCTTTTAAAAAATAAAAACAACTCAAAAAATGAATTAAACAAATACAAGAAGAAATTTATTAAAAGCCTTTAGTTGAATATTCGCTTCTTAAAAGTTAATAATAAGAACCAGACAGAAATAATCATTATCTATGGTACTGGAGTTCCAGAAAGCATAATTCTGTTGCATGGTACACTATCAAGAATCATATTACAGCGAAAGCAAATTCTTAATTTATATCTAAATAACACACAGTATAGCTGCTGAATAAACAAATATTACTCGATTTACAAAAATTGCTTCGCTAATTTTTACAAACCAAGTGTAAGAAATAGAACTTAATATTATTGTGAATTTGCAAATTGTTTAATTTAATTAACAAAATACTATTTTCAGGATGGGTAAAGTTCAAATATTTTGTTGGATGCATATGCATATATAGACTCCATATATATATATATATATATATATGATCTCAAACATACATACATTGAACTATTAATGAAATGCAAGACTTTGCTCGAATTCCCCATACCTAATCTATTTTGGGTACTCCAAACAAATTGATTCAGGATATGTTTATGTACTCAATCTGTTTTTAAATTTCAAACATTCAAGACTTTTCAGAGCAAACTTAAACTTACCTAAATCATTTCAGACAATTTACACATTAGAAAAGAGACCAACTCGCGCTAAAAGAATCTCTTGTTTCACCTAAAACAATGCGAAGTTGTAGGACTCGATTCGATTCCTTTCCAGTAATTCTGGGAAAAGCAAATAATAATAAAAGGATTTTCATTTCAAAGTGCGAGCCACCAAACAATTCAAATTTTCAAAAGGAGGGCTTTCTCTTTAAATTCCTTTTAAAAGGAGATTGGAAACACGAGAATTAGCCCATTGTTGCAAAACTTTGTGAAAATGCATGGGGATGGGAGGCGGGGATTTGGACTTGGGGGGGGGGGAAGTTTTAAACTCTCCTCAACGGTACCTGGAATCTTTTTTATCTCGATAAGATCTTCGGGAGGTACCTGTCTTCCCTTCTTTTGTTTGGAGATCTGAAGCAACCCTTTTTCCTGGTCACCACCACCACCCCATCATTTTCGCTTCAGATTTCAATTTGAAACCGCCTACATCGGATTTGAGATAACACTCGATGCCTCACACAATTTTAAAAGTTTTCCTCGAGAAGAAAAGTGAAGGAATGAAAGAGGAAAAAAAAACATTTTGAGGCAGAAGCAGAGAATGGAAGAACATGGCTTTATACCAAAGACAGTAATAATTAAATTTCACTATTCCTTTTCGAAGGAATGATGAAAGAGGTTGGTGTCTTTTGTTGTTAGAATCGGATATTGCGTAATGAAAAAAGAATATGTGAAGGAGTTCGCTGTTGAATGCCAGGGAGGATTCTTTAATCTTCGTCACTGTAACGATGCGAAACTGCAAACTCTACGTTTTAAAATAAAGTTTATTAAGAAAATCTGTCATTTTAACCCTTCTGGAAAGAAAAGAAGGCTTTTAGACTTAGTTCCTTTGTGTCATGTGCTTTTATTGACACAAAGGAACTGTATAGTTGTGTGTCCAATAATGTAAGAAGAAAAATCACTTTTTAAATTACTTAAAAATTACTTTTTAAGTTTGATTGAAGCAGCTTGTTAAAAGATTTTATACTATTATATTCTAAACTGGGGTCTTTTAAACAAAGAAAAAAGTTAAATTGCTTTGCCAATTTTTTCAAACTTACTGTAAGAAACAGAACTTTATATTATTGTGGGTTCGCAAATTGGTTAATTTAAATGACGAAATACAGCTTTCAGGTCGGGTAAAGTTTACCAAATCTTGTTGATAGCAATATGTATAAGACTCCATATGTATTTAAAAATATATATATGATCTCAAACATACAGTCAAGAGCCAAAACATTATGACCACCTGTCAATAACGAGTTGGCCCACCTTTGGCGCGCAACACAGCTTCAACCCGCCTTGGCATGGATGCCACAAGTCCTTGGTAGATGGCCAGAGACGGATTGTACCAGATGTTTAAGCAACGGTCACGCAAATCCGAGATATTTCGAATTGGTGGTCTTTGAACTCTGAGTTGCCGTCCCAGGACATCCCAAATGTTTTCTATCGAATTGCGATCCGGTGAGTTAGGCGGCCAGGACATTAACTGGAATTCAGCATCATGTTCCTGGAACCACTCTAACACAATTTTAGCCTTGTGACAAGGGGCGTTGTCCTGTTGGAACATTCCATTTCCAGCTGGAAAAACAGAGGCCATGTAAGGGTGCAACTGGTCAGCAATGATGTTCAGATACTCTGTAGCATTCATGGTCTGCTCTACCGCAGCCACGGGTCCCAGAGACGCCCAAGAGAACGTCCCCCAAAGCATAATACCGCCACCACCTGCCTGTGTATGACCTACTGTACATTGAAGCAGCAATTGTTCGCCTGGAAGACGGCATATCGTGACACGGCCATCAGCGTGATGAATGACAAACCGTGATTCATCTGACCAGGCAACTGTCTCCCACTGATCCATGGACCAGTCACGATGTTCCCAGGCCCAGCACAGGCGCAGTTAGCGATGACGCTTGGTCAGCAAAGGCACACGAGTGGGACGTTTGCTGCGTAGTCCCATATCCAACAGTGTCCGATGAACAGTATGCCCCGATACTATTCTACTTGGCCCTGCATTGTATTGGGCTGTCAGCTGAGCCACTGTCTGGCTCCGGTTTTGCTTCACCATACGAGACAGTCTCCGACGACCTTTTTCTTTGATAGCGTGTGGACGTCCAACACCATGTCGTCTACTGCTGGTTTCACCTTCATTCAACCACTTTGCATAAGTACTAACAACTGTAGATCGCGAACAACCCACGAGTCGTGCAGTTTCGGAAATACTTATTCCGAGCCTTCGAGGCATTACAATCTGCCCTCTATCAAAGTCGCTTAGATCCGCAGCCTTTCTCATCACACATAGAAGTAAATGAAAGAATGATTCGTCAGACTCTCCAGCACCAGTTAAATACCACTTCCACCTGATCACGTGCCTTCCACATCATCCAGGCGAGTTCATTGCAAAATGTAGGGGTGGTCATAATGTTTTGGCTCTTGAGTGTACATACATTTAATTATTGATGAAATATTATACTTTGCGTAAATTCCCACTATCTAATCTATTTCGGGTACTAAAAACACAATGATCCAGGATATGTTTATGCACTCAGTCTTTTTTAAATTTCAAACATTCAGGACTATTCAGAGCAAAATTAAACTTACTTAAATCATTTCAGAATATTTACACTTTTCAAAAGAGACCAAATCGTGTTAAAAGAATCTCTTGTTTCGCTGAAAACAATGTGAAAATGAATCGATTCGATTCCTTTTCAGTAATTCTGGCAAAGCAAGTAATAATAAAAGAATTTTCATTTCAAATTATGAGACACCAAACAATTCAAATTTTCAAAAGGAGTGCTATCTCTTTAAATTCCTTTTAAAAGGGAGATTGGGGAACACGAGAATTAGCCCATTGTTGCAAAACTTTGTGAAAATGCATGGGCTGGGCGGGATTTGGACTTTGGGGGTGGAAGTTTTAAACTCTCCTCAACGCTACCTGGAATCTTTTTTTATCTCGATAAGATCTTCGGGAGGTATCTGTCTTCCCTCCTTTTGTTTGGGGTTCTGAAGCAACCCCTTTTCCTGGCCACCACCATCACCCCCATCATTTTCGCTTCAGATTTCAATTTGAAACCGCCTACATCGGATTTGAGATAACACTCGATGCCTCATACAATTTTAAAAGTTTTCCTGGAGAAGAAAAGTGAAGGAATGAAAGAGGAAGAAAAAAAAACATTTTGAACCAGAAGCAGAGAATGGAAGAACATGGCTTTATACCAAAGACAGTAATAATTAAATTTCACTATTCCTTTTTGCCCTGAATTATGAAAGAGGCTGGTGTCTTTTGTGTTAGAACCGGATATTGCTTAATGAAAAAAGAACATGTGAAGGAGTCCCTGGTTGAATGCTGGGTAGGATTCTTTAATCTTCGTCACTGTAACGATGCGAAACTGCAAACTCTACATTTTAGAATAAAGTTTGTTAAGAAAATCTGTCATTTTAACCGTTCCAATAGAATGGAAAGAAGGCTTTTAGTCGATTATTGACACAAAGGAACTGTATCGTTTTGTGTACGATGTAATGCAAGAAGAATGTGAAGCAACTTATTAAAAGATTTATACTATTACATTCTAAACTGTAAACTTCTAAACAAAGATAAAAGTTAAATTGCTTTGCCAAGTTTTTCAGACTAAGCGTAAGAAACGGAACTTCATATTATTGTGAATTTGCAAGTTGGTAATTTAAATAACGAAATATTGTTTTCAGGTTGGGTAAAGTTTATCAATTCTTGTTGGAAGCAGTATGCATAGATAGACTCCATATGTTATATAGATATATATTATCTCAAACATAGATACATTGAACTATTAATGAAATATAATACTTTGCGTGAATTCCCACTATCAAATCTATTTTGGGTACTGCAAACACATTGATCCAGAATATGTTTGTGTACTCAATCTTTTTTTAAATTTCAAACATTCAGGACTATTCAGAGCAAACTTAAACTTACCTAAATCATTTCAGACAATTTACACATTTGAAAAGAGACCAAATCGTGTTAAAAGAATCTCTTGTTTCGCCTAAAACAATGCGAAATTGTAGGAATCGATTCGATTCCTTTCCAGTAATTCTGGGAAAAGCAAATAATAATAAAAGGATTTTCATTTCAAAGTGCGAGCCACTAAACAATTCAAATTTTCAAAAGGAGGGCTTTCTCTTTAAATTCCCTTTAAAAGGAGATTGGAAACACGAGAATTAGCCCATTGTTGCAAAACTTTGTGAAAGTGCATGGGGTTGGGAGGCGGGGATTTGGACTTGGAGGGGGAGGGGAACGAAAGTTTTTAACTCTCCTCAACGCTACCTGGAATCTTTTTTTTTTTATCTCGATAAGATATTCGGGATGTACCTGTCTTCTCCCTTCTTTTGTTTGGGGATCTGAAGCAACCCCTTTTCCTGGCCACCACCCCATCATTTTCGCTTCAGATTTCAATTTGAAACCGCCTACATCGGATTTGAGGTAACACTCGATGCATCACAATTTTAAAACTTTTCCTGGAGAAGAAAAGTGAAGGAATGAAAGAGGAAGAAAAAAAAAACATTTTGAACCAGAAGCAGAGAATGGAAGTACATGGCTTTATACCAAAGACAGTAATAATTAAATTTCACTATTCCTTTTCGCCGGAATGATGAAAGAGGTTGGTGTCTTTTGTTGTTTGAACCGGATATTGCGTAATGAAAAAAGAACATTTGAAGGAGTCGCTGTTGAATGATGGGAAGATTCTTTTATCTTCGTCACTGTAACGATGCAAAACTGCAAACTCTACATTTTAAAATGAAGTTTGTTAAGAAAATCTGTCATTTTAACCGTTCTAGTAAAATGAAAAAAACGCTTTTAGTCCATTATTGACATAAAGGAACTGTATAGTTGTGTGTAGAATAATACAAGAAGAGTGAGAATTTTAAAAATTACTTTTTAAGTTGGATTGAAACCGCTTATTAAAAGATTTTATACTATCATATTCAAAACTGTAGACTTCTAAACATAGAAAAAAGGTAAATTGCTTTCTCAATTTTTTCAAACTAAGTGTAAGAAACGGAACTTCATATTACTATGAATTTGCAACTTGGTTGATTTAAATGCGAAATACTGTTTTCAAGTTCGGTAAAGGTTATCAAATCTTGTTGGAAGCAGTATGTATTTATAAATTAAATATTTATATATAGATATATATATGATCTAAAACATACATACATTGAATTCTCGATGAAATATACTACTTTGCGCTTATTCCCACAACCTAATCTATTTTGGGTACTACAAACACAATGATCCAGGATATGTTTATGTACTCAATCTTTTTTTTTAAATTCCAAACATTTAGGACTTTTCAGAGAAAACTTTAAACTTACCTAACACATTTCAAACAATTTACACTTTTGAAAATAGACCAACTAGTGCTAAAAGAGAATCTCTTGTTTCGCCTAAAACAATGTGGAATTGAATCGATTTGATTCCTTTTCAGTAATTCTGGGACAGCAAATAATAATAAAAGAATTTTCATTTCAAAGTGCGAGACACCAAACAATTCAAATTTTGAAAAGGAGGGCTTTCTCTTTAAATTCCTTTTAAAAGGGAGATTGGGAACACGAGAATTAGCCCATTGTTGCAAAACTTTGTGAAAATGCATGGGTTGGGGGATTTCGACTTAAGGGTTATGGAAGTTTTAAACTCTCCTCAACGCTACCTGGAATCTTTTTTATCTCGATAAGATCTTCAGGAGGTACCTGTCTTCCCTTCTTTTGTTTGGGGATCTGAAGCAACCTTTTTTCCTGGCCACCACCCCATCATTTTCGCTTCAGATTTCAATTTGAAACCGCCTACATCGGATTTGAGATAACACTCGATGCATCACACAAATTTAAAAGTTTTCCTGGAGAACAAAAGTGATGGAATGAAAGTGGAAAAAAAACATTTTGAGCCAGAAGCAGAGAATGGAAGAACATGGCTTTATCCCAAAGACAGTAATAATTAAATTTCACTATTCCTTTTCGCCCTGAATGACGAAAGAGGTTGGTGTCTTTTGTGTTCGAACCGGATATTGAGTAATGAAAAAAGAATATGTGAAGGAGTCGTTGGTTGAATGCTGGGTAGAATTCTTAAATCTTCGTCATTGTAACGATGCGAAACTGCAAACTCTACATTTTAAAATAAAGTTTGTTAAGAAAATCTGTCATTTTAACCGTTCTAGTAGATTGAAAAGAAGGCTTTTAGTCGATTATTGACACAAAGGAACTGTATAGATATGTATACAGTAATGCAAGAAGAGTGAGAATTTTAAAACATTACTTTTTAAGTTTTATTGAAACAGCTTATTAAAAGATTTGATACTATTATGTTCTAAACTGCAGACTTTTAAACAAAGAAAAAAGTTAAATTTCTTTGCCAATTTTTTCAAACTAAGTGCAAGAAATGGAACTTAATATTATTATGAATTTGCAAGTTGGTAAATTTAAATGACAAAATAACTACTGACAACTGTTTAAAGGCTGGGTAGATATTATCAAATCTTGTTGGAAGCAGTATTTATATATGGATTCCATATGTTATATAGATATATATTATCTCAAACATACATACATTGAACTATCAATGAAATATAATACTTTGCGCGAATTTCCACTATCTAATCTATTTTGGGTACTGCAAACACATTGATCCAGAATATGTTTGTGTACTCAATCTTTTTTTAAATTTCAAACATTCAGGACTTTTCAGAGCAAACTTAAATTTACCTAAATCATTTCAGACAATTTACACTTTTGAAAAGAGGCCAACTCCCGCTAAAAGAATCTCTTGTTTCGCCTAAAACAATGCGAAATCGCAGGAATCGATTCGTTCCTTTTCAGTAATTGTGGGAAAAGCAAATAAATAATAAAAGGATTTTCATTTCAAAATGCGAGACACCAAACAATTCAAATTTTCAAAAGGAATGCTTTCTCTTTAAATTCCTTTTAAAAGGGAGATTGGGGAACACGAGAATTAACCCATTGTTGCAAAACTTTGTGAAAATGCATGGGCTGGGGGGGATTTGGACTTTAGGGGTGGAAGTTTTAAACTCCTTCAACGCTACCTGGAATCTTTTTTTTATCTCGATAAGATCTTCGGGAGGTATCTGTCTTCCCTCCTTTTGTTTGGGGTTCTGAAGCAACCCCTTTTCCTGGCCACCACCATCACCCCCATCATTTTCGCTTCAGATTTCAATTTGAAACCGCCTACATCGGATTTGAGATAACACTCGATGCATCATACAATTTTAAAAGTTTTCCTGCAGAAGAAGTGTGATGGAATGAAAGAGGAAGAAAAAAAAAAACATTTTGGACCAGTAGCAGAGAATGGAAGAACATGGCTTTATACCAAAGACAGTAATAATTAAATTTCACTATTCCTTTTCGCCGGACTGATGAAAGTGGTTGGTATCTTTTGTGTTCGAACGGGATATTGTGTAATGAAAAAAGAACATGTGATGGAGTCGCTGTTGAATGCTGGGAGGATTTTTTAATCTTCGTCACTGTAACGATGCGAAACTGCAAACTTTACATTTTAAAATAAAGTTTGTTAAGAAAATCTGTCATTTTAATCGTTCTGGAATGAAAAGATGGCTTTTAGGTCGATTATTGACACAAAGGAATTGTATAGTTGTGTGTACAGTAATGCTAGGAGATTGTGAATTTTTAAAATTACTTTTAAGTTTGATTGAAGCAGATTATAAAAAGATTGTACACAGTTATATGCTAAATTGCAGGCTTTTAAACAAAGAAAAATGTTAGAAAGCTTTTCAATTTTAAAAACTAAAACACTTTAGCTGAAATCAATTTTATATCTTTGCGTAAAACTACTGATCGCATATTCATATAAACATAATAAAAATCTTTATTTTATGTACTATTATTCCGAATTATGTATTAAACTTTACTTTTCATGCCAACACATTTGTCACTTAAAATCAATTAATCTATTACAGCTTCATTTATAGTGATCTCTTTAGTATAGTAGCATGGAAATAATTAACTATCAATATTGAAAGATATTGAACTTATCTATTGAACTTATTATTATTGAACTTATATATTTTTACTAAATGAGAGGAAACCCAGCAAAATATTTGCAGTCAAATAAAAATGGTAAGAATATAGATATGAAGTTTCGATAAACGTATGACTTCATGAATCATAAAATGACTCGTCTTAGATTCAAATAATGTTTTATTTAAAAAATTCCTCTAAGGCAGTTTTTATACATGATGTGTTGCTTTTTTTATAATTATATAGATAAATAAATGTACCAATGTGATTTATGCTATGTACCATATCTAATTATATAATTAAAACTCTTTTAGATATAATATTAACAAATTTTCATAGCTAAACATTAAAGATTTACAGTTAGCAATTATTTTTCAATGTTATGAGAATAAGCAAATTTAGTTTAAATATAATATATTCTTATATTAAATAATTAAAGATATATTTCTTAATTTTATTCTTTATTAAATTTTATAATTTCTTTTTAAAATGATTTAATAAAAACATGGATTAATCCTTTGCACTTGGTGCTTCAACTATTTTGGCATTTCAACACTAAAAATATAAATCCAGATTAAAAATAATAGAAGAAATTTCTAAAGAACTGCAACTTTTGACAGTCAAATTGCAAAAACGCGTTAAACAGTTCAACTTATACTAACAACGATTTACTTTTTTTAACATGATGCATATAACTGCTTAACATGATAAATAAACCTGCCATTATAAAAAAAAAAATCATATTTTGTTTTCTCTCAATTTCCAATCCAGACATGTTTTCAATCCATGTCTGAAAGAAATTAAATAAATAAAAATAAATCTTTAAAAGAAACAAAAGCAACGTCCATAAAAATAACAAACAAAAAAGAAAAGTTAAACCAAAACACCAAGAGCCCAGTGTTTCGAGCCAAAAAAGGACCGAACCAGCAAATTCTAGGATTGTCCTAAGCATTTATGTCTGCCCAAAAAACTAATGATTCTTTAATGCGTATTTTCGCTGTACCAGCGAATTCCATCTCGGATTTTTTTTTATTCCTTTATTTTTTATGCTCCTTTAAGCTCACAATACTTTACGTTTTCGTGATCCTGTAATAGGCCGCCTCAGAAGTGTTTTTTCTTTTTTCTTTTTTTTTTAATATTTTGTTTGCCTTGGGGAAAAAGTGAACAAGAAAAGAAAATTGTTTTATTTCCCAAGTACCGAATATAATGTGAAGAATTTCATATTTTTCCCTTTACTTAAATCTACGTGTGAATGCCAATTGAAAAAAAAAAAAAAAAAAATTATAAAATTGATAACTTTTACAAGTTTATGGGAATAAAGATTATGATTTAAACGAATGGAATTCATTAATATTAATTTATTTTATTTTAAACATATTATATTTTTAAAATACAGCATTTTAAATAACATGAACTAACTAAATAAATTATTTGATTGAGATTTATTTGTAAGAGCTCATATCATACAAATTTTTAATGCCGTAAAATTATAGTATTTACATGTTGTTGAATGAATATCTGTGTGTATAAGTATAATGTGTATAGTGTTAATATTTATTAAAATTTAATTAATGTGTGTTAATATTCAATATTTAATTTATTTACTATAATTTAATTAATGTGTTTTAATATTTATTATAATTTAATTTATTTAATATAACTTAATAAACATGTGTTAATATTTATTATAAATTTAAAAAAGATATCATATTTCTGAATTTATTGTATTTTTATCTAGTGCATTGCGTCAAGTTACAAAGGTACATTTTAGTATACTTTCTATTTGATAAAAATTAGAATTCCTTTTTAAAATCAATGCTATATAAAAAATATCAATATTATTTGAGATTAATTATAATGTGTCTAGCACATTCGTTAGTTAGTCATTTAAAAATATAACTTTCTCTGGTCAAAACATTATCATCAATGCACAGAATTCCATGAAATGAAATATAAAAATATATATATATATAAATATATATATATATATATATATATATATATATATATATATATATATACTACGTGAAACATAATATTTGTCAATGCTACAAACAGAGAAAATTGACCAGTAATTATGGAAAAACTATCACTAAAACTAAATTTCTTATTTTATAAAATACAAATAATTTAGTTAATGATAATTATATGAATAAAAAAATGAAAATAATAATAAGTGTGTTTAAGACATTTAAAGGTGTATACTGACGTTAGCCATTCTAACGTCATTTATAAAACAATAAAAATATAAAACAGCATTGCTATAGTTCAGTATTTTATTCTTGCTATGGCTTCTACATTTACATTCAAACATTATATTTATTGTTTTAAAATGTGACTCCAAGGGTCTAATTGCAATAATTAGAATCTGCTGATTAATGAATGCTGATAAATTTATGAGTAATTATAAATGTTTTTATAAGTGTGTAATTATAAGTGTTTTTTCATAAATTTTAGAAGAAAACAATTATTTTTAATTTTATAGTATATTAGTTGATGATCATTCGTTTTAATGATTGTATGAACAAAAAGGTTTAATTGCTCAGTAAGACAGTTAGAAAAATGTTTTTATTATTTATAACACTGAAACATATTGGTCTATTTTCAAGGAGACTTCATCACTTTTTCTAATACTTAATTACTATTTCCATCTCAATTTAAATACTTTTTACTTCGTTACTGATAATTGTCTGACAGAAATAAAGAGTAACAAACGTAAAATTTAATTTTATTAACTTTAATTTTGTCTCTTGAATAAATTTTATTTATTGCGATATAAATTGTACAATTATGTGATTAACCACTGGGGAAAACTTTAATTTTACATGTATTTCACAAAATAGTTATATTGGATTTGATGCCCTCTTGTCGTTTTGCAATTTGTAGTACAAAGTTTTGATTGCATAAGAACTATAATATTAATAAATTAGAATTGGATTGTGTGTTTGCAATTAGGAATTTTTGTACGTTTGAACTAAACTATAAAAACCGGTTTTGCAGGGAAATTACCAAAAATTGAATTGATGAGCTTTTATTATATACTTAGTGTGGATATTTAAATGTTAAACAGTAAGATGAAAAATAGTACTTAACTATAATAAAAAATAATAACAAAAGCTAAAAATATGTTTAGAAATTATGCAAATTTTAGTTTTGGAATACATAAAAGGAGATAATATAGTGTATACATTGCAACTTACTGGTTTATTAAATAGTTTTAAATTTAATTAGCAATTTTTTTTCATAAGAAACATTTTAGATTTTACATATTCTTCAGAATCTATTGAAGTAGGTGTACAATGGTTTATTATATGAAGTTGCGTTTAAACACAACAGCGTTATTTTAGCATGACTGCAATTTTTTGTATCACTAAATAAAAAATTTAGTTCGACAAAGATTGAATAATATTAAATTTCTAATAGTTAAATTTGTCAAACGTGCAAAATCGTATGTAAATATGACATGTTAAATTTTAATTTTAAATTGTTTTCTAATTCTTAGACATTTAATTTATAGAATCACAAACAGTTTTAAAGTCACGAAATTTTTATTTAAATAACCTTAAATATATTTGTTATGCGTGAGTTTAATTTCCTTTGTAAATGGTAAATATATGCTTTACATATTTGCACATATTGTATTACCTTACTTTGCACATATTGTATTACTTTACTTTGCACATATTGTATTACTTTACTTTGCACATATACATTTTATATTTACAAGAGAATAATGAGAACATAATATTCTAAATGAACGGTGGAACGATTGTTAAATGTCTTATATATGGACAATATTCTGACATGGTCCGTACCAATAATGATTAGATATTCACTATGGTTGTATTTAGTTGAAAATAACGAATATGATAACGAACTATATCCTTATTTCCCATATATTTTGATTTTAGAGCTTTTTTCTAGCTTCACTACTGGACTTACCTGGAAAGCAAATTTTCTCGAAATAGTTGAAATTTGCATTCGGTTGAAGTTTGGTGTCTGCAAGAGCCCCGATGCCTTCCGAGTAGAACTGGCACGATCCTTTTTTGTAATCAATGCCCACGGATCGGCATCTCCTGTCCGTTTTGCAACGCTCCAAACATTCTTGGGGATTCATTTCTGATGTGATGAAATAAGAATCCGAGCCCAAAGACACTCCAGATGTCAGTTCAAATTGAAGATCATTTAAATCACATACTGAAATTGAAAGGTGAGGAATTTAGGATAATTTTATATTGTTGCATTAATTTTTTTATGTAATTATAATAAATTATTTGATAAATTATTTTTATTTGTAAGAATTTTTATTACAAACTCAATAACTAATATATTATTGCACATATATATTTCATATTTACAAGAGAATAATAAGAACATAATATTCTAATTGTACTGTGAAACGATTGTTAAATGTATTATATATGTACAATATTCTGAGATGGTCCATAGCAATAATGATTAGATATTAGATATGGTTGTATTTAGTTAAAAATAACGAATATAATAGCGAACTCTATTGTCCTTATTTCCCATATATTTTGATTTTAGATTTAGGAAACATCATACTACTGTGCCCAAAAAGTAAGACCAATTTTTATTTTTTTTCGAAAACTCTTTATTTATTCTTCAAAATTTATTTCATCGCCTTCAAAGTAATCCCCTCCGGAAACAATGTCAAATAATTGTGTAATTAGAATGAACGTATTGAACCAGCTAAATGTTTCTTTCATCAGTATTAGCATTACTGTTTCTAAAAAAATGAAAGCGAATACTGTATGAGCACTGTTGAAGTGCTTTCTGAAGTACCGAGAACTAAAATAAATTTCCAGCTGTTATAAGAAAGTCGTATTTCCTCTTCAAGGCCAAACAACCAGGCGGGCGAAGCGAACACTCGTCTAACTATTCCAGAGCAATTCGAAAAAAATATAATAGAGAGCAATGACTTTTTATTTTCCATTACTGATTCAATAAGTGTAGAGGAGATGGGTTTACTACACATTTTGATCGATGAATATCGAATCCATGTGTTTAAACTTGTGAAGAAATATAAAGCAAATAAATCGGAAACCACAACTGAAAGATGGAAAATTGGTAGCTTTTAATTAATAAGATGAATATTATTTTGAAATACGAGGTTCCCATTGATCAATGTCCACTGAGAACAGTCATCCACGACCAGGTTAACAGATAATTAGAAAAAAATCTATCGAAGAAGCTAAAGAATTCAAATCACCAAAAGCTAAGAAGCAAAATAAAAACATTAAAGTTTCTATACAGGACCCAAGGCCAAAAACTCTCAATCTCAGGTTGATTATGTTATGCCAAATTGTAATGAGCAAACATTTTCCAACAGAAAGAGAGGAAAAGTAGACGGTTAATTAAATCCGATCCCAAAAGAAGATATTCCACATTGGGCAACTTACATTTTGATTATCTAAGAACCAAGATTAAGAACAATGAAGACATGAATACTATTAAGATTTTATACAAAGCATTTACAATTAAGAAAATTCAAGACAGAGAGAAATTGAAAATAAAATAAAAGGACAGAATCCTCAAAATTCAAGATGAGAATCGAAAACATTACAACAAACGGCTAAGACTTGCTCTCACTTATCACATTAATTATTTGGCGACAAGTTAAAGGTCTTAGTTTTATACTGGAATGAAGCTGAAACGAAGATATTTAGGACCATATAAAGTTACACGAGTAAAGCCTAATGATCGCTATCAGGTGGAAAAGATTAAAAAATACGAAGGACTTAATATTACTTCTACTGCAGGTGATCATATGAAAGATGGTCTCAAGAAGACTTCTTCTTTAACAACTATGATTTTAAACTGAATAATGACTCTTTACCGAATTTTATTTTTCCCTGAAGTGAATTTGTGTGAATAATGTCCCATATGGAATTCACTGTTTATGCATTTTTTTAAGACGAAGATTTGAAAAAACATGGTTATGATATGTGAGGAAATAAATTTTTTAAAGCTTTACAGCTATGTTCTTTGCCACTTTTCTCCGCTTTCTTTTATTTTCTTTTAGGAAACTCAGACGGCGTGCCTTGCGGGTTCTGAAAGATGATGACGACAATGATGATGATGACTGAGATAAAGTTCAGCACTAGGATTTGAACAATGTTTCGACTATTGTGGATTGTGACAAGTGAACTTTACCTATACAGGAGATGCTGAGGACAGCATACTTAAAGATTTTCAAGTGTGGAATCTAGAATTATGATTCCATCTTATGCGAACCAGATGATACGTGAATTTCCTGAAAGAAGACGTAATTCAGGACTGAAGGAGAAGAGGAAGAAAGGGAAGAGAGTTAGAATGATAGTAAGACGTGTTTAAAACGATGGCAACTCTGAAGATGATTTGTTGAAACTATTTTATGATAATATTGTCTTAACTTCTATGTAAATAATTCAATAATCCTGGAAACTTTAGTAACTATAAATTAATGTTTTTTGTTTAAACCTAGATATAAATTTAAAAACGAGTTTCATATTTAAATACAGTTATTTCAATTAAATGTCCTGCTACTATTGTGAATTGAGAAGTTATCAAAAGCTTCAATATTCAATAAAGGAAATTAATAGTTTCTCAATTGCAATACAATATATATTTATTGAATGAATTTATTATGTTTGTTTCGATTTGTATTTAATTCAATTTAATAACTATTTCGGTAGAGTCTTACAGTATATTCAGAAAATTAACGCAGATTAGCAGAATTAATATTAGTTACAAATTAAATGATTGGAATTGTTAAATTGTGACATTCTATTAATTATTACAAATTCTAAAAGCATATTCAATAAAATTTCCATTAAATTATTAAATGAGTTGACTAAGTCTTTCAATTACTTTAATAGATGAAAAGATTAAAGTATCGTAATCTTCAAATGTAGAAAGGTATTTAAAGATATAAGGTAAATAGTTCAAGTGAATAGTTGAATTCTAAAGGATAATATTTTATCTTGTTTGATTAAAAATATATAGGAATTTTCATAACTTTTACATTGATTAAATCAAAAATTCCAGATGCTTCAAAGATTTGTACACATGTATATATGTTTAAATAATCAATATTATTAAAATGTAAAAAGCCAGCTCAATTAAAGCCACAGCTGGATAAAACTAATTTAAGCAATTGAAAATAATTTTATTTAAATCGATGACAATAATTTTTTAAGAATTTGATTTATGATATAATTTTATATAATCGTTTATACAAATGTAAAATGCATCTGTAAATTTAAAAATTTTACCACATAATTTGAATTAAAAAAATTTCGATCAGGAATAAAAGTAAAAGTAATTATTTTAAGTTTTTAAATTGTATTTTTTAAGAAAAATAGATCCCTCTACATTTTATGCTTATTTTTATTTTTTAATTGTATCATTGAAAATATAAAAAAAATATTGATTCACAATTTTAAACCAATATGTCTAAAATATTTTCTATAAATTTTGAAATATTTCGATACATACTTGTGATAGTTTGCAACAAATTGACGTGGCAATAATTATCTTATTTCATTTCATAAAACAAAATGTTTCTTTGAAAATTTTATCAAAATTCAAAGTATTTTATTGCATGTTTTTGTAACATAAATATATACTGAATCTATATAGATAAAAAAAATGCATATTACTATTCATAAGCTATTTACAAATTAAAATAATTTTATTTGAAAACAATATTTTCTATGTTTGCTTATTTACTATTGCATCTTTATTAAATATTTTCTTTAACTTCTGTTAGTTTAGTTTCATAAGCAACAAATATCTTGTTTTAAAGTAATTTACATAATTATTGTAATATAAACGATCCCTCATCACACCTACTGGTATAAAATATTCTTTCCGATTATATCACAACAGCAAAATCCACATATCATGGTCTCAGCTGGCAATGATAATCCTACACGCCATAGATTAGCAATAGATCACCAAACATGAAACATAAAAAATGGCATCAAAGACAACAAACCTACCCTCAACACTTCTGCTAATCTCATAATAATTGAGGCTTCTGGAGGTTTGAAGGCTTCCCTGGTTCTGGACCAGCCCTTCTCTGTTTTGGTGGGTTAATCCGCAGTATAGCTGATTTTCCAGACGGCCGGATAGGAAAGACCTGCAAGGAAACAGGACGTTCCTAACGCAAAGCTCACCGCACTCTTCAGCTGTAACACCCATGTATTCCACCAAGGTGAAAGGATGTTCCACATTTTGTAGAGGGACAATCTCTGCAGCGGGTTTTTCTGAAACTATAGAATAGATAAATATTGTAAGACAAATTGTTTGAAATAAGAAAAATTTTCAAAAACTTTATTATCATATTTAGTTTTTACTATATTAGTTTTAAGAATAACACTGATAATTCAATATCTGATTTGATTATTTTTAAAATAAAGAAACAGAAGCAATTTTTTCTACTGATAAATCATAGAGCATGAATATATATCATAATGCATTTGATTTTGATTAAACGGGAATATTTATTAAGATCATGAAATTGAAATTAAAATAGAATTTCAGTAATATATTATTATCGAATAACGTAAAATTTCATTTTCAAACGTGTATCAATAATGCAAAAGAAAGATTTTTTTACCAATAAAACAACGAGAAAAAATAGTAATTGAATATGCTATACATAAAACAAAAAAAAAAGAGATCATGTTTTGTGATTTCTAAAAATAAAATAAGTTCTTTGGAAAATAATATGATCACAATATAAAATCACAAGTAAATCATAATATTAAAATCATAATTAACCACGCTTTTGATTGATATTAAAAGCTGGCACATGACTGAGTATTGTTTTATTTTCTGTATTAACCTTTCAGACCTTTTCATCCGTAAATCTTATTATATCAGGATGTAACGAAACTTCTGTCCTTTTACTCTAATAATAAAAATTAAAATATAGCCGAAAATATATTTGTTTAATGATCAACATAATCATAATTATTTTCAATGCCTTCTTATCAGCTTTTAATACCTTATTTTAAAATTCATTTGATTTTGCCTTAAAAAAGCATCTAATGCCATTTCTCTTGACAAATCCTCCTTACAAATCCTGTAAAATTGGTATGCAATTTTCTTAAAAAGAGGATAATATGTTGGCGTAAGGTGGAGAAAATTGGGCGGTCAATCATTCTTTCCAAATGTAATTCTTCTTAAACGATTCCTTATCACTCTTTGAGTGTGAGAATTGCCATTGTCAAGCCGTTTTCCTAGATAAATACTTATAATCGTCTTAACTGCTATCAATAAATTTCAGAGTTTTTGTTTGATAGTTAGTTACAGATTATAATGAACAATTCTTTTATATCTCAACATACATTTAAAAAAACTTTTTTAGATGCAGACTATTTCTAGTCTATTGGATAGGTCTCGAATTGCTACTTAATCACAGTCGTTTGGATATAACATTTTTATAAAGGATTCACTGATTTACCATAGATAGTTAGACGATGTCGATTTTCTAAAAGAGGACTTTCAGTAAATCGAATAGGTGTTATCATGTCATATAATTATCCTACAAAATTCATATAGAACATTTTTTGCAAACTGATATGTAATACATTAGCGAATAAATATGCAGTTTCAGAACTTTTCTTACGTTGTTCATAAGGACAAGTGACATCAAAATATTCCACAGACGATGTCGATTTTCTGAAATAGGACTTTTTATCAAAGCGATCATGTCGACTGAATCTGCATTCGTTGGTTTTGGAATCGAATTCGACGGACTTGCAGATGAAAGTTTTGCTGTTGAGGCAGGATTCCAGGCAGGACAAACGAGAACTGTTCGCTATGGTGCGATCGTTATGCTGATCAAGCTCCATGCCCCTTAATGACTCTGCCACGAAAAGTCGATCACAAGCTCCTGAAAAAGAATTATTGTTTTTTGTACATAAAGGCTAATTGAATTATAATTGAAGGTAATAAAAATATATCATTATATAACAATTTCTGTTAACAACTAACAATTTCTTATGTAGAACCTGCTTAAGTCGAACCTCGATAAGTCGAAAACCTTCAAAACTCGAAAAAAAATTTTGTTCTCTTCTCTCCAAGCCCCAAAACCTCTATTACTCGAAATTCTAACCCTCTATATGTCGAAATAATTATTCAATCCCCACAAGCCATTTAGGTATATATTTTTTCCTTCCGTAACTCGAAAAAACCTCTGTATCTCGAACATTAGCAATGTTTGATTTTACAATCTTTTTTACAATCTTTACAACTCGATCATTTGAAATTATTTTGATTTTTTATTGTAGTACATAACATAACTTGTAAGTTGCAAATAAACATGTTTAATACCTCTGTAACTTGAACTTTTATTTATTTTACCTCTCTAACTCAAAATAAGTTAGAAGGAATCTAAACCTCTGCAAGTCGAATATTTCCTTGCAAAATCCGCGTAAGTCGAAAACTCTGTAACTCGAATTATTTGGCGTCTCCCTTGAAGTTCGACTTACAGAGGTTATACTGTATACCAATTTCTGTTAACAACAACTAGTTTATTAAACTTAGTTAAAAAATAGAAAAATCAACCATTTTAAAAACTTTCAGTTTTGCTGGTTTAAGTATGTTATCATTAAAGTAGAAATATTTCCTAATGTAATTAATATTAATTCAGCACATATCTTTTTATGTTAATAAATTAACTTAAAATCTCACTTAAAAAATTGAATAAAAATATTATTTTTTTTGGAAAATGGAGGATGTTAATAATTTTTTCTTATTTATTCATTTAATACTTGCACCTCATAAATAATTCATATAAGTGGTTAGAAATATTAATTACCTATTTTTGTAAAGCTTAGTAAAATAAATCTTTAAAAATGTACAACAGACTCCTGAATATACCCTTTATGTGAAAGTTAAATTTTTTGCGTGTAATTTATAAGGAATATGTCTTATTAAATAAAATACTATAAATTAAATTATAATGATTTTTTTTACAAATGACGTTAATTAAATCTTCTTTTATATGTAAAGCATATTTATGTATGTGCATGTTTTTGCAATCTTTTAATCAATTTATTCATCCTTTCTAAATGTCTAAATTTAGAGGCCTGTAAGTTCAACCTTTGTTTTGTACTGATGTACTGATTTTAAAAGTCTCGATTAATGTATGAATAAAAAGTAATGTAAACCAAATTTCATCGAATTGTTGCCTAGTAAAAAAAATAGTTAGAAAACATTTGCTTTTAGTTTGCTTAGAAAAGCACAATCAAGTAATGAATAATTATAATCTTACTTCTGTTAACAATTTTTTTTTTTGCGTTATGGATATAGATATAATAATAAAATATTGAAATAACCAGAAATGCTCATTGCACATAATTTACAATTTAAATTCTTTTAATGTAGAAATCAATAAATTATTTTTGTTAATTTAAGAAAAGATGTCAGAATATTTGAAATATAATTATGGTATCTTTAAAACGTTAAATACAGAATAAATTAATTTTAACCCTATCACAATAATATTTTCTAACAATCTTATTATTGTTATTTAATTGCCCAATTGATAGCATTTTAGTATTGTTGTTACCATTGTAACATTACTAGTTGAAATATTTTACTATATTGAAACTTCATTTTATTCTTAATAAGCCTTGTCCTCACATGGCTCATTATCTAATCTCCATGGTTTTCGTTTAATCAAGTGCTCCAGTAAAGGATGTTAATACCAAGATGATGCATGATTTCAAAAATTATTTTCAATCTTGGACAACTTCAGAAAGATATTATGGTCAGTCCATTTTGAAAATTTTAACTATCGAAGATTGAAAATGTCTCGATTTGAAAATTTCCACTGCCGAGCAACCAGTTAGCAAACTGAACAGTATTTTAATTCACAAGCATAAATAGATGCTCTTAAAATCTGTGGATGATTTTAATCTTCAAAATGCAAATAATAGGCGTCAGTTTTTAAAATAATATAATTGTGTTCTAAAAGAAAAAACATAATAGCAAAAAACATAACATTTAGTAGGTTAATCTTCAATTGCTATTATAAAATAATACTTTGAAGGTCAATCTTCAATTGCTGTTATAAAATAATGCTTTGAAGGTTAATGTTCAATTCCTATTATAAAATAATATTTTTGCCTTAAACGATATTTTATGCAATTAATTCAATTTTATGTGTACTATGCAGATGTTATGGACACAATGTTGCGCAATGGGAAACACTATTGCAGAAAGTAATCTGATATCTCTCTCTTACCTTTCAGGCATATCTTTTCCATGTAGTAGGTTCCATGTGTCGGCATCAATACTTGCTCCTGCCTCTTTTTGAAGTCAGCCAAGATATTGGTGGTGAGTCGGCATTCCGTCTCGTTAGGGTTCTTCAGGAAGATGAAGGAATGACAGTTGGCGTCCTCCAGACACGTTCGAGTGCACTCCACCAGAGATGATCCAGGGATATTTTTGTAGGAGGAGGAAGAAGGCAGTGCACTGGTGGACAATATGAAAGATTCCATTGCGCCACGGCTGCATTTGGCTGCAAAAATATAACACATATAAGTATTAATTCATTACAGTTTTAGGCTACACAAATTATTTGGTAGTTTTGAATCGATACTAAATTTTTAAAAAAATTTGAAAGGGATATCGTATTCCTATTTCAGTATTAAATGATTTTGAATATGTGTATCATTTACTAGATAAAACATTATATGATGGGCTTTCCGTCAAACCCAATATTTATGGATGACACAGAATGGAGCTATTCAGCTATCTGAATAAGAGGATTCAAGTAACTATACGTTTAATTAAATCAAATTGCAGAACCATCGATCTACAATACTTTATGATGTGAGATTTTCAAATTTTGAAAAAGACCGAGAAATCAAATTGATGACATTTTAATATACCAGCTTTAACTGCTAATATACCAGCTTTATTAAGCATATAGCAAATTTGAAAAACTCAGATTCATACTTTACTGGGATGAGATTTATTATAAAATTAATTATCTATACCTACATATATTCAAAAAATTCTAATAAATATAGAAATGGACACTTTTTTAAATATATAAACACAACAAACAATTTTAACAAATTATTGTTATTTACTGGGATGAGATTTATTATAGAAATAATTGTATATACCTACATATTATTCAAAAGATTATAATAAATATAAAAATAGACACTTTTTTAAATATAAACATACTTTTTAACAAATTATTGTTACTAAATTTTCAATATAATTATTGATCTCATATTATTAATTGATTTTATAGCATATGCATATCTGTGTTGCATCTTTCCTACTTTATAAATAGTCAAATTTTATCACTTTTTATTTGTATTAAAATATCATATTTTCTATTTTCTTCTACAATTTTTTTTTTTTTTTTTTTTTTTTTTTTGAAAAATTTAAATCAATATGCAATCGAAAGTCAAAATTGAATTTTCGTCTTACTTCAATTGTTTTCAAACTTTTAATCCAATATGTCTTGATAGGTACGGTAGTAAAAATATAAGAAAACTTTTCGATGCATAAAAATTGGGAATAGTTTATAAAATCTTGTTCAATAATTTGTTCGGGTAATAAGTAGTAGTAACAAAAGAAAATTAACTATTTCTGTATTGGATTACTTTGTACTTTTTTTTATTATATTCTTTTTCTTTTGTATTAACTGGCTAGTTACATAAGAATTTCTTATAGTCTTTACTGAAATTCGATCATTGTGACCATCATTATATCCTGAGTTCATTAGGATATAATAATGGAATAGTGATAAAATAATGATATTTTGGGAATAAATTGGAGACAAACTATGGTGTACGCTTTAATATTCTATAACAAACAAGTAATGCCTTATTTTATTTTTTTTTTTGTACATCTTGTTGTCTTTTGCTCTCTAAGCTCAGAGTAGCGAGAAAAAGACAGACAAAAAATAATAACTGTCATAATTCGTTTAATCAATAACAAACAATTGAGCATTTCTTCCTTAATGGTTTTTTTTTTTTTTTTTTGTATTGTAAATTATTTTAACGTATCACCTTTTAATGATTCAAAAATATTTTAATGTAAATTTTTTATAGTATTATGTAACATTTTTCTGTAACACTTTTACAAAATTGTTTAATTGTAATACTTTTCAAAAGTTCTTGCAGTAATATAAATTAAAGAAATCTGTTGTTCCTCTAACGAGGTTAAACAACAGAATATAAAGAGTGAAAGTATTTGTACATATTTTATGAAGATAAAAACAGATTACAAAAGACATCTTACTGAATTCTAATATAAGGAATACTAAAAGCAATGCATAGTGGTATAAGAATAGTTTTTATGAACGACTTTAGCTATTTTCAGATGTATTATTTTAACAAAACCAAGATTTCCTTTCAAGAATTTTTATCCCTTATTTTATAAAACATACAAAAATAGTTTGTGCAAATTGTAGAATAAGGCGTTAATCAGGGTCAGGAATATATTCAAGAATGATATCATATACCTACAATTATTTTTGTATGTAACCAAGTATAAATGAAATTGGCCAACGGAACATACCATACTGAATATACCGGTTCTCGCTAGATCACCGAAGTCAAGCATCATTGGGCGCGGTCAGTACTTGGGTGGGTGACCACCTGGGAACACCGCGTGCCGTTGGCATTCACAAATTTGGGACCTGAATGGCCGAGTGTCTGGCGCTCGGTGCCACAGGTTTCGGGTTCGAATCCCGGCAGTGCCATGGATGTTTGTAGTGGTTCGGAATCCACTTTAAGCTGTAGGTCCCAGTCTCCTATGACTGTAAGAGCGTAACGGAGCCAAAGTCAGACTTCTACCTACGGATGCTCCATCACAACAGAAGCTGCTTCCTTCCCCTTCAATCATGAGTACGTATGGGCTCATGGGCTTGGCCAGCCAAGTGGGATAAGAAACAATAAAAGCAACATAAATGAAATTAAAATATTTTGACAAAGCCAGAGACATTTTGAGGCACTTTTCTGGCACTCAGAATGCACCGCGGCCCTTAGATATAACAGTGAATATAGTTCATCTATAATAAGATTGATTTTGTGAAAAGATTTTACGAACACTCGGCATTACAAAATGAAAAACGAATTTGTAATATTAAAAAACTTATTTTATTGCATTATATTATTATGGAAAAAGCACTAATGCGTAATTAAATTTCATTAAAAAGCCTTTAAAACTTACCTGAAGTGTAAGATGCATACACAAGACAAAATAGCAAAATAAATAGGACCTTCATTATGCAAAATTAGTGACCTAAAAAAGATAAAAAATTAACAACATTTTAAAAGATAATAAAATTAAACATACGGTCTACTCTTATATTTATTTATTTTCTATTAGCCATACATTTATATGTAGATTTTAAAATTATTTGAATAAAAAGAAATATTTATCATCTAATTATAACTCTAATAGTTTTGTTGAATTTTAATTGTCGTAATTTTTGTACAAAAATTAGTTTGTTAATAAATAATAGTTAGTAAAATTTCAGCATTTAAAAATTAACTATAAATATGCGATAAAATTAAATACACATCTATAATAAAAAAATTTATAATTTGCTCTTGTTTATTAGCAGGCAATTATTAAAATGACATAAATAATATATTTATTATAACAAGTTATGCAAAACTTTAACGATTATCATATCGTGAAAACCAATTTAATCTAAAGCTTTGGGTTTTTACCTACTTCACAAAACAGGCTTCATATTAATTTGACGATAAATAAAGCAATTTTTAACATGTTATAAGCTCTTTTCTTTTTTAGATTTATAACTGAAACCACTTTCACAATTGTTGGCACGTTTAATGCCTCCATTCTAGTAAACTCTTTTGGAAATTATTTATAAATCATTCCTAATTCAAAACTTCTAGTCTAATGACATTAGAACTTTTATCCTCACACATACATTAAACATTTTCTAATGAAATAAACATGATAAGTGAATGAAAGGCGACTTTAATAATTCAACATACAGCATTACAACTTAATTATGTGTGTAAATTCACTACTCGCACGATTGATCATTCAATAAAATACATATTGCTAATCATTTACCTAAATTTGCTTAGATTAATTCGCCTTTAACGACAAATGCAAAGTATACATTTATTCTGTACCCAAAACCTAAAACCATTATTAGATAAAATTCCGCTTCATTAAAGAAAAGAAGCTACCAACAACTCATTCTTTCGATTCGAACAAACGACAAGGAGATTAAAGTCACATAATCACCTCCCACCAACCCAACAACTCTTTCCCTCTTCAAATTCCCTGAAGAATCTCATTTTACTCATTAAGTCGAAATCGTTCCCTAACTCATAACACTACTCATAGGAAGAGAACGTGACATTCCCATCCTTTTTGCTCTCCACCTCCCTTCATCATCATCTCTTGCCTCCCTTTTTGAAGAAGGTGATTTACATTGGCGCGAAAACGCGGAAGGAGGTGTAAAGAGAAAAGATACGTCTCCTTGTGTCTCAGTCTGGCAGCATTCAGGGTGCTCAAATCCAATCTTGGCTTTACCGCCCACGGCATAACCGCTCTGGGGTGGGGGAGGTGGTAGGAAGGTGTCAGAAGATCTCTCCTGAAAATGGAAATATTCAATTCGGGGGCTTTTATTTGGAAGAGATATGACACATTTTGGATGCCTAAAAGATTGTCGTCTTATTATTCCAAGGAAGAGTTGTGATCGTGAGTGTCACGATGTTGTTTATTCCGAAGATGACAGAGGGTTTAGAGATGATGCTAAGGAAATAAGTTATTTTGACATCGAATACACTAGATTTAGAATATGATTGTGGGCATAAATATTTTATTACTATATTCCAAAGAGAATAATAATAGTGTTGATTATTTTTTCTGTAATTTAACCATATTTTATTAACGTGTTGACATCATAAATTTGATAACATGACAGATGATTAAAATTAATTTAATTTTTTAGTCATAACCAAAATTATTTGATTAATATGCATAATTTTTCCTTGATGGAGATTTCACTTATGAACATCTAACAATTTGTAGTGTACAGCTACAAATACAGATATGGTAGGATTAGTATGCATCTAAATTATAGAAACACCCTTCAATAAATCAACATTTTTTAATATTATTTTGAAAATATACATTTTCTTGCTTAATAAAAATATATACTTTTAATGTTAGATGTCCTACATTTTAGATAGCATAAATAAAAAAACTGGAAAATACTAAGAGGTTAAACGAAGCAATATACTGTATAAAAGTGTTGATTATTTTTTCTGTTAACCAACTAAATCTGAAGATTTGAGTTTTTTTCTACTTCACAAAACAGACATCGTGAAGTAGTATTTTGACGATAAATAAAGCAATTTTTTTTCATGTGATAAGCAATTTTTTTACATTTATAACTTAAACCATTTTCACAATTGTTGGCACGTTTAATGTTTCTATTCAAGTAAACTCTTTTGGAAATTATTTATAAATCATTCGTAACTCAATAATTCTAGTCTAATGAGATTAGAATCTTTACCCTCACACATACATTAAACATTTTCTAAACATGAGAGGTGTATGAAAGGCGACTTTAATAATTCAACCTACAGCATTACAACTTAATTATGTGTGTAAATTCACTTCTCGCTCAACGGATCATTCAATAAAATACACAATGTTAATCATTTACCAAAATTTCCTTATATTAATTCGCCTTTAACGACAAATGCAAAGTATATTTATTCGGTACCCAAAACCTAAAACCATTATTAGATGAAATTTTGCTTCATTAAAGAAAAGAAGCTAACAGCAACTCATTCTATCTATTCGAACAAACGACAATGAGATTAAAGTCACATAATCATCTCCTACCAACCCAACAACCCTTTCCCTCTTCAAAGTCCCTCAGGAATTTCATTTTACTCATTAAGTCGAAATCGTTCTCTAACTACTCAAAGGAAGAGAGAACGTGACATTCTCATCTCTTTTGCTCTGTACCCCCTTCATCATCATCTCTTGCCTCCCTGTTTGAAGAAGGTGATTTACATTGGCGCGAAAACGCGGAAGGAGATGTAAAGAGAAAATATACGTCTCTTTGTCTCAGTCTGGCAGCATTCAGGGTGCTCAAATCCAATCTTGGCTTTTCCGCAAACGCTACAACCGTTCTGGATGGGGGGGGGGAGGTGTCAGAAGATCTCTCTCCAGAAAATGGAAGTATTCAATTCGGGGGCTTTTATTTGGAAAAGATCTGACACATTTTGGATGTCTAAAAGATTGTCGTCTTATTATTCCAAGGAAGGGTTGTGTTTTCCGTGTGTCACGATGTCGGGGCGATTGCTTATTCCAAAGATGACAGTGGATTTAGAGATGATGTTAACGAAATAAGTTATTTTGACATCGAATAGACTAGATTTAAAACATGATTAGTGTGGACATAAAAATTTTATTATTAAACTCTAAAGGGATTAATAATAGTGATTATTATTTTTCTGTAAGTTAATAATATTGAATTAACTTGTTAACATCATAAATAACTTGATAACATGACATAAATTATCTTTTTAATCACAACAACCCTTGATGAAGGTTAGATTTACTAACTACACTAGATATAGATCATGATTAATGTGGGCATAAAATTTTATTATTAAACTCCAAAGAGATTAATAATAGTGATGATCATATTTTCTGTAAACAAACAGTATTTAATTAATTCGTTAACATCATAAATAATCTTATAATATGACATACATTAATGTTTAATCATAACAAAAAGCATTTGATTAAATGGATATTTTTCCCTTGATGAAGACTAGATTTACTAGTTACACTAGGTTTAGAACATGATTAATGAGGCATAATACTTAATTATTAAACTCCAAAGGGATTAATAATAGTGATGCTCATTTTTTTCTGTAAGCAAACAATATTTAATTAATTCGTTAACATCATAAATAGCTTGGTAACATGACATAAATTAATCTTTTAATCATAACAAAAACTATTTGATTAATTTGGGTAGTTTTTCCTTGATGAAGATTTCGCGTATGAAGATGATGATGTTGATGATGATGTGATGATGATGATGATGATGTTGATGATGATGTGATGATGATGATGTTATGGAAATAAGTTATTTTGACTTAAACTACTTTCACAATTGTTGGCACGTTTAATGCTTCCATTCGAGTAAACTCTTTTGGAGAATATTTATAAATCATTCGCAATTCAAAAATTCTAGTCTATTGAGATTTGAACCTTTATCCTCACACATACATTAAACATTTTCTAATCAAATAAAGAAGAGAAGTACATGAAAGGCGACTTTAATAATTCAACATACATCATTACAACTTAATTATGTGTGTAAAATCACTACTCGCTCGACTGATCATTCAATAAAATACATAATGTTAATCATTTACCAAAATTTGCTTACATTAATTCGCCTTTAACGACAAACGCAAAGTATATTTATTCGGTACCCAAAACCTAAAACCATTATTAGATAAAATTCTGCTTCATTAAAGAAAACAAGCCCTTACCAATAACTCATTCTTTCTATTCGTACAAACGACAATGAGAGTAAAGTCATATAATCATCTCCCACCAACTTAGCAACTCTTTCCCTCTTCAAAGTCCCTGAGGAATCACATTTTACTCATTAAGTCGAAATCGTTCCCTAACTCATAATACTACTCATAGGAAGAGTGAAAGTGACATTCTCATCTATTTTGCTCTCCACCTCCCTTCATCCTCATCTCTTGCCTCCCTTTTTGAAGAAGGTGATTTACATTGTCGCGAAAACGCGGAAGGAGGTGTAAAGAGAAAAGATACGTCTCCTTGTCTCAGTCTGGCAGCATTCAGTGTGCTCAAATCCAATCTTGGCTTTACCGCCCACGACATAACTGTTCTGGGGTGGGGGTGGGGAAGGTGTCAGAAGATCTCTCTCTCTATAGAAAATGGAAGTATTCAATTCGGGCGCATTTATTTGGAAAAGATCTGACACATTTTGGATGCCTGAAAGATTGTCGTCTTATTATTCCAAGGAAAGGTTGTGTTATCCTTGTGTCACCGATGTCGGGGCGATTGTTTATTCTGAAGATGACAGTGGATTTAGAGATGATGTTATGGAAATAAGTTATTTTGACATCGAATACACTAGAGTTTTACGTATGCACTAGAAAAGATTAATGTGGCATACGTAAAACTTTATTATTAAACTCCAAAGGGATTAATAATAGTGAGGATTACTTTTTCTGTAAGTTAACAATATTTAATTAACTCGTTGACATAATAAATAGATTTATAACACGACATAAATTAATTTTTTTTAATTGTAATAAAAACTACTTAATTAATATGGATAGGATAAGCACTCACTTATGAATAACTGCCAAGCTATTCTTTCTATGTTCTGAGGTGGGGGTGGGGAAGGTGTCAGAAGATCTCCTCTCTCTAGAAAATGGAAGTATTCAATCCGGGGGCTTTTATTTGGAAAAGATCTGACACATTTTAGATTGTCATCTTATTATTCCAAGGAAGGGTTGCGTTTTCCCTGTGATCGTGAGTGTCACGGTGTTGTTTATTCCGAAGATGACAGTGGATTTAGAGATGATGGTATGGAAATAATTTATTTTGACATCGTTTATGAACATCTAATAAGCTATGTTCTGAAACTACAAATATAGTAATATTTGTAGCAATGTACTGTTCTGTTACAAGGAAAAAAACTATTTAGTTACCTTACCTTTTGTTATATATATATACATATATATATTCATACATATGTATACCTACTTACAGTATACATCTATATTATAAAAATACCCTTCGATATATCAACATTTTTTGTATATATATTTTTTAAGTATGTATATTTTTTCTGATTAAAACTGCATACTTTTAATGGTAGATGTCCTACAATTGAGATCGCATGAATAAAAAGCTGAAAAATGTCAAGAGTTAAACGAAGCGATATACCGTTCTGTTAAAGAAAACATCCGTCCTTTTTGTGTTATGCCTTTTTGCATCATCATTGTCTCCCTTTTGAAGTGGCATTTTACATTGAAAAAAGCCAATATATATAGAAAATTTATTTTCAAATTGATCATATAACTCGATAAAACTGATACTTACTTAATTAGTAAAAGAAGACCATTAAAGTAAGTGCAAGAATAGTAATCTCTGATTTAGAACTTATAAAGATTATATCTCAATTTTCAAGAAAATTTGAAGTAATTTATATGTTTTGAAAATACCTTAATATTTAATACTTCGTGTTTCTAAAAATCTTGCGATTACAAATATTCTACAAATATTACAAATAATTCACAATGTTGAAATGAATGCAGATTTGGATGTCGAAAAATAGAGATGAATAAGAAATGCATCCGTTTGACTGATCGTACTTGGATAGATTTTAAAAAAAATTTAATGTTGCATCATCTTTTTAACATAAATAATAAAAAAGTGTTGATTTGAATAATTGTCAAATCTAGTTTTCTTGTGAAAATAAAAGCAAAGTTTTAAAAATATTAAAAAAAATACTTAATAAAACAAATAAATCAATTCCTAAAATTCTTAATTAAAATTTCTGCTCTTCTTGTTAAATATACAAGACAAATAAAGAGGGAAAAACAGTTCTTCTAGTAAAAATACTATTCTATATCATTTACAACATTCATTATTATTATTTTATATCATATATTTTCCTTAAACTTTTCTAAAAATATTCTTAAGTTAATAAAAATGTCATCACTGATTAAAAGATTTTGATATGCATATTTAATGATTATAAAATATATTTTGGTTTTGAAACAAAAGCATTTAATTGTTTTCAAATATAATAGATTTACTAGAAACTAAAGGGCAAAAAAATAATTTATTAAAAAAGTTTAAAAAAAAGAGAGTGAAAGAGTTGTGGAATATTTGAAATGATTTCAAAGAATAATGCAAATATTTTCTTCGAAATTTTTTACCAAACTACCAAATCTATTCAAATTAAAAAAATTACCACAATTTAATTTTGAAACTGCAGTTTCTGTTAAATCAATATAAAAAAAAGTTCATCAATTCAATAAAAATCATCAAGTCATTTATTTATCATATAAAAGAAAAAGAAAATGCAGAAGGTTGTAAAAATTCAATAGAAAATAGGCCAACAAAAATGAAATTCTATTGATCAAAAATCTTTTAAAGTTAGAGAATCTGAACACACTATTAAATATCTCATTTATTATAAGTCTGCCAGAGAAATAACGAAGTAAAACTGGCATTTTCGAAAGAAAAAAAAACATCAGATAGTCAAGATTAAATATACCACATAGCCTTAATTTAGTTTACAGAACAATTTTTTAACTTCACTTTTGCATCATTCGTTTGAATTTAATGAATGTTTCACGAAAGCTAATCTGTCAGTGTCAGTTTGCGATGTCTTCGATGAAAGATGTGCATTAAAAATTAATTCATAAAATTCGTAAAAATTTTCTGTATACGATTTATATTTGTTTATGGACTGTCTATTATTCTCTTTGAGAGAAAAAGAAAAGTTAATATTGTAGTTAAAATTAATATAGTTGTTGTTTCCGATTGCCAGGTACTTTGACTTAAAGTTCTTCCATTTAAATTCTGTAATATAACAGATTCAACCGTAAACAAGGTGCTTTTGGGTGATGCTCATCCTCCTCCTACCCGGGCTGCTCTAAAAAGGGTCATGTTAACGTGATCACTCCCGGTAGAAACATAGCAATTCCCTGTTCGCTTTCATTTGTCGATTATCAAACTTAGCTATTCCAGATTTATTTTTAATTTGTAACCATGTTTCCTCTTACACACTGGCAAGACCACCCCTTGTGGTGTTCGGGATAAATGGTCAGATGGCCTGCAGACACTCACCAGGAAAAGAACTATATTTCGCGCACCATGCGCCTAGTCGAGATTCGGGTTTTCGGCTTAGAAGTGGAGTCCTACCACAAATCTATAATTATCTGTCTTTAAATGTGCTAAATATTCTATGTCCCGAATTGTATGTATGGGCATTTGTCCATGTGCAAATAAAGCTCTGAGTTTTCCAACTTGTGCCTCAAATAACCTCAGCCCAACCACACCCGGTTACAATCGGATTGCTCAACCTCGATTATAACTGAGTAACCTCAGCAGTCAAGTTTTTAATTTTCTCTTATTGTTAAATACACATAAAATATTTTAGCAAAACAAAAATTATTATATTACGTATTTCATTTTAACAAAAAATACATTCTGCAATGTATAATATTTATTTCATTTTAATTTTTAATACATAATATTTAATAACGTGTATAAACATGCTGAAATAATTAATTTTCGCAATGTAAACTATTCATAAAACAACAAATTTATTATAAGGATGTTAATTTATTTTTTTGGAAATAAATGAAAAATTCTTTTTTTCAGTTAAATACAAATAATTAAATATACTCTTTGCTCAATGTATATATATCAAGTTAAAATTTTTGTTATAGATTACTGCTTTTTTTTCAATTTATTTATCACTAAAGAATATAATATTCTTGAATTGTATTTTTAAGGTAAATAACTCAATTAATCAATCAATTAGATTAATTGAGTAATTAATTCAATTAGATTAATAACTCAATTAATCAATCGATTAGAGAATTCAATATTTTTTTCTTGTCAGTAAGAAACAAGAAGAAATTAAAAAAAAAGTGTTAAGATATTTTCGAAATCTACAGTAGTTAACAATTGAAAATTATCTTATCTAATGATGTACTCCATATTTAACATCTTCTTCAAATTAAGCACTAATTTCCCAGGCGACAAATTAATAATCAAATTATTATAGATCACATATTATTTAATCAGGATAATTAAACTAATTTGATCACTATTATGCCTAATTTAAATAATCCTATCGTATAAATATAATATATAGGTGTTAGGTTATATCATGTAATACTCCCTAGAGTAGTAATGTTTGTTTAAAATCAGATTTATGAAATGAATTACGGTTTATGACTTACAATTGGTCAAAATTTCTCTGTATTAGTGCATTTATAACAATGCAAGATCAACATATTGAGTTAAAATAAGGAAAAAACTAAAAATTTATATTGTACTATATGTAAACAAATATTCTAAGAATTCTGGTAAATATGTCAAGAAATACGCATTGAATTAGTAATGATAACAATGCAAGATCAACATATTGAGTTAAAAGGAGGAAAAATATTTCATAAAACTAAAAATTAAAAATGAATTTAAAAATTTTATGGAAACACGGAGATTTTACATTTTTAACCATGGCAGAAAGGTTTTTTTTATCCTTCTTCCATTTTAAATTGTTTCTATAAATTACTAAATACAAAACTGCATGTTTAATGTAGCATATTACGATAGCCATTTTTATAAAAAAAAATACAGACAAACTGCTAAGCTAGCAAAAAATTAACTAGCTTTATTAATTAGTCATTTGTTAACCATGTTGTTGTATAAGACAACAATGCATCTTGACAAAAACCGTGACAGTGTTTCATGGAATTTTAAAAATTATTTTAACAAAATTTATATTGTACTATTTATAAACAAATATTCTAAGATTTCTTGTAAACATGTCAAGAAATACGCATTAAATTAGCAATGATATCTACATTTTTTAAGACACCGTACAACCATAAAATTCATTATTCATTATGCATTGCGAATTGCCATAAAAATCCTCAGATGGCTTTATTAGAAGACAGTTTGCATGTGAAAAAGCAGTCCATCTCATGACATGCAACGTCCTTTTTTTCTTTTTTTACCTTTTTTTTTCCTTCCATTCACACGACCCACGCATTTTAAGAGAATCGAACAAATACAGGGAAAGAGAACAAAATAAATCTAATAAGAACAGTCAAAAAGAACCCCGCTAGAACGAAGTTGAAACTCGACATTTTGGCATTATCAGGTCGGGAGATATCATTTTTCTTTATTTACTACACTGGCCTCACCTATAGTAAAAGCTTTTAGAAAGTTTGAGGGCTTCAACATTAGTGAATGAATTTCTTGGTATGGTGTACTATGCACGAGATACTTCATACTTGTGATTTGGTTTATAAATAAAGTTCTTTTTTTTTTTCGTCTGAAAGAAAAAAGACAGTAATTTTTTTCTTTTATTGGGATTTTTTTTAAAACTTTTTTTTAAATAATCAACAAGAGTTATCTTATCATGCTTATCATGTCTTATCATGTCTTATCATGCTTCCTTATGATAGATAGGATTTTTAAAGAATACATAAAATTAGGCCTTCCTTGCTGAAGAATATATATATAATATCTATAACAAATATAGCATATAATTAGCAAGAGTAGGTATTTAACATCTATACTAGTATACATCTATATCTATCGATACTACTGACATCTATACTCTATAGTATAATATCATTCTGGCTGTTATATAGATATAACCACCAGCTTGATGGATATTTACTAGATATGGACAGTTTTACAAGATAATCCACTGGCCATAGGTTGCTTTTACTCACTGTATCTTGACCACAGACTATGCGAAAAATAAAACACTTAAGAATTATATATCATATGTTTACTAATAAGTAAAAATGTGATAAATAAATAACATAATAAAAAGTTTTTTAAAAATTTGATCCTTTACCTAACATTATTTAATAAATATTTAATATTTAATTCGATTTTTGTAGTAACCAAAATTTAAAAGTGACTATTTAAATGACTTCAATTTATTCAATGTTTACTGTTCATTCCTAAAGATGTTATTTCACAACCACTTCTATTTTATTAAACCAAATTTTTAAATAAAACATTTTTTGACAACGCAACAAATACATAATAAACTCATAAAAAATCATTTAGCTATGGCTATTGCCCTGTTAAATAACATAGTTGAGACTCTTGTGTTAGGTTTAAGCAGTGATTATCAAGGGGTGCGTCCTGTGGTATTCCAGAGAAATATGTGTCCAGAATAAAAATAAATATAGTTACTCTTTTTTTTTTTTTTTTGCCAATTTTCCAGTTCAAAGACAGTTTTCATTAAAAATAACTATTTATTATTTTTTCTTTTATTCACACAAAAAGTTGCCAAACAGGGATAATTTACCAAAGAATGTTTCCGAGAAACTAGGAGTGGTAACTTCCACGGTTGACTATTAGAAGCGTTAGAGTCTGTGACTTTCAATGCTAAAAAATTTCCATTGCAGCCTCTAAGACTCCTAGCCTGCAAGTAGCATTCCTGGAGATAACCATCTCGATATAAAACTGTGAGGTGTTAATCGATGATACTTATTTGCCCGAAATTGTATATATTTTGTCTAGGATTATTTGTAGGTTTTAAACGCGTCTCGACTTCTAAAAGTTTGAGAAGCATTGGATAAAGAAACAAATAAAGGTAAACACAGTCTGAAATAATCAAGCGAAAATATTTTCTACTCTACATTGAAGCTGCCTCATTATTGAAAAAAATTCATTTCCCTAGTTTGAGTTTAAATTACAAAAACCTTGAAGAAATATTTTTTTAGTATTTAAATGGGTTTTTTTTTATCAAATTAGAACTGAATAATGTTGTGCGTATTAATCAAAATCTGCTAGTCTTTAAAAATCTACCTTTAGTCTAAAGTAAGATTTACGTATGAAGAGCGCTGCTAGAAAAGCCAATTACTGAAGGAGCCAAACATTTGACATTGACCGCAGTCTGTATTTCCTTCTTGGTCAGTACCATCTTGCAATTAAATTTCATTCGTCTTACAAATAAATTTAAATAGTTTTATTATTGTAATTTATGAAGCAATTATGGCATTTTATAAATTGACACATAAGCAATTAAAAATAATTTTATTTTAAAAAAAATCACGCTAATTAAAGCCTAAGGACTTCAGCAAAGAATTGTTTGCAACTCTTGCGTCATATCGAACTGGTAGTTGAGATATCATGTGAGGTATTATATGAAGTATACGAGATATCACTATAAAGAAATTCAGTTTTGTTGGGCTAAGGTGTCAAAATTGAACTAGTGCTGATTACAAGATACAACAACTGTTTTTAAATACGTATTTTGTATACAACTCAAGTTTTATTAAACTAATTAACTGCCTGACACTACAGTTCATGTTGTACCATGGCAGATTTCGAAATACTATAGGAAATATTTTCTTTTTACGGGTAAGGGTTGTCAGCCCTACCTCTTACACTATTCAGTCATATTAGACAGGGATCTACTGTTTAAAGTAGTTTCCGTACCATTACAAACATCCATGGAACTGCGGGACTCGAACTCATAACCTGTGATACTGAGTGATTAAAGTACTAATATTGATTAAAATATAATATATAATCGAACTAAATATTGCAGTAAAATGTTTAAGATAGTTTACGGCTACGACTCCATTGCTTATAGTCCTTTTTTTCCATACCATAGACTTGATATTCAATTGAATTTGAAAGGGATACAAAAAAATATCTTAAAGGATAACCAATTTAAGTTCTGCATACTATGTAGTTTAATTTATAGTTTGAAAGCAATATAATTTTAATAATTTCTCAAATATACTGCAGTATGATTCTATTTATCTTAAAATACTCGAGACATTATGAAAAGATCCTTTCAACATAAAAGCGTTGAATTATAAGCTAAGAGTATTTTTAGGGTGACTTGAAGGAAATTTTCTATCAAAAGGTAGTTAGCAAAAAATAACTGATAAATTAATATAAATTTGAATATAACGCAAAAGCAAAATTTCCAAATCGCTTTATAATATTTATTTTTATATCAGTTTTACTTCCATTTGATATATATTAAATTTATTTGTATGCAATAATATTTTTTTACAAACTTTAATACTGAGTATTTTTTTTTAATTTCTGCATGTCTTCTTTTAGTACTTGCTTAAATATAACAATTTCCAAAATATTATTTTGTTGAACAGACGACATATGATAAAAAATAAGAATAAATAAAAATATTGAATAAACTAAGATTTTAGAATCACAACAGCAGTTTTTTCACAAGTTTATTTTTGATTTGGAGCAACTGACACCGACTCAAGTAATTTGAGAATTTAGTAAAGGTTTTTAAAATCTTTAAGATAAGAAAAAATCGAGGTTTTTATTTATGGCAAGAAAGAGCGTAGCTTATCAATTGCACAGAAAATATCGTAAATTTTGAGGCAAAAAAAAAAAAAAAAAAAAAGAATAAAATTGAAATGAAATTATACTTTCTAATTTCAGTAGGAAAACTTTCATCTCTTTAAAAGGAATCAGCATATGTTAATGAAGTATCACATTAAAATATTGATATCAAAATTAAACACTTCCTGTCAAAATAACAGCTTTAAACTTCTCTAACGGTTTTTATATGTATCTTTTAGAATTTCATACTGGTATTCTGCATATATTATCTGAACCTCTAAACTTTATGTATAGCTCTCAATTTATTTAAAAATACTGAATAAATGAAATCTCACGATTAGGAAAAGTTTATTGTTAGTTTTCAGTAATCCATAGAATAAAATTTAGAAAAATTTTTAAATTGAAAACAAATGTTGAATATAAATGGATGATGAAAAATATAAGTGCTCATTGCTCTTTTTCTAATAAAATAATTTTATTTTTCAATACAGATTGTTCTTTCCTAGAGCATTGAATCAGAAAATTTGAAAAATTGTATTTAATGTCAATTCTTCGATGTTTCAACCTTTCCATCAGTGGAAGTAATATCTCTACAGAAATTTGCTCAAGTAAACCTCAGTTATTTGTGTTACAGAAAGAAAAATGTAGGGAAAAAAATTAAACAATTCAATGAGACCTCAAACATTTTATTTCAAATCACAAAATGTAGCAATCAATGAAAAATTAAACAATTCAATGAAACTTTAAAAAATTTATTTCAAATCACAAAATGTAACAATCTTTAGTAATATGGATACTATGTTAAATGATGATTTGTATGGTAGTGAATTAAAAATAAAAAAAATTTTTTTTTTTTGTTGAAAGTTATTATAAAAAAAAGAAAAAAATTGATTAAATTCTTTATCCGTATACATTACAAAAAAAAATTGTTTGGTATTCTTTTCATCTAACAGTATTCTATGGATGCTTCGATTTAAACTATCAAAAATAAAAAATAAAAAAGAGAAACATTCATTTTTAATAAACTAGCATTTTCTTTTATTTCCTCTATAAAAGAGTTCCATTTCTTTCTAGATTCGAGAAAGTGGATAAAAGTAAAGCAAAATCATAAGCTGCAGCAATTTTCCAAACCTTATATTCAAAGCGATACTAAAATGATTGATTTTTTTTCTCTCTCTCTCGCCAAACCTTCCCAGTTCATTTCGCAAAAGTAGTCCTCTAAGCCCTCCAGGCTAAGTTGTGTCTGACACCTTTTTTTTTTTCTTCTTCTTTTGAAGCAAAAGCGACATTAGAAACAAAGTAACATCCCGTGCATGAAAAAAAAAGTACTGGAATAAATAACACACGAAAGATAAAAAAAAGAATTCTTATTCTCACAAAACAGGCGTCACTTTCACACGATATTTTTGATCGTTTTTAGATTTTTCTTGAAGATGTTATTTTTGCTACCGGGCCTCGGGTGATTCCCGTTCGAAGAAGAAGAAGAAGAATAAAAGCGAAAATGCATGCGACGCAAGATTAATACATCTCAACTCTCGCCGTCAGTGGCAGTCTTTCGGTTCCGTTCGAATCGGGAATTGTTTTGACACTGGTTCGAGGGTTTCGTTCGGAATAATCAAACGCTATGGCGATTGGAGGAAAGAAAAGAACGAAGAAATTACGTTCCGTGTCTTAAAACGAATATCTAGAACCGCCTTGTAATCTCAAAAATTTGTTACTTCATCCGAAACTACATTTCCCTTTCCCTTGATTCGATATTAAATTTTATACAAGTTTAGATATCGTATACAAGTCAACGTTAATTGTTGTTGTCATGCACGTGATAGATTTTAAAAGATTACATAATTATTTATATTCGAAACTGCTGTGTTTTGGAAAAATTATATAGAACTGTGTTTTGGGTGAATTATTTTCTATACATTTATAAGCATTGTAAGTTCTCGCAACTTACGATGTGCTTAAATGTACAGAATAAAAATTTTTGTACAGGTCTATCTGTCTTACATATCTGTACGCATATAAATTTTCTCAAAATTTTAAATATTTACTTCGTCGAACTAGTTTCTAATTGAAATAAAATTTTCTTTTTTCTTTTTTCCTCCCCCTTTCTTATTCTTTCTTCTTTTAATTATTCCTACTATTAGTTCACACTCTCCCTCTATGTATTTTGTTCAAATTTTCAATCGTTCATAAAAAATTTTTTATTCATCCACTCAAGTTTAAAAAAATGTATTTGAACTTGCAGCGGATGACACTGGATGTTAATACAGTTTTTTCCAATTTTAATTCATTAATTAAGTTTAATTAATTAATTTCAGTTTTTGTTTTTTTTTAGATTTAAGTTGCATGTATCTATCAATAGATTGCACCAGATATAAGAGGAAAATTTCAAATTTTTTAACTTAAAAAAATGAATGAAAATTATTTATAAAGGACTTTCTGCAATATAGTGAAAAAAAAGTAGGAATTGACTTTAAATTTTTTTTTTTTTATATTACTTATTTAACTTTGTTTTTAAAACTGATTCGAGGACTTCGTTCGGAATAATCAAACGCTATGGCGATTGGAGGGAAGAAAAGAATGAAGAAATTACGTTCCGTGCTTTAAACGAATATCTAGAACCGCCTTGTAATCTCCAAAATTTGTTACTTCATCCGAAACTAAATTTCCTTCCTTTGATTTGATATTAAATTTTATGCGAGTATAGATATCGAAGTTAATTGTTGTTGTCATGCATGTGACAGATTTTAAAAGATTACATAATTATTCATATTTTGGAAAGACTGTATAGAACAAAGTTTTGGGTGAATTATTTTCTATACATTTAACAGGCATCGATGCTAAAAAGTTCTTGCAACTTACTATGTGTTTAAATGTACAGAATAAAAATTTCTGTACAGCTTTTGTATATCTGTTGGCATATAAATTTTCTCAAAATTTTAAATATTTACTTCGCCGAACTAGTTTCTAATTTAAATTTTTTTTTTTTTCACTTTAAAAATAAATTTTTTCTTAGATGTTCTTTTAAACGAAATAAATGTGTGTAAATGTACAAAATAAAAATTTCTGTACAGCTTTTACATATATGTTGGAATATAAATTTTCACAAAATAACCGATATTTACTTCGTCGGGTTAGCTTCTAATATAAATAAAATTTTCTTTTATTTTATATTAAAAATACATTTTTTATTAGATGTCCTTTTAAAAGTAATAAATAAATCATTTTACAGATGTTTGAAAAAATTTATAAAAATCGCGTTCATCTTATAATTGATAATTTGGCTTATAACCATAGAGGTAAATTCAAATGATTCATATAATCTGAAATTTCAAATTACTTTTTTCCATGTATTTTTTCTTTATAAAAAGAGTTATATTTTGACATTGAATAATAAAGTATATTGTTAAAAATAAAGATAATTGAGTAATTAGTAAGTCATTTAATTATTATTTAAACATTTTTTGAGTATTAACATTTCCTAATATTTCCTTCATTAAGCTTTATTAAATATATTTCAGCATTTCATTAATAAACAGAGTATATTTATATTATTTAAGTCTATAAATTAAAAAACTAAACATAACTTTCTCTTGCCAATAATTAATAATTCTCTTCAATCTTAAATTTTATTTGAGAATAAAATATATCAAAGTGCATATGTGAGTGTATGTGAGAGAGAGAGAAAGTGTAAGCTTTAATGTTGTTGGAATTTTTGTGATATATCTGCATATCATAAAAATTTCAACAACAGTATGTATATGTGCGTGCGTATTACTTAAATGAAAGGATTTTTAATATGTTTATACAAGTATTTTATTTCAAACTTAAATTTTATTAAAAAAGATGATAGTTTTTTAATTTTTCATGCACATCCAACCAATTACAATTTTTAATTATTCAATCAATATTTCAGGTATTAAAAAATAACATTAAATAGTTAACATTAAATTTTTTAATTAAACTTTATTAAAATAAATATTTGCATCATTATGAATCTTAATATTTTTTTTTACAAATTAATTATTTCAAAACGAAACGTAGCTACAATTAATCGCCTTTTATATTTCACAACATATTAATTAAACAAAACTTATGCATTATATGCTGAATAAAAATTAGAATTTAAAATAACAGGGGCACAAATTTAAATTAATACAGCATAAAAGTTGATAAATATTTGATAAAAGTGCGGCAGAATAGAAAGTATACGTATAAATTTCTTAAAAAGAAAGTTTCAACGAAATTTTCACAGCATAATTCCCTTCAAATATTGAAATAAATTAACTCGAATTGATTAATCCCAAGCGTAATATAAGAAGTAATCATGACAAAAGAAAGATAAAAAGAAAAAAAACTTCGAGACCTTGACAGAAAGTACAAGACATTGACAGTTTAATAGCAGCCAAAAAAATTGAACAACAGATGTTCGTGTTCCCGACACGTCTTCTACGACATTAAAAGAATTTCAACTGTGAATAATTAAAATATTTTTTATACTATTTTAAATCTCTAAATCTGTAGAAGTATTTTAGAAAACTTTTTATTTAATTTTATAGAAATGTATATGAAAATAAATCTTTTCATTATTGTTATAAACAAATTTAAATTTTTAACTATATTTCAACGAAATCTTTTGAAAATTAACAATGTCAGTCACATTTTAGCAAAATAGAGGAAGTCAATAAAAAGCCAAGATATCAGTCTTACATAATTTTGATCTATGTATTCTTTTTAATCTATACATAATTTATAAAATTATATACATTTATATAATTTATAAAGTTATATACATAATAATATTATATAATTATATATATAATTTATAAAATTATATACATCTGAACAAAGTTTTTTTTTGTTTTAATGCAGCTGGCAAACACTGTCGTTCTGGATGCCATAAAACAAGTGTTGCAGCCACGTTACTCACTTAGGAGGACTACCCAGGAGGTACGTGTAGCTTGAAGATAAGCCACGGACGCGGATTAACAATACCGGTAGTACCATAGATGTTTGTAGTGAATCGGAATCCACTTTAAACTGTAGGTCCCTTTCTAATATCTGTGACGCTCAACGGTCATATAAGACCGGGACCTACGGTCTAAAGTGGATTCCAAATCACTACAAATATCCATCCAAATGAACCTGAAACACTGAGCGCCAGAGTGCTGGCCACTCGGCCATTCAGACCCCTAGTTGGTAAATTTAATAATAGGAAGTTAGCATTAGTTAAATTATCATTTTTTAAAATTAATTTTAAATATACTATAAGAAATATAATAAAACATGATGGGAATAATTGAGGTGTTATTAAGTAAAATTCAGATTTCTTCCTTTAATTTAATTGATTATATTTCTAATAGACAACCATGCTGACCTCAGAATATAAGATTTTAATTGAAGAAATAGAGATTTAATGAAACAAACAAACAAAACAAATAAGAATGAATTAATTCCATTGTAAGAAAAGTATCATGCAAAATTTTTATATGCAGAGCAAATCTTATAATCAAAGTTCGCGAGATCATTATTCAAAATAATGTTAACTAAAATTAATAAACAATACAGAACATCAAAAATAATACATGATAGAATCATGAAATTCTCTAACAATTGTTGGGCTGTAATGATATATACTGTAATGTAATTCCGATATTATTGGTTTATTTATTTATTTTCATAATATTTTATTTGCCTTTCTAGCCGATTATGAAGCTTAATGCTCTTGATAAATTTTGATGCTATTTTTCTAGTTTGTTTCCAGTATTTTGTCTCATTATTGCTTTTCTAATTATAGCTCTCAACAGAAATTAAATATGAAATTAAGAAATTTCAAAAAAGCAGTAACTATATATATTTTATAGTAACTTCTATATCTTTATCTGTAAAAGGACACATAATAACATACAAAATACAAAATCATCTATTACTTCATCTTTTACTATTTACATAAATACATTTCAAAACTAGTTATATAAAATGAATCGGATTATTTAATGATAAGTAACATCATTAGAAATAGTAAATCAGACATAATAGTACTAATCACCTATTTTAAAAGAGAGAGGAAGAATTACAGAGGAAGGGAAAAATAAGAAACCATGATTCATTTTTTCTTTTTTCTTTGAAAATCCTCTTCAGTGGCGCAGTAAGCCTATGGTAGGCCAAGGCCGTCTGCCAGATTTCGAGAGAGGAGATGTTTTCTTTCTAGAGGGTAGGGTTGTCAGCCCTACGCTTAGCAGTTATATTACACTTGGACCTACGGTTTCAAGTGGTTTTCGAACCACTACAAACAATTATGGCACTGCCGGAACTCGAACTCTGTGGCACCGAGGGCCAGAGTGCTAGTCTCTCAGCCATTAAGCCCCTATGAAAGTCTATTGTACTCATATTGCTCTTGATTGATTACATTTAACATATTGTTAAAATATTAACATATTATTTAAGTCCCTTACTGTTTTTGTTACATAAACTAAAGGGACTTGAATGATATGCTAATATTTTAATAATAAATTGTTAATTGAATAATTATGTTAATTAAATAATTTTTTCTAAATACTTTAGTATTGAATCAATATTTACCATTGCAGGCAAATAATTTACATATTATTATATAGAAAAAATTTAGATTATGTACATATGCTGTTACTGAAAGATACAAATTTTATTAATTAACTGTTTTAGTATTGAATCAATATTTACCATTGCAGGCAAATCATTTACATATTATTATATAGAAAAAAATTAGATTATGTACATATGCGGTTACCGAAAGATACAAATTTTATTAATTAACTGTTTTAAGCAATATATGGTGATAAAGTGAAAAATGTTCTGCTGTACTTCATAAATTATGAGATAATACAATAAATATCCTACTATGTATATTTTTAAATAACCCCTATGTTTTGAAATTAACAATTGCTTTTAAATTTAAATTTTAGCTAATTTTTCTTTAAGATAATTTAGAAAATTCACAGCTATTTAGATATCTTAAAACGCAAAAATTGACATTGAAAAACATACAATACTTAAAATAAAATTTTACAAACCATTAAAAAAAAAAAAAAAACCTGACCTAGTCGTAAAGGCGGTATCAACAAACGTGTCATGTCTACAAAAATGGAAATCAGGCAAGACATAATAAAATAATCATAAACCCTTGGCAAAGAGTTATGTTTTTCTTTTTCACTCTTATGAACCGTAAAAAAAAAAAGCAGAGAGAAGACTATCTGAGGAAAGAGCTTCTTCTATTCGAACACTGAAGATTCAAACATGTCATTACAGGGGCCGTCGCTTTTACAACTGACTTCTTATTTATTCCCATAATTTTTCATCCTTTTTTCTAATAATCATTGTTGTTTCTTTTCTTCAAGAGCGAAGAAGCTTTCTTTTCAGAAGAAAATCAAGAAGCGTGTCGTTATATTTTAACGTTATTTATTTTTTTAAAGGTTTTTCTTAGTGCTTTACGATGGAACATTAAACACCGAGTGATTTTCGTAATAATACCACAGCGCTCGCAATAAGTTACAGACGAATTTCAAGGTCAATAGAATAATTCTGCCAAGTATTGTGACAGGATGTAGCAGCGGAACTGTAGGTTTTTTCGTTCCATTTTGTTTTTGTTTTTTTCATAATAGTAGTCTGTGTTTTATTAGTTTCTAGAGCTATTAAAATACAGGTATGTAATAATTATTCTCCACTGCCGACAGATACGAAGATGTACTGGATCGTGTCTTGTTAAAAGCCACGCGACAATTATTTATAATTATGTTCCAAGTATGCAGATTCTCACCAAGAAAACATTCATATACTAAACAATTAAATATTAAACAACCTCATTGAAATACAAAGCAAAAATGTTAATCAGCATATTTTCTACTTAAAGCAGGGGTCTCCAAACTTTCCAGCCTTAGGGCCATACTGTTTACTCTAGAAAGTACCAAGGGCCAAAACCGTTTTAATTTTTTTGCCATTATGTATAATTTCGAGATCAGTCGCCGAGTACGCGCTCTGAGCGAGCATACGCTTGCTATTACAAACTACTGTCAGTGAAAAATCACAATTACATAAATCTCATTAGTATTTTTTTTACCGATACACATACATATGTGATACCCGCGGGATGTTCACTAGTTTATAGTGTTAGTGGGATTCCTTTCAATTATTTGTTAGTTGTTATGCTTGAGTTAAATTTTCTGCGTATTATGCTTGTCATTAAGCTTCACCTAGCAAGTCAATAAAACCGAGTTATTATCATTCTGTGTGTTTTTATCCAATTTATTACAGCAACAATAAGCTATTCGCTGTCGCGGGCCGGATTGATGACACTGGCGGGCCGTAGTTTGGTGACCCCTGATTTAAAGAATAGGGCATTAGGACTCTAAACAGATATACAGAAAGTGTATAACAGGCTAAAAAATTAAAAACAAATGATAATGAAGATTGATAGTCATTTTTTAAATGTGTCCCATCTTTTAGTCGTTTAATCCATAAATGTATACGTCTCCGTAAATTGATCATTTAGCCTCATTGAAATACAAAACACAAATGTTAATTAATAGATTTTCTATTTAAAAAAAAATCCATAGAGCTTATTGACTTCTTCAGTTTGAATTTGAAGGCATTAACTGCTTTATGACAAAAGAATAATTCATAAATTTGTGAAAATTGTTTTATGTTAATTCTAATAAAGATTTCAAGATGTGGGTAATTGCGAATAGAGGCCTGAGTGACTGGAGCCCGCTGCCACAATTTTTCTGTTTCGAGTCCCAACTGAGTCATGGTTGTTTGTAGTGATTCCGAATCCACTTTCAACCATAGTAAAATAAATTTTTCTCTCTGATACACAAAAAAAATTTTAAACCGGATAAAATGAAATTTTAAACTGTTGACAATAATTCTTTATAAAATTGAAAAATGCAAAGAAAAAAAACTGAAATATATCTACAGATCAGTTCACAAATTAAAAGAGAACTGACTGAACTAGAGACACGACAGGCACAGATAAGCCAAAACAGTATTCTATAAATATGACTTATCATGTGCTTCATAGAAATACAATTGTACAACAAAACTAAAATAACTACCACAATGCAATCCCATAATAATCCCTGGAGAACCTCATATTGAGACGCCACCAAATAAGAAAAGAAAGAAACAATTTGCTCCAGATACAAAATGGGCATGAGCTGCAGCATCGAAATTGAAAATCATTAAAAAAACACAAATGCCAAATGTTGAAAGCGTAGAAAAGTACTAACAAATTAAAAAACAAACAAATGTTTATACTATAACAGGATCTTAAAAACCCAAAAGAAATTAATTATACTATCCTGGATATAGCTGTATTAAGAATATATATATATATATACTACTGTGTCCAAAAAGTAAGACCAATTTTCAATTTAAAATTCAATTTTTTTTTTCATTTTTAGGTTGTCGGCACTATCCTTGACATCTGTGTGAAATTTAATTTCAAAATATTCATTAGTGTTTGAGTTATGTTTGGCTGTGTGAGATGCTAAAAATGATGTCGGCGATTATTGAAATGTATGCATTAACTGAGCAAAGAACTTGCATTCAATTTTGTTTGCGGAAACGTATAGAATGCTACAGAAGGCATTTGGTGAGCATTCCTATATCGGAAAGAGATGTTTAGAAGTGGTATAAACAGTTCAAAGAAGGTAGAGGACGCGTTAAAGACGAACAGCCCTCTGGGCGAACATCAACCTCAACCGACGAAGCTCACGCCCAAAACATCATGTCACGCTATTCGTAAAAAGAGGCCACATTTATGGAAAGACAACTCTCTGCGATGATGCGCAGATCACACTGCATTGATTCTTTGTGACTTTTTCGCCAAAAATGAAACCCATATCGTTCCATAACCACCTTATTCATCTGATTTAGCACCATACGACTTCTGGCTATTCCCTAAACTCAAAAGACCACTCGGGGGACACCGATTTGGTCGATTGAAGAGATTCAACGTGAAACGGCGAGCGCTTTGAAGGCCATCCCGACCAATGACTTTTTAGCATGCACTTAGGATTGGGAAAAACGTTGGCATAAGTGCATTGTGTCCGGAGGGGATTACTTTGAAGGTGATGAAATAAATTTGGAAGAATAAATAAAGAGTTTTTGAAAAAAAAAATTGGTCTTACTTTTTGGGCACAGTAAATAGTACATATATATATATAAGTAAATTCACAAATCATGCCATCCACTACCATGTAATAGCAAAAATTATTATGAATAAATGTATACATAAAAAATCTTACGGTTAGCCTATTAACCCGAATGCAGCTGGAATGTGGAATTCAAATTTAGATGAAGAGACTACACTGTTTTTTTTTGAGTGAGCCATAAAGAAAACGCATTGTTGGCAATCCCAAATTAAGCTAAATTAAGATTCAAGGATTGTACCAGTAATTCCAAAACATCAACGCATGATTTTTATGTTTTGTGAAAATTAGCTTCCGCTGCCTTAATTTTCTTAGCGGAAAAGGTTCGTGGATTTGAGAGAAGTCTTTTAATTTTTCCTTTTCTTGAAATGCCGCATTTTGCCTTTGAAAGGAAAAGTTTATGGCTGGCAGAAAAAAAAAGTGCGACTTTAATTATATCATTATGCGGTGCTTTTGTGTAATTTGCAGTTCGTGGCTAGTTGACAGCAGTAATAATAGGCCGTGGCATTTCGGGACGAAAAGTTGAAGATTTGATAACTGCAAACTCTTTAGTACATGTTTATTGGAACGCTTTGTTTTCTTTGCAAAAAGGATTGGTGCCTTTTTTATCCAAGTACAGCTGTCAGGAGGAAAGGTAGAAGGTTATTATTATTGTTTTCTTTTTGGATTTGGATTACTCAACGGTACATGAAAATCAACTGTTGTGATGATTAAGACGAAGTACAATGGCACATGAGAAAAATTGCGCCTGCATTGTTAGTAATGTGTTCCCCTCAGACGAAGGTGAGAGTTTATGTCGTTCTTGATGCTTATTATTGGCAAAAATACTTGTTTTTTTTGTTGTTTTTTTTACTGTTGTGGATTCATGTTTTTTCAATTCTGTGTTATTTGAATGGCATATAAAATGAAAGACTTTTTTTTTTCGGCCTCGTAATTTTTTTAGAATTAGATGCTTCTAAGGAATAATTATGGAAGAAATATTAATATAATTGATTCAATAATATCGATTATACAGGTTTATAATCGATTCAATAATATGAATCAACTGTAAACCTAATAAAGTTTTATGTACAGGAGAAAAATTTATTAATTTTGTAAGAAAGAAATAAGAAATTAATATAAAAAAGGCTAGAAACTGAACTATTTTATACCGACTTGGAAAGTCGTGTAATATTAAAAAGATCAAACAATTTTTGAGCCTAAGAAAAATTATTAATTAATTACGTGAATTTTTATTTAATTTGATGATTGATTTTTTTTTTTTTGCGTTCTTTAATTTTGAGTTAATTTTTATTTGTCTACTTTAAAATGATTTTCATAATTAAATAAAATTTAAAACCATTTTCTAATAATGATTAATAAAATATTTCCACTTTTTTTAAAGCTTATAATTATATTCCAAAATTAAAATATGATAATGAACAAACTTTTCTAAGTCGTCACTGATTAATTTATATAATTAATCCTAAATTATGCTTTTAACAACTTTACTAATTAAGGAATAAAAATATATGGAAATCATTCACAAATGAATGAAATAATAATAAATTATGAATTTGCAAATTTTCTGCTTGCAGATGTTACAAATTTCCAATTACGCGGCTAGCTTTCTTGTTTGTAGAAACGATATAGTATTAATATAGTACATATGTCAAATAAACTCTCATAATAAAAAATTAACAAACTTCTTATTTGCAAGAAAAGTCATTTAACAACTGTAAATATTGAGTTACCGGATTCTTCCATTGTTATTTATTTTTGGGGAATCTAGGAGTGGCTGCAATTTAAATTCCTCTCACTAACGATGCGTGCCTTTTAATTAGATTCTTGAGATTATAATGCTGTGTGTAGCAAGTTCCTCTGGGACGTAAATGTTCATTCCGTTTAGTCGTAATTCAAGCAAAACCGCAAACGTGTTGGCAGTCCTGATTGATGGGAGTCCTTATTATAATCGTGAAAAAAGAGATTGCATGGATAACACTGGTCTTGTAATCGGAGTGCTTTGATTTTTAACCTTCAACGCCTTAAAGCATAAAGCTGCCAGGTGTCCTTTTCTTTTTGTTCAGTGTGATTAATATGGATATGAACCAAAATATAGTAATATATACTGTATTTCAGCTTATGTTTCATTATATCAACACAACAGCATTTAATGAAAGGGGATGTCATGATATATTATACAGCATTCATTCACGTGCTGTTGATAAAAAACAGGCTTTCAATGCAATGTTCATATTCTGACTAATTACTTTATTCTTGCTTTATTTATAAATGAAAATTCAAGAAAAATAGTGCACTTAATGTAAAATTTTAAGTATTAGTATTTATAAAAACTGAACGATATTTCAGAAAATGTATTTTTTATTTTTATTTATTTATTTAAAAATTATTGCATTAATTAGATAATCTGAATATATTTAGTTTCTATTATAAACAATTAAAGAAAATTTGAATTCTTTGATTCAACTACCTGGCATTATTTTCGCTTGATCAGAATTACAGATTATGTAGCAGATCCAGCTTCACACGGTGTTCAATAAAATGTTTAACACCCATAAAATCGAAAGAGGGATTTCATAGGTAGTTCAATTTATAATTGCCTTATTGGGCAAAACTCAGAAAATTCCAACCTAGCCGATGAAAGTTTCAAACTGCATATATCAGATAACAGATCATACCATAGTCAGTAACAATAACAGATCGTACCATAGTCAGTAACAATAACAGATCATACCATAGTCAGTAACAATAACAGATCATACCATAGTCAGTAACAATAACAGATCATACCATAGTCAGTAACAATAACAGATCATACCATAGTCAGTAACAATAACAGATCATACCATAGTCAGTAACAATAACAGATCATAACAATAGTCAGTAACAGACAGTAGAAAACCATAATCAGTAACATACATTTCTTTTTTCAAATTAGTAACTGTAGCGAGTTCTACTAGCTGAGATCGAACCTTCATCCTTTTGTATATTAACTAGCCCTTATTATCAATAGTTAATGGAAAGCATTTACTTACAAGCTAAATTATTATTTATCATGCATATTAATTAAAATTTATGGAAATTTTATTATGCTTTTTAGTCATATATTTAAATGATTTTGAAAAGATATATAAGAAATCATTTAAAATTTGGTAAGTTTTCCAGACGTTATTTTATGCCGCATAATTTAGTTATGAATAAATTCAAGTGACATTTTCTCCTCTTACTAAACTCCTATTCTTTGACTAAATATGTTAATTTAAATATTTAATTTTTAAATATACCCTACCTGGTTAAGATCTTTTAGAAGGTTTATTTAATACGTTAAGCAATTTTTAACAATATTAACTCTATTGTGCAATTATAATTTCCATAAAATTCAAACAGCACGTCTTATGAAACTCATTATATTTATAATTATCATATTTTCCTATATAAAAATCTTAATGAGATAAATTTTCAACGACTGTAAATAACTTTAATCCCATTTTCAAAAGACAAATTACATTTTCCTCTTACATAAAAGACATTGCGCCTGCTATGAAAATTTTTAATATTTATTTAATATTTAATATTTTTAACATAATTGAAAATAAAACATCCCATAATGCTCGTTATCGTTATATTAATATGACAAATTTTAATACGTGTTTAAATTAAATCTTAAAACAACTCCATGTAATTTTCTTAAAATGAATACCAATTATCATCTTAAATATAATATATTTAATAAGCTACGTTAAATTTTAGTGTTTATTTAATATTTCAAACAACTTTAAACTATATTCTGTAATGATTATGTCATTAAAAACAATGCATTCTATCAATACAGTTCCTGTATAAAATATAAATTTGACAAATTTTCAAACAACCTTAAATTAAATCTTTTAAAGGAACTTTATGCCAATTTTTTAACATCAATTATTTTAAGAATCCTAGTGTACCAAAGATTCAAAGTTTGCCATTTCCCACACTAGATATTAAAACAGGAATTCCTTTTTGCTCTGCTTAACTCAAAAGTCTACTTTGCTCTACTCTACTTAATTCAAAATACAAATTACATTTTATTCTTACATATAAGGCATTGCGCCTGCTACGATAATTTTTAATATTTATTTAATATTCAAAACTTTGAACGTAATTAAAAAACTTACACTTTCCATAATTCTCGTTATCATTATAAACATCTATCTAAAATATTAGTATGACAAATTTTAGCACGTGTTTAAATTAATGTCTTCAACTATTTAATGTCAACTTCATGTCATTTTCTTAAAATGAATATTACATTATCATCTTAAATATAATATATTTAACAAGCTTCGTTAATTCGCAGTGTTTATTTAATATTTCATGCAACTTTAAACATAATTTTAAACTATAAACTGAAAAGGATTATTACATTAAAAATAAAACTGCATTCGCTATCATTACAGCCTCTAAGTTCCTATATAAAATATAAATTTGACTAATCTTCAAACAACCTTAAATTAAATCATTTAAATGACTCTTTAGTCTGTAAGTTCCTATATAAAATAAAAATTTGACAATTTTCAAACAACTTTACCCCTATTATAGACATCTATCTAAAATATCAGTATGACAAATTGTAGCTCGTGTTTAAGTTAAATCTTAAAACAACTTCATGTATTTTTCTTAAAATGTATATTACATTATCATCTCAAATATAGCTTATTTAACGAGCTATGTTAATGTTTAGTATTTATTTAATATTTATATAATCAAACAGCTTTAAACATAATTTTAAACTAGATTCTGTAATGATTACTTCATTAAAAACAAAATTGTACTCTATCATTACAGTTTCAGAGTTCCTATATAAAATATAAATTTGACAAATTTTCAAACAACCTTAAATTAAATCTTTTAAATGAAACTATATGCCCATTTTTTATCATCAATTAGTTTAAGAATCCTATACCAAAGATTCAACGTTTGCCATTTCCCACACAAGATATTAAAACAGAGAATTCCTTTTTGTTCTACTTAACATGCTATTCCATTATTTATTAGCAGAGTGCCGCAGGGAAAAGTTCATGAATTCTGATTCAATCGTTCTCAGAAACCGATCTGTAATGCTAAGCTTTCATTTTAATTAACGATTTAAACCGCTGATTATAGAAGTTTTGAAAATTATAACTCCATTTCTAGAAAAGGGGGGGATTTATCTCCAGTATAATGATTTTCCGAAAGTTCATCTCCCTCTCTCTCTCCTGCAAAGTTGAGACAAGGTGGGGGAGATGGATTTAAACATGATTAATGTGAAACATCCCCCAACAAAACGATTTAATTATTTCGTACAACATTTCAGAATGGGTAATGGAAACCTTTTAATGCGAAAGAAAAGATGGGTTTGATACCTCTTTTAAAGGCCATTGCTCAGTTTTGGGGGTGGCGGATTAATTATTCAATTTTCTATTTCGGGGTGTAGTATCTTGATTTAAGGTAGAATCGATCCGCCTTCGTTTAAGTGTACCTGCAGGAAGAATTTTTAAGATATGAATTTCTAATGAATTTACTTGCTCTAATGTATTCAGTATCCTCGGTATGTATTTTTGGAATTAGCATTGAAGCATTTATTGCCAGAAATAAACGTGTAATTCTGGAAATAATTTATTTCATTAGTATGCAATGAGTATAATTTTAAAAATGTATCGTAATTTGATTTAATGTATTAATCAGATTTTATTTATTAACTAATTTAATATATGAGTGAGGGGGTTTCTTTGACTCCAGAAGAGTAAAATGCTGTAAAACAGCAAACTTTCCGAGAGGACTTTTCAAGGACAATTGTTTTGCATATGATTGCCCTAAGGGCAGAATACCAAGTAAACTCTACATAAGTAGCTTGATGATCGATAAGAGAAATTTATTTATAATGTCCTGCCAAATTTCCATAAATAAGAAAATCAGATAATAATTTGATTTTCTTCTGAGAATAATAATATTGGCATCTATTATTTTGAACCAAATAAGCATAATGCAGCATTATTAGACTTATTTCAAATTAGCCCTATTAGTCCTATTAGTAATATTTAGACTTATTAGCCCTATTAGACTTATTTCAAAATAGTTATTGTTGCATAAATACCAAAATAAAATTTGATTTACAATATACTTATATATACGAATGAAAACTAAAAATATTTTTGAAAAAAAAAATAATTAAAATAAAAATAAAAAATATATATTTTATTGCAATTTTTCAGTAAGTCTTAAAACGTAAACTCTAACTTATGAACATCTAATGGTCTCATGTTTCATTTATGTATGCTAAGAAAAGTCCACCATTGAGAAACGAAGAAAGGTCATAGCCTTCATGGAGGACTTTCAGACATAACTACTCTGCATTTACTTATTCTATAACATAAAATTACAAGTTGACAAATCTTCAAACAACCTTAAATTAAATCTTTTTGCTCTGCATTTACTTGCCCTATAACATATTACAAATTGAAAAACTATCATCTAGCATTAAATTAGTACATAAATAAAACGAGGTAGACTGACAGAGAATAAGAAATACATACATCGCCAGAGAGTCTATTCGTTTCTGAAAACACATTCAGTATGTTTGGTAAGTAATTTTGGAAATAGCAATGATACATATATTTTTGGAGATATACGTGTTAATGGGCAAATAATAATTTAATTTAATATTTTGAGTTTAGAAGTATTTAAAAAATAGATTTTTTCAACAAAAAAAAAATTTGTTAGATATAATCACTGTTTTTGGAATCTATTGCATGAATTAATCGGAATCATATATTTCTGGAAATATACATGTTATTCTGGGAATGAAAATCGCTAATTTTGGGAAGTTTGAAAATTATAACTCCATTTTCTAGAAATGGAGATTAATCTCAACTATAATAATTTCCAAGTTTTTCATTTCCCTAAATGCTGGTAAAAACTAAACTAACTGTTAAACTGCTAATTGCTAACTGGTAAACTAAATGCTGGTAATTAATTTAAATAAAATTTACACATGTTGAATAACGTGAAATATCCCTTACAAAATGATTTAATTATTTCGAGGAATATTTCAGAGCAACTAATGGATGTGTATAAAGAAAAGGATTTGACGCTTCGTTTAAAACCGTGGTTTACTTTTGGGTGGTGGATCATAGAAGTTTAATTTTAAAAATAAATTACTGATCTCCTACTTATTGTTTAAAATGAGAAATATAGATCAAATCTGAGAAAATATTTTATTTCTCTAGAGAAAGTACAATATTTTTAAGTTAATGAATGTACTATCTATCCCACTACTTTCACAAAGCTTTCTTTAAAATTCATTTATAAATCATATGCATTGGAATCTGATAGTAATTCTATAAATAGTTAGTTCGTTGTAATTTTTCACAGAAATAATTAATTTTATCCAATTTCTATCGTTGTTTTTGATAAATACTAGTTTATTGGATACTGGCTAATAAGACCTGGAAACGATCAGATGTGGTGCAGATCCATAATTGATTAGATCTGTGCTACACACATCCTCTCAAAATGAATCTCTGTTACATCCCTTTTTTTTTAACCGTCGCTATTTGTTAAAACCGACCTTTGATTTTTTTTGGCTTATTAAAAGGCAAATAATTGAACATTTTCCATGCTCCTGCTTTTTGAGATCCTAACATTGTTAAATTATACTTTTGATAATATCACAGCAAAGTTAATAAATGAACTAATTGTAAACCTTCTAAAAATAATAATCAAGAGAAATCTACAAAAAGTGTTTTAAAGCAACTTATGGATTAACTGTTGATGATTCACCAGATTTTAAATTATTAGACCACAATTATTAAAATACTACAAATTGCTTCACAACAGAATGCTCTTAAATGGACTTTTGCTTCAACACACTTGCCTTTCATTCACCCTAGTTTGTTCAAATAGATGTCTTTTAGATTTCATTTATTGAAAAAGAAGTAAAACAAATAATCTACAACAAGTAGTTGAAAGCAACTTATGCATTAACTGTTGATGATTGACTAGATTTTGACACTGGAATTTTAGATAAAATATCACAAATTCATAATCATTCAAATCACGCATTCAAAATATCACAAATTCACAGATCTTAAATGGACCTTTTCTTCAACATACTTCTTTTTCATCCACCCTAGTTTGTTCAAATAGATGTTTTTTGAAATTAAAAATGAAGTAAAACAAATCATGAAATATTCTTTGTGGTATTTTTGCTATTGACATTCTGAAATTATTAATATGTTCGTAATAGTTAATATACGAATATATTTTACAGATAAAAATAATAATAATCAGTGATCACTATGGACTGAAATCTACAATAAATACATAAAATAGACTTAAGATTTCGTAATTAATTAGTGGATAAGAGCTGAATCTTTTATTTTTATAAGAACCATTTAAATAATTTGACCATTACGATCATTAATAATTTAAAAATAATTTCACTATCATCAATTTCACAGTGATGGATGATTTCCTCTTGCAAATGAATCCTTGCTTATTGTTTTGTCCAGCTTCATCGCGTGTTGCATTCTGGGTCAGAATCACTTATATCGGTGTGAATGACACGGAACGAATCACCCGTGCAGAAAGAACTCATTTGTTGTAATTAAATTCGTCTTTTATCTCTTTGTTACGACGCGGAAAAGAAAAGGGTATTTGTTTACTGTTTTTCCATATTTACTTGTTTATGCAGTACATCTTTCCTGAACATAATTTATCAGATATATATATTGTCTTCTTATCTCATAAAGCTCAATTAGCAAATCAAATAATAATTTTATTTTTCTAATTGTTTATTATACTGTATTAAAACATTTTAGCATTTTATATCAAAGGTTTTTAAGCTAGAGATATCTAATAAACATCTTGTGAAAATAATCTTGATAATGGAATTATGAAATAAAAGGAAGTAATAGGTGTTGATTTAGTGATTCATTTATAATTTTTGTCATTCAACACTACAAATGTAAAATCAAAAATAAAAGCTTATAAATGCCGTCGATTTGGGCTCTTTGATTAAATCTCTAGCTAATTTATGAGTATTTGATAACAAAAACAAACCTCATTTTGCTTAGAGGAATAAATAAGTGGAATTATATGAGAAGAGGTGTACTCATAATAGAAGATTTTTATGAAGTGGTTCGGGGAATTAAAAAGTTTTAAGATATAGAATTATATCATTAAACTGGTTTCTCATTCCAAAGGATTTTTCAACACCACTTTTCATTTCATTGGAACCAAGTCCAATATTTTGTGCTTGAAAAGTAAAAGTCCAGCAATTTTTTTTGTCTAAAAATCGAAACCTTTCCATTCATTGGATATGTTTGACTAATTGGCTAGCTAACTTATGAACATTATTTGATAACAAAAATAAACTTATTTTTGCTTAGAGGAATATATTAGTGGGTTTATATGAGAAGAGGTGTACTCATAAATGAAGCGTTTTATCAAATGGTATTAAAATATTAAAAAGTTTTATGATATCGAACTAGATCATTAAACTGGTTTCTTATACCAAAGGACTGTTCAACACCACTCTTCATTTCATTTGAACCAAGTCCAATATTTTGTGCTTGAAAAGTAAACAAAGTACAGCTATTTTTCTGTCTAAAAATCAAAACCTTTCCTTCCTTTGAATGTGGAAAGGTCAGTACCATTTCATTAAAACCAAGTCCTAGTCAGTCTTTATTTCATTAGAACCAAATCCAATAATTTGTGCTTGAAAAGTAAACAAAGTACAGTAATTTTTCTGTCTAGAAACCAAAACCTTTCCTTTATTTGCAGAATGCGGAAAGGTCAGTACCATTTCGAGAGAAAGTTAACAAATGCATAAACCTCAATGAGTCCCAATAACTGATCTCGTGAAACCTCATTTTCTTTTTACTTCTTCATTGAAGACTGTTCCATTTTTATTTTTATTGTTATTTTTTTACGGGTGCATTGCGTGTGCACATTTGCAGTTGGCATTTCGCTGTTTGTGCACGGAATACAAATCCGTTTCTGTATTTCTTTTACCTGTAACACGCGAATGGCGTTATGACTTTTTAGTGGTGGTGTGGAAAAGTGAAATGTGTCTCTTCTGTGAAATTGTGTTTTTCCAAAATTATCGTGTCTGTGGTCTAGTTTAAGTGCGTATTTATTTTTAAAATCGGTCGTTTGAATTCAGCCGTCATCCCGAATTAGATGATAGAAAAACTAACGCACATCACAAACTATAGTCATGGTTTGAAACTTAGGGTGATGATTACCAATGGGCAAATTTCAGAAAGGTTTTTAACTTGATCCCTAAGGGTTGTTGATACTGCTCTATAGAAAAGAAAGATTTTCTTTTTTAGAATCAAAGAACATTTGAAAAGGAATATTGAAATTACAGGAGTTATTTTATATAACCCTTTAACAGATTTAGTCTTTGTGTATAGAATATAAATCTAAGAATAAGTGCATAGAATATAAATCTGAAAATAAGTTCATAGAATCTAACATTTTTAAAAAAATCGAAAATATGTATTATTAGAATTCGGTTCGATAAGCTTTTAGCCTGTTCGATTTTTTCTTTTGCCATAGAAATTCAATTATAAATTTATACACTTGGATTCAAATGAGATTCGAATTATAATAAGAACTATAATCCTTTGAATTACTACCAGAACTTTTGAAATTACCATAAAAATTAAAATTGTCATCTCTTTATTTATTTTTGAAAAAAGTTATGAAAATAAATGGAGATAATGGATTCATAAGAAATAACTAACACTGCTCATAGGAGATATTTTGGAAAAGACATCGAGTTGAATGTTGATAAAGCAACATAAAATCTCAATAGAATGATAAAAGGAAACACCAAAAATACAGATTTTAGGAATGAATAATTATTTTTTTACATGAGTTAGTTCGTGATGTTCCGAAATGTACAAATATAGCATCCGAGTAAACTGGGGATAATAAGTTCAGGATTTAATGGTTCCTATAAACAAAGATAATTAAAATTCTGAAGCATTTCTGCAATAATAACACTTAAAATAAAATTTAGATAATTTCCTGATACAGTCCTTCAAATACTGCTATAAACCAAAAGGATCTCATTTACTTAAAATTGAGTGTTCTTATAGATTGTTTGGTGCTCTTGTTGCTCAGCTTTCAAGACATTTATGCTGCTTTCAAATCTTAGTCATAGTCTAATAGCTAAATAAACAAATTTCTTGGCACGACAGCATATGGTAGGCCAATGTCATCTGCCTACTAGCAGATTTCGAGACGGAAGTGATTCCTTTTTACAGGGTAGTGCTTCAGTCCTACTCTCAACAGTCATATTAGACTGGGACCTACAGATTAAAGGGGATTCCGATACTAAAAGCATCTATGGTACCGTAGGGACTCAAATCGGAAACCTGTGGCAATGAGGGCTAGTTACTCGGTCATCATACTTTTGTAGTAGAGTATTATACGTAAGTTTCGATTCCTGATTGTTACTTGCATCAGCGACTCTGCTTTAAAAATCGAGCAGATTCAGTAGAGAATATCATAAGCTATCTGACATCGACAATCGAATTGCTTATTTTGAATTTTGAATTTTTTTACAATATTTCAAGTAATACATTGACAGTTACTCGTGATAAACTAAATCTAATATATTAGTACTAGTCTATCTTATTAGTATTACTAGTCTTCGTTTTTTCCCCTTAGTGATGGGTACCACTAGAATGGGCTTACTAATGGAAATATCTTGAATCTGCTATAAATCAGTGATATCAGAAATGAATGATTTCAAATCATTATCCAGTATTTCAAGAAATGTTTTCTTAAAGATGGTGAAAAATGATACAAGTATATAAAATATACTATAATAAAAGTCTTAACAGAAACAACCTTATCAATATTTATAGTCATTATCAACGTATTGACATTAGTGTCATGAATCGCTTTAAATAAACTTATCGATTATTATAAATATTATACACTGAAGTGACAAAAGTCATGGGATAGCAATATGCAAATTTTCAGATGACAGTAGCATCGCGTAGAACAGGTATAAATGCGCAGTGCTTTCGCAGAGCTTTCATTTCTGTTCAAGTTATTCATGTGAAGAGGTTTTGACGTGATGATGACCGCACGACGGGAATTAACAGACTTTGAAAGCGGAATGTTAGTTGGAGCTAGACGCCTGGGTCATGCCATTTCGGAAATCGTTAGGGAATTCAACATTCCCAGATCCACTGTGTCAAGAGAGTGCCGAGAGTATGAAATTTCAGGCATAACATCCCACCATGGACAGCGCAGTGGTCAACCGCCTGCACTTAACGACCGAGACCGGCGACGTCTGCAAAGAGTCGTAAATTCTAACAGACAAGCAACACTGCGTCAAATAACCGCAGAAATCAATGTGGGACGTACAAGGGATTTGTCTGTTAGAACTGTGCGGAGAAATTTGGCTTTCTTGGGCTATTCCAGCAGAAGACCGACTCGAGTGCCTTTACTGACAGAACGACATCGCTTGCAGCGACTCTCGTGGGCACGTGAGCATATCGGTTGGTCCCTAGATGAATGGAAAACCGTGGCCTGGTCCGTTGAGTCACGATTTCAGTTGGTAAGAGCTGATGGTAGGGTTCTAGTGTGGCGCAGACCCCATGAAGCCATGGACCCAAACTGTCAGCAAGGCACTGCTCAAGCTGGTGGTGGCTCCGTAATGGTGTGGGCTGTTTTTTCATGGCATGGACTTGGTCCTCTGGTGCGACTGGACCGAACATTTACTGGAAATGCTTATGTTCAGCTACTTGGAGATCACTTGCAGCCATTCATGGACTTCATGTACCCAAACAACGATGGGATTTTTATGGATGAAAATGCGCCATGTCACCGGGCCACAACTGTTCGCGATTGGTTTGAAGAACATTCTGGACAATTCCAACGAATAATCTGGCCACCTAGATCGCCCGACATGAATTCCATCGAGCATTTATGGGACATCATCGAGAGGTCTGTTCGTGCCCAAAATCCTGCACCATCAACGCTTTCACAATTATGGACGTCTATCGAGACAGCATGGCTCAATATTCCTGCAGAAGACTTCCAACGACTTGTTGAGTCCATGCCACGTCGAGTTGCTGCCCTTCGCCGGGCGAGAGGAGGGCCGACACGATATTAAGAGGTATCCCATGACTTTTGTCACTTCAGTGTATATAGTTTGTAATTTCTGTTATAAAATTACTAATAATTCATACAAAAGTCTAGTAAATTGTAGCAGCAAACTATAACAAATAGTAAGCTAAAAATAATTTCAGCTCTAAATAATGTCATGAACTGTTAAATAATAAATAGTTAGCTTAAAAATAATCTGGTCATAAAATGTGAAAACCCAATAACGATATTCTGGAGTGGACGAACAAACAATAATTTACTGACACAACTTTGTGAATATTCCAATTAGCGAACTGATTCAATTCATTTTCTCATAACGAATGCAGCGGGCGTAGATTACGTGACTATTAGAGTTTGCTTATCCGTGAGTATTCTTTAAGAACAGGTCCACATCACTTCCGCTCATAATTCGGTTTGCTCATTTTATTGGAGGGAACAACCCGTCGCGTGACACATTTCCGAACACTAATCATCCCTCAAGACGACAATTAGGTTCGTGAAAAATTATATTCATTCTGGATAAAGTCTGTAACTGTAATCGCTGAGTGTTGCTAAAACTAGTGGTGCTACTAGTCATCATAACTACGCTTTGTTATTAGAACGAATGTTCCAATAAGGACAGAGAACATAAACTAACCACACTCACGCGACCGTGGCATTTATTGAATTAGCAAATGATACCTATACTTTAGCATGTATCGAGAGAGCTGTTTGCTTTATTCTGTTCAAACTGAGTTATGATTTTTGTAAAATTATTTATGCCAGTATATAAATAGTTACCTTATTTTAATTATTTAATGGCTATTATTATATACAAAAGCTGTTTTCCCAGAGCTATATTTTATCATGAAGGAGAATTTAATGTGACATGAGAATGAATGTAGCATAAAATTGACTTGACCACTTGTCTTACGTTTCCTTAGCTTGCCACTCTACTGTCATTTTGTGCCCAATTTAGGCTAATTAGACCCGGACTCACAGTTTAACGTGGATACCGAACCAACAACAAACATCCATGCTACCGCCAGGATTCGAACCTCAAATCTGTGGTACCAAAGGCCAATACCACGATGGCACGCCAATAGATTCGTACCTGAACACGAAGACTAGAGTACTAGCTGCTTGGCCATCAGGACGCTACATTTCCTACCTTAGCTATATTGGCAGTAAATACTTTTAGAATCAACAAAAAAGTGAAATGAACTGCAACCTTCACCGTCTCGAATAGAACTACAATCCTGCTATTTGAAAAAAAGGCATCCATCCCCCCAACTCACTGACACAACTTCGCTGCAATCGCGCTATTTTAAGAGTTATTTATTGAGGAAGGGGGAATACTGGGGGATACCTGGTTTCCTGGGGGAAAAGTACTTCAAAGACCTCCTACTGCTGACCTTTCAACCGTTTCTTTACAAATGAGCTATCTTCCCCACCCGGCGAAATATAGCTTAGCTTTCCTAGGTAACAGAAAATCAAACTTTTTTCAATTTTCATTTGTGGAATTTAAATGTTGATGATTAAGTTATATTTAATTCACGTTGTTTTTACTTTTATTTCTATTTTTAATAGGCATTCTGATAAAAATAAAAAATAAAAAAATTCGTCAGAAATTTTTCGAGATAAAAAGAGTTTTATTTCCAAGTTTTTTTTCTTTAGTTTTATTTCCAAACATTTTATTATAAAAAAATATATATATTGGTAAAAATTTCAAAGAAATCAAAGACAAATCTCTGTCGCAAATGTTTAATCCTGATAACGATTATGGATAATGATTTGTCAAATTGTAAAGGAAAAATTGTAAATAATTATTTAAATATTAAAAACATTTAGAAAGTAAAATATCAATAAGCCTATAGAATAGAATATTTGAAACAATTAACTTAAATTGTTAACTTTAATTCATTGTCTTGAAATTTAACATTAACATTTGACATTAACTTGAATTTAAGGACAATTTTTATATCTCCCTGCCAGATGCCGCCACCAGGTATTCCAGACAGATGCCTGTGGCCAAAAATTGTTTTTTGTTTAATTAAAAAAGGACTAAGGTTAAAGAATAATATCTTAAGAGAAAAAAAATTATAGTACACTAAGTATTAAAATTTTAACGTTCCATTGGAATATCGTACAAATATATATATATATATAGAGAGAGAGAGAGAGAGAGAGCAAAAAAACCTGAAGGCAGGATGTCCTGCTGGATACAGGAGGAAAGTGCGAACCCGGAAATTTCATTACCCTTCATTGAATATCCATAAACCCTCAAGAATATTAATTCGAAGATATAGTAGTAGTTTATGGATGAAGAGATTCACTCCATCACCATGTCGTAGTATACCTTAAACAATGCTGAAGCTGCATTTCTAGTAGTGGATGAGCATTAATCAAAGTCTTGAATTCGAAAACAAAAATCTGTTATATATATATATATACATCGATGTGCATCATCTTTGACATATATATGCCATGAACACAGCACATTGACGATGGGTGAAGAAGACAGAACAAAACTTGAGAGGCTTGGACAATGTTTTGTCCAGCATTTGGGTATGATACGGGAGAAAACTAGGAAAACTCATTCTAGATATCCTGACTGACGATACGAAAAGCTTTACAAGCTTCTAAAATGTACAGTCGCCATCTCAAGGTTTTTGAAAAAGGTGAATACAACGCAAGTCGCCAGCAGATGCGAACCTGTGCCTTCTTGCACTACGAATTTGACATTGTTAATATTAACCATGGATGTGAGGTTTTTTTTTATGTATACTTTCCCAAAGCTAGACATTTTTTAGTTAATGCCATTTGCCAATACAGCGGCGGACGACACTCAGGGTTTCCAGTATAATTAGCCATGAAGGTTTGACTGTTTGTGGGAAATTTTTAAAATTTACGAAATAAACCATCTGTATTTATTTTTTGTTGTTATTATCTTTTATGTTGTGAACTGGTAACTTATGCTCAATAAAAATATTTTTAAAAATAGTTAAAAAATTTTTTTAATCTTTTTATTGACAATGTATCATGAAATTTTTAACTACGACTGTTGCATCTTGTCTAATTAGCTTATGAATAAGAAACCCTATAGCATCATCTTTTAATTCTAACAAATATATATTTATTAATACTATTACTTAATTATTTATTAATATTATTACTTAAATTTAAAATAACTTAAATTTAAGTAATAAGTTAGTTCGAAGAAGGGCTTTTTTTCTGTAAACAAATTGATTTATTACTTTGACAAGAAGTTCTATTTCCAAAAGCTCTGAACATTAATTATTTTCCAAAAGCTTAAAACTATAATTTTGTTATTTTTATTGAACTGGCGATTTCTTCCAGTGAGCATAAAACCAAAACTAGTTTTAATTCGAAATATTAACTGAGAGTTTACTATATTAACAAAAAATTAATACATTCTTCTAAAATATATCATCCATTTCTAACAATACTTAGAACTAGTTTTTAAAATATTCAACCTAAAATGATCAATTTTCTTATAAATTACCGTTTAAAATGTTTAACTATATTAACTAAAAAAATAATGAAAGATAATAAACTGTATTAAACATTGCATGTAAAGGTTTATAAAATATTCTCAACTTGAATTTAAATTCATAATTGATTAAAATTATTTGAAAACTAACAGGTTTCTGAGGCATTTAACGGTTAAAAAATTAATTCTTTTCATCGTGACATTAAACTGCCTCAAAAGAGCTTGACAATGTCAATTATGTTTTTATTAGTCAAATAAAAATTTCCTCCATGGAAGAGGTTATCTAATATTAAACCTATTATTCAATTAATCTATCGCCTTGTCAGACTAAAAAGAGTTGAAAAAAATATTTGCACCTATTACCTTGTCATATTAATTATATTAAGAAGCTCTTTCATGTAAAGCTAAGTACAGTTGAAAATAAGCTTAGAGCGTTTTTTCCACTTCGCTCTTTTTATGAGACTGGCAGGCTGGTTAAAATCAAGGTCAACAGAAGGTCACTGTGACAATGGGAGTAACACAGAATAAAAGCAATTAAATTCATATATTTATATAATATAGAGATATAAATATAGATATGTAAAAACCACAATATCCAGTGATTCACTTTGTTAAAGTCAAATCATCTCTATTTCTGCCATATAATCTGTATTTCTGCAGTTTAATCCTCTGTGTTCCAATACTAAATTTCCTCAAACCAAAATTGCCAGTATATGAAAAATAAATAACGCCCCTTCTATATACAAATCAAAGAAATATAGAAATTATTATCAGTATTCTCACAGATAGGGCCTGATGGTCGAGTGACTAGCGCTCTGTTGAATCCGCTTTAAACCGTATGTCGCGGTCTATTATGGATGTAGAGCGTGGGGAGTGTGGCTGACAACCCTATCCCGTAAAAAGAAAAGCATCTTCCGTCTCAAAATCTTCCAGTAGACAGAATTAATAAATTCGTATTAATCAAGCAATCAAAGAATTTTAGATATCTAAAGTTAACTATTTATGTCTGTATCATGATATTTTGCATGCAATTTAGTCATATATATAAAAAAAGGTTGAATATATTTTGTCTTTTTTTTTTTTTTTTTCATGATAAGCTATTACGAATTGGCAAAATAAATAAATTGAATAGATTTATTATTTTAAAGTAAAAATTAAAAAAAAAATGGTTAGGAAAATCAAAAAAGTTTTATCATTAAAAAAAGTACATGGAAATTGATTTAATTCTTGATGAATTACGGGCACTTCTCTACAGATTCTTACCTGTAAAACGAATGTGGTTTAGTTTCCCACAAAATTGCTTCGAAGATTGTATCCCTCCATATAAATAAGATAAAGTATTAAAGCACAACAGGCGTTGCCCTTACTCATAACTGCCAATAAATTATAACTGCCCTGAATTAAAATAGAAAGAAATACTCTTACGTCGAAATGAAAAGTTTTATTTTAATATGAAGATCACAAGAACTCTTTCTTGACACCTAATATAAAAAATAAATTTAGAAATCACAGAAATCTTTACACAGACTAGCAACAATGTCCGCAAATCCATGATCATAAAATGAACTTAATAACTTTCCTTGAAATAAACATTCTGGTTTACAGATGTTTATCAGCATTGTCTTCTTGTGGCACAGGGATATATCATCAAATGTTTTAATGATCAAATGTACTTAATAATAACGTACCTTGAATTGAACATTCAGGTTAATGTTTATCAGCATTGTATTCTTGTGGCAGAATATGCCTTCAAAGTTTTTCTTTGAGCGAACTAGACCACATTCGTGTTGTATGTTAAAATAAGAAAATAAGTTTGATAATTATTATTATAATGATTAATTCGATTTTTATTTACCTTTACTTCTCGATAAAACTTTTTATTTCTACAAAACCCTTTGCATAATAAGTAGTTTTCATAAAAAAATCAAATTACTCATTTTATCGCAAATCATCGAAACCTTTACCCAAATCAACAATATCTTCAAATCCATGAGCATAAAATGAACTTAATAACGTTCCTTGAAATAAACATTCTGGTTTACAGATGTTTATCAGCATTGTCTTCTTGTGGCACAGGGATATATCATCAAATGTTTTCTTGGAAACCACTTTGGGAGAACTAGACGACATTTGTGTTGCATATAGGAATCCGAAAATAAATTTAATAATTTGTATTACAATGATTAATTCGATTTTTATTTATATAACTTTTTATTTCTCTTAAGCCTTTGCATAACATCTAATGTTGATCAGAAATCAAACTACCCATTTTATTGCAAATCACTGGAACTTTAATCCATATCTGCACTGTCCCAAAATCCATGCACATAAAATTAACATAAACTTAATAACAACGTTCAACGGAATGAACGCCCAGGTTAATGTGTCAGTCAGCAGGATATTCTTGTGGCAAGCATCGTTTGTCAGCCTCGGTTGATAATTATTAGAGGACCGGCGGTGGTAGAAAGTTTCGCGCTGACATGCGTTGAATGCAATTACACACCTTTATTTAGGACGATCGCTTTGGCAGGGGGAGAAATCATAAATCTTTCCCATCTCCATCAATGTCTTGCCGGGGACACAGACATCAGGGCAGTTTAATCCTTTAAAAGGAGACGCAATTTAATAAATGAAGGCCAACAAATGCTGGGAGCGAGGGTGACAGCTTAGGTTGAGGGATTCGCCAGCAATGGTGTGAGTCAATTCGTTCATTCTGGATGTAAATACTGCAGTTTTGATTTGTTTGGGATTATTTGTGCTCGTATTTTATGGTAATATTATTAAACTTTTGCCAACGTTTGTGTTTCAGGTTTGTTATTTGCACAAAAAGTTATTGGTAGTGACAATGTAAGTGAACAATTAATGGGAAATATTTGGTCAACAAAAATAAATTTATTATATTATATAATAAATTTATTTTTGTTGACCAAATTTGGACCATTTTTTTTTTGTTGACCACATTTAAGATTATTATGTTGTGTGCTCGTATTTTAAGGTAATATTATTTCACTTTTCGAATGTTTGTGTTTCAGGTTTGTTATCTGCATGGAAAGTTATTGGTAGTAACAATTTATGAGAATAGATAATGGGAATTATTTGGCCAACAAAAAGGAATTAATTATAATGCATTAAACTCTATTATATAATTTTTACACACCTTGCTGGGGACATAGATATCAAGGCAGTTTAAAAGAAGACGCAATTTAACAAATGAAGGGCAACAAATGCTGGGAGCGAGGGTGACAGCTTAGCGAGGTTTATGATTGAGGGATTCGTCAGCAATGGTGTAAGTCAATTCGTTGATTCTGGATGTAAATACTGCAGTTTTGATTTGTTTGGGATTATTACCTCACATGTTGTGTGCTAGTATTTTAAGGTAATATTATTAAACTTTTGTGTTTCAGGTTTGTTATCTGAATGGAAAGTTATTGGTTGTGACTATTGACGAGAACAATTAATGGGAATTATTTGGCCAACAAAAAATATACTTATTATAACTCATTAAACTCTATTACATAATTTTTTACACACCTTGCCGGGGACACAGACATCAAGGAGTTTAATCCTTTAAAAGGAGACGCAATTTTTATAAATGAAGGGCAACAAATGCTGAGAGCAAAGGGTGACAGCTTAGGTTTAGGGATTCGTCAGCAATTGTGTGAGTCAATTCGTTGATTCTGGATGTAAATACTGCAGTTTTGATTTGTTTGGGATTATTACCTTGCATGTTGCGTGCTCGTATTTTATGGTAATATTATTAAACTTATGTGAATTTTTGTGTTTCAGGTTTGTTATTTGAATGGAAAGTTATTGGTAGTGACTATTGGCGTGAACAATTAATGGGAATTATTTGGTTAATAAAAATAAATTTATTATAACTCATAATATTCTATTATATAATTTGTACACACCTTGTTGGGACACAGACATTAGGGCAGTTTAATCCTTTAAAAGGAGACGCAATTTAATAAATGAAGGGCAACAAATGCTGAGAGCAAGGGGTGGCAGCTTAGGTTTAGGGATTCGCCAGCAATGGTGTGAGTCAATTCGTTGATTCTGGGTGTAAATACTGCAGTTTTGATTTGTTTGGGATTATTAGCTGGCATGTTGTGTGCTCGTATTTTATGGTAATATTATTAAACTTTTGTGAATGTTTGTGTTTCAGGTTTGTCATCTGCATGGAAAGTTATTGACAATTTACGAGAACAATTAATGGGAAATATTTGGCCTACATAAATACTTATTAAATACTATCCCATAATTTTTGCTCAAGCATAAATATATGAAAGAAGAAAGAAAAAGTCATGAAGTTTAAATTTAATAAGAGGGGCCTGATGGCCGAGTGGCTAGCACTCTGGCTCTCGGTGCCATGGATGTTTGTAGTGGTTCGGAATCCACTTTAAGCCGTAGGTCCCGGTCTCATATGAGCGTAGAGCATCACAGAGCCCAATTAGACTTTTTCTCACCCACATCATTGTCAAACTGTAAAGGGGCAACTCAGCTCTAGGCATAGTGATGTGGTGTAGTAGTAGTAGTTTAATTTTAGTAAGATAACAAAAGTCCAAAGCAAGTAGTACTACTTTTTTAATCATTTGCCAGTTATTGAGAAAAATGGTATCCCAAATTTTCTCTTTTCTCAGGTAAAGATCTTAAGACTATATTCAAAAGGCATACAAGGTAAAAGTATGCTTAGATTAAATACAATAAATGGTCTCTTTCAAGAAATAATGGTGTTGTAATCACTTGCATTTCTAATTTACAATGAAGGTATTAAAATTTAAATGCATTATAGCGTAGAACGAAACATAACGCAACTGCTTGAAACATGATCTTAATTTGCGAAAAGATAGAGCAACTCTCAACTCATGAGCAAATTTCTTACCATCATAATTAAATTAAATGAGCTGCTCTTACTATAACCTCTTGCAAATAAACTTTTATTTTTAAACATAAAGTATCAAACTTATAACTAACTTGAAAAGTTATTATTATTATTATTATCATTTTGTAAAAATAAAGGAATAAAATCATCTAATTAGTTTAAATATTTGAAAGAAGGCACTCAAGCGTTATTTAGAAAAATACTACATAACAATCTTTGTAATCAAATGTTTATCAAGATAAAATAATAAAATTTGATAAACATTTGATAAAATGTTTATCAAATGTTTATCTATCAAATTACAGTTTTTTAATTGGCCAAATAAAAACATAGAGAGATCATTATGTGAGTGAATAGTGGTTTTAAATTTGATGCATTAATCACTTCGTTATCTGAAAATAAAGAGATCATTGTAAAATATATATATATATATATATAGCCTCGAAAATTGTAAGCAGTGAATGCTTGATTTGAAACTCAACAAGTGATATAATAAATGTGTAAGCACGAATGTTCTGCCTTCAGAATTCGAGAAGGAATATATGAGCTCGGAGGAAGGCACAAACTGCTGTCCCGCTCTATAACTGCCGCATCCAGACACAATTTTATTCACATTATTCTGAAAATTGTAAAGGAACATCTCAACTCAAGACATGGTGATGTGTATAATTCAAAAGTGATAGTAGTCCTAATAATAGTAGAACTAATACTAGGTCTTTGATGTATCAGCAACATTTATATTTAATGTACAATAATTATTAAACTAATTATTGAAGTTTCTAAAAATAATGTATCGCAATATAATATTAGTTAATAAAAAAAATGCAGTTTCATCATGAAATGTTGAAAACATTCCATGCATAAAAAGTAATAATTCTAGAAAACATCGTTTTATTGTAGTAGATAAATGATGTGCATAGTCCTAGTAATAGTAGATAATTACTAGGACAGTAATTTAGAGTCGTAATATAGGTGTGGTAAGTAATTAATCTAGTAACAGTAATTAATTTTGCAAACTAACTATTGGAAATTACACAACATTTAAACTGCGTTTCGTCATTATTTCCTTTTATATGTAATAATTATTAAAATTATTATCGAAATTTTTAAATATAATATATCGCAATATATTACTAGTTAATAAAAAAAAAGTAGTTTTATCATGAAACGTTGAAAAAATTTCATGTCTAAAAAAATAATAATTCTACAAATCATCGCTTTATTTAGTTTATTTCACGAATACACGACGAAAAAAATCATCAATATAACTAGAAAAACTCATTAATCTAATGATAATTACATATGATGAAAAAAGAAAAGTCTATTTATATATATGTGTGTTTAGAAAAGTACATATTTCATTCAATAGATGATGTATCCTATAAAGAAATACCATTCATATCTTTATCGATTTGCTCATCAAGCAATTCATCTCGCAATACTCGTGATTTACCTTGCATAAATAGCATTCATCATTCTGTAAATTACCTTTTCACAGCACAAAAAAACACATGTCAATGAAAATCATTGAATTAAATCCTGTCAATGAATGACCAAGAATCGCCTCTCGGCATGCACGTGTTTAAAAGTAAGATCACACCAATCAATTTGAAGGTCAAGTAAACACACAAAAAAATAAATAAATAAATAAATGGTTAAAGAAGTAGAGTAAAAGGTCGAATAAAATTCCAATTACCCTTCCTGGAAAAAAGTTTAACTGCAACCGTGCATTTCCAAACATCCGTTAAACAACAAAAATTACAGTTACGGTCACAACAGGTCTTTTCTTTTCTTTTCTTTTTTTTAAATTAGAATTCGCCATAGATTTGGTATTTTCTTCGTTTATTATACATTCAAGAACCAAAACATTATGACCACTTACAAATAACGTTATATTATTATTACATATATTATTATACATATAATAATATATACATTATTTTTCTTCAGACTCTCCAGCAGCAGTTAAATACCACTTCCACCTGGTCACGTGCCTTCCACGTCATCCAGGCGAGTTCATTGCAAAATGTAGGGGTGGTGATAATGTTTTGGCTCTTGAGTGTATATTCGCAATATATAAATATTTTTTTAAAAAATAGTTATTTTTTCTAAATGTTTTATTCCAAATTCCGAAAGTATTCAAATACATTCGAAAGAATATTATGACGCCATTATGGTTAAGAGATCTTGAGACAACGGTTATACTTGCATTTTAGACTAACCATGCTATTTAAAAGATAAAGTGATAAAAAAACAGCCCTCCTCCCAAAAAAAGCAATAAGCAATTAATATTTAGTTTATATTTCACCATAATTAAAAAAATTTAGCAATGTTACAGTTAAATATGATAAAATTATATTATAAAATGGATATTAGAAAAATTAATGCAAAAAACTGAGTAAAACGTCTAAGTAAATTATTGTACTGTAATTTACTTACTTATTTGTTGATGGAGCTTATTTCACAGAGCTAAATATATCAGTGTATTATTTTATACTGCTTAATTTATTATTAGAAACATACTCGTATTTAATATACGTTTCGCTATACTTTCTTAAAAAAATGAAGTATTTTTTTTCCTTATATTTGATGATAATATTCTTTCTTTTTTTTTAGGGATAAGACGTATTTCTTTTTTCGTTATTAGCTTATCAGTGATATTTTCAGCCGTGTTACAGAGAGATCGGTACTTTTTTTAGAGTATTAAAAAAGAGTAATTATTGCTTGCAACTAATTAATATATCGATTGAAATAAAATTACCTTTATATGCATATAAATAATTTTTTTCTGTGCTTGTAAAGCATTAAATGTTTAAAAATCAAAATTCATTGTTAGGAGATAATTATTACATATTTTTTTTTTTTGTAACAGAAATTAAATGTCCAGATTAACCTTTTATTTTATTTATTTTTGTTTACCTTTTATTTTATTTATTTTTATTTTTAACCTTTTATTTTATTTATTTTTATTCTTAACCTTTTATTTTATTGAATGTTATTTTGATTTCAAAGAAACCCAAAACAAAAAAGTTTTTAATTAAATAACTCGTAAAATGTCTATTCAATTAAAATTCAGGAATTTTTATTAACCTATACAAAATCTTTAATAACAACTATTTCATTTAGACTTTTTAAAAATCAAAAATGATATAAAAATTCATTCTTATTCATAAATAACATTAATTATCTTTCAATTTGAAAAATACAGCATTATATTTGCTTAAAAAGTTTACAATATTTAATAAATTTATCCGATTAATTTAGAACATTTTTATTTTTAACTTATTTACTTATTTATTTTTTTACTTCTATACTTAAATAAAGAAAACTTTTAAATTTTACTCTTAAAAACAATTCATTTAAGGCGAATTTATTTATATACTCTCTATAGTTAATATAGTAAATAAGTCTAAGCGAAAAAAATCACCTATTATTTATTAAAGAACAAATTATTCACCACATAATTGTTTATAAAAAGTTTTTTCATCTAGGGCTAATTTTGTTAAGCATTATTAGGAATTTAAATTTATTATATTTTTCATAAAATTAAATATAAATTGTTATCAATTATTTGTAAAGAACATAGATCATAAATACTTAATTATATGTATTTAATATTGTGAAGGCAAACAATAAAAATATTAAAAATATTTACACTTCTTCAGTAGCTATGAAATTTTGTAAAATTGTACAGAACCACAATAATCCTTAACGCTACTTTGAAAATTATGTAATCCATCAAATTTAAATCCTTTTTAACATAGAAATACTTTTCATACACATAAAAACTTAAAAGTCATTAGCGTGGGTTTTTTTTTTTTTTTTTTTTGGAAGAAATAGTTATTTGTATGATTGTGCAGCAACTTTGAACTAAATGAGCCAAACGTTGTTTCTGATATCCATCCATTATTTTTCAGAGAGTAGGAATTCAGTTTAAATCACTATAATCATCATGAATAACATACAATACATCTACTCTTCAATCATTGTGTCACAATTTCGCAAATGTCTTCACATTATGTTTCTATCAGTAAAAAAAAATTATAATCATCATACGAATACAACATTGTACAGCATTACAGCATCGACTTTCCTTCAACAAGTAATCGCCTGTGAACAGCCATTAGAATGAAAAAAAAAAGAAAGAAAAAAAAAAGGTAAAAGAAAAAAATATTCAAGAACCTATCATAAACTGAAGTTCTCACTTCTCTCAGTGTATCACTAATGTGAAATACCGTGACTAACACTATATTACTGAGTTGGTCACGGTACTTCACATTTCACGGTATCTTTATACAAAGATAACGTAATATAATAAAACGCCAGTTGTGGTACCTTACCATCACTACACATCATGACACTAATGACCATTAGAATCCATGAAGCCATTTTTTTCTTCACATAAACGTTGTCCAAATTACGTGGGCAGTGCCTTAAACCACTCTTCAATGGTCAACCGAATGCTCTAGGTGAAGACAAGGGCTGACGTTCGAAAATGGGGTGTAGCAAAGGGAAACGCTTACTGGCTGGCATGAAATTCTAATTAATCACTGGTTCGTCGAATCATTCGTCATGCGGCCATTTCAGCAGACAACCATTTGTAGCCATGGGGAAAGGGGGAATGAATGTCAGAGGAAATTCTGAGACACGACATGATGAGACAGCAAAACCTTGGGATTTAGGGCCGAAGCGAGAGGGAAATTGAGGGATTTGATTTCCGTGATTGGAAAATGGACAGGCATTACCACAATCGCTTAGACATCGGAAATATATTAAAATCAAAGAGTACATAGATCCTTTGATATTAAATGTGCATGCTAATATAACAGTAATGCGAAATAGTAATTAATTGTTTGTATTTATTTTGGATTTTTGAAATTTCTTAAATTAGTATGTAGTATCCATTTAGTGTGGATTTATTTCATAGAAATTTATATAAATATGAGCTGATTGGAAAATTATCACAATCGCTTAGACATCGAAAATATATTAGAATCAAAGATTGCATAGATCCTTTGATATTAAATGTGCATGCTGATGTAATAGTTAATTTGATTAATTGTTTTGTACTTATTTTGAATTTTTGAAATTTCTTAAATTAGTATGCAGCGTCCATTTAATGTGAATTTATTTCATCGAAAATTTATATAAATATGAGCTGTTACTACAAATAACAGAATGCAACATTGTTCAATATTAAATGGGTAGTATTTAGTGTCCATCTTTAATTATTTTTCATTAATTATTTGTTTTGCCACTCATGCAATAATTAATTAATTATTTGAGTGGCGGGGCTTAAAGTGTCGACCAATCAAAAGTCTCATCACGTGACGTCTGGGGCTTGTGATTGGCAGACATTTCATGCCGCGTCGTTCAATACCTTGGTGTGAATGCAGCTTTAAAAGAGAGAACGGCAGAATTATTTTCTTGCCAAGGGATAATTCTAAAAAAAAAAGAAGGAAAGATGTTTGATGTCACAAATTTGTATAAAATTTACAAATGTAAAAACATGTAAAAAAATGAAAAAAAAAAAAAAAAAAAAATGCACAAATGTCTAAAATGTGGTATTTTTAGATACAACAAAATTATTGCAATTTCCAAATTTTAATTTCTTTGCGAGCCAACATAAGTTAATAAAAATTAAAGTAAGATAACACAACTTTTGTATAATTCCATCATGAAGAAAATGTTTTTAAATTTTTAAAACCATTGCCGACGGTGATTTTAAGAACAATGAAATTTGTAATAATGTTTTCAAATTTATGGAGCATTAAATTTAGTTTGATAAAAGAAAGCATATCAATAAAAGACTCAATTTACAAAATTTATTTTGATTTTGAGTCTTATTTGCTTATAAAACATTGATTAGCCTTTATTATTTGAAAATGTCTTATGTTAGATTTTTAAAATAAAGAATTGTTTATGCATTAATTAGTAAAGCTTTTTATAACTTGTATTAGTAAATCGCATGCAATAACAAAAAGTAATAAACAAATTCTAAAACTAACCAAGCTAAAACTAAACATATAAAACCATAAAAAAACCTATAATTTTCTAACGTATATATATATATTTCATTTCTTTACATGTACTACAAAATAAATAATATAATATAAAAGACTTTGAAATTTTATATTAAATAAATTTAATAGGTTTTTTTAATTTTGTTTAGGCAAGCGCAAAAATGATGAATGGAATAATTATTAAATATAAATATTTTATATTATGCATGAAGTGTTTTGTTCATAAACATATGTTTATCCAAACAGGTACATTTTAACGACTTATTTAATAACAACCACATAAATGTTTTAAGTCAAATTAAAATAAAATATTAATTTGGCAATAAATATCGTAGAGATATAACAAATTATGTAGATAAGAATCCTACATCCAGACTATACAATTATTGAAAAAAAGTTCTGAATTTCGAGTCTGAATAAAATAGAAAACATTAAATAAAACCGGATTTCTTTTCCTGATACTTACGTGTAGACATATTTATTGTACTAAAGCTAGAACATATTTCCTTTCATTAATATCTGAAAACCTCTCAAAAAGTATACAAATTATATTTTCAAAGTAAGATGTATATAAAAAGAAACGATAGCTGTGCATGTGCATCTCTTACTTAAATCCTTAATGTATTATCCATATCTATTACAAAAAGAGAGTTTAATAAATATTAGCAAAAAATTTCTGTTATAAAATTTTTTAATATATTTTTATATAATACAAAAGGAGAGAGTTATATTTACATATTCCATTATCATGTTTCTAAGCTTGTATGTGCTTCTTTAACGATAATGCAATACATTGGCAAAAGCTTTCGTTTAATTTCCTTTTCCCTGCTGGTAGGATAAAAATTCCGTCCATTGATTAAATGCACCTTCCCCCTATTTCATTGCCATGTTTTACTATTATTAGATACCGGAGTCAAATAATATTAAAAGTGAAAACAAGACTGTCTGCAAATAATGTTTAGGAGAGGGCAACGACACCCATATGAGGAAGTCGTGAACTTTTTACTACCGACTTCTGCAAATTCCAGCTTTATTCGTTCGTAAAACGCATTAATAAAACTGAATCCACCTAGAGTTTTTCAGGGTAAAAGATAAAACTTATAAATATTTAATCAGACAGCGTAAAAGTTTATAAACGGTCCCTTGAATTTTTACGATCGCACTTTGTTATCTGCCAATGAGGGCTTCAAAGACTCATTGGTAGCTAACAATGTGCTCGCATCCAGTAGCTTTGAACTGTCTTCTTCAATGCAGTCTTTTTCGGTATTATAAATGCTTATTGCTAAGTAATACGTTGTAGATCTATATTACTGTAATACATTAAGCAATGACTTACAGAAGTAATTTTTTGATAGTAATTAGAAATGAAGTTGTTTTGTCATTGGTCTAAATTGTGGTGTAATAATTTTGTGTCATTAGACCAGGTACATCAGTATTCCATGGTAAATAAAAGAAAAGCCTGTACAAAGCACCTATCTAAATGATGAACTTGAAATAAACTGATGAGAATTCTACTTTTTTTATATAATGAATGTGAATTTAGAAAATATTTTAGTGAACCAAACCAACAATGTTTCTTAGGACAAAAGTAAAATAATGTCTTCCTAGAATACAGGAAAGTTCTGATCATATGAATCTGATCTAATGAAAGTTCATCATTAGATGGCAAACTTTCAAGAATGATTTCGTCACATTTGTATTTTATATTAGATGAAATATGTAAAATCTTCAGCTCTATATTCTAAATTCCAAAACTATTACCCCAATATATACATATTCTACTTGCTGTTGAATAGTGACTTTAGTATACGCCACTAGTGAAATCGAAACCGTGTTCTCGGGCTAACTTACTACATCATTGCATCATAAACAAGATATAATAAATCCATATGAGCTTCACCAAATTGTTTTGAGAACTGAATATATTCGAGAATAAACAACTAAAAATTTTTTAATGAATTTCAAAATTTTTATGAAAACAATTCTTATTATTTTTACAATAGAATAATATTTAAATTATTGCATTTTTAAACAGAAGTATGTTTGTTTTTTTTAACTATGTACCCGTTTCTTTTAAGTGCACGACTCTCAAAAGTAAATAATTTCTAATGAAATACAAGATTGTAAAAAAGAAAAAGAGATTTAACAATCAAAAGTTTGTTTCTTTTTTATATTTGAGCACAACAAAATATTTAAAAATGTCGTTTTTAAATTTCTGCCTTTAATATTGCTATTAATAAAGCAAAGCAACTTTGTGTCATTTAAATAAATTTTAAAAAAACTACTATTTGGATTCAATGAAATAACTTAAATACAAAAGTTTAGAGCGTGACATCATCTCACAATAGTTTTGGAAAATTTACTTTGCAACAATTTTACACATGCAAGATGTCACATTAATAATATGAGCTTATAAGGAGGGGGATAACATCAAAATGGACCATAATCATATAGGAACGTATGAATAAAAACATCATTAGAAGGCAATGGGCGGAGCTGTTGATTAACTTCTTACTTCCTCATTCAAAATATAGCTCTCCCGTATGATGAACATGCTTTGTTAAGAGAACTCAAGGCTGGCATGATGTACGTAATGTAATGGCTTATGTACTTAAGGTATGGATTGGCCTAAAGTCAAAGGAAGTACCTCGTAACACAGTTTTTAACAATGCCACCCAAACAGATGTGTTAGCATACGTACATAAAAATGTATGTGATTATGGAGTATTTAGGAGTGGTAGGTATTGTGCGGGAAGCCATAATCGAGATGAACCTCCTTCGTGGAATATCCAAGTACGAATAGAGTATCCAATTAAAAAACAGACATGTGCTGTTATCTCTGCGTTAGTAATCTCTTGCAGTATGCAGCTCATTTTGCCCGATGAATTTCTGACCCTTTTCATCACTAAAAGGCCCAGTTGAATATTGTCTTCAGGGTATAGCAGTACTTTTTTTTTAAGTGCCGTAGGTATGAATTTGGCAGGAAGCTAGGAAGGAGGAAAACTACGAGAAGAGAGGTAAGAATGAATAATTTTGATAAGTTCTGCCGAATTACCAAACTTGGATACTAAACCATTATGCCATACTTTATGAAAAGCTTTGACTAACTCCAAAAATAATATTCTCTTTCTAGTGGGATTTTGCTACTGTTAAAGCCTTCTTCAACCAGTTCGGTAACATGAAGTATTTCATGGGTAGCATTGAATTGTTTTTTGAAGCTAAATTGCTCAGAAATGATCAAATCGATGAATTGATTTAGGCGTTCAAAAATAACATATTCGAACACTTTGCTGAAATTATTAAGTAGTGAGATTTTGACGGTAATTTTGAGGATAGGCCATCTAAATCCAAATCTTTAGGAATCGGGACTACTATATGGCTTATTTCCAAAGGTTTCGAACGTCAAACAAAAGTTTAGCAGGAAGTTCAGAAGATAAGTAATTACGAATACGCAATGAAAAGGACCGGACCGGATTACAAGTAGGTTTAAGAAATCGATTTATAATCCGGTCTAGACCACGAAATTCGAATCTTCCAGTTTTTGATAAAGTCACCAGCGTTCAAAAGCTGTAATTTCTTTTTAGTCATTAACATGTGTTTTTGTGAGAAAGTCTGCGACTTTAAAATTGATGCGTAGGCAGAATTTATCATCTCTGTCGATGTCGTTTTTTAGTTCGAATTGGCTCTTCATACTGTCGACTTTTTGTACCGTCTCATCCATTTGAGTCGAAAAGGGGAGGAATATGTGTGTGAGGGATTTCCTAAGAAGAGAAGATTTCCTCCAAGTTTTTCCAGGTGTTCGACTGATGTGCCGCTGAGGTTGTGTTGCCAACGATGTTGTGCAAGAGTACGGATGGAATCTAGGACATTATTGTATTGAATTAAATAATCCCTACGGCTGCTACTCCCTGCCGATCCCTGTTTTTTGATGTAATCTTTGTAGCTTGTTTCTACTATTGATCTCAGATTTGATTTCTGGGGTACTGTTAAATTATGTCTAATAAATGTTCTTCACTATTTACTGCCTCATGTACTTTTTGATTCTTGTATCTCTTTAGACACTTTTAGGTAATGTTAGTAATAATGAGTTTTTATATTATTTAAATTACTTATATAAAGGATTAATAGCCACCTTCTTTCTTGTTAAAAGCATTGTTTATATTTATGAATATTTCGATTTTTTTGTATCTGTGAGGAATTGCATAAATTATGGTGCCCCTGTGCAATTGAATAAATGCTTTATGAAGAGTGAATACAATACTTTTTAAAACGTATATTTATAATCATACGATATTTGTGAAAATATCTACTTTCCACTATTACTATAAAAGTACTATTTTAGTACTTTGTACTAAATTGTGTACTTTTGATATCACAACAAAAAATAATCATCCGCTGAGAGATGGAAGTTAAAACATCTGATAACTTTTTACAAAACTCCATCTCATGTGAACGAGCAAAGACAGAAAGAATTTTAATCCGATTTAGAAACACCCCCTCAGATGGAAATGCACTCAAACATAGTGGAGCAATATTTCAAACTTTCGCAAACACGCGGAGAAGTTTTATCATCACAAATCGCCTCGCCCAGAAGGTGGTAAAAGACGGTCAAATCCGAATGCTTAAGAAAATAAACACAATTAGGAAATCAACAGGAGGTTCCCCTGTTAGATCACTCCCCGCTGAACCTGCTGTAATCCTGGACGGTGTGAACAAACAATGGGGGTCATTTGGGGAAACCCCACTGTTCCAGCAGATTCACACCTGCAATAATAAATTATTGTCATATGAACGTGCTCGGTTAAGAATGAAATAAAATATTCTTAAAGATGTTTATCAACGGGGTATAAAGATGTCTATAATCCGCATCGGCTAGGTTGAATTTCTGGTCCAAGTCACTTTTAAGGAATGTACCAGTTCTGAGTCAACTCTTTCCTGCTTTGTATGGTTTTTCAATTTTATCATTTATGTCATAAATAAAATAAAAATCTGTATATATAAGTTAATAATTTAAAAAGGGGTATTGGATTTTCTTCCTTTCTGGGCTGATGGTTGGAGCGGTGGATAATTCACTGATATTCCGAACTAGAAAAATGGCATTCGAAACTCGACGAGCGAAGTCAACCTGAAAGTTTATGTGTCAATGAAGATTTTGGACACAACATGACTGAATGGCCTACCGTCAGGCTTAGATTAGGGAAGGAAAAATACCATTTTTTGGTGGGTGCACGATATAAACTGCTGATAGCCGAGTGTGCATGAATCATTATTAGCATTACCCAGGTAGTATATTAATACAAACGTTATATAGGGGCAGCATTACCGATAATGCTGAAGCCATTAAATTTTCGAATTTTTAATGGTGAATTAACTTATGTGACGACCTGCATTAAAAAAATTCCATTTAATAAATTAGGATTTTCACTCAAATATACTTAAAAAATTTTTCTCTTCCCTCCATTCTATCCCTTGAGAGTTCTGTAATATATCTGGAAAAGACGGAATCCGCCTTAAATGTGGAACTTGAAAAGATATAGCTTCAGGTATTTAAGACAAAAGAAATTATTGATAATCTATATTAAAAATTTATAAGCTATAATAATAAAAATTTGTTCCCTGTTTTTATTAATAATTCTGAAATTATGGTTATTTTTTACCTAGATTATTACAAAAAAATTCATTATTTTATTTAGGTTATTGATTAATAGTTTTAAGTATTATGTTTATAATAATCTTCAATAATTATATTAAAAGCAAATTTTTATAAAGATCATTTTATGAATTCCCTACATTTTGGTTAACCATTAATAGTTTTAGGTTTTATATATTATTATTGCGAATTTATATTCAAAGAAATTTTTTTATAGAATGATATTCAGCCATTATCTATTATTATTCTCTTTTGCATTATTTTAGCACCAACTTGTTAATGAACTAATTTTATTTTCATTGAAATATATGCAACAAAAATGAATGTGGACAGAAGATTTCCTTATCAAATACCTCATTAAGTGTTTTATTTTGAATAACAAATTTTATTTTGTCCAGTTCGACTTCATATTTTTACGAAACTTTTATAATAACATTATGCATATACGCTAAATAAATTTGGAATAATGTATATATTAATGAATGAATAAATTAATGTAATAACCTATTTTTAAACATTGATTACTTTGAACTAATGGATTTTATTTGAAATTTAAAAGAAAAAAAATGAATTTAACTATGATTAAAAACATTTCAGCTAAGAAAAAAATCGAATATGTTCAAGTACAAACGAAAAAATTCTGAATTTCGTCATATTCCTATTTTTCTAAGAAATAAGATATTTTTTTAAGTAATTGTAAATTTAATTATGTATTTGTTCATTACTGGAAAATTTGAGTACATTATCATTTATTCTTAGTTAATTAATTAAAAATTTTAGATGTTATTACTAATATATAATATTTAATTATTATATAATTAATATATATTATTAATATTTTATTATTATAACTAAAACGCATACCTTATACTATACCATGCATTATTCTTATACTATACCTCAGCAAAAAATCTGTTATTAGCTCTGATTTTTTTCATTTAGTTTGTATTTAATTATATAAGATAATTGTTATAAAAGAATGAAAACAAGAAAAAGATAAGAAATAAGAAAGGATAAAAAAATATTTAAATGAAGTTCAAAATAAGTAAATTAGTCTTGTGGTCTCAAGAGAAGGAAATGAAAATATTTTTCCATTTATAAGTTTTGATATTCATGAAAGCTTATAAACGAAAATATAAAAAAGAACGTTATTAAAATTGTTTTTATTAAAAAAAAAAGCCGTTCTTCTTTAAAAAAATGCAGTAGTTCTTGAAAAATTGTAAAGAAATTTTCAACACAAATATTAAGGGTAGCCAATTTCATCTTATTTATTTATTTTTTATAAACTTCGGAAGGAATATCTGTAGTGGCCAATTTTTATTTCTGAAATAACGACAATATATTTTCCGCTTGCTGTGATTTGGTAATAATTGTAAATAATTTCTCCTATATGGTACTCAAATTGTGATAATTCTTTCCAGAACTGTGTCAATTTTCTCAACAATTATATTAATTTCTCCCACATAATATTCGTGGGAATACTCTGAAAAATTACTGTAAAATTAGCTCTGAAATGCCAGTAATCTTCATACGATCTCTACCATTTGACCTATCGAAGTTGTTATCCTATTATAAATAGATCTTTAAATGGATTTATAAGCTTTATTCTGTCCAACATGCAGAAAAAAAATGTATAATGTATGTAATGTAGAATGTATAGAAAGAATGGAGAGTTTGTTAAAAATGAGGAATGAAAAAAATATAGAAAAAAAAAGAAAAAAATGTAGAATGTACGTAATGTATTACTTTTTCTATAATTTATTGATGCATAAAACTATAATAAATAATTTTTTCCACTCTGGTATTCCAACCCTCTTGTACCAGATAAATAGCATTGGCAGATCGCAATAGCGATAACTTTGGTGAAGTTGTCAACATATCGACGGGTTTTCATAAGCCGATGCTGAAAGAAGTGAATATTTCCGTAATGGATAAATGATTACTGAATAATACCATCTTGTTGGGTTCTGCTACATTTTAAAGATATAATAAATACGTAGAGAATGTGAAATCCTGCAAACCTGCCCCTCCACTTTTTTGCAATAGAAGAAAAATTCACGAATAATATCATATGTGAACATTGTCTTGCAAGGAATTGTTGTAGAACTCTACAGAATAAAAATCTTCTTCGAACCTCAGTAGACGTCCAAGATTTTGGCAATACATTCCATCGTGCCTCAGAAATCCTTGCCATTGGTCTATGAAACAGACAGCAACCGTTCAAGAAACTCGGTGTTCAAGTCACTACTGGAAAATAATAGAATGCATCCCATTCTTTTTCCTTTTTTTTTTTTTTTTTTTTCTTTTGGAATCTTTTTGCTTCTTTTTCGGCACTCTCAACATCTCCCAACACGGAACCTGTGCCAAATTTTATTTTCCAGAGGACACTCTTCCACACTTTTCTTTTTTTTCTTTCTTTTTTTTCTTTTTCCTTTTTTTCTTTTTGGGCTGGGAAAAGTTCTGGATTTTTATAACTGTTAAAAACATTTTCTTCTGCAGGACACAAACAGAGAAAAAGAAAGAAAAAAGAAAAGAAAAAAAAAAAATGTTAGGTAGGATTGGGGGGCGTAAAATGAAAGGGGGGGGAGAGAACAAAGTGTATGTGGAAGAGAATTCCAGTTCCCTGCGCTTTTAGGGGGTAGGAAGAAAACAGAAAAAAAAGCAAGGTATTTTCCTTCTTTTTAAATGGGTGTATAACAGAGTTGTTGTCGTTGGAGATATCATGTTTTGTGCTCTATAAATACTTCAGTCGGAAAAGTTATTTGACAAGAGAAAAATAACTAAAAAACAGGAAAATATTTCTAGGGGTAAATAAATATATGATCTGAAGGAAGATTTATAAAAGGATTCAGAAGTTTTGGTATAAGTTTTTAAAATGATTTATAAAAGACAAACGTATTATTGAAAGTATTATATATTTTATGTTAACAATATGTTTCTACCATTTATGAATTAAACAACTGAATTAATAAAAAGTGGAAAATTGGTAGGTGGATAACAAATAAAAAATTTATTTGTTACAAATATAAATAAAAATAATTTAAAAAATGCAGTAAAAAATATTTTTAATCTCTTTTTAGCGAATTAACATATACTTTTATAATTTAACTAACATGATTAATTGTATATCATGCCAATTTATTACAAACTGGTTTATCGCTTGAAGTCAATACATGTGGTTCTTAGTTATCAAGCAAGAGTTAATTTAGATTAGATTCTCGAAAGTGACGTACATTGCAGTCATCATATCTAAAAACTAGTAGAATTAGTCATTAATGTTTTTAAAACAGCTAAAATTGCTTCCGGGAAATTTTTTTAAAGGGTTTTCTATTATGTTATAAACAAATGCTGGATTTTTGAATTTATTGCCATGAACTACAACATCTCTTTTACACGACAATAAATTAAATTGAACTTTAAACATATTAGTGGTGTTTATTAAAGTCGTTAATATATGAGCGAATTAGCGTATTTTTAATTTATGTTCCTTTAAAATATTTTCAAATACTTAAAAGTTTAAAGTTTAATATCCTGTATTTTTTAAGAAAAAAAAAGCTTTTAAAATAAATTTATATTTTGTTATTAGAATTCCAAAGACTTAAATATTCCACTGATATGATAGAAACTTATTCAATAATAAATATTTAGATCAAGTTATTCAAGATTATATTATTAGATATAGAAGATTGTAATAACAACAAAACTATTCAAGATTATATTATTAGATATAGAAGATTATACTTAGATCAAACTATTCTAGATTATATTATTAGATACAGAAGATTATATCTAGATCAAACTATTCAAGATTATATTATTAGTTATCGAATATTATATTTAGATCAAGCTATTATTTTACTATCAAGTCATTGGTTTTCTTTAATGAATTATTTATAACATTAGAATGAAGAATTATATGTTCTTCATTCTCCTAATCGGAATTGAATACACATCAGCGACAAAGTTATTGTAGAATGCAGATTTATTAATTAAGCTGTTCACGCTTTTCTTAACATATTTCTCGTAATTTAGAATTACCTCTTCAAATACGATATTCAGCATTTGATTGATGTCAACAATTCGTTAAACTAACTTAAATTCACCACTTTAAACATGCGGGTAGGGTTAATTCCCCATCAAATTGTAGTGCCAGCTGTTTCTGAATATATTAAATAACCAATTCCCATTAAGTCTTATTACAGCATGAATTCATACACGTTCTCGTTTTCTTTTTCAACGCAATGCATAGTTCAAAATATGATGGCAAATAATTCTAATCTAATTGTGTTTCCAAATTATTGGAGTTAATATTGTATTTATTTTCAAATTATGAAATCTGTTACCAAGTCACAGAGCGTATTGGAGAGCATATTGCTATAATTGTATTATATGTATGTAGCCTGTTAACAGTGAGCGCAATAGTTATTAATCCAATGGTAAATTCCTAGTAATGCTTTATGCATGTCAGCATATATATATATGTACCTATTACCATATCATTATCGTATCATATATTATCAAACTGCGATATGTAAGTGCGATATCAAAGAAATCTTAATCATAATTTAGATGCAACTAATTTTTGAAAATATTATTTCTAATATGTTTAACTAATTGAAGTTTTGCAATACAATTTGCTTATAATTACATCAAAAGTCATATTTAATCAAATTTCCTTAACATATCGTTTTGTATCTAACTGTGTTATGTAAATGCAACATAACGTAAATTGTAATTGTAATTAGCATGTAACTTAGCGCTTGATTCTTGAAAATTGTTTTTCTGCTATGTTTAACTGTCTGAATTTCTACTGGATTCACATTCGAATTCTGGCGGTGGTATGGATGATTGTTAGTGGTTTGGAATCCACATTAAACAGTAGATCCGTCAAATTAGCCTAAAGTGAGCACAAAAGGGTCGTAGACGAAAAGAGAAACCAAATCTGAAGTTCTGCAATCAAAATTGCAATATTTATAAATAATGTTGGAAAGTTATCCGATTGTACCTTTTATTAAATCTATACACTATTTTAACGTCTACAATTAAAACTAACTAATAACATACACTGAAATGAAATTAAAAAAGTATAAAATATTTTAAAAACAAAAATATGTAAAGCATAAAAATATTTAATGAATTTTAGTACAAATTTATTTACAAATAGAGTAATTAATACTTTAAAAAATTTTATTTATTTATTTTTATATTCTCTTCTTTATTAATCTTTAGAAAAGCAAATTATGTCTTGCTTTATTAATAATTTTGTAAATAAATCATAAGCTATAATTAATATTCAGCTGTTTACATTAAACAATTTTTATAAATATTAAATTTGATTTATAATATAAAAATTTATATTATAATGCACAAAAAAAAAAAGAAACATCTATAAATAATTTACTTATAGAATGTTTAATTTAAAATAACTTTAATTCACATTTAATATGAATATAAAGCAAAATATTTTCGCTTTCTAACACAAATTGAAAAATTTAAGAAAAAAGAAGGAATAAAAAAAGACGATTTTTAAAAACATTTGAGTTACATAAACGTGTTTAAAAAGATTAAATTTTTATAATTATTTGGTTATTACAAGCTTCAAAGTATTGCAAAATAAATAGAACTATTCCAATTAAAAATTAATTAAACTTAATTAAATTAGATACGACGAAAAATCAATACTAAACTTCAACACTTAAGTTTCACTTTCTTTACGAGAAAAATATACACATTTACGAAATAAATAAAATTTTTAGTTAACCAAAATGTTTTATTTCTATTTAAAGAAATGGATTGTGGATTCTAAAATATCTTTCATTCACATTTAATAATATTTTGAAGCAAAGTAATTTCGTTTTCTAATTCAGATTGAAAAAATAAAGTTAAAAAAATATAAAAGAAAGAAGAAATAAAAAAAAATGACGCACTTTAAGAACATTTGAGTTACATAAATATATTTAAAAAGATTAAATATTTATAATTCTTTTATTATTATAAGTTTCAAAGTATTGCAAAACAAATCGTAGATAAAGTAATTTCGTTTTCTAATTCAGATTGAAAAGTTAAAAAAATAAAAAAATAAAGAAGAAATAAAAAAAGATGAACTTTAAAGACATTTGAGTTACATAAATGTATTTAAAAATATTAAATATTTATAATTCTTTTCATATTTTAATAGTTTCGAAGTATGGCAAAATAAATCGTACTATTCCAATTAAAAACTAATTAAATGTAATTAAATTAGATACCATGAAAAATTAATGCGAAACTTTAAAATTCATTCATTGAGCTTGACATTCTTTAGTGTACAAATACACATTTTTACGAGGTAAATAAAATGTTTGGTTACATATATGTGTCAAAAATGTCTTATATTTCTTCTTAAAGAAACGGATTATAACCTCAAAAACGATCGAATGTAACACAGCCAAAAAATACAAGTTTATTTACTGCATCAGACATTGTGATCATCTACAAGTCCGCATCATAATTTTCCCGCTACTCTTAAAGTTTGAATACAAATACTTGTTCAAAAATGTTTGAATGATCGAAATGGAATAAAGTATAAAACTCACCTGGAAAAAAAAAATCTTCATATTCTTGTTTAACTTGTTTCTAAATTAAACATTTTTTTTTTCAAACTTCAGTTCAAACTAGATTTTTCAAGACTTTTTTTCGATTTTGGATAAAAATATTTTTGGTAAATTATACTTTTACAATAAGTTTTCCAATATCAAAAACAACTCTTGAAAGTAGTATTCTCCTTATAATTTGGTTATTTGGGATAACTGGAACTTGATCGATCGTCATATTGCTAAGAATATTGTAGAATTTTGAACTATTTTGTATAAAACAACTGTGATACCACAAACTTAAATAAAGATTTCAGCTTATTTAAAAGTTGGTGATCAAATATAAACCGATATATAGTTTTATTTTGATATTGTAGTTTTCCCGTTTTGTTTTGAATATTTCGTTGTACGTGTTATGTGTGGGTTACATTAAAATGAATAGAATATTCTTATTGAAAAATAAAAAAAAAAGGCTTGATAAATTATATATTTTAAATGATATTGCAATTATAATTATTATTATCATGAAACACATGGAAGTTTAAAAATCTTTTCAATATTTTCATGAAGCTGTCGAAGCATTATTGGTTTTATCAAATGCACGTTATGTTGACCATGATTGTAATTGAGAAATTAACAATGTCAAAACTAAATCTTCGAAAGCATTAAATTAAAAACTAAAATCTTATCATTTGAAAAGATTCACTATCATCTAATGATATATTATTGTCATATTTACGGCTGAAACAAAACTGTTCTTAAATAAGATTATTTAATCTTATCATTTTAACGGATGAATGTTTTTACAAACGCATTGCCGCAGAGAATTGACTGTGAGTGTATTTTCGTCGTTCTTATATTGTTTCACAAACAAGTTAAAAATTATGCTTGCAAAATACTTCACACAAGCTGTTTTTTTTTTTTTTTTTTTTTTAATATTTAATACAACTTCGATCTCGTTATATTTCTGAAAGGAATCAAAATGCGTAAAATATTTAGATAAAAAATAAATATAAAATAAATTGTAGAATAGTTTTGAAAAGGAAGAACAGCAGAGATACAATACAAACTCATGTAGAAAGATAAAGTCATAACAAGTTTAGAGTAAATATTTTAATAAATTACTGTTTAGTTAAACTAATCAAAAAAGAGATTCCAGAAAACAAGAATAATATTTATTTTATGAATTGAATAATCAAACATATTAAAAAATACATTGTTTATACAGTGCGGTCAAAAACCCCATATATACTTGAAGAATTTATAATCAAAGAACAAATAGCAATACAGTTTTACGGTTTACACTACAAGCATTCTCTGGATGTGGGAATTTTGACAGAAAAATATATAATGGTTGGGATTTAAAAAGTAACATAGACAGCACTGGCGAGAATTTATCTTCAGAATATATTTGTACTTCTTATTTATATTTGCATTAACTTAAACGATATTATTGATTTCTAAATTTGTCTACAAAAAATGCATGTCTTATAAAAATAGCGCTAACTATTTAACGTATTATAAAACGGAAGATAAGCAAAAGAAAATTGTATATTTTATTCACAAAAATACCCCATTTGTAATACATTAATTATGTTTGTTCTTAATAATAGACTATTTTATTTGAGGTCTTCCTTTTTTGTTGTATAAAAATAACATTTCAAATGCCTAAAATTCTAGCCTCTATCTATTCTAACTTTAACCTTCTAGAATTCCAGTCTTAGAGTTCAATCTTCTTTATATACAAATTTTACTCGTTTTCACTTTGTTTTATCCTGAGACAAAGGGAATTTGTATTACATGGTGCTGAACAGGAACGGGTTTTCTCTCAAACCACAGTTTAGGCATATCTGTTCAAACACAGTGATAAGTCTTTAAATGCATTTTCAATCTAATTAGATATAATATTGATAACAAGCTCTACCATGAAATACCTGAAAGAACGTGTTTAGCGAATTCTGGCTTCTTCTTTATATACAAATTTTGTCAAACTTAGAATATAAAATGCAAAATCTAAAACTGTCATATAACAGATAAGTAGTATTCTATTATAATAGGTAAGTCACTCGACTTATCGATAACACACGCAAGGAAATATTCCTCTTAACAAGAGCATTGATCGATGGAGCAAGAACGTAAAGAAATAACGAATATTGAAAAATGAACAAAAATACAATCGCTTCCATTCGAGCAAAAGTCGAAACTGATAAAAAAATAAAAATAAATTCCAACCAGATGCGATCCATAAACAGAAAAGCTAAACAAATAAATAAAAACTTCACTTAAACTTCTGTCTCGTTTTTATTTTTGTAATGCTTAATGTTACGTCAAGAAATTGTTCAAATCGCAGCTAATCGTTCGTTATGCAATGATCAGTACGAAAAAGCCTTAAAGGATTCGATCTGATTTCGAGTCAAAGCAAATCACGCAAATCGATGAAAAACTGACAGTAAGCATTGCAAAGTCTTCCCTGCCTCCCAAATTTGAAAATAATAACGCAAGGAAGATACACCGAAGCGAAACGAAATCGTCCATGACACATTCTCGAAAATTCTGCGCTGTACCATGAAAATGAGTTATTAAATTGTCTGACGCTATTTCCCACTCCTTCCATGCATTACACGCGGCACCAGACTTTCACGCGAAGAACATTGGTGTAAGGAATACACGAAGCAGAATCTTTGTCCGAGATGCTACATGGTTAGACAGAAATGAAAATGACGTTTAAATGTAATTAATTTGGTAACTTCTCATTCTGCTTTGTGCAGTAAATGAAGAAATTGAGTAACTGTATCGTCTTGGAAAAGCAATGTATTTTATTGTTAATAAAAGTATCATAGAGAGCAGTAAATAAGAATGAGTATTAGTGAATTTATTACGCATAAAATCAAAATGGTGTCAGTAATACATATAATTACCAGACATTGTTAGATATAAATGAAAATGACTTTTAAATATAATTAGTTTGGTAAGTCCTCATCCGTTTTGCAATAAATGAAGAAATTGAATAATTGCATCACCTTGGAAAAGCAATGTATTTTATTGTTAGTTTAAGTATTACTAAGTACTAATCATTTTGAAAAAAATAAAGGAAAGTAAATGTTAAATTTAATAATCAATAAATGACAGGCAAATCCTAACTCATATTTTGAGTTCTGAAGAACATTTTAAAACAACATGAGATCGTGATTGTTGCGAGTCTTGTATCATCGAATAATACAAGTAAGCCCAAAATTCTCATTAAAATGAAGAATTTAAAGTTAATTTTTGCGCAAATTAACTAGTAGCATTCCGAAAGAATGCAAATGTAAGATATGAATATGACCGGGATGATCTGCTAAGAGATACAACAAACCAGAAATGCCTACTGTTGGGATAGGGAAGGGTTGGCCTCCAGATAATTTCTTGAGTGTGTTAGTTTAAAATTAAGGTTTTTCATAGCAGAACCTGCTACATATATGTTGTTTTATTACCAAATCTGTTAAATGCTAGTGCCCAACATTTGAAATACACAAACATTTACCGACTACAGAAGTAGTATTACTATTTGTTTTCTGTTTTCAGTTCCATATAAGAATGTATAAACAAATGTTATTGTTTATAAGGATTATTTTACCTGTCTTTATTTATTATATTCAATGAAGAAATATCATTGACAAAAATGCTTATTTATGTGATTAGAACTGTAACCGAAATCCTCCATTTAAGCCATTTTTTTTTTATGTTTCTCTTTCAATTCCTTGTATGCTTTCATCCGTTGAAACAAAGTTTTTATTTTTATTTCATTGTATCCTTCATTCATTTGTCATTTGTTAAATGAAATTAAGAAAAGCATCACTGAAATTAGAAAATATATATATATCCACTAGTAATTTTGATACACTGCTTACAAATCCGGCAATTCCTGATTAATTCGTTAAATTGATAATGTAGAAAAAATTAAATAAGTTTTTCTCTAATTGATTTTTTGTGTTTACGTAAAATGAGTTTTGTTATTTTATGAATGTTAAAATATTTTAAAAATTACTTCAATACTTCAGATTGTAAAAATTTGTTATATTCGGAAATTTGCAGCGATATATCAGTTTTGTCAAATATTCAATTATTTTTAATAGATATTTACGAATATTTAACTTATATAAGTAAAAATTGTCGTATTTATTTTCCTGAACGTAAGAATTTTTTAAAAAGTCTTTCAAAATATTGAATATTTTTCAGACTTCAAAATACACCCACTAAGTTATTAATGACTTCTTCTAAAAAGTAAGCTTTAGACAATAAAAATTAACAAAAATTTACAACCCTATTTGACTATTTGAATATCAGTGCAAGATAGTTTTTCACACATTGCCCCAATCTCCATCAAATCATCTCCGTGTTGCTGAAAATAGTGACTGCAACGGACGCCGGCAGCGAAATCGAACTCGTGCCTTTCTGCATGATGTTTGAACAAATTAATATTGGGCCAATAGTTAAGCACAAAAAAAAAATCGTAAAAATTTAAAGTTTTTCTTATGCGTTATTTTTGTTTTAAATTTGAGGTAATTACACATACAATCAAATTACTTAAAATACTAAATATTAATTAAAAAATAATAAATTTATGCCCATATATATACAATTATTACTTGCAGTATTTCAAGAACATTGGAGACATTGAAAAAACCAGTGAACAGTGGAACAATGAAAAGTTAAAGACAATGAATGAATAATTTTAAGAATTATCGTACCATCAATTTCAACAACAAAAACTAAAGACTAAACCAACCCAATAGTTTTAAACAAAACATCACAATTCCAGTGCTTTTGTTCCCAAAACATTTTTCTCTGAAATTATCTGTCTAGCAATAATACCCAAAGTAGACATAACCAAACAATGTGCAAGCGCGATAATAACTCTCAACTACTCCAGACATACACCGATCTTCCTAGAAGTCAAAGCTCGGTCCGCTGCACATACCATGAGGAAAATACACAATTTCGGAAGAAATACTTTTCCAACTTTTGAGGAATGTCCTGAAGCGGGAACGGCGATGGCATCTTATGGCAGTTAGTGCAGAAAGGCGGATATATAACCGCCCCGGGCTGTGTTTCAGACAAGGACTCTCTCATCTGCATACTTTGTTGGATTTTCGCTGTTAAATTATTTATTTTACTCCCAGGTGAGGTGAATGGAGACCCCAAGTTTTATGGAATTGCTATTCAGGGACAGACAGCCCCATATTCATTGAATTTTCGTTTCCCCAGTCGTTTTTCATTTTTGCGGCGTGTCTCTTTCTGTATGAGGATTTTGCTTTTCATGTATATGACCTGAGAAGCAGATTTGTTTGAAACAATTTAAGACGATCACTTTTCGAAATGAATTCATATAATGTTGTATAAAGATATATATAAAAAATTGTGTAATGATAATATAATTTATATATACTTAAGAGCCAAAACGTTATGACCACCAGTAAACGAGTATAACGAGTTGGCCCACCTTTGGCGCGCAACACAGCTTCAACCCGCCTTGGCATAAATTAATACCACCACTTAATACCAGTTAAATACCACTTCCATTTGATCACGTGCCTTCTACGTCATCCAGGCGAGTTCATTTTAAAATGTAGGGGTGGTCATAATGTTTTGGCTCTTGAGTGTATATAAATATATAAAGGATTTAAAGAGCATTGATTTCCAGGATGCCTGTTAAGGCAGCAGCCTGCATTTGCCTGTATGAGAAAAAAAACAGAAATCTCCCGTCAGACAGTCTGACTATCAGTGCAAGATAATTTTGTATACATTGCTCCAATCATTATCGATACAAATCGTTGCTGAAAGCAGTGACTGCAACGGACGCCACCAGTGGAATCGAACATGTGACTTTCTGCATGCTATTTGATCAAATTAATGCTGAACCACTAGTTTAGCACAAAAAAAAGATCGTAAAAATGTAAAGTTTTTCTTTTGCTTTATTTTTTTTAATTTAAGGTAATTACACATAACAATCAAATTACTTAAAATGCTAAATTTTATTTAAAAAAATTAAATTCATATCCTTATATATAAAATTATTTCTTGTAGTATTTCAAGTACATTGAAGACGATGAAAAAACCAGTGAACAGTGAAACAAGGAAAAGTCGAAAAACATTGAATGAATAATTTTAAGAATTATCGTACCATCAATTTCAACAACAAAAACTAAAGTCTAAACCAACCCCATAGCTTTAAACAAAGCATCACAATTCCAGTGTCTTTTTTCCCAAAACCATTTTTCTCTGAAATTATCTGTCTAGCAATAATACCCAAAGTAGACATAACCAAACAATATGCAAGCGCGATAATAACTCTCAACTACTCCAGACATACACCGATCTTCCTAGAAGTTCAAAGCTCGGTCCGCTGCACATACCATGAGGAAAATACACAATTTCGGAAGAAAATACTTTTCCAACTTTTGAGGAATGTGCTGAAGTGGGAAACGGCGATGGCATCTTATGGCAGTTAGTGTAGAAAGGCGGATATATAACCGCCCCGGGCTGTGTTCCAGACAAGGACTCTCTCATCTGCATACTTTGTTGGATTTTCGCTAATAAATTATTTATTTTCAGACGCACTTCCCAGGTGAGGTGAATGGAGACCCCAAGTTTTATGGAATTGCTGTGCAGGGTCAGACAGCCCCATATTCATTGAATTTTCCTTCACCCAGCTCGTTTTTAATTTTTGGGGCGTGTCACTTTCTGTATGAGGTTGAGGTGTTGGCTTTTCATGTATATGACCTGAGAAGCAGATTTGATTGAAACAGTTTAAGACGATCACTTTTCGAAATGAATTCATATATGTATAATAAATTGTATAATGATAATATAATTTATATATATATAAAGAATGTAGAGGCGATTGATTTCCAGAATTTCTGTTAAGGGCAGCAGCAGTGCATTTGCCTCTATGGGAAAAAAATCAGAAAGCTCCCACCAAGCAGTTTGACTATCAGTGCAAGATAATTTTGCACACATTGCCCCAATCATCATCGATGCAAATCGTTGCTGAGCAGTGACTATATCGGATGCCGCCAACGGAATCGAACATGTGCCTTTCTGCATGCTGTTTGGTCAAATTAATACTTTGCCACTATTTAAGCACAAAAAAAGGATCTTAAAAATATAAAATTTTTCTTATGCGTTATTTTTTAAAAATTTAAGGTAATTACGCATAACAACCAAATTACTTAAAATACTAAATTTTAATTTAAAAAAAATAAATTTGTGTCCTTATATATACAATTATTTCTTGCAATATTTCAAGAACATCGAAGAGACGGTAAAAATAGCAGTGAATAGTGAAAAATTAATGACAGTCAAGGAATAATTTTAATAATTATCGTACCATGAATTCAACAGCAAAAACCAAAATCTAAACCAACTCAATAGCTTTAAACAAAACATCACAATTCCAGTGCTTTTGTCCCCAAAACATTTTTCTCTGAAATTATCTGTCTAGCAATAATACCCAAAGTAGACATAACCAAACAATGTGCAAGCGCGATAATAACTCTCAACTACTCCAGACATACACCGATCTTCCTAGAAGTCAAAGCTCGGTCCGCTGCACATACCATGAGGAAAATACACAATTTCGGAAGAAATACTTTTCCAACTTTTGAGGAATGCCCTGAAGTGGGAAACGGCGATGGCATCTTATGGCAGTTAGTGCAGAAAGGCGGATATATAACCGCCCCGGGCTGTGTTCGAGACAAGGACTCTCTCATCTGCATACTTTGTTGGATTTTCGCTGTTAAATTATTTATTTTCAGACGCACTCCCAGGTGAGCTGAATGGAGACCCCAAGTTTTATGGAATTGCTATGCAGGGGCAGACAGCCCCATATTCATTGAATTTTCATTCCCCAGCCGTTTTTCATTTTTGGGGTGTGTCTCTTTCTGTATGAGGGGTTGGCTGTTCATGTATATGACCTGAGAGGCAGATTTGATTGAAACAATTTAAGACGATCACTTTTCGAGATGAATTCAGATTTCCATAACAATTTGATGAATGGTCCATGATTTAAGATTAGGGTATTTTCGTATTCAATTTGGTTCCATATATATTATATTATGGAAATTTATTTCCATTTTAATCCCATTTAGTAATAGTTACTTTTATTTTTTAGTAATAGTTGCCTTTGATGTTGAAGGTTAATTTGGTTATTCGAAAGTTAATTATTCATCTTTTTTTTTTAATCGAGTATTGCACTCTCTTTTAATTTTTAATATGAATAAAGGGTTGGTTTTTTTTAGCAAAATTTAGTTGAATATGTATTTATAGGACTAACTGCTTAAGAAATTTTATGCTCTTCTGTAGATTTCAGAAAACGCAGAATTAATTTTAAATGTTATAATATTATAATATTTATTTTAAAAAGCTTGTAAATATAAGTAGTGTTTGTGCATCAAAAATTAAATATTTTTTGTCATAGTAAAGATAATGCATATCATTTTTATTACTATAACATTTTCCAACTATCTGCAGCAAATAAAGAAATAATCAACTAATATCACTAGATTTACACGATAAAAATCAAATATAATTAAAATAAAAGTCCATGTAATTTCTACCTATTTGCAAACTTGAAGTTGTTTAAATTTATTTCAATATTTATCACTGTGTATTCAGGCAGAAATAGTTACTATTTACCTAAAAGAAGCATATCATTTCATTTTGCCTGAAGCAGTTGAAAATGCAACAAAAAAGATTAATTATAATCAATAAATTTAAAGAAGTACATTATATCTGGGGAACAATTTAACTATTAATAAAAATTATGGAACAGCTTTTAAAAACACTGAGCAAATTTAACAATAATTTTGTAAGAAGATAAAAAAAGAACTTAAATATCGATTTCGTAGATTGCCAAAAAAACAATCAGAATAAAGAAATGAATATTACTACGATAGATGTAGAAAAACAATAGCAGTAATTAAATATTCAAAGTAGCCGATGTCTTTCCTTTTAAATGCTTTTGATTCCCTTTCTTCCAATTCTTCTCAAGTGCCCTAGCATTAATAGAAAAAGAGAAATTTAAAATGAATACAGCAAAAATACAAATTTTACAGAGTTTTTATTCACCCATGAGAATCAAAACAGATTTCTTCATCAAATTAAAACATAATACCATACTGTCCGTACCATCGCTTTGTTTATCACCACTGGGATTTCACATACGGCAAAATTTTTGTATAATAATTCAAAACGAAAAAGAAATAATAATAATAAGTAGAAGAAGAAGAACAAGTAATAAGCGCCTTAGGAAATCTGATAACAATTTTGCATTTTTATCTGGAAATACTTAATGATTTCTCGTAGGAGTGGACAAAAAACTTTTTGGCAGGGAACGATTCTAACAATTTCCAGGTGGACGTAATAAAATGCGAGGGTTTGCCATAAAACGGGATTCCTTACTCTAATAACAATAATAACAGTAATAATAAAGTCGGAGTGCCCGGTATCGAAGTTATTAATGAATCCCCAAACGTCAATCCCTGTCCAAGAAACAAAAGGATCGTTGGGCCGTCATTATACTCTCATTAAACAAAGAGCTTACTTGCACAGCTTGGGGGAACGGTATAAATATTTACCAAAGGTGACAATCACAGCGGTATTTAAAGCAACTGCACACAAGAGTGCAGCCAGCTCTTTAGGATTTAAAAGATTGAATACTGTTTACGTATTTGTTAGACTGTTAATTCATTAAAAAAGTTTTATGTACGATGCATTAAAAAACAAAGAATGATATTTAAAATTTTATTAGCTGAAATTTAGTTGATATATTGCTTTAGTTCATTTTAAAATGTAAATAAAATTAATTTATTCATTTCAATTTTTAATAATTATATTGAATCACTAAATTTTTCTATAATAAATTACCGTATGGTAGATGAGTAGATGTACCAACAATCCACGACGTTACATTACAGGAGGAGATTGTCTTCCGGGAAGTATTTTAGGGTTAACTGTTCTGAGTGTGAATAAAGGCTGTGAGTGCAATAATATGCGATTTCTTGTGTTCATTATTTAACAGTACGTAACTAGACAGTAACCAACTTGTAATACAGTGTATTTTTCGAATGCTGGACACTGTTAGCTAATTCATTTGTGACCAGAAACAAAAATTTGAAGCAGATTCAACTTGTAATACAATGCATTTTTCAAATGCTAGACGCTATTAGTTAATTCAATTGTTACCAGAAACGCAAATTAGCATTAATCCTTATGTGTTTCTGTGGTTAGCAACACACACCCACATTTTGCCATGGCAGTCTTGAACGAACACACCCCCTCCAAAGGAGAGGGTGCATCTGGGGTTTACATCCTCCTTCCTGAGCATAACAGAAAAACTTTTCAATTTATTGTATCCACTTCAGCCATAGAAAACACTGGAACTTTCGGTTAAGCTTCGGATGTTGGATTTCGAAAGCGTCCCCCGAGCTCAGAAATCCAACGCATCAACCCCAAGCTGATGTGACTACTAAACTTGTAAATGGAAATCAAGTTTTTTCTTATGAAGAAAAGATGATGCTGGTTCTGGTTCGCAACTGGTGAAAATGTGGGTGCAGTATCTCAGAATCCCTATAATGCATCCTGGGTAAAGTTAATCCTAATTCCAGATGTGAATGACTGATCTACTTCACATTAAATGTGCTTAAGCATTTATTGAGGAGTTCTTAGATTGGTGAATTAAAAAGCATGGACCAAATTATTGTTTTTGTAGAAGCTTTTAATGGCTTTTTTTTTAAAATTTCAAACAGAGTGACACATTTTTTTAACGCCTAATATATAGAGAATATATTGAACGCATCTTCAATTGCAATGTTTATTTCTACAGAAGTCTTTGATAGACAATTTTTTTCTATCGAAAAAAAAAAAAAAAAAAAATTGAGCACATAACAAATTAAGTAATTATAAACCTAAACACGTAACATAAAAAATCATTTGATTAAGTTCATACATTGTATTTATAGAATTTTGCAATCACAATATTATTTTTCAAAGACTCGACGAACTATAATTTATGTATAAGACTACAACATGATAATCAAATCTTGTCATTCTTTTTTATTATTTCAAGAACGCTTCATATTCAAATGGAATCGTGTTTCATCTAGAGAGTGTGTCCAATTCTTTAAAGACATTTTTTGTTGATTATCGGATCTCACTTATGTGCCAACAATCTACGCTCTTCCAGAAGAGAAGGACATTGTCTTCTGGGAAGTCTTTTAGGGGTAACTGTCCTGAATTTCGTATCTTTTAGCAGCATATGGGAGGAACCTCCTGACTCCCAGCCTCACTACCAATGAGAAACGTTTCACACACTTTATCGAAATAGTCATCGAGGCTTCTATTTTACGACTGGGACACTCGGTGACTCTTTGGGGACTCTCGATGATTTTCTTTTTAGTGACTTTAAAGAATTCTGGAAGCTGATTCAAAATCCTTCCCAAAGGCTGAGCACTTCTGAACTTAAGCTGTCCACTGGACCATGATTTAGCCAAAGCTACTTATTAAGAACAAAGTCATTTTAAAATTCTAAAATTTTTATAACATTAAAATATTTTGTTTTACTTAGTAAAGTTTTTTCCACATGCAAAAAGTAAAAGAAAAAGAAAATCTCGCAGTATAATAAGCATGGTCTTTAGTTCGAATGTTGGAAATTGCTAGGAACTAATGGATTAAAAACTAGAAATTAATTGATTTCACATAATTAAAATAAATACGCAAAATTTAAAAATACTTTTTTTTTAAATTTTAGGTTATTTAAAACCGAATGATAGATTATTTTTATAACAATTTAAAGTTAATTCTTATTGTATTATGTATTAAATAAACTCTGTTGTGATGATTGTAATGATATACTAAATATATCATTACAATCATCACGACAGAGTAACATCATCTTCTACTCGTAAGATATCATTAATCACTAAGTAACTTTTTTTTTTTTTTTTTTTTTGAGCTTAAGAAGTTGTTGGAAGTGAGGGGGCTGGATTGGAAAGTTGACCAGGAGTTACCCATGTTCTTACCGGAAATAACGTTATAAAATTTAGGAAGTTTGGCAGCAGAATATATCTTTCCATCCCTGATGTTGATCCTTACAAATAAAATTGAATAGTGGAATGTACATACTTGTATAAACTTTCCAATACCAATAGAAGCTTGTATTGGTAGCAAATTATGTTGTTTTCAAATGGCAGATAGAGGGTTTTCGGACAGAATGAATGATATATAACAAACATGACTCTAGGATAATATGCGGTGCTAGGATAATTACAAATATTAGTGAAACGTAGGTAAGATGGAGAAATTTCCGTATTTTTCAAGTTTAGTAAAGGTGAATCTGTTGCAAATCTGCTATATCAGTGAAATTCTCTGACCATATTAGAGGACAGTCATTGAAAATCCGCTTCACTTGAAAAAGTATCAATTTATTCATTTTGCAATATTCTTTTTTTTTAATTTTCTTTTTATTTGTAGGTTATAGAGCATATTTTGTATATTAAAACAGCTATGTATTATACCCAGCAATGAATAAAATTCTGCGAATTTTATTTATTCCAAGATCAATTGATTAAAATTACAATGAAGAGAGACAGAGAAAATACAGACAACATTTTAATGTAAGTATCGTCTATCGATAATATGTTGATTTGTTTTGAAGGAACTGGGTCAATATGCAATCTTTATATCATTCCTTTTTCAGGTGGCTATACTGTAGAGATTCTACAGGACAGTCTCCTAGAAATAACATAATTTGGACATTTATCACCAGGTTTGAAAGAACTGCATCAGTTGTCTATCTTCTTGGAAGTCCAATTATTAACCTAGAGTAATTTTTGTTATATATCATTCATTCTCTCCGAAAACCCTCTACCTGCCCTTTGAAAACAACATAATTTGCTACCCATACAAATAAATTCAATTTTCTTTATTATACATGGCAACCTAATCCCCTTGTTCTTATGGTATTCATGATCTTAAATAAATAATCCATTAATAATTGTTGTGCAATTGTACTTATATGATATAATCTTCCATTAGTTAATCTAAAGTTCATTGTATTTAATCATCTTATTTATAGAATCATAGAAAAGAATTTTCCCTTATATCACAAAAATTCTTTATCGTGTGTGAAGTCCAACTCAATCCATCACCATTTTTGTTAAACTACGTCCCCTTGCCTGTTAGTATGAAAGATGATGGGTTAAGGTATCTGCCCAAATGAAGAAAAGAAGTCAGACAGCGTGCATTGAGAGAGAAAAAAGTTCTTGGAGCAATCATTAACTACAGAAACAAAAACCTAAGAATCCCTTCTTATTTTCTGTCTCATTCGTACAGCTCCAATTCATATTTGCTTTAAAACTTCTTTTTGAAAGGCACTTTTTCTTTTTTTGCAATGCCATCGTGGTTCAAAACACTGTTCTTCATTATTATTCCTGAATAAGACGAAGTGCTCTTCTTTTTATTGTTATTGTCGTTTTCGATCGTGTTGGATTATTCTTGACTGTAAAGAGCCATGAACCATATTGGTTCAGGAATTAGAAAAATAAATAATATACAATGAATTCAATTTTAAAGTAAATAAAAAAAGCATGTGTTTTTAAAGTAAAAAGAAAGCAGGGTATGTTTTATTTAATAAAACGTTTTAAATTAAAAAGTAAGATTTGTGTAGCTTGCATCCATGCCTATCTACTTCATCACTCAAGCATGTTAAAATAATTACATCATATTTTATTTGGCGATCCTAACAAAATCATAAATAAACGAATCGTTTTTATGTTATTCTATACTTAAAATATCCTCTCGTTTCAGACACAAAATAAACAAGAAAAATTTTTTTCGATATGATGTCTTTAATATGAAAAAAAAATGTATTGTTATTTCAAGTTAAAAATTTGTTATAAAGTTAAAAAAATAAGTTTAAAAATAAATGTATATTCTTTAGTTATCCTTTATCAAACATATAATTCATCCTAAATTCATATTTAAAAAAATATATTTGATATTTTTTTAAATCCATAGTTTTATTTATAAATAAAAAAGTTGAAGTATAATAAGTTACATCCATTACATTAAAAAAAATTATATTTCTTTCTTAAATGAAAATTAATAAATACCTTATGTGTTTTCAGTCATTGAAATTACCATTAAACAATGAAATATTCTTTAATTAGAAAGAAGTTATGTAAGAAGTAAGTAAGAAAGAAGTATTATTGCTTTAATAATAAATTTAAATAATAATGAAATAATTCCTAATAAAAAAAAACTTGATTAATGTAAAATTTATTTCACCAACAAGATACGACTAGGGCTTTTATTTACGTTTTTAGATTTAAATTAAATAACATAAAATGTTAAAATACTCGATCATAATCCACATAAAATTTAATTGCTTGACAAAAATAGAATTACACCTTTTTAACTTTCAGTAACTCGATTCGCCTCGATCGATTGCCTAGTTGTAATATAAGGTGCTCTGCAGAAGGGTTGAGACTCTAATTTGCGTGTGGTGCCCTGTCCAGTTACTGCTTTCAAAAATCAGTAGACTAGACGGTGGTTGTGACAGCCTTTTGGTATCAAAAAAAAAAAAAAAAAAAAAAAATTGGGGGAAATACCAATGTTTAGCGACGAAGGTCGTCATGCATCACTGTAGAGTTTGCGAGTAGCAAAGTAGAGGCGATTTCAGAGTCTCGCGAAACTGCTAACCTTTCAGAAGTATTTAATTTTTAATGAAAAGGAAATGGGGACTTGATGGCCGAATGGCTAGCGCTCTGGCGTTCGGTACCACAGGTATCGGGTTCAAATCCCGGCTTTACCCATGGGTGTTGTAGTGGTTCGGAATCCATTTTAAGCCGTAGGTCCCGGTCCTATTAGGATCGTAGAGCGCTGCGGGGGCATTGTTACTCCGCGTCCGTGGCTTACCATCAAGTTACACGCGTCCCCTGGGTAATGCAAAGTGAGTAACATCGCTGCAGTCCTTATGGCGAAGATCACGGTCTATTTGCCAGCTGCATTAGAAGAAAAAAAAATGAAAAGGAAATTTTTTAATGTAATATTCAATTGTTAGATACAACTTAATATTTAAAAAATTTTGTTTCTTTCTAATGTAGCTGGCAAACACAGATAGCTTGGTCTTGGATGCCTTAAGGTAAGTGCTGCACAGACGTACTCACTTTGCATTACCCAGGGGGCACGTGTAACTTGAAGATAAGCCTCGGACGTGGAGTAACAATGCCCCCGCAACGCTCTACGATCCTATTAGACCGGGACCTACTTTTTAAAGTGGATTCCGAACCACTACAAACAACCATGGCACCGCCGGGACTCGAACCCGAAACCTGTGGTACCGAGTGCTAGCCACTCGGCCATTGAGGCCCATATTTAAATTTTTAATATTTTAATAAATTTTATAATTAACTTTATATTTGTAAAATTAATGTTAAAAAGTTGACAGTTCGTAATTGAACTAAAATTCCTGCTGTACTTATTTTAACGTTAAAAAAGGTAAATAGGGGTGCTGAAATATTAAAACCGGCTTAGTAAATAAAATCACTTTAGGTTTATTGTAATTTAAGCTGATCTTTTTAACGCAATTCAGTAACATCATGTTTCTAATTTTTTTAATTTTTTTTATTAGTAAATTTGCTTCAAGTGCAACATTATTATTGGAAAAGCAGTGCTTCGATTAGTATATCATTTGTATCAACTATTTCAATTAATATATCATTTATATCAACTACTTCAGTTAATAAATTACCTTCTTCTAGTAAATCAGTTGCTTCAGCTAATATATCAATATCCTCAAGATCAAGCCGCAACGATTAATAATCATTATTGTGGTAAATTTTTGTAGAATGACCTTAAATATAGAAAATTCTCGGAATAAAAAATAGTTATAGAAGTTTAATAAGATGTGAAATTACATATAATGCAAAAATGTTATTTTTCTGACACCAGAAACAAATGTCTATAAAAAATAAAATAATATATAATTACAATTTATTTAAAAGGATTTAAATATATGCATAGCACCAAACTATCGAATAATAACATCTCAGGTCATACAAAAATTAATATAATTTTTCTGTTTGTCAGTGGGCTTATATTCCACTATTATGTGCTCCAAACAGTTCATCGCCTGTCGTATGAGAGAAAACTCAGAAAATTCTTTCCAAGCAACCTGAACGTTGATGTTTGACGCTTTTACATATGCTGTCACTATCGATTCAGTTCTTTTTATATAAATCGTATTCCACATATGCAGTTAGACATCAATGTATAATTAATTATTTAAAACAATTTTTCCTTGTAAAGCAATTTATACTTTAACATGTATTTCATGTGTCACTGAATATTTAAAACCGTATAAATGCTAATATTTTCTCTTGTTTTAAGAAAAAATTCATACATTCTAATTTCAAATACATTATCATAAAAGAATATCAAGCAATAATCCTCAATTTTGTAAATTTGTAACATTTCCACTTGATCATTTATTAATTGATGTTATTTGCAAGAGATTCTAAGGAAGGAAGCAAATAGACTCGTGTTCTACAATAAAACAAAACAAAAAAATTTTAAAGCATTCAGAATTATGAAAAAATTCTGAATTTTTTTTTAAAAATTTACATTTAAAAAAATTATTCAGAATTATTTTTAAAAATTTACATTTAACTCGGAGAAAGTAACATATCTGAGCAAAATTAGTCTGACAGTCTGAAACCATGATGAGAACGACATTTTATATTATAATACTTAACTCAGAAAAAATAACTATTTACTACAGTATGAAATAAAGTGATCTCACAAAAAAATCAGCTAAAAAATTTATTCTATTTGAAAAAATAGTTTTTATTTAAAAAATAAAATTGCTTTATAAATAAATTTTGCTTTAAATAAATTGATATGTAAATGTGAAAAAATAAATTAATTGATAATTTACATTTATGCTAAAATATAATCGTCTTATTGTAAAAAAAAAAAAAAAAAAATTAAATCAAATTCAAGTTCTAATCTAATAATTTTTCCCTTTTTGCAACCATTTTGAATAAACTCAATCAAATAATTTATTGCTAAAGTCATTGATCTATTGACAAAGTGGCTTACCAGTATGATTAAAAATAATAAAAACACAAAATATTTTTTAAATATAATAACATCAAAACAAAAACAAACTACTGTTCTTGCTAGATCATAATTTCAAACTCTAAAAGCGTAGAAATTGATAATATGAATTATTTATGTGAATGGGTATTTTAAAACAGAATGCTATTTTTATAATAACATGAACTAAAAATATAAATATATATACTTTAATTTAATTAAGCATTTAATCTATCTTAGTATACTTGATATACTGAGGTACTACTCAATAGCCCTTATATGAACTATAACAAAATAATGCAATCAAATCGTCTGTGTTCTGTATTTGAATTATACATTATTGTTTTTATAAAATATGCTAACAATAATAATTGCATTTTGATTTAATTAAAAAATATTTAAAATCTAAGAATATTTTGATATTCCTCATAAGGATTAAAACATAATGGAAGTGATTCATTTAAAAGTTGAAAAAAAAATGCAAAATGCTACGTGCTATTCATGAAAAATAAAACTCTGCAATCAGAATAACAAATAAATATCAGTATTATTCCAGTTTGACCAGTCTATCGGTCTGAAATGCATTGTATTACTTTTTATATATATTTTATATATTTTTTATATATATGTTTTCCTTTGTATGCTTTACTGATAAATACTTTCTTACAGATAAATAACACTAATATTTTGAATTTATACAAAGTTATATCTTCTCGTATGTTTTCATGGCTTCAACGAATCGACGGAAGTGATTTATAAAAGTACGATTCATAAAACATCGTCTAATTTTTAAAAAAAAACTACTTCTTTATTATGAATTTAATTATGATAATCAATATCCATACAAGCAAAAGTATTTATGAAAGACTTTTCCAAAATTACCAAACAATAAAAAATACAATATAAAATTTCCAAAAATACCAAACAATTTTTATTGATAAAATACTATCTTCGCGATAAATAACAATAATATTTTAAATTTATACGAAGTTAGATCTTCTCGTATATTTTGTTATTCCTCATATGGCTATAATTAGTCAACGGAAGTGATTCATAAAGGTACGATTCACAAAACATCGCTCAATTAAAAAAAAACTGCTTCTTTATGAACTTGATTATGATAATCAATACCAGTACCAAGAAGGATTTACGAAGGATTTTCCCAAAAATACCAAACAATAAGAAATACAATATAAAATTTCCAAAAATACCAAACAATTTTTATTGATAAAATACTATCTTCCTGATAAATAACGCTAATATTTTGAATTTATACAAAGTTATATCTTCTCATATATTTTGTTACTCCTGAATTGGCTTCAAACAATCAACGGAAGTGAATCATAAAAGTTCTATTCACATTACATCGAAAACAACATCACACAATTTTAAAAAAAATGTACTTCATTATGAACTTAGTTATGATAATACCGATACAAGCAGAAGGATTTTCGAAGGAATTTTCCAAAAATACTAAACAATAAGAAATACAATATAAAATTTCCAAAAATACCAAACAATAAGAAATGCAGTATAAAATTTCCAAAAATACTATCTTCCTGATAAATAACAATAATATTTTGAATTTATATAAAGTTATACCTTCTCGTATATTTTGTTACTCCTCATATGGCTTCAAACTAGTCAACGGAAGTGATTCATAAAAGTACGATTCACAAAACATGGCACAATTAAACAAAAAAAAAACCTTCATTATGAACTTGATAATTATAATCAATACCAATACAATACCAATACCAAAAAGGATTTACGAAGGACTTTGCCAAAAATGCCAAACAATAAGAACAAAAGTTTGAAATCTCGCTGTCCCAACATATATAAAATAACTTTAAACAATTAAAAATAACCATTTGAGTACTTACTTGTAGCTGGTGAGATTAAAAGATGATCTTTTATATGAGATGATTTCACACCTACAATAAAATTCCACATGCAATCAAACGGTAAATTCCTGTAGAGAAGACACACAGAAGACCAGAAATCCTCACCACGTCTTCTCAGCCAAACTGACCTTGCTCTTCCCCAAACTCAAACCAAAGATAACTTTCGCTTCTCAGAGAGGATTTTCTCTCTCTAACTTTTTTTCTTCTTTTTTCTTCTGCTTTTGTTTTTACTGGTTTTTTTCCCTTCTTCCTTCCTTACCTGGCCACGCACTGTTCACCTTGGTTCAACAACTCGTCTCTGACACAACTGCAAAGGTCATTAACACCAGGAACTTGCTGTGGTCTGCTATGGAAGAATTCCCTTTCGCTGAGCTTGTGTTGCAATAGATACCAGTTGGATTTCTTTTGTTTGGTTTTATTCATCACGCTTGGAAAAATGTCCTTTTTTTTTTGTAAATGTTTGCAAAAAAAAATTGCATTCGATGTTCAATTCAAAACAATAATGTTAGATGAAGCTGATCATCCAAATTTCTGGTTTCATCTTATCTGTTGTTACATTGTACTAGTATTAAGGCTTCCTGAATGATTTTTAAATTTAAATTCATTTTATTTATTATTATTTATTATTTTATTAATTTTAATAATTCACGCTTGGAAAAATCTCTTTTTTTTTGTAAATGTTTGAAAAAAATTGCATTCGGTGTTCAATTCAAAACAGTAATGTTAGATAAAGCTGATCATCCAAATTTCTGGTTTCATCTTATCTGTTGTTACATTGTATTTTGAGGCTTCCTGAATAATTTTTAAAATTTAAATTAATTTTATACGTTTTTCTAATTTAAGTTATTCTTTCTTCAAATCTTCATCATTATTATGCAGATTTGTTTTTAATTTGTAAATGAATAAAAAAAAAAATAAAGAAGTGCATTAATTTAATTTATTTTAATGAAATATATGTTTAAGTGAAATTAATTTAGAAAAAAAAAATATATTCGATGAAAATATTACTAATTTTTTTTTTTTAGTTTAATAGATAATTTTTTTCAATAAAATAATTATAAATGCAATAATAGATAAAATTTCTCGTAGTTTAAGGTGCGTCAATATCTAGGAAACATAAAATTTCGTTCTTTAAAATGGATTTTGGGAATTAGAATATAAAAGACAAAAACAATAGAATTCAGATTTCTAGTATAATGAAAACATTTAAAAATTTTGTAACTAAACGATTAGGAATTTTATTCAAATATTTTAACTATGCTAATTTTGTTGTTTTGTTAAAATTTCAAGAAATATCTAGGATTATATGCAGATTGAACTGTAGATTATATTTTTAGTATCTTCATGTAATAGAAAGCAACAATAAATTTTTTTAAAGTTGTGATGCCTTTTTGTAATAATTTTCACTGATAGCAATATAATTTAAATTCTTCCATAACTTACACTATTTTAAAAAGCAGGAAAGACGTATGACTTTTCGACGTAAGATTATTCTATAGTTAGTAAAACTTCATAATTTGTCTTCTTTTCTTCAAACTGATATATTCAACGTTCTAACGATTAAAAAGGGAATGCATGTACTCATTTATAAAAATTTCATGTGTAAGTAGTTAAAACTTTACAGACTTATTTTAACTGAAAAAAAATTAATATGGATTTCTTTTAAAATTTATATGTATTAATTAATGGATTATTAAATTTATAACGAAAATTTAATATGGATTTTTTTTAAATAGTTACTCTAAAATATTTGAACAAAACAAGCTTTGTAGAACATTCCATTTTCTGGTGAACATCAATTGAATCGTTCGCTTACCAAGATTTTTCAACACGTTCCCCGCAACTGTGATTCATGAGAGATTGTGTAATAGTTTCTCTACCTTGTATCTTTGGGGAAACTGGTCTATCCACTTCAAGGGAGGGGAAATCAGTGGAATATGACTGATTGATGGTGGAAATAGATTGGAAGGAACACATCCGTTGGGGCTGAGCATTAGACGGTTAAGTTTGTGTTTATTTTTTTTCGTTTGATAAGACATACGTATCAAACGTAAAAAAAATCAGGATTTATTTATTTAAAGTTTCCTGCATTTTGTAATACTACTATGTCCAAAAAGTAAGACCAGTTTTCAATTTAAATTTCCCGGGCATATGGTATTTAAATTTTTTTCTTTTTTAGGTTTTTGGCACTGTCCTTGACATCTGTGTGAAATTTGACGTCAAAATATTCTTTAGTGTTTGAGTTACGCTTGGTTTTGTGAGATGCTAAAACTGATTCCGGCGATTTTTGAAATGTCTCTTCAATCGATTTAAAAGTGTGCTTCCGGAGAGGTCTTTTGAGTTTAAGGAATAGCCAGAATATGTTCCTTATTTAGCACGATGCTAAATAAGGTGAATACGTTGGTTGTGGAACAATATAGGGTTCATTTTTGGTGAAAAAGTTACGAAGAATCAATGCAGTGTGAGCTGGTGCATTCAGTGTTATGGGCACCAATCGAGATTTGACGCGTTTGAAGCCCAAAACATCTTTCAAAATGAAATTTTGAAATTCCAACATCATCGGCAAGGTCTCTAATTGTAAATCGACGGTTTACAAGCACCAAAATTTTAATTTTTTGGACGTGAGCTTCGTCGGTTGAGGTTGGTGGACAACCAAAGGTCTCTTCGTCTTCAACGCGTTCTATGACTTCTTTGAACTGTTTTTACCACTTTTGAAGATTTCTTTCCAATATAGGAATGCTCACCGAATGCCTTCTACGACATTCTGTACGTTTCTGCAAACAAAATTTAACGCAGTTTCATGCTCAATTAATTCAGACATTTCAAAAATAGCCGGAATCAGTTTTAGCATCGCACAAAAACAAGAGTAACTCAAGCACTAATGAATATTTTGATGTAAAATTTCACACAGGTTTCAAGGACAGTGCTAACAACCTAAAAAAGAAAAAAAATTGAAATACCATATGCCCGGGAAATTTAAATTGAAAACTGTTCTTACTTTTTGGTCACAGTAGTGCGTGAATGATAATTCTACCTTGTATAATTTTGAAGATTTAAAACATCATTTATTAAACGAATGTCCTGTATGTCAGACATTTTTTCTTCGAAAAGAAATAATAAACATTTTTAACAGAGTTTTAAAAAAATTAATTATATACTCTCAATACTGTAACGTTTTAAAAATGAAGACATTGCATGATTCGTTTTCTAAAAGACTCGTTTATAATCAGATGAAATTTATCGATTGAGAGAAATAACAATTATCTATATATATGAAAATTAAAAAAATTTCTAAACAAATTTTGCAAAATATTTAGTCTTAACTAATAAAGGGATCTTTGTTATATTAGGATAAGTGAAGTCTATAGAAATATCATTATCACGGTATTAAATGAAACAAACTAGTCAACAAAATTGTCAAGCTAACTAATAAAACATCGCAGGATATTTGTTGTAGTGTTTGTAAAATATTTCAGTCGCACTCGAACCCAAACGGAAAGAAATCGTGCGGGATCATTGCGTATTAATACCGTCAGCATATATGACTTATGCAAATCGTGTCATGTTTAAAAACAAAATATAATAGAACAAAAAAAAAGGCCAGCGATCTTCTGACACATTGAAGGTTTGATGTTTCGTTTTGTATTTATATTATTATTATTATTATTATTTAATATTGAGTAGTGTCAATTTTTCTTTAAGATAATTTTTTTTTATTTAATGTTGTAAACATTTGGTTCTATGCTATTTTTACACAATAATAAGAACAATGTGCTGTTTTTACACACTAGTAACAATCTTCAACAATATTGCGCTAATAATATAAATGCACAAGTTATTGGAGGATTATTCCAAGTTACAACAGGTAAAAGTTTTTCTAACTACAATCTTAAAAATTAGCAAATTAACAACTAACTTCTTTACTCGAGTTTTTAATTTTTATTTTATTTTATTTTCAAAGATGTTTTATGAATAAAAATCTATATTATCACTAAATAATGCTGTTACAAAATAAAAAAGTCTGATAAATTATTTTAATCTCTATTCTATTTCACTTATCCTCATTATTAACGTGTAAAGATGACGTTATTGGAACGTGTACTACACTTTAAGCTACACCACCCCTGTATTTCTAGTATCCTTTTTAGTATTCCTCCTTCGATGCTTCTTAAAATGGGAAGAAAAATTTTGAACAGCAACATAAAATGTAATTCAATACCCACGCATTTTTTTCTTTTCTGCTTTAGTTTATTTTGAAACTTATTGCGATTCTGATTATTAGAAAATAGTATTCCTACCTATAACATCGTATCCCATCAGATCGCACTCGTTCCGTACTACTATGTCCAAAAAGTAAGACCAATTTTACAATTTAAAATTCCCTGAGCTTATCGAATTTCAATTTCTTTTTCTTTTTTAGGTTGCTGGCACTGTTCCTTGACATCTGTGTGAAATTTGACGTCAAAATATTTATTAGTGTTTGAGTTACGCTTGGCTTTGTGAGACGCTAAAATTGATTCCGACGATTTTTGAAATGTCTAAATTAATTCAACAAAGAACCTGCATTCAATTTCGTTTGCGGAAACGTATAGAATGTTGCGTTGAGCATTCCTGTATCGGAAAGAAATGTTTAGAAGTGATATAAACAGTTCAAAGAAGGCAGAAAACGCGTTGAAGACGAAGAGCCCTCTGGCCTACCCTCAACCTCAACACCACCACCAACAACAACCACACCACCATATCCACACCGTGCGACTTCTGGCTATTCCCTAAACTCAAAAGACCACTCCGGGGACACCGTTTTGAGTCGATTGGAGAGATTCGACGTGAATCACCGCGCGCTTTGAAGGTCGATGACTTTTTAGCATGCATAATATGGAAAAGAAGAAGAAGTTGGATAAGTGCATTGTGTCCAGAGGGGATTACTTTGAAGGCGATGAAAAAAATTTAGAAGAATAAATAAAGAGTTTTTGAAAAAAAAAATTGGTCATACTTTTTGGGCACAGTAGTATATATCGTATCGATCTTACCTTGATTTTTCTACAGGAGAATTTTATTAGTTTCTGTCAGTGATATTTGAATAAAAATATTGGACGAATTTAAATTAATGATGATGAACAAGAAATAAAGCGTTTATGAACGTTGTCGGAAATTTAGAAGGAATTAAGTGAAGAAAGATTTGGTTTGCAGCTTTACGATAATTTTATGCATATTTTAGGCTAATTGCACCAGGACCTATAATTTAATGTGGATTACAAACCACTAGGAAGCATCCATGCCACCGCCAGGATTCGAACTGGAAGCCTGTGGTACCAAAGACCAGAGCACTATGCCAACTAACGATCAGGCCGCATGCAAAGAAAGAACAATCTTATAGACGTCACATTGCCTAAGTAGACACGGTTCATCTCTTAAAGATTACTTGAAATTAGAAACAACGAGTAAATGATATATAATATAACATAATGCCTTAAATGGAAAAATATGCAAAATTTTACATAATATACACATAAAATTCACATAGTAAGAAATACATCAATTTAATTTATTTTTGACGGATTTCATGGTAGAAATTCTATTTCTGCAAAGATAATGTGATGTTATTTTAATATAATAAAAATGCTAAATATGAACTAAATGAAATTTTAACTTGCGGCTTTTTGAACAAAATAATGACTAGGAAATATTTGACAGAAAATAATTTTAATAAAAAAACTTTGGGTATAATTCTAAAATAATTCGCATGACGTGCATGCATCACATTCCAGAATCATTAAAAAAAAATTCTCTTCGACTTCTAGTGACAAGACAAATTTTTCATGTGGTATTCCATTTTTTCATTCTTTCTTATCCTATCTATAAAAGCAAAAAAAATTCTTTTTTTTTTGACAGCAAATAGCAAGTCATTTATAATCATTTCTTGTTCCAAAAACTGTAACTATTACTCAACCAAAGTTTGGGAGCACGAAAGTAGTTTGGGTTTGAAACAGAAAGGAATACATATAATTTATGTTACCACAGAATGTTTGTAAGTTCATTTGAAATCGGTGTTTTTGGTTATAGAATTGAATCTCTTTTAGATAAATATTTATGAAAACATATATATAAAGGAAAATTATATAAACGAAAAGTTATGCGTCAATTATTATAATAAATAAAACTATTTAAAAGAGTAATTAAACTTAATTGCATTATAATGATTGATGAACTTAAATTATCGCCAATAAATAAAAAAATCCAATTACTTTGCAAAAATTTTATTGTTGCATATTTTAAAACTATTTGTCAATATTTTTTTTTTGTTCCAATGCAGCTGGCAAACACTTAGACAGCTTGGTCTTGGATGACTTAAGGTAAACGCTGCACAGACGTTACTCATTTTGCATTACCCAGGGGGCGCGTGTAACTTGAAGATACGGACGCGGAGTAATAACGCCCCCGCAACGCTCTACGATCCTATTAGGACCGGAACCTACGGTTTAAAGTGGATGCCGAACCACTACACACATCCATGGCACCGCCGGGACTCGAACCCGAAACCTGTGGTACCGAGCGCCAGAGCGCTAGCCATTCGGCCATTCAGGCCCCCTATTTGTCAATATATTTCAATATAATTTAAATAATATAACCCTTAAACCAATTAATTAAACAAATTAAAGGAAGATAAATTTTTTAAATAAGAATTAAACTATAAGCAATTTTTGATTAGAATGAATATGATATAAATCTGCTTCCTTTTTCTCAACGTAAGATCTATGACAAAACGTAATAATTTTAAATTTCCAACCAAATATTTAAAAATTGAATATAATCTCTATTAATTGCTGAAAAAATGTGAAAATTACTTAAATATTAAAAGTTAAAAACGCTTTTCATATGCTATGTAAAAATGACCACAGCATTTTAAAATATAATATTTTTATAAAACAATATAGTAGAGTATCTGTATACCAGTTATAATTCAAATAGATCTAATATAATAGGCAATTCATTTTGAAATACCTTAATGCTTGAAAAACACAAAAACTAAATAAACCCTGAAGATGTTAATATTTGATATGAAGGAATTTTCATTAATATCTGAAAATAATTACTTCATATATTATATGGATTAATAGTTTGAAATTTCTAAATAATTTCAGTAACAAATCTAATACTGAATAGTTAAAATTTTGCAGAAAAAAAAATTGGTGTACACAGCTCAACATATCTTTAAGGCATTTTGCGAATTGACCAAGGGCACCTTCAACTAGACTTGACTTCCAATGAATTTCATAAATTGCAGGCATTTATAAGAATTATCTTAGCCTAAGGCCCAAAGTGTTTAATGAGGACCACCATAAATTTAAAAACCACAATTTCACCGTGTCATGATACCAAGAAGGTTTTCTTTATAATTAACTTTTTCAGAAACTTTTTTGACATTTAACCTTGAGATTTCATCCCAAAAGATAATCATAATTTTTAAACTACTTTCGTAATTTCAGGAGTCTGCAATGTTCTAAAAATGGGTGGTAGGACAGCGAAAAATAATGTATTACTTGATGCTTCATACTAGCAATTATGACTCACAAAATTTTAGGTAAGTGTTTATAAAACTGAAGATTACAGAAAAAAAAAATAAAGAATGTAGCAATTATTTTTTGAATTTGTTTGGAGAAACTAGAGCGTTTTTATGTGCTGCAGGAATAATCAAAATATTGCTTTATAAAAATACTAAATAAATTAGGTGAATCGTTCTTTATCGAAAATCTTGAATCAGTATGTTTCTATCCGAATATAAAGGCAATATTATAATATTGCTGTAAAATTAGCTACATTATTTCTTTGACTATTGTTATTGTTATAGTTATTGTACTGCTATAGACAAATCTACGAAGCAGAATTTTCAAGCAGAAAGTAGGGAAAAATCACAAAAATTGCACCGAATTGAAAACGAGAATCTGAAGTAACACATGACATATATGAATAATTAATATATAAATAAAGATAAAAAAATCTTATAAAATGCGCGCTGTAATCTATTTTAATGATTTCGTAACAGGTATATGATACCAACACATCAATTACACAATTTTATATTTGCTGCAATATTTTAATTAATCCGTTTCTTTGCAAAAAAAAAAAAAAAAAAAAAAAACTTCAAACCTACATATAAAATAGAAAACTTTACACTTCCAACAATATTTTAAATACATATTTTCCTTACTAAAATATAAAGCAACCAAAGTCATCCACCAGATAAATTTACCCTTGTGACACTATCTTAAATAAGCCTTTCCCTTGCTGAAAATTTTATGAAAGCAGCACATAAACTAGATAACTTAGCACTTGTTCAGCAATACTTTAACAAGGCATTTTCCTTGCTACAAAAATTAATGAACTTAATAGATCAACCACATAATTTTAAATTTACAACAACATTTTAAATAGGCATTTTTCTTGCCAAGAAATATAACGCAACCAACACATCAATTGGACACCTTTATGCTTGAAACAGCATTTTAAATTGGTCCTTTCCTTTGATAAAAAATGTAACGCAACTTACAAACTAACAACATCACTTTCAATCTTCATAGAAATTCCTATCACGTATATGCGAAACAACCGGAATCGCTGTCTTTTAAAACACTCAACTGCGAAGGTAATTAAATTTCCCCAACATTCAACTATGAAGTGCACACTTAATTTAACTATTGTCAGTTTCCCCAATAATTTCTGCTTCCCGATCATTTCTCACTTTGTTGTGTCTGCGCAACAAAGACACCTTTCCTGCGAGCAACACCGAAATATTACATCTAAAAATTCCTCTGAAGTGATTAAGTCCAAACTTTGAAAAGCCTTGCACTCAATGTCATGGAGAAAACTATTTAATGGAACTAGCGTTTACTTCGCCACCAATTTGTACTAGACGCCGAATGTTAGTAAGGAAATAAATGTCTGATTAAGTCAGTTAATTCGTTTAAGACTTTGTCATGAAAGCAAACCTTTCCTTTGAAATTGCATCGCACAGAAAGAACTTTGGTACAGAGTAAGATTCTCACAATCTGTTTGATTTAATTCACCCTTTAAGTGCATCATTAATTTATAAATATATATATATATATATATATATATGTGTGTGTGTGTGTATAAACTTCGCTTTGTAGCTGAAAAGTGCAATGAGTTCAATGATTTTTTCACCTCTACTTATATATGTATCAGATATGCACATACATAAACTAATACAAATATATATGATTATATTAAAATCTATATTTAATTAGTAGTTATTATATTATTATCTTCTATATATATATATATATATATATATATATATGTGTGTGTGTGTGTATATATATGTTACATATATATGTAGAGGATAATAAATACTAACTCACTGCACTATTCAGCTAAAAAGATAAGTTTTTTTTTCATTTATACTATATTAGAATAAAAGTTATTTCAATTAATCCACAATATTTATTTTATTTAAAAAATGTAATTCAACTAACACATAAAATAGAAAAATTTACACTTCCAACAATATTTTAAATACATCTTTTCCTCACTAAAAATGTACAGCAACCACACTTATCAACCGGGTAATTTTAACCTAGCGACAATATCTTAAATAAGCCTTTCCCTTGCTGAAAGTTTTATGAAAGCAGCACATGAACTAGATAACTTAACTTTTGTTGAGCAACACTTTAAGATGGCATTTTCCTTGCTACAAGAATTAATGCAATTAATTGATCAAGCAGTTAATTTTGAACCTGCAACAGCATTTTAAACAGGCATTTTTCTTGCTCAAAAAGGTAACGCAACCAACACATCAATTGGACACCTTTATGCTTGAAGTTGCAACAGCATTTTAAATGGGTCTTTTCCTTTAATAAAAAAAGGAACGCAACTTACAAACTAACAACATCACTTTCAATCTTCATGGAAATTCCTATCACGTACATGCGAAACAACCAGAATCGCTGTCTTTAAAACACTCAACTGCGAAGGTAATTAAATTTCCCTAACGTTCAACTATGAAGTGCACACTTAATTTAACTATTGTCAGTTTCCCCAATAATTACTGCTCCCCGATCATTTCTCACTTTGTGTCTGCGCAACACAAAGACACCGTGTCCTGCGAGCAACACCGAAATACTACATCTAAAAATTCCTATGAAGAGATTAAGTGCAAACTTTCAAAAGTCCGGCACTCAATGTCAGGGAGAAAACTATTTAATGGAACCAGCGTTTACTTCGCCGCCAATTTGTACTAGACGCCGAATGTTAGTAAGCCAATAAATGTCTGATTAAGTCACTTAATTCGTTTAAGACTTTGTCGTGAAAGCAAACCTTGCCTTTGAAATTGCATCGCACAGAAAGAACTTAAGTGTACAGTAAGATTCTTTCAATCTGTTTGATTTAATTCACTCTTTAAGTGTAGCATTAATTTCTAAAGTATAGTATATATATATAAGACAATACACATATCTATCTATTTAAATATATATATATATATATATATATATAAATATATGTGTATATATGATACATTTATAAGAAGAAGTGAAGAAATACTAACTCATTGCACTATTCAACTAAAAAGAAAATTTTTTTTCATTTGTACAATTTTGCAATAAAATTTGAATTTTAAATGAGAAGTTAAGAAGTATTATATTAGATTTGCATAGAGTGAGTCTTTAATATCAACGAAGCCTATTGTTTATTGTTGAATTGAAATTGAGCTTCTGAATTTTTGAGTACTTTAATATAAGATCAATGAATAATTTCAAATAATAGTTTTTTTATTGTAGGGTCGGTTGTTTAATTTTATATGAAGTATGTAGCTTGTTTTTTAACGTTCCTTTTATTCTATTTTTATTATTATAATTATAATTTTTTAATAAAATGTTAGTGTTTGATTTACTGCATATTCAATAAAACATGTAAATGCAAAATGCAAAAAATGTAACTGAACCTGCACATTAAATAGAAAACTTTGCCCTTCCAACAATATTTTAAACACATCTCTTCATTACTAAAATATAAAGCAACCAAACTCATCCAATAGATAACTTTACCCTTGTGACACTATCTTAAATAAGCCTTTCCCTTGCTGAAAATTTTATGAAAGCAGCACACCAGCTAGATAACTTAACACTTGTTCAACAACACTTTAACATGGAATTTCTCTTGCTACAAAAATTAATGCAATTAATAGATCAACCAGATAATTTTAAATTTACAACAGCATTTTAAATATTCATTTTTCTTGCCAAGAAATATAACGCAACCAACACATCAATTGGACACCTTTATGCTTGAAACAGCATTTTAAATTGGTCCTTTCCTTTGATAAAAAATGTAACGCAACTTACAAACTAACAACATCACTTTCAATCTTCATGGAAATTCCTATCAGGTATGTGCGAAACAACCGGAATCGCTGTCTTTAAAACACTCAACTGCGAAGGTAATTAAATTTCCCCAACGTTCAACTATGAAGTGCACACTTAATTTAACTATTGTCAGTTTCCCCAATAATTTTTGCTCCCGGATCGTTTCTCACTTTGTGTCTGCGCAACAAAGACACCGTGTCCTGCGAGCAACACCGAAATACTACATCTAAAAATTCCTATGAAGAGATTAAGTGCAAACTTTCAAAAGTCCGGCACTCAATGTCAGGGAGAAAACTATTTAATGGAACCAGCGTTTACTTCGCCGCCAATTTGTACTAGACGCCGAATGTTAGTAAGCCAATAAATGTCTGATTAAGTCACTTAATTCGTTTAAGACTTTGTCGTGAAAGCAAACCTTGCCTTTGAAATTGCATCGCACAGAAAGAACTTAAGCGTATAGTAAGATTCTTTCAATCTGTTTGATTTAATTCACTCTTTAAGTGTAGCATTAATTTCTAAAGTATAGTATATATATATAAGACAATACACATATCTATCTATTTAAATATATATATATATATATATATATATAAATATATGTGTATATATGATACATTTATAAGAAGAAGTGAAGAAATACTAACTCATTGCACTATTCAACTAAAAAGAAAATTTTTTTTCATTTGTACAATTTTGCAATAAAATTTGAATTTTAAATGAGAAGTTAAGAAGTATTATATTAGATTTGCATAAAGACTTTAATATCAACGAAGCATATTGCTTATCGTTGAATTGAAATTGAGCTTCTGAATTGTTGAGTACTTTAATATAAGATCAATGGATAATTTCAAATAATAGTTCTTTTATCGTAGGGTCGACTGTCTAATTTTCAAATGTAAGACTGAAAATAGGGAAATGAGCTAGATTGTGATAAACAATTAAAAGAAAGTTCCATTGTACATCATTTGTATAATGATGTATTGTACGTCATCAATATCTTAATCTTTCCTTGTCTTTTCCGTGGCATTCATAACCGTTAGAAATGTGTTAACAATTTTATTTAATTGAAATTTGAAAAATTCTTCAAGTTTAATCTTAATTTGTAAATTAAAATATTGAATTAAAACACATTTTTGAAACATCAAAATCAAAAATAGATTTATACAACACTTACGTCAACAAAAGAGAACTTTTCCAATTTTGAGAAACCTGGCACAAAAAGTTGTAAGCGCTTTTGGTTCAATTACCTTGCGAATCGTTATTTTCGGAAAATGAAATTGACCCAACACAAAACACACTCAAACATAACGGATGCTAACTGACGATCGATTTGAAAATAGTAAGTGAAAGAGTCGAGAAACAAATATCGCACTAGTAAAATAAATATTTTTTAATGATTTCATTTTTTTTTATTTCAGTTATATTTATATATTTCTTATATTTCATTTTTAGTGTTATATATTTCTTTACAATGTGCGTTTAGTATCATTGCTATTATATTACCTATGTTTACATGTAAGAATAATAGTAAACACGATAATAATACTCATTACGTATCAATTTTTCCCTCCAAAAAAAATGTATAATAGTGGATCAAAATCTAACATGGGGATATATAATTTTATATGCGGCCCACGGAGTACATTTCCAAACTGGCTCGCAAGATCATTTGGGTTGGCTACCCCTGGTATAGTATATATTATTGAAGTAAATCTATGTTTCATATATTTTTTGTTTACCAGATTTAAAATTGTTCCTGCGAATAGGTGTTAATGATATTTTAACAATAGGTCTCCCAAATTCAGCAACACAAATTAGTTTCTTTTGTCTCTCATTATCAAACCTATTTTACTCGTTCAAATAAAATGAAAAAAAAAAAAAAAATACTGAATCTCATTATAGCAAATGGAAATTTTTTTTTTCTTTTTACAAATTCTAAATGATCTACAGAAAATTTGCAAACGAAATAAAAACTTAAATGAGGGTGAAAAAGCACAGAAAGTTTTCAATTTTTTCTTCTTCTTCTTTTAGAACCAGAAAGGTAAAAGAAACTTAAGAAAGAAACTGAGTGTCAGCTCGATTTCAAAAGGGATAAAAAGTTCCACCTTCATAGTTCGTTGGATAAATTCCAATTGATAGCTCGTTAATCAGTTCCACTCATGGCGAATTCTCATCCTACTCTATTAGCATTAATCTTTCTGGATTTTGGAAAAACAGTCTTCCAACAAAAATGCAGATTTGTTCGCGTCAGAAAAAAATGTATAAAAGTTTCCCTTTCTCTTTATCTCGCTTCGCTTACTCCCGCCTTTTTTTCTTTTTTTTTCTTTTTAGAATTCCATTTTGGAACAAAAACAGCCATTAGCTCTTATTAACGATAAAGTGAACGAAGTCGCCGAACCATTCAACTAATTACGGAAAAGTATTAATTAAAATAATTAGAAATACGAATTCTAAATTTTTCTTTTACTTGTCACGATGCACTATTCCTATTTTTTTTTTTTTTTTTTTTTCTTCATCGCCATTTTTTTTCTCATAGTGGGAGTTCTGGATTTCATTCCCATTTTCCCTTTTGTCTCAGAGGACCGGCTTTAAGAAAGAAATTTTCGGATGAACAAAAAAGAATTACCAGCCATTTTTTTTTTTTATTATTATTTTTGTTTGACTGTAACTGCAACCTTAGCTGCTTAATTTGTGAATTCGGGTCTCGAAAGACTGGAAATATATGATGAAAGTAGCATTGAGAACATGAATGCTAGGAGCCGTGCCATGCATTGTGTTTTCTTTTTGTTCTCTGATTCTTTTTTTTTTTTTTCTTTTTCATTTTCTTTTTTCATTTTTTTAGAACACTGAATCATTTGCTTCTGTATCTCTATTTGGACTCCGAAATCGATACAAGGATCTTAGTTTTTTATCACAATACACCTTTAATTAGTGAAGTCATTCGAAGTATACTTGTAACAATTTAACTGTTTTTCTTACCTTAATTAGTGTCTTATAATTCTTGTAATTAAAATAAATTAATACATTTATTTCCAAAAAAAAATCGCCTTGATTTATCACCTACTCAATAGATTAGTTCAATTTCGTAAAAAAAAAAAAAAAAAAAAAAAAAAAAAAAAAAAAAAAATGATGAAAGAAACACATTTTATGGAAGCTAAAAGATAGTTTTGTAGAACTCAAGCATATTGGATAAGAAATCGTTGAGCATTCTTAATGCAACAAAGCTGCTGCTCACGAAGTATTTAGTTTTGTTCCAATTTGTCAAACAAAAATGAATCAGGTTAATTTTTTAAGCAAATTATATTCTTTATGTATTAGTTGCAAATTTATTATACTATGGTTTCTAAAAAGTGAATTTATTTTTCCTAATTACAAAATACTTAAAAATTACATTTTTTAAATCAATGTATTTACTACAGTTTGAGGTCATTCGTAACTAGAACCACCGTTATTGGTTTCCATGAAAGGTCTATAGAAATAAATGCTGTACATTTCCTTGTCTTACAGATCCACATCTTGCTACCTATTGGAACGACCAACCCACAGATCACCCTCTTCTAGCCTAATGGAACAACTTTCTAAATATGAACTTACAGTTTCTCTTGTTGGATTTCGAATAGGGATCTCTTCTCTCGAAACACACAGCGCAATATACATAAGATTGCTACAGCCCTGGATCTTTTCAACTCCCTCCCTTCCTCTCTCTCTCTCTCTATATATATATAGTTATATGCATATATATATATGTTTATATATGTTGTAACGTCTCAACCTACACTAGACCTATAACGGCTTCAAGAAGAAGACCACTTGCAAGCCCATGGGAACACTTTAAATGTTATTTACAAACATTATATATATATATATGTGCAAAGTGGACCTGAATGGCCGAGTGGCTAGCGCTCTGGCGCTCGGTACCACAGGTTTCGGGTTCGAGTCCCGCCGGTGCCATGGTTGTTTGTAGTGGTTCGGAATCCACTTTAAAAAAAAGTTGGTCCCGGTCTAATAGGAGCGTTGCGGGGGCTTTGTTACTCCGCGTCCGTGGCTTATCTTCAAGTTACACGCGCCCCCTGGGTAATGCAAAGTGAGTACGTCTGTGCAGCACTTGCCTTAAGGCATCCAAGACCAAGTTGTCCTGTGTTTGCCAGCTGCATTAGAAAGAAAAAAATATACAGAGCTCTTTTTGCAAAAAATGAAACTTAAGTATATAAATTAGATACACAAGTGCAGTTCACTCCAAATTTAGAGAATTTCAGAGTTCTCGCGCCTACGACAAATCTAAACACCTGGTTTGCGGCAGACCTTAACTATCGGCGGGATTCACGAAACCACAAGAGGCTCACACTGAAACAGGCGGAAAACTCCAGCCTATTCAGTCTCTTCAGAGAAAAAAATAACACTTTTGGTTAGCTCATCGCAGAGCTCTCTCCCTTCTTCACCAAAAATCTCCTTTTAAGACAATATGTCGAGAGGGGTGTCAACTTCCCTGACTTCTTATTGGAGTAGGCATTTCTCCCCTAATGGTCTATCACAAATCACGATGGAAAAACTCATAGTATATCATATTCAATCTGTAGTTATTCCGACCTGTGAAGATCGCACAGACATTCAATAATTTCCTCATTATACATGATGCCGAATATTGCTATCAGATTTGAGTAACAGATTGTTCTCATTAGTACAAAGCTCTAATTGCATGTAATATAACTACCCACAATAAAGCTCTTCTGCTGTCAAATTTGAGTGATGGGTTTATAATATAGTTGTCAAATAGCATACATTCCACCCTCCTGGGAATGAAATACCAAAACGCTTCGTAAAAAATTCTACAATGTATATATGTATACATGTATGTGCACATATATATATATATATATATATATATATATGCGTGTGTGTTTGTTATTATCTACGTGTTTGATAATAAAGAAAATAATAGTATAGGACAATATATATATAACTCTTTTCAGAATTAGTTGTAAACGTGTTTTCTTAAAAAGAAATACTGAGATATTTTAATGTTATATTATTTTATATCACATGATTAAAAACTTAGATAAATTCCGGCCAATTTAAAATTTATTCAAAAAATATGTTTATGAACGTTTAATTTGAGTTTAAATATATAGGGGAATATTCTATTGATAAAAATTGCATAAACCTTTTTAAAGTGAAGAAATATGCATCTAACACTATTTTTAAAGTTATTTTTTTTAAATAATGAGTAGAAAAGGGACGTACCATATAATTTAATGCTTTTTCGAGAAGCTAATTATTGCTATAATGATAGCTAAAATGTTTTTAATATCATATAACTATTATTCTAATGTATAGATTTTATAATAAACAGAATAAATATATGATACAAACATATATGATATGATATAAAAAAATCGGTAAATTAGAAACATTTTATGATATTTTGCGCTTAGATGTACAGAAATCCAATTAAATATAATATTACGCATCAAATCGCTTTTTTTAACTTTTCATTAAATACATAAAGAGATGAAATATGCAAAAGTTAAATAATTGTTAAGGGTTTTTTTCTTTTAACTCGTAGCTATGAAGTCAGCATGTATATCGATAATCTATAATCAGGTACCTTCTTTAATTTATCAGCAATTAATAAAAAAAATCAAATAGCCATTAATGAAAATATTATTTTATTTAAACAATATATATCGTTATCGATTTGAATATAATCTATATAGCAAGATCATAATAATATGTAAACTAATATATTTAAAGTTACTCATAAATTATAAAAGACTAGAAGCTATAAATAACGTCAAAATGTAGTTGGCCAGTTCTGCACTTATACGCTATCCCAAGAATAAATGCAAATAAAATAACGGTGAATCATATATAACTCGCAATGTCACAAATACCACACCATTTGAGAAGATCAAGGTCTTTGATTCAGTATCCCACGAATCTACGCCATTGTCTTGTTGTGTCTCTGACCCTGATCTTGTCCTTGACCATGTACAAAACAGATTGAACAGGCTCTTCGTTACAGTCGCGCGAATTTTGTTATTGCTAACAACAATGCAACAGTCTCCATACGATATAAATCATTCCTTCACACATCATGCCCTTTCCTGCCTTGTACTAAGAAAAGTTTATGTGCTTCTTATTTCTTAGAAACTCTGATGTTCTTGTGTCAGTGATCATGAAAAAAAATATATATATGTAAAAGAAAGGATATGGAAAGTGTGACAGAAGGGTCATAGAAAAATTGAAAAAAGTCCCTGAAAAATTATTTTTTTTGTCAATTTGATACAATGTGAAAGTTTTATCATTCGTAAATGATACCAAGTATCAATATTTAAGGGGATTCGACACCCAAATAATTTGTTTCTTAAAGTAAATGCTACTGAAAATAATTTTAGCTATGAATTGATGTCTTTAAATGTAAAAGTGTTTCTGTAAGAAAAATTCAAAAACTAAATTTTTAATTTTTATAAAATTAAAAACTAAATTTCTAATTTTTAAAAAATTGTAAAATTATTTTAGTTATTTCAAAATGTTATTCTTTTTTCAATTTTTGATTTTTTAGTAGTCTAATTAAAAGCTGGGGGCCTGATGGCCAAGTGACTAGTGCTCTACAGCTCGTTACCTGGAGTTCGAGTATCGGAGATGCCCTGGATGCTTGTAATGATGCGGAATCCACTTTAAACATAAATTTGACTGTTGAACATAGGGATGGCAACCCTATCCCAGTAAAAAGAAAAGCCACATCTCAAGTTTCGAAATCTGCCAGCAGGCAAAAGGCGTTGTCCCACCATGGCATCATTAAATAAGAAGAAGAGTTAAAATGTAATATTTGTAAAAAAAATTATGATAATTTATGAATTCTAAAAATAGAAGACTCTAAGAATCTAGAATAATTTTAAGAATCTAGCCAAAGCCCTAAAACTCGAAGATATGTAGGTAAAGGGGTAAGAGGAGAAAAGAGAATCAATCACAGAACGTGGACATGGACATTTAAATATATCTGTCTATTTTTGACTTATGGGATGTACCATAACGACCGTCAGACATAATAGAGAGTTTTTGCATAACGTTTTTTTATCGTTCGATATTTTTCTTCCTAGCGCGCATGCTCATAGGAAACATTGTACCTATTGCGCATACATATCTGATCTGTAATACTGCACTACTTGAGCTATTACTATGAGCATGCGCGCTAGGAAGAAAAAAATATCGGACGATTAAAAAACGTTATGCAAAAACTCTCTAATGATATGATACCGTAAATAATGAAAATTACATGATTTTTTTCTCCCTTCTCGGCCTATATACGACTTAATCATTATCAATTGACCTGATCATCTGTTTGATTCAGAAGTATTTAGAATTTCCACTTGTGAAGTTCTGTGAACTGTGGACTGCCATCCCACTCTGGGATTCCGCCCCCCCCCTAACCTTGACATCACAGCTGCTACACACAGATTGTTCACATCCGGACAAAGGTAAGGTCGGAAAAAGGACAGACCAGAACGGACCATACTGGGGAAATGGTTAACCATGTGTGAACACTAGATTTTTCATAGTAGGTGGATTATTAAACTGTAAATAATTAATTATAATTAAATTGTATAAACAGTAAATCAAATAATAAAACAAAGTCATTAAGAAATATGACATTTTCCAAAACAGTTTTTTTTAAATTTGGTTGATCTTGTGTACCCACTTATGTATACCACAAATAGTCCACCAAATCATGACGTATAAACTTAAAGGTAACTACCCTGCATTTAAGGAAATCTGGAAAACTCACACCAGGCAAATTCGCAGATAAATGAATTAACGATTACTCTATAACTCCATATTTGTGGAACAACGATTACACTATTACCATGTGTTTATAGATCGTTTAGTTGGTAATCAAAAACAGATTATAACAAATATTTTGGTTATCTTAAATTATTCCTAGATAAAACGAGTTTCCTCTAGATATCGTCGACTTGACAACAGACACTCAATCGCAATTTCATGCTATATCACAGACATAAGAGTTGATGTTCTTTAGTATCCGAAAGACTGACGAGGAGTTGCAGTTTTTTATTTATTTCTGATTATTACTTCCAGTTGTTTTCGTCGTTGTTTTAAAAGTGAATGGACTAATATATAAGATATTAATAGTGATAATAACAACGACGTGTCGTAATAGTATGATGATCTGGCGATGAATCATGAGATTAGAGTTCTCATTCTATAAGAAAATCTATTTTAGTCCTAATGGATAAATTTATACTTGAATATTAATGATAAAAAATAATAATAAATCATAATTAATATATATGCATCATAATTCTATCAATGCATATTTTTTTTTTAACAAATAAAAAAAAAATTCTGAAACTATGCATTCGAAAATGTTTGCCATATATTTGAAAAACAAAATTTATATTAAATTTCCACAAAATTTAAAATTTATATATATTTATATTTTTAAGGTATGATATATATTCATACAATTCTTTAAGTCTAGCAGAGAACTTTTATTGACAAAATGAAAACTAAAATCAGTCCTACAGGAGAAAGTTGTCTGATTTTGTATACCTACATATATCCATTTTATTGAATGGACATATAAAATGTAAGAAATAATATGTGGAATAATAATAAATGAAAAATAATATATGTATGCATATATATATATAGTGCAGCACTTTTTTTTCTCACGAGAAGAGTTGTGGCATTTCATTACCAGAAGAGAGGAATGTATATTCTTTGATAAGTACATAATAATAATCCATAACTCAAATTTGATAGCAGATAAGCAATGTTTGTGTAGTTAGCATGCATTTAGTGTTTTTTACTAATAAGGACAACCTGTCACTCAACTCTAATAGCAGATATTCACTGTCATGTACAATGAGACTCACATACTCATGAAATTAGCGATCTTTTGTGCGATCTCCAGAGGTCGAAACAATTACAGATGGAATATGGACTACACCATGAATTGTTGCATCATGATTGGTGATAGACCATAAACTGAGAAAATGTCTACTTCAGAGAGAAGTGAGGAAAACTCAACCCCTGCCCCCCTTGACGGATTTTCTTAAAGGGAGGTTTTTGGAGAAAAAATGAAAGTGCAGTGACAAGTAGGCAAAGAGTGTTGTTTTTCTCTGAAGTGATAGAACAGGCTGTAGTTTCCGCTTGTTTCCAAAGTGAGTCCCTTTTTTTTGTGTGTGTATCACGCCGTGTGATAATTACAGTCTGCAGCCGACCTCGTGTTTTGAGATTCGACTTAGACCCGAGAACTCTGAAAATCTTCGACCTTGGAGTGAACTGTACTTGTGATTTGATCCTGCACATTCGATCAAATTTATATTTTCAATTTTCATCTCTTTGTATAAGAAACCAGATTTCTGTATTTGTTCATATATATAATGTTTGTAAATATGCTAGTGTTCCCATGATTCTGAAAACTTCTTAAAGCCATTATAGTAGGTCTAGTATAGGCCGAGACGTTTCAATATATATATAATTATTAATATGTATTCAAATAATTCTTTAAGTCTAGTAGAGACAATTTTTATTCACAAGATGAAGTGAAGACTAAAATTAGTTTTACAATAGAAACTTGTCTGGCATTTGTATATCTAAATATACCTAATTTATCGAATGGATTTATACAATTTAAGGAGTATTTTTTTTTTCTAATGCAGCTGGCAAACACAGACAGCTTGATCTTTGGATGCCTTAAGGCAAGTGCTGCGCAGACGTACTCACTTTGCATTACTCGAAGTGTAACTCGAAGATAAGCCACGGACGCGGAGTAACAATGCCCCCGCAACGCTCTACGATCCTATTAGACCGGGACCTACTTTTTTAAAGTGGATTCCGAACCACTACAAACAACCATGGCACCGCCGGGACTCGAACCCGAAACCTGTGGTACCGAGCGCTAGCCACTCTGCCATTCAGGCCCATTTAAGGAGTAATAATAAATAAGAATTATATATATATATACATTGATGTTTTAAGGACTAATATGTATTCATATAATTCTTTAAGCTTAGCAATTTTTATTGGCAAGATGAAGACTAAAATTAGTCCTACAGGAGAAAGTTGTCTAAATGTGTATACCTAAATATACTCATTTTCTCGAATGGACTTATTTAAATACACAGTTGTCTTTTACGAGGCACTTGAATTACTATTTCTTTGGATTCCGTGATTCGGAAAAGGGCTTTCCCTCAGCATTACGAGTGCTTGGGGGAAAATTACGAAGAAACGAAATTCGTCGTTTAAATCTTAGGAAACAGTAGTAGCGCTGACAATCACGCAACTTCACCCGTTCGTGGGAAAATTTCCCGTGACGTTGTCAGGGGTGATAACGCGGGAAAATATTTCCTGACACGCATTTATTACATCGTGGAAGTAGCCCCGCAGTAACTCGGGTCGGCGTTTCTGATTTATTTATTAAGAGTTTTAAGCGTACGGTACCAGCCTTGACATTTCCCGTCAGCAAATATTTATTTTTTTGATTCTGCTTAAAAAAAGGGGGGCACGAATGAGAAAAAATAAGCAGGTTAAAAATCCGTATAAAAGCGTCGGTGAAAGATAAATTTCGCCTATGACATTGACAGAACGGAATTGCTTGTCTTGTAAAATCCTTGTCTTGTAAATAAAAATTTATCTGTGTTTTTGTGTCAAAGATATTTATATCGCCGTAATGATTTCCTTTCTTCATTTTTTGAATCTTTCTTTTGTTGATATTTTAGCTTTTATTTGCAAAATCCATTCCAATTTTTATGATTATTTATCTGTAATTTTACTTAATAATAAATAAGGCAGCTTAAGTTTAATAACTAATAACATATAAAGTATAAAAATATAAGTGATAAGATGTGAAAATATACTAGAATTTTAACTTTTTAAGAAATAAAATTTAAGACAAACATAAACATAACGAAAAAGCAACTTCTCAGAAAATGCTTTTAAAGATTTTAATGTAACACAAATATTTCATATCTATAAAACTAACCATAATTCTAAATAAAACCTCAATTTAAACTAATTTTGACAATCTTTCGGATTTTTGTTTTTCTCTTAAAATAGTAATAGGTACGGATTGTGGTTCGATTTATGAATTCGCCCTTTAACAATCCCCACTTAAATTTTGAGAATCAGTGGAATTAATTATTTCTAAAAACTGGAAAGAATCTATATGACGGGGAGAAAAAAAGAAGAAAAAGATGAAGAGCACAGCAATATGTGCCTCGAAAAACATTCATTTTGTTGTATTTTTTATTTATTTATTTTTTTTTTGCTAGATCAGTAAAGAAAAACAACAACTATTACAGCAGATTACATATCTTGTAGACCTCCAACAATGTTACTGAAATATTTTTGAAACTTATCGAGAAATTTATAAGTTAATTTATCTTTCCTTATAGTATTTTAGTATTTTTTTTTTATTTCCTTAACCGTGACCTAATCTATTTTGTATGTTTCCAATGCATTCTAACTTGGTGACTGTACTTCTCTTACTACTGTGTCCGAAAAGTAGGACCAATTTTACTTATAAAATTGGCTTATGGAATTTCAGTTTTTTTTTTAGGTTGCTGGCACTGTCTTTGACATCTGTGTGAAATTTGATGTCAAAATATTCATTAGTGTGTGAGTTACGCTTGGCTTTGGGAGATGCTAAAACTGATTCAGGCGATTTTTGAAATGTGTGAATTAATTGAGCAAAGAACTTGCATTCAATTTTCGGAAACATAGAATGTTTCAGAAGGCGTTCGGTGAGCATTCCTATATCGGAAAGAAATGTTTATAAGTGGCTATGGCTTCTGGCTATTCCCTAAAGTCAATAGACCACTCCGGGGAGACCGTTTTGAGTCGACTGAAGAGATGCAACGTGAATCGTCGCGCGTTTTGAAGGCCATCCCTGCCGATGATTTTTTAGCATGTATTGCGGATTGGAAAAAAAGTTGGCATAAGTGAATAGTGTCCGGAGGGGATTACTTCGAAGGCAATGAAATAAATTTGGAAGAATAAGTAAAGAGTTTTTGAAAAAAAAAATAATTTGCCTTTCGTTTGGAACACAGTAGTATGAATATCTTTCACTTGCATAAAAATCTTATAAACACCATCTCCATAATATAGCTGGTTAATCACATTTTTCAACCATTTCAAGTTAAATATTTTACCACTTTCTGTATCCGAAACTTCATTTTCGGTTTATTATTATTACTATATCTTTACTTTTAATAATCGCAGAAACGAAAATAAAACATTTTTTAGATCAATAATGTGTGGCCTATAAAAGGAACGAATAAAAAAAATGTAAAATTTTTCGCTAAAACTAAGATTTTGAGGTAGGTACATATCCCGCTTCATTTAAAACACTGATCTCTGTTAGTCTTGTGTTTCTATATTTTCTGTTAACAGGAGGTTCTTAACATTGTATAATTAATCGCTGACTTAACATTTCTGTTTGAGTATTTTCTCAGTCCTCAATTCCCATACTGTACTATATTAACTAATGTACTATAATTAATGTACCATGCTGTACTATATTAATTGCATTTGTTTTTGATTTTCTTCTCTCCATTATATTAGCCAAAACAAATTTATGAATTTGTTTTTGAATCCCCCGCTCTGATTGTCATATACCTAATAGTTTTCGCAGTCTTTGGATGCATTGCTCTTCGCTGTTCCATGGCCTCCCTATATATATATATATATATATATCTGTATATATATGTGTGTGTGAGGGGGGTGTGGGGGTGTATTTAGAAGCTCGTGGGATAAGCTTCTCAGAAAGACGATATTCTTAAAAAAAGTTTCATTTTTTTTATTTTTTTTTATTTTATGAAGCAGTTCTATGAAAATTTGAAGATTTAATCTCTCTAATTATACAAACTAAAATTAAATTAATTAATGTTATTAAAACAAACATCAAAATTAAACAAAACGAAAATTAATTAAAAAAGAAGGAATGCAATTTTACTATTTTTTTCTCTATCATAAAAATCTGATTGCACGCCAGAAATTATTACAATTTAGGTGGAATGGTTTTACAATTAGGTAGTACTAATTCGCCATATCTCACAACCTTCGATTACTACTACCTTTAGATGGCAAAAAACAATTAATTATTTAGATGGCAAAAACAATTAATGCAAATGAGGATATGAAAACTTATGTAGGTCGTTTTTTGCTAGCAAATATCTTGAATTTTGTAACTAGAAAAATGGTGAAACCTATTGTATCAATATTGTCTGTATGTATTAAAAGAAAATCTTTATAAAATATAAAAAAATCCTTGTTCATTATTATAAAAAAGAAAAATAAACAAAATTAATTTTAGAGCAATCCAACATCTGCTTAATTTTTACCGTTTCTAAAGCGATTCTATTTTCTAGAATAGTAAACATTGGTCTAATCGCTCATCCAATGTGTTCAACGTATCCCAAACTAAAAAAAAGTATCATCTCAGAAAGGAAAAAAAAAAGAAGAAAAATAAATAAAAAACATGAGTTGCGAAGCGATAAGTTCGAAAATAAGTTGCCTCACCCAACTTAGAAAAACTAACAAACAAAAATATCTCTTTTGTTACTGAGGATGATGGAAAAACACAATTTTTCTTGTATTTTGGTAACAGATTTCTATAGGAGTTTCTGATACCTCGACATGTCAGATTTTTCACATTGCAGGCGATGCGAAAACAACATCAGCGTAAAAAAAAAAATAAGAAATTGTTGTTGATATTTTATTCGCATTGTTATAAGTTTCAACTATAATATGAAAAAACTAATTTACCACCATGACAACACATTTTTCAAAAAACTTGAGGAAACTATTTCCCAGAAGTGTTTGTTAGGAACGGTAATTTTTTTATTTTTTTATTATTTATTAGAAATTTTTATTGAAAAACTTTTTGGACGATCTGTAATAACTTAAAATAAGAAATGTGTCATAAGCCATGAGAGTTTTATTCATATGCTTTATTTTTGTAAATGGTCCATGCTTATAAAGTAAAAAGGATATTAGATCATTGAAATGATTAAGCTTGGTGCAATCCTGTGACAAATCTGTGGTTCAGAGAATCATTTCAAGGAAGGGAACAACAACCAGATCTTATTTCTGGAGATTTGTTATTGCCAAATTCAGTAGCATAGATAAAAAAAGGCAAATTACAGTGGCAAAACATCAGATATTGGAGTTTCTACTACAATATGGATAATACGCTTTGTATAATTTAACGTAATGAACAAGGGGCCTGATGGCCGAGTGGCCAGCACTCGGTACCACAGGTATCGGGTTCGTATCCCGGCGGTGCCATGAATGTTTGTAGTGGTTCGGAATCCACTTTTAGCTGTAGGTCCCGGTCTCATATAAATTGAGAGCGTCACAGATCCCAATCAAACTACTTCTCACCCACAACATTCCCAAATTGTAAAGGGGCAACTCAGCTCTAGGCACATTGGCATAGTATGAACGTATGATTTGGGTGATATTTCTGCGATTAAAAAAATATTCTTTTATAAAAATATTCTTTTATAAACCATTAAGGCGCTTTTTGCTTGAAATCCCCCTTTTATTATCGCAAGAAAATACAGTTAATTATACAGTACAAAAATATTTTATTTCTATATGACAGTTTTAAAAAATTATATTGTAAAATTTTAAAGTAAATATAATATTAATGGTTACTTCATTTTGTATATTTATACGCAAAAAGCATTCTCAAGTATATTTATATATAGAAATAATGAAGGGGAAAAAAGGTTGGATTTCCTATCCATTTTTCTTGCTTAGCAAAATTTATTGACCATTTTTTTAGCTAAAAATGTGTTCAACTGAATCCTGGCAAGCTTTCAGAAGAAAACTTTATTATGCACCATTTATTGGATATTGCTCCAACAATTCCTTGGGATTATAATAATAACATACATGACTGTTCATCTTCTTCTTTTTTTTCCTTCCACATAAAATTTAATATAGATTCAAAAGAACTAAATGTGAACATTCTGAAAAAGAATTATTCCTTCTGAGGCCTTTTTTTTAATATATTTTTTCCCCTACCATCTCCTTTTGAAGCACCAGAAGAATAATGTTATTTCAACCCTAACTGTCACCTTCTTTGTCACCAACGGTCTTCCACGGTGCCATTATGGCCCTTGGGTTCAAGAGGATGAGAATTTTATGCCCCATGTATCCTTACAGCATTCGTACGGCGTCTTTCAATGTCTTTGTTATGCCGCTGGTGACTCTGAGTTACGTCGCCAAGTAGCTCATGTTTCAGGCTTTGATGATACCGTGGCGGGATTCCATTGGCTGCAGTTACTGTTCCCTGTTGGCTCAGCCGTCGTTATTAATGGCTGGACTTGGGGGAGTTGGCGTCGAATGCCCTTCTGGAGAAAATCGCCAAGTGTTCGACCTTGTAGGAATTGGCGTTCTGGGAGAAATTTTCTATGAGGTCTATGTCACTTTGGCTATGAAATATTGCATCGTTGCAATTATATTATGGCCCCAAAAAGAAAAGACAATGTAAGAGTGCAAGTCATTGAATTTTCATTGTGTTGCTGCATCCATTCGTTTTATGTAGTTTGTTTCAAATTTCTTGGAAGTGATGTAAGTCAATGATCATAGATTATTCCTTTTTTTTTTTTTTTTCTTTAAGAAAAGAAATAAATCATAAGGTTTACAGACACAATTGTACTATTTGACATTTCATACATAAAAAAAATGTTTTTTTTTTAATAAATTGAATGCGTTTGAAATAGAATAGCCATTTTATCAAGAAATAATAATGAAATATACAACAAAGCATGGATGTGAATATTTGCTTTTAAAAGCAGAGAACACAAGAGAAAAAAAAAATAACATGAAATATCAAATATTTTCTTATTATTAGAAAAGAAGTTGTAGAACATAAATTATCATATTTTTATTATTGAAATGCAAACATTAAACTAGGCTATTGATATAAGGGAAATATTTAAAAAATCTTTCTAAAAGTAAACATAGGCATGTTTTTTTTTTTTTTTTTTTTTTTTTTACTTAATATTTTTAATACGTTGACGTAGTTTGTGAATTTTAAAACCATTGTTAGCTGTTCAACTGAAAAAGCAATGTTTATTGACTTTTTCAAACTATGAATAAGCTTGTTGATTTAAATGGTGCATCACGTACATTAAAAAAAAAAAAAAATATATGTTTTATAAATATCTTGGCATGGATTTCTTTCCTGTTTGTATCAATTCTAGTAAATGTATGATAAAGTAAATAATAATAATAATAATAAACAATAAAAAATTCTTACTTTGATAGACAGTCATTTTAATACATTGAAATATCTTAAATATTGTTCGTCTAGTATCATGTGTTCATAGTTCATGTGTGCTTATGCTGCATTTTTAAAAATTTCGTTAGGTGCATTTAATTAGTACTTTTATTTTATTATTTTAAAAATAACATTCTGTTAAATAATTCTTGATTCTGTTGTTCAATTGACTGTCAAAATATTCCTATTAAGACATAGGTTTTTGATGACTGTCTCAACTTCTTAATTTTTGCTCTAATGCAGCTGGAAAACACTTAGACAATTGCCTTCGATGCCTTAAGGCAAGCGCTGCACCGACGTTACTCACTTAGCACTACACAAGAGGTGCGTGTAGCTTGAAGATAAGCTACGGACGCGGAGTAACAATACCTCCGCAACGCTCTACGATCCTGTTAGACCAGGACCTACGGTTTAAAGTGGATTCCGAACCACTATAACCATCCATGGCAGCGCAGGGACTCAAACCCGAAACCTGTGTTACCAAGCGCCAGCCACTCGGCCATTCAGGCCTCACTTCTTAATTGCTTATATTCAGAACTTAAAACTAGAAAACATAAATATGAGGAACTAACGTTATAAGAAGGCAGATAAGTCGAAAGTATTAAAATTTAATTGTAATATTGTCAAAACATATACTAAAGAAGCGTCCTTATTCTGAAAAAATACTAAGAAAAATTACAAAATGAATAAGCAGTTTAATTTGGTTTGTTCTTCTATGGTCATTTTGTACACATTTTAGGCTAATTGGACCGAGACCTACAGTTTAACGTGGATTCCGAACCCCTAACAAACATCCATGCCACCGCCAGGACTCGAACGTGAAGCCTCTGGTATTAGAGCGCTAGCAAATTAGCCATCAGGCAGCTTTGGATAAGCATAGTCGATTCAACTGACAGCGGTCATCTAAGAAATCACAAAAATGCAGAGCTACAATTATTAACTAAAAATCAGAGGTGCAGATAATATGAGTACTAGTTTAGAAAAATATGATAAGACAAGTAAGAATGTATTAAAAAACAAATCAAAAAGAGGTAATTAGTTATGATATACTTAATTTAACTGATATTAGTAATATAATAATTATATTAGTAATTTTTTTAAATTGAAACGTTAGGTGCTTCAAAAAGCTCGATTTGCTACCTCACAGACCTGTGTTAAAACATTATTGTTTGTGTAGTAGGTTGCACATAAAATTTAGAATATAATGTAAGAAAAATAAGCATAACAGCAATCGCAAACAAACAAAGAAAGAAAAGAATCGATAAATCATTATAGGCAATACATTTTGTTTATCAGTCATTACTCAAAACTGAAAAAAGTAAACTGAATAAATAAACTATACTACTGTACCCAAAAAGTAAGACCAATTTTTTTTTTTTCAAAAAAACTTTACTTATTCTTCTAAATTTATTTCATCGCCTTCAAAGTAATCCCTTCCGGACACAATGCACTTATGCCAACTTTTTTTGCAATCCTCAATGCATGTTAAAAAGTCATCGGCAGGGATGGCCTTGCGCGCGGCGATTCACGTTCTTCATTCGACTCAAAACGGTGTCCCAGGGGTGGTCTTTTGTGTTTAGGGAATATGCAGAAGTCGCACGGTGTGAATACGGTGGTTGTGGAACGATATGGGTTTCATTTTTTGGTGAAAAATTCACGAAAAATCAATGCAGTGTGAGCTGGCCCATTCAGTGTTTTCGGTACCAATCGAGTTTGACGCGTTTGAGGCCCAAAACGGAATTGGCCGATCCTTTCGAAATTCCAACGTCATCAGCAAGATCTTTAATTGTAAATCGAAGGTTTGCAAGCACCAAATCTTTAATTTTTTGGACGTGAACTTCTTCGGTTGTGGTTGAGGGTCGAACAGAGGGCTCTTCGTCTTCAACGCGTTCTCTGCCTTCTTTGAACTGTTTACACCACTTTTAAACATTTCTTTCGATATAGGAATGCTTACCGAATGCCTTCTGCAACATTTTATACATTTCCGCAAACAATTTAGTGCAAGTTCTTTGTCCAAATAATTCAGACATTTCATATATCGCCGGAATCAGTTTTAGCGCCTCACAAATCCATGCGTAACTCAAACATTAATGAATATTTTGACATCAAATTTCACACAGATGTCAAGGACAGTGCAAGCAACCTAAAAAAGAAAAAAGAATTGAAATTCCATAAGCCCGGGAATTTTAAATTGGTCTTACTTTTTGGACACATTAGTAGAACTCCAAGCGACTTCATAAAAAATTTGAATGAAATTTGATAAAAAAGCACGTGAAAGAAATAATAAGATAAACTAATAAGAGTAGAAAAACATGGAAATCTTAAAAAACAAAATAAATAAAAAAATACTATAGAATTTCAAGCAATTTTATAAAAAAAGCATAGCTAGAAATGTGGATTTAGAACGGATGAATACAAGGAACACTGAGTTGCTATACTATTAGCTGCATAGCAAAAAAAAAAAAAAAAAAAAAAAAAAATCCAGAACAAAATAAGGAAAAATCAAACCTTAAACTTCGCAGAACTTGTAAGCATGCAAAAAAATTATTTTTTAAATTGTTTTTAAGGTTTTTATTTATTTGAACAAGATAAAACTCTATATGTATTTTTAAAAATATCAATGCTGAAAAAAGTTTAGTATTTTTCTGGTTTTTGGAAATTATATATATCTAAAGATATTTTCAGCAGTAACACGATAGCCTTAAATATTACAATTATTTGTTGAATTCAATGTTAATACAAACATATTTTTTAAAGAATTCCTCAGTATATAAGAAATTTAAATCATGTCCAAAACAAAAAGTCAAATTTACGTTTACGTAACGGCTTACTTTATCCAGAATAAAATTCCTTAACAAAACAAAAATTACATTTTTTATTTCCGTTAAATATTGCTCTTCGAAGGGATTTTTGATAAGGACCTTGAAGATTCATCCTTTAAAACATTCTTTTTTTTTATGTTTATATCATGATAAATAACAATAAAGGAAATTCTGCCTAGCAGAAGAACAAAGATATTTTACAGCAGTGTCTAAGAACTGGAGTTAACAAAACTATAATCAGTAAAACGTAAAATTATGATAGAAAGAATTATATATCAAAGCGGAATCTGTGAAAAGAATGTGCAGATTTTTAAATCACGCATGGACTGCTTTGATGGCATTAAGAAAAAAAAAAATTATTGTGAAAACTGGATGGAAAAAAATAAAATTGAATATAAAATTTCCAAGGTTATTTTAAAGATTCACATAATTTACTCAATTTGATTCAAATTCAGTATGAAAAAAAAATTTTTTTTCAAACCGCATTGAACATAAAAACAAAACATACAATTAATTATATTTAAATTACAGATTAAAGCAGAATTTGACCAAGTGTAAATCGAGAAGAAATAAATTTAACTTATTTTTACTAAAAATAATTCAGTTCAGTTTAATTTCAATTTTTGTTTTTCATAAAAGTGATGCAAAATTGATTATCACTTTGATTTTATAAATTTTGACGATTTTATAAATGAGATGATCAATTTCTTTTTAAAAAAAAGAAATATGCAAGACTGCAGCTGTTATTTTCAAGACGAACTGAATTAAATAATATTTACATAAGATTACTCCTTGCTAATAGTCAGGATTAAGATTTGGCTTGTCGCTCTGCGATTATCTTGTGCACACGAGGGCTGAACAGATGAGGACCTACAGTTTAAAGGAGATTTCGAACCACTAATAAACATCCATGGCACCGCCAGGATTCGAATCTGAAGTCTGGGTTACCAAAGGCTAGTCACTTGGTCACCAGGCCGCTCCAAGAGTCAGGAGGACGGTTATTATCAGAGTACACAGCAAGCTGATGTTCGAATACGCTGGAAGTACTATTATAGTCCCTGCTTTCAGAAACGAGGAGACCCGATGGTGATTGCGACAATATGTGTAAAGCATCTCGCATTGATAATCGGATGGCCCAGTGGTAGTTTTCTGTGTTTCCTCTTACGCGGCAGACAATCCCATCCAATGGAATTTAATTTTTTTTCTTTTTTAGGTTGCTGGCACTGTCCTTGACATTTGTGTGAAATTTCACGTCAAAATATTCATTAGTGTTTGAGTTATGTTGACTTTGTGAGACGCTAAAAGTGATTTCGACGATTTTTGAAATGTCTGAATTAATTGAGCAAAGAACTTGCATTGAATTTTGTTTGAATGAATATTCGTGTGCGGAAATAAATGCGGAATGAATATTCGTGTGCGAAAACGTATAGAATGTTGCAGAAGGCATTCGGTAAGCAAACTATATCGAAACGAAATGCTTACAAATGGTATAAACAGTTCAAAGACGGCAGAGAACACGTTGAAGACGAAGAGCTCTCTGGTCGACCATCAACCTTAAGCGTCGAAGCTCACGCCCAAAAAATTAAAGATTTGGTGCTTGCAAACCATCGATTTACAATTAGAGACCTTGCTGCTGATGTTGAAATATCAAAAGGATCGGTTAATTCCATTTTAAAAGATGTTATGGGCCTCAAACGCGTCAAATCTCGATTTTTACCGAAAACACTGAATTTTTTGGAAAAACATCGTTGTATTGAAGTGTATGAAACAATGCTTTCTGACTTTCAGGACAAGTTGAAATGCATCATAATTGGAGATGAGACTTGGATTTATGCTTACGACCCGGAAACAACCGATAAATCGAGCGAATATCGTAACAAAGGTGAAGCAAGACTGAAAAGAGCACGTCAAAGTCGCTCAAAAATTAAAGTCATGTTGACTGTTTTCTTCGATTACAGTGGTGGGGTGTATTATGAATTTCTTCCGCGGGCCAAACTGTCTACAAGGAATATTTTTTGGTTTTTGCAATTCTCGGTTTTTGCATCACGATAATGCGTCAGCAAACACTGCATTGATTTTTCGTGACTTTTTCGTCAAAAATGAAACCCTTAACGTTCCACAACCACCGTATTCAACTGATTTAGCACCGTTCGACTTCTGGCCATTCCTTAAACTCAAAAGACTACTCCGGGGACACCGTTTTGAGTCGATTGAAGCGATCCAACATGAATCGGCGCGCGCTTTGAAGGCCATCCCAGCCAATGACTTTTTAGCATGCATTGAGGGTTGGAAAAAATGTTTTAATAAATACATTGTGTCGCGAGGGGATTACTTTGAAGGCCATGCAATAAATTTTGAAGAATAAATTAAGTGTTTTTGAAAAAAGTAAAAATTGGTCTTACTTTTTGCACTATATATATATATATATATATATATTTGTATGAGCGTGGCATTTTATTATTGGTATTGTTCACTGTTTCTGCATGCAAAACAGAAAAATAAATACAATAAATTCCAGATGTTGTTAAAATTAAAAGTATCGAAGAGTAAATACTGAAAAATTATTTTATGTAATCTATCAAAGATTTATTTGACCAATTCTTATTTTTTTTTGCTTCAATTCACTCTTGAATTTCTCTTTTCGAGGCTTGGAACTTCTTTTTATAAATACAAACAGTTCAGAAATGTTATTTTGTTTAAGAATTGGGAAAAACTAATCGTAGATTTTTTTGGTATATAATCAATCAGAGTTTTCTAAACAATGTATTTTTTATATAAGTGGGAGCTGGGTAAAGTAACTACTTTGTTTTTCTCTTAAAACAAATCGTTTTTGTGTGTGGGTGTTTATATACAGAATTTAAAAAAAAAAATAATAATTCTTAAGAATATTTATACTATTCTGGGAAGTGAAAGCCTTTAATATTGTAACAATTCCTTAAAGTTGTAAATTAATTGTCGTGTTTTAAAAATAATGCTATGGCTTAGGGTTTAAGTATAAAGAATAGCAAATTGTTTTACGTAGAAGATAAGATTGTAATATATTTTAGTTTGCTGAAAATTGAAATGTATTGAAGAATAACATTTAATTCAACAAAAATATATATATTATTTTTTCCACAACAGAAAGGAAACTACGTACTACTGTTTTTAGACGCAACAGAAATTAAACTACGCACGTTTAGGTTCTTGGCGATCTTTTTGAAAACTTGGCGATGTACTTGGCACAGTTTGATAAATGAGGGCCATAATAATAAGAAATACCAAAATATTTTTATGTCATGTTATATGTCTGTAATTTTGCTATGATTATTGTTTTACATCTTTAAAAAATTACTGAACTACAACATGTTGATAGACTATGTACAGTTTATAAGGAATAGATGCAATGTTAAACAAAATTAGTTTTGAAGTTCTGAGTATTTTACTTGATGAAATAGCAAGGATAGCTACAGATGTGGTAGATAGATAGATAGCTACAGATAGCTTGCTTATCTTACGGAAATAGCAAGCACAGACAGTTTTCAATCGGTAAAGTGTTAAAAGCAGTGAAGTCAGATTTGCAGGTTGAATTAATTGAGTTTTACAAATCATTATCTAAAGTAAGTTTTCCAAAAAGCCCAGAAAATCAGCACTATTTCATTTCATCTTATATATGAGAACAAGTGTTTTCAACTATGAACCATAGAAAGAGTTATTTCAGAAGTGGACTGACAGATGAGCATTTAGTTTTCGTTCCTTAGAATCAGTATATCTCACTTCGAACCTCAATATAAGGAACTTTTAAAGATGAAATCGCAATTTCATTCATCTCATTAACATATTTAAATTGTAATACTTGTATATTGTTTTTAAAATTTTAGAAAAATTTATCTTTTAACTTATCTTTTTTACTTTTTTTTTTCGATTTTTAGCCCGCAACCAAAAAAGTTTTCCCATCCCTGGATTAAGGTATATTAAAATAGCATTAGAATAATAATAGGTTTTCTTCTTCCTAGGTGGTCGCCTTTTAAATCAGTTCCTTCAAACTGGGCAATTAAGTTTTCGCTGAATTTGAGCACTTATTTTTTTTTTACTGAAATAGAACAAGTGAGTTACTCTTACTCCTTGCAAACATCATATGTATCCATTTTAATCTCCAGAGAATGTTTGATAACCTAAAAACCGTTTGAAAAAGAATAAGTCATGACTTTTTAAATTCAGTTTTTCAGTCAATTCAATTTGTAGTAATTCTTTATATTTACTTATGAAATCCAATAAATTTAATCAAAAGTGGTTTAATTCAATAAAAATATACCCTTTTCTTTTTTTTCCCTTACTGAAAAGGTTATTTATATTGCATTTCTCAATAATATTCTTGAAAACGCTATCACTATCTACCCAAGTCCAAAGAAAGAGTTAAATGATTTTTGGACTCCATTCCTCAAGGGAGAGTGAGTACTCCAGGACCTTTTCTGGTAGGTAATAGGATGCTAATCTAATCGCCTTCACCAGAAAAGAAATCCAAAATCTTGAAGCAGCAGAAGAAAAAGAAGGAAAAAAAAAATGCGGGAACAAAAATCGGAATACTCCACAAAGTTGTCAAGCCAAAAAAGATTTATGGTTGCAAAAACAAACGGAAAATCGACTCAAAAGTTTAAACTGCTCTTCAAGAAAATAGAATCATGTTAAGAAAAAGGTTGGTAAAAAAAAAAAAAGATAGGAAAGGGAATTCTATAGGAAAGTATGGGAAGATTTTACCCTTGGGAAAATCAAAGTTGGGCCACGGTTTCGATTTGAAGTAACACTTGATCTCAATTTTCTGCCCGTCTGAAGCCTATGTACTGAACATAGAGACACAGTGTATTTTAAAGATTCCGGCTGGATTTCGTCAGTTGTTCCATTTTTTAACCATTCTCCAACAATAAGAAAACCTCAATAAATCCATACTATACGTGCATGATATAGTGTTTTAGAAATTACTTGCATTAAATCTTACTCCATTAAATAATTCTTTAGAAACATTTCGATTTTGCAACATGCTTTTTATTCTTTAGAAATTTTGCAATTTTGCTAAAATTTTCGAGAAAAACTACACGTAAATATTTTCTGCATTTGATATTATGCTTATATTATATAGCATTAATATAGATTTTTGATGTTTTTTAATATAGCATTAAGAGATATCTTTCAATCTTTAAAATGATTAAAAGTTATTTCAATTTACGTTACTTTAAGTTACCATTATTAGATATCTAACGCTGAAATTTACACTGAATTTTAAAAATTAACTTTTTACTGAAATAAAACAACTAAGTTAGTTTTACTCGTTGAAAATATCATATGTAGCCATTTTAACTTCATATGATGTTTTTAGAGTCATTAAATTAGCAGGATTAAGATCTTTATCTAATACAATTTCTCTGTAGCGATATATGTACATCATGATGCCCTGGAAATTGAAAGAATTGATTTTTGGTGAAAATAGATACAATGGTTATACTATGCTAAATTTGGAGATCCATGGCATTATAGAAAATTAAACGATAAAGTAACATGCTACGCGATTGGCTCTTCTGGAAGCAAATTTTGGACAGCTCTTTTTCGAAAGAACTCAGTGGTATTAGATTTTTACCTATCAAATAAAGACATCAATTTTAGATCGCTGATTGGATACGATTGTCTTCAAGCCCATCTTCGTTGAATACAGAGAAGATTTTAAAAAACTAATATGTTACATTTTTGTGAGATAAATCTTGTAGAGCCCTATTACAGTATGGATTAACCTCAGTTGCTTCGGATTCTTACTGGACAATTGAAGGCAGCCAGTTTTATATCGGGCAGGATACAATTGTCTTTAAGCTGTTCATTGAAATGGCCTAATGAATTCTATCTAACTTGTGGTTGTGATATTAAGACAACTTAAGTACATTAAGTTCTGGGTATATTTAGATGGGTGTCATGTTTCTTTGGTCTGAATCTGATTGGTTATCTGACAGCAGATGATTAAAGCATGCACTAACAGGAACACTCTGAATTATTTCTTCATGTAATTAATTTTTATTTTTACATCACAATCAATAATAAATTAATTATATTGTTTGTATGAACTTTTAAAATTACTCATTTAAAGCTTAATTTAACAAATATCTTTTTTACTTAATAAAGAAATTCTTTAAAACATAAAATGCTTTTATTTTTCGTTTCTGTTCACGAAAAGCCAAGTTAATATGTAGATAGAACATAAAACACTAACAATAAAAAATTTATATAATGACAATACATCTTAATCATGTATTGAAAGCCAGTTGTGCCTTAAATTTAGACACAAATTCTTTAACACTTTTATGTAAATAAGTCCATTTTACATAATATTTATCATCTACAGATTCTATGCCCATAATATATGACACTGCCTTAACCTATCACAATACCCATGAATCACAAATCGACTTGAATTTTTAAATTAAACACTTTTATTTCTAAAAATTCTTTTTTTTTATCTTTTATGTATTTTTTTTTTTTTTTCGATAATTTTTCTATTTGGAGCAGCATTTTAATTCACTTTTTATGTTTTAAAAATTATAATGTTCAATGCTGATATTAATTAAGCAGCTTATTTTAAATTCCAATTTAATATTATTAATTAAGATGGGGAAGTTAAAGGTTTTTATTCCCATTGGTACACAATCTGTATGCAAGCTGTCAGTTTTGTTATTTCTTATCCCACTTAGACAAGGTAGATAGCAACATCTCGACCAAGCCCACGAACACGTGTGGTCTCATGGTATAAGGGAAAGGGGGCAGCTTCTGTCGCAATAGAGCAAACATAGGTAGAAGTTTGACTTGGCTCCATACAGTAATAGGGCTCTACAAGATTTATCTCACGAAAATGTAACATATTAGCTTTTTAAAATATTCAATGAAGTGACGTTGACATTTTTACGGGGTAAGGTTGTCAGCCCTACGCCCAACACTCCACAATCATATTAGACAGAAACCTATGGCTTAAGATGGATTACGAACCACCGCAAACATCCATGGCACCGCCGGGACTCGAACCCAAAAGCTGTGGCACAGAGCGCCAGTCCGCCATCAGACCCTTAGGCCCTTCAGTATTAAAAATATTTACTCTTTTGGTATAAAATACGATAAATATTAGAAAACAAGGAAAATGATTCAATATTTTGCCATTCGCTTCTTACTATTACGTGAAAAAAATTTACTCTAGTACAGTTGTCTGATAAATTATTAATTCATGAAATCTTTATGATTAAAAAATATGCATTTATTATTACTTCTTTTTGTAAAAAGTATAATAAGTAAATTGACAATCTTGCCATTAAACGTATTGTTATTATAAAATTATGTTTTTAAGTGTTTATATTAACTATATTATTCTTTTTTTTCATGAAATATAAAAACATTTTTTTTTAATGCAGCTGGCAAACACTTAGACAGCTTGGTCTTGGATGCCTTAAAGCAAGCGCTGCACAGACGTACTCACTTTGCATTACCCAGGGGGCGCGTGTAACTCGAAGATAAGTCACGGACGCGGAGTAACAATGCCCCCGCAACGCTCTACGATCCTATTAGACCGGGACCTACAGTTTAAAGTGAATTCCGAACCACTAAAAACAACCATGGCGCCGCCGGGACTCGAACCCGAAACCTGTGGTACCGAGCGACAGAGCGCTGGCCACTCGGCCATTCAGGCCCCAATTTTAAAAACATTAATAAAAGAATAAATAAACAATACCGCATGATATATTTCAAAATGTTATGCGGAACCAAGTTTGAATATTCCTGCTTCAGTCTATTAAATAAATGAAAGAGATACTTGGCATTCAAATAGTTTTTTCATCTGTTCTAATTATCTCAGCAACATAAAAATTAGATTCATTCATTCATCATATCTAAATCCTGAAACTGATTACACCATTAAACCATACAGCTGCCACGGGGTTTTCTAATTACGTTACTCAAATGGTCATCCCTTCCAGTTTAAGTCGGTATGCTTAGAAATTCTCCTTTATCTTATGTAACCTTTAAACGTAAGGCGGGTTTGGAATTTTGTTTTTTGCCTCGAATTCGGCGGCTTATTTTTCTAAATTCTACAATGATAAAAAAATAATAATAATGTACCAAATTCAAATATTAATAAAATGAAAATGCTTAAATAGAGTAACTCTTGTGTTCAGAAATAATAAGGAAAACTAATTGAACCAAACACAGCTCTCAGTGCGATAAAAGTTTCTCTGCAGACCACGCATATTGTGTCGATCTATTGACCATAAAAAAAACACCAGAAAACGACTAATGGATATGAAATTTGGTTTCTGGAACCTTTATTTCCACTTTATACAAAGATCATACTTCGCAGAACGTCAGCCAATCTGAAAACTAAATAGGAAGCAGATCATGCTCCCGTTTACATTCTGTGATAAGCGATCCACGTATCTAGTGGGAATACAGCACAAAATCCTGAACAGTCCACATATCTTTCAGACCTCTGAATGGGTTAGTATTACAAGTATGTATTGTTAATCACAGAACAAGCAGAATGATAAATTTTGTACTGGTAGACCTTCCTTCCAGACACGTTGATAAGTAAAGATTTCATTATGGAGAAACTTCAGAACTGAATTATTATATTTAACTGGAATTATTTAAAATAGTTATATGGTATATCTTAAAAAAATAACAATATTAATCTATAAAATAGATTGTACATAGATAATGTAGGGATAATTGTAGATCAATAATACTCGTCCCACATCGAGCAAACTTCGTTGAATTCCTTGAAAGTAAAGACTTTTTCAGTGAATACCGTTGCCAGTAACGTCTTCTGTTCTCAGCAGCGGCCTAATGGCCAATTGGCTTCCTCTCTCTATTTTGATACCACAGGCTTCAGGTTTGAATCATGGTGGTGGCAGGGATGTTTGGTAGTGGTTCGGAATCCACTTTAGACTGAAAGTCTAGTTCTAATTAGCCTAAGGTGTGCACAAAATGACCATTGAGCAACAAACCAACTTGATCTCAACCCGATAGAGAGCTTATGCTACTACTTTGGAAGAACAATTGCACGTAGACGTCCTCCCTCTAGAGATGTAAATTAGAGATGACATTGTAAATAAAATGCTCTGAGAATGGCATTGCTGGAAGTGTGGAGCTTACATGACATGAATGTATATTTATAGGTTCGTTATATAAATATTCAGAAATATTTAATACGAGAGAATGAGCAGCTCTAATAACCATAAACATCATGCTCATTTAGTACATGATAAATCGCATTTGTTTTATTAGGCCCAATTTTCTTGCTGAAAAATATTTTATATATATATTGGGTAAGTATCTTTCTATCTATTGATGTCACAGAATCCCCCCAAATTACAATTTTTAATGCCATAATTTTCTTTTTAAACCTTTCTTTTGCTATAACTGTCTGCTCTTTTTTCAAATTTAAACGATACAGGAAAACAACCACAATGATAGGCCTCAAAATTAAACGAAAGGACAAATATTCTCATCCTTAGGTATGTACTTCAATGCTATCCTTATAACTCTACAATTGATGACTAAATATTCACTGGTTCGTATAGCAGAAAATTGAACAACTAACAACTACAAAACCTTACAACTACAAAAGGGTGAACTCATTTATTATTTATACAAACTAATTTTATACAATTATAGCATGATTCAATGCAGTGAAATGCGAGCACTGAATTGATATACACAGCGTAATAATAAGCATAAATGTAATGTAGATTCATCCAAGTGAATCTCCTTCGCCTCCAACAACAAACAAATTAAGGAACGTAAAATAAAAATTATTAGGTCACAAACCTCCTATTAATAACAGCAATAAACTATTATTTTAAAAACACTCCGTCACTTGCCATCCCGATCAACTACTGTATAATTCAACCAGCTCTGAATACCTCTTTCTGCTCCAAGATCCTGTTCCCCTATTTCGTAGGATGTTCCTAGATCCCATAATAAGCACTTATTCAACCCTTCAATGACTATTCTATATAAAAAATAGAAGGAATATTCAGGGTCACGAATCGTTTTTCATTTTTATTGAATAGAATGGAAACATTCCTTCTGATCAGCGTCGAATCAGGAGATAGACGCTTTTGACAGACACGAAATCTTCGAGCAGGACTCTTTTTTTTTTTCCCCCTTCGCTTTTCTTCAGTGCTACTTTACATCATTACCTTCACATCAATCTTTTTGACTATCCATCTTTTGAAATCGTCACTCTAAATTCTTTGAGTTGGAACTGCGAAAGCTCCGAGTTGACGTTTTCAAGTTATATGTTATCATGCAATTCAGGTCCATTTTATTATTATTTTTTTTCAATTTATTGAATATTATTTTTTCACCTTTATCTCTGTTGCCAAACTTTTTTAAAATAATTAATAAATCAAAGTAAATTATCAAAATGTGAAATATTTGCTGTACAGATAATAGAGAGGATTCAATCCTTTGGGTTTGAATTTCTGAGTTGGCATTTGCGAGATATATGCTATCATACAATTCATGCCCATTTTTTTTTTTCAATTTATTGAATATTCTTTTTTCCCCTTTAACTTTGATGCCAATTTTTGTAAGATAATTATCAAAATGTGAAATATTTACTCTATAGATAATGATAAAAAAAATCAATCCTTTGGGTTTGTATTGTGGTCACTCTGAGTTGACATTTATGAGATATATGTTATACAATGCAGGTCCATTTTTTTTTTCAATTTATTGTATATTTTTTTTTCATCTTCATCTCTGTTGCCAAACTTTTGTAAAATATTTAATAATTCAAAGCAAATTATGAAAATATGAAATATTTACTTTATAGATAATGATAAGTATCAATCCTTTGGGTTTGTATTGCGAACACTCTGAGTTGACGTTTACGAGATATATGCTATCATACAATTCAGGTCCATTTTTTTTTCAATTTATTTGTATATTCTTGTTTCGTCTTTAACTCTGATGACAAATTGTTGAAATATAGTTATTTAAATATGAAGTATTTATTCTGTAGATAATGGTAAAGAATTAATCCTTTAGGTTTGAATTGCGAACCTTTTGCGTAGATGTTTTCGAGATACATGTTATCATGCAATTCAGGTCTTTTTTTTTCAATTTATTGAATATTCTTGTTTTCACCTTTATATCTGTGATGGCAATTTTTTAAAAAATAATTAATAATTCAAGGTAAATTATTAAAATAGAAAATATTTACTCTATAGATAATGATAAAGAATCAATCTTTTGGGTCTGAATTACTAACACTCTGAGTTGACGTTTTCGAGATATGTGTTATCATGCAATACAGGTCCATTTTTTTCAATTTATTGAATATTCTTGTTTTCACCTTTATATCTGTGATGCCAATTTTTTTAAAAATAATTAATAATTCAAGGTAAATTATTAAAATGGGAAATATTTACTCTACAGATAATGGTAAGGAATCTATCCTTCGGTTTGTATTGTGAACACTGCGAATTGACGTTTTCAAGATATTTATCATCAAGCAATTCAGGCCCATTTTTTTCAATTCCTACTATTAGTTCACACTTTCCCTATATATATCTTGTTCAAATTTTCAATCGTTCATAAAATACTTTTTATTCATCCACTCAAGTTCAAATACATTTATTTGAACTTGTAGTGGAGGACACTTGATGTTAGTACAGTTTTTTTAAATATTAATTCATTAATTAAATTTATTTAATTAATTATAGTTTTTTTTATATTTAAGTTGCATGTATCTACCAATAGATGGCGCCAGATGTAAGAGGAAAATTTCAACTTTTCTGACTTAAAAGAATGAATGAAAATTGTTTATAAAGGACTTTCTGCAATATAGTGGAAAAAAAAGTAGGAATTTACTTAAAATTTTTTTTTATATTACTTGTTCATCTTTAACTCTAATGTCGAATTTTTGTAAGATAATTGTTAATTCAATGTAAATTATCAAAATGTGAAATATTTACTCTGCAGATAATGGTAAAGAATCAATGCTTTGGGTTTGAATTGCGAACTCTGACGTTTTCAAGATGTATGTTATGCAATTCAGATGCATTTCTCTGATGCCACTTTTTGCTAGAAAATTGACAGTTCAAAACAGGTTTTTGAAGTGTGAAATTTTTACTTTATAAATAATGGTATAGAATCAATTATTTATAATTACTTTATTACAAATAATTAATTGATTACCGCTAACTTTATAGTTAATTATTCTATTACTCTATTTACTTTGTTTATGAAGTAAAGTTTTTTTTTTTTTAAATTTTGTTTAATGGCTGTTAGACATTATTATTTGCAGGTAATTATTTCTCAATTGATAGTAATTATTGAGAAATAATTACCTTTATATATATATATATATATATATATATATATATATATCATAATAGTGTGAAATGTTTCGTTTTAGTTTTTTTAATTTTTGAAATATTTAGTTATGTATAGATAACAGTAGAGTATCATTTATTTAAGGTGGGTTTTAGTTTTCTTTCATAATTACCCTGTATTATAATTAATTATCCGCTCAACAGTAGATATTATATTTCGTTAATTAACTCATTCATTCGGGTTATTTTATTAGTAAACTCTGCGCATTGGTATGGTTTGAAACTTCCAAACGTAATTACTCACTTCTCAAGTGAATTGTTATGTTTCAGAAAAAGATTAATTGAAATATTTATTTTTCAGTATTCTAATTTTACTTTTAAAATTATTCATATTTGTTTCCATATATTTAAAAATAAGATGTTTAAAAAAACATAAAATAGTAATATCTACAGACATTCAATCAAATGTATATGGCATTGCATGACATTGTTATTATAATAGAAAAATGCATAATTTTGTGTATTTTTTATTTATTCTTGAATCGTAATCTAATTAACGTAAGCAGCATTCTTGAATGTTAAGAAAAAGATATTTATGCACCAGGAGGGGGTATAAATATTTAAAAAAAGAAACTAACTTTTTATTGAAAAGTTTTCATGTTATAAGATATATATACATGAATAAAACTGTTTTATTTTATATGTTACAATTATGCTTAAACAATTACTATTGAATAAGGATTAGGGAAATAATTATCATTTTTATAAAATGGCAATTAATTTTTAATTTAAAAAACAAAAATAATTTCCTTTAAACACGAAAGAGAGATTTGTATATCTTCCCTTTCTTAAATTGGCTATGTGAATCATTGATTCAAATCAGTGCAATTATTCGAGAGTGCCATCTACCGACTATAATGGAAACTATTAGAATTTTAATGTGTATTATTTTTTATTAGAATATTTTGATAATTTTTACAGTACTTCAAATATTATATAAAATTATTTTCGATAAAATTAAAATATTTAAATTATAAAAATGGATGTTATTATCATAGTATAATAGGAATACATGATTATATTTAATAATTAGTGTATTTTATAATTTCATCAAATTCCTGAATATAAACTATTTTTAATTAATTGAAATTATCTAGCTTTAATTATTTATACACAATAGAAAAATAATTTAAATATATTTAGCGTTATCCACGTTAGCGTTATTATAAAAAGAAAAAAGCAATGCGCATTAAATTATTTTTTCATCTTTATATTAAAAATTTCAAATTCTATATTAAATTATTAGTTTATTTTTTAAATTATTAGTTTATTTATCAGTTTAATGCTTTTTAATTACATTTAGAAAATAGAAGTTATATGCCTTGATTTTTAAATTTCGAGCAACATACAATTTTTCTCCTTTCTGTTAAGATTTCTTTGAATATAGATTGAACTTATTCATAATTATAAAATTAAATGAATAAGAAATTTTTAAGTTATTTATAAAAATAATATTTCAATTAACTAAATCAAGCAAATCCATATTAAATAACTTTGTTCTTTATTACTGATACAAAAACACTTTTACTTTAATTTATATAAGTATTTAAATAAGTATTCAAAAGAGCGCTTAAGTAACACAGAAATTATTCATATTAATAATAAATAGTATTCAAGCTCACTTAAATTAAATTAAATTAATACTTAATTATTTAATTTAAAATTTCCGAACCATAAACTTATTTTTCTCAAAGATTACTATATTTATATCATTTAACAGAAACATTCTTGCTCAGTTTATTATTTTAAAATATCATCATCATCACAATTACATGGATAAAGATGACAAACATTTACTCGGAAATAATTATAAAAAAAATTAAATATAAAAAAATTTAAACATTTTCTTTTATATAATAGCATCCAGAAGTCTCTTTATTTTTATATAGCGCTTTAATAAACATTCAACAGAAGTTTAAAGCAGCACTGAGAAACCCAATTGCCGCTATCGATTCTTCTCGTTAATAATAAATGGTCAGAGCGGCGGTCTGCCATTTGGTACATCCAACACTAAAAATAAGCTCTCTCAAAAATTGCTACACCCAACCAGACACACAAAAGCCATTGTCCGGAATACCATTTTCACATTTCCAAATCACAATCATATGGATGAGATAAAAAAGAGGGGATGATTCATGAAAAATTCAAAAATTCCAACGAGTCTATTGGGACAGCACCTCTACCATTTGTTAAAAATGGCTATCACTGTTGACTTACTTTAAAGAGGCGGGAAGAACAATTTTCGAATTGGCATTTAGTTCTGGTCCGCGAGTTCTGAAATCGATTCTTGAGTGAAACACGTATAGGTCATCCGCTTATACCATGCCCAAATTAAAGATCGCAACATCAGAGTTGGTGGGACTGTGCATAATTTAATTCTGCTAAAAGCGGGCGAACATGCATTTGCAGTATGTTGTGTGCATAACTACAAAATTATGCACCTTTGATTTACTTTATGGTGGTTAATGGGAGCGAAATCATGTGAGGCTTGTCCAAAGGTAAACATAACAGATGCCCCGTTAATGTACCTATTATAAGCATGCTAAGTAGGGTATACCTTGTCTTCTCCGGAACCTATATCTCAATGCGTTAAATGCGATGCAACGTAATTGTGATAAAGGGGTATACTATAATGCAATGCATTTAATGCTAGAATTGTCAGATGCCCAGCTAGTGGAAAATATGAAATTAGAAGGTTTAGTTGCTAACCATTTTGAGCTGTTTTCTTTGAAATTATATTTCAAATCAGATATTTTTAGGATTCAATATTTCAAATGGTTTATTTCCAAGCCATTATTTCAATTATCGTTGGAATCTTTACATTTACTTTAGTTACAATAATGATATCTCAAGTAACTAAATAAACTAAATCTATATTAAGCAACTTTTTTTTTATTAATAATACTGAAACTTTATTATGAATAATAAATATTTTGTTATTATTATAGCTAATAAATAACTATTATTAATAATACTGTACAACAATATATATACTTTATAAATACTTTATTACTAATACTAACTCGACAATTCATGTTAAAAATAAATAGTATTCAAGCTCACTTCACTTAAACTTATTAACCCTAAATTTACTTTTCACAAAGATTACTATACTTATTTCAGCTAATTCAAGCATTCTTGCCCAATTTATCATTTTAAAATATCATCATCATCATCACAATTATATGAATAAAGATGATAAAAAATTAATCATTAAAAATGTAAACATTTTCCTTCATTCATAGCATCCAGGAGTCGCTTTATTTTTATAGTAGTGATTTAATAAACATTCGACAGAAGTTTAAAGCAGCACAGAGAAGCCCAATTGTCGCTATCGATTCTTCTCGTTAATAATAAATGGGCAGAGCGGCGGTCTGCCATTTGGTACATCCAACACTAAAAATAAGCTCTCTCAAAAATTGCTACACCCAACCAGACACACAAACCCATTGTCCAGAATACCATTTTCACTTTTCCAAATCACAATCATATGGATGAGATGAAAAAGGGGGAAGATTCATGAAAAATTCAAAATTCCAACGAGTCTATTGGGACAGCACGTCTACCATTTGTTAAAAATGGCTATCACTGTTGACTTACTTTAAAGAGAGTGAAGTACAGTTTTCGAATCGGCATTTAGTTCTGGTCCGCGAGTTCTGAAATCGATTCTTGAGTGAAAACACGTATAGGTCATCCGCTTATACCATGTCCAAATTATAGATCGCTCAGCAGAGTTGCTGGGACTGTGCATAATTTAATTCCGCTAAAAGCGGGCGAACATGCATTTGCAGTATGTTGTGCGCATAACTACAAAATTATGCATCTTTGATTTACTTTATGGTGGATAATGGGAGCGAAATCACGTGAGGCTTGCCCAAAGGTAAACATAACAGGTGCCCCGTTAATGTACCTATTATAAGCATGTTAAGTAGGGTATACCTTGTCTTCTCCGGAACCTATATCTCAATGCGTTAAATGCGATACAACGTAATTGTGATAAAGGGTATGCCTTAAAGCAATGCATTTAATGCTAGAATTGTTAGATGCCCAACTAGGGGAAAACATGCCTATTAGTTTAGTCTATTTAGTTGCTATCCATTTCAGGTTGTTTTCTTTTAAATTATATTTTTAATCAGATATTTTTAGGATTTAATATTTCAAATGGTTTATTTCGAAGCCATTACTTCAATTATCATTGGAATCTTTACTTTCACCAATATCGGCAATCAATTATATTTCATCAATTGTTTTCAATTCGTCAATTTATTGTCTTTCATCAATTGTCTTCTATTCGTCAATCAATTGCCTTTAATTCCTGAATCAATTGTCTTCAATTCGTCAATTATTTGTGTTTCATCTATTGACTCCAATTTTTCTTTCAATAGATATTAAATTATTAAGATATCTTAATTCACATTCGAAATTTACAAATTAGATAACTTATAAACTTATCTATTTATAAAGACATGTAGATAGAGATTATATATAGATTTACAACGACTTATAGATTTGCATATACATAAAGACTTATCTAACTCTATATTCTCTTTTCCAGAGTAATTTTAAAGAGGGCGAAGAACAGTTTTCGACTAGGCATTTAGCTCTGGTCCGCGAGTTCTGAAATCGATTTTTGAGTGAAATCACGTATAGGTCGTCCGCTTATACCATGCCCAAATTATAGATCGCACATCAGAGTTGCTGGGACTGTGCATAATTCAATTCGTCTAAAAGCGGGCGAACATGAATTTGCAGTATGTTGTGCGCATAACTACAAAATTATGCACCTTTGATTTACTTTATGGTGGATAATGGGAGCGAAATCACGTGAGGCTTGTCCAAAGGTAAACATAACAGGTGCCCCGTTAATGTACCTATTATAAGCATGTTAAGTAGGGTATACCTTGTCTTCTCCGGAACCTATATCTCAATGCGTTAAATGCGATACAACGCAATTGTGATAAAAGGGTATACCGTAAAGCAATGCATTTAATGCTAGAATTATCAGATACCCGGCTAGGGGGAAATATGAAATTAGCCTATTTAGTTGCTAACCATTTCAGACTGTTTTCTTATATTTCAAATCAGATATTTTTAGGATTTAATATCTGAAATCAGATATTTTTTAGGTTTTAATATTTCAAATCAGATATTTTTAGGATTTAATATTTCAAATGATTTATTTCCAAGCCAGGTGAAATATTAAATCTTAAAAATATCTGATTCCAAGCCATTCTGGCGCTCGGTACCACATGTATCGGGTTCGATTCCAGGCGGTACCATGGATGTATGCAGTGGTTCAGAATCCACTTTAAACCGTAGGTCCCGGTCTAATAGTATCGTAGAGTTAGTTAATAGGAGGTAGTGTTTCTCACGTCCGTAGCATATTTTCAAGCTACATGTGCCCCCTGGGTAGTGCTAAATGAGTAACAGCAGTTGCCGCCCTTGCTTGTGGCATAAAAATTAACTGTCACTGTACCATTAATCTTGTACAGTTTGTCTTCAATTCATCAATATACTGTCGTTCATTCAATTGTCTTCAATTCGTCAACTATTTGTTTTTCATTAATTGTTTTCAATTTTTCTTTCAAAAACTGTTAAATTATTACGATATCTTAATTCACATTCGAAACTTATAAATTAGAGTACTTATAAACTTATCTATTTGTAGAGACATAGATATTATATATATATTTACAAAGACATATAGATTGACATAGACATAGAGACTTATCTAACTATACATTGTGTTTTCCAGAGTAATTTTTTAATTTCAAAACAGTAAATTAACCTTTAAAAAGATATATATTTCAGATTGACTTAAAGTAGTAAAACGAGGGAAAAAAAAGTTAAAATTAAAAACACGTCCACTGCTCAAATTATTCATCAAAAATTTAAAGGAAACAATTTTAATATACATTGTTTTATTTCAATTACTTTTAAAGAAAGCTTGCAACTTAATATCTGAAAAGAATTCAATTTAAAATATAACATATTTCTGAGAAAATAAATCAGTACTTTGAAATGTTTATAACAACGAGTTCAATACTTTTAAATTGGAAATAAACTTTTAAGAAAAATGATTCTTTGGGAAATAATGATACATATTGTAAAATTTCATCGTTTTTTTTTAAAGACAATCCAGAACAGAGTCACAGAAATGTTACAGCCTTCAATATAAATATAATTAATTTTAATCATTCAGAAATTAGTTTATTTCTAAAAATATGGCTTCAGAATAAAGAATTTTCCAATTAATTAAGTTGTTGAAGTGGAACTATAACAGAGTTAATTATATACTTTAACATTTGCATAACTTTCTTAAAATATACTGCATTTGCTGAAAAAATACTTCTTTATCGAAATTATTCCTCAGATATTGATGACAATTAGCGAAGAACTAATAATTGAATTACTTTTAATTAATTAATTAATTAATTCTAATAAGCATTTTATTCAAATTTCAAAGAATCTGTGAAATGTTTTTAAAAAATATTTGGACATATTTCGTTGCCTAGGAAATCATTAATTAATTACTTCATGCAGGAACAGAAATTATGAAAGGAAGTTGTGGTGTTAAGATAAAACTGTAAAAAGACACTTGCACATGATGAATAAATAATCTAAAATCGATTTCAATTTCGGTTTTCACTTGATTCATTAAAAATGATAAATAACGCGTATTTGAAAAATTTCAAATATAATTGCTAATTTATTTTAGTCAATGAAACATTCATTTAAAATATTAATCAAAACAAAAACAGCAAAAATAAATATTTTTTAATTTATCATTTTATGGATTTGTTAAAATATTTATTATAAAAATATACCAATGGAGTATATATTGGATATTATATTTATTATAGAAAATGTAATATAAATGATTTTATAAATTGGTTATCGATAATACAGCAATATCAATATAATTGGTTCTTGTTTTTTAATAGTAGCTCAGAATAGAGCAAAAAAAAGATATCAATAATGATTTGTTAAACCCATTGAATTCACTACTAAAATAATATGAAACAATAAGTTTAACAACTATAAAGGAGTTAAGATCTTCACAATAAATAATAATAATACATTTTTGTTTTTATTAATAATAATAATAATAAAATAAGTAAAAGCAAATATACACATTAACATTTCAACAAAAGGGCCTGAATGGCCGAGTTGCTAGCGCTCTGGTGCTCGGTACCACAGGTTTCGGGTTCGAGTCACGGCGGTGCCATTGATGTTTGTAGTGTAGTTCGGAATCCACGTTAAACCGTAGATCCCGGCCTAATATGATCGTAGAGAGTTACGGAGGCATTGTTACTCCGCGTCCGTGGCTTATCTTCAATTTACACGCGCCCCCTGGGTAATGCAAAGTGAGTAACGTCTGTACAGTGCTTGCCTTAAGGCATCAAAGACAAGTGTCTAAGAGTTTGCCAGCTGCATTAGAACAAAAAAAAAAAAAAAAAAAAAATTCAACATAAAAAATTAGTAACTTTAGATTCAGTAATGATTTATTTAAAAAATTTTAAGAAAAAAATTATTGTGTAACAGAATTTCAGAGGAAAAAAAATCCATTTAAAATAGAAAATAATTATGGACTAACGTGTCAATACTATTAAAATCTTTATAATAATACGTTCAATATTTTTAAGAGGAAGTAAAATCTAAACAAAAAAATTCCATCTAAGCATCACATAAAAATTAAACTTTGTAAATTAAGCAGACGGCTTCAATGTTAAAATTTTTTTAGTGAATTGAATTCATAGAAATAATTAATACATATTTAATCTAAAGTATAAATATCAAATTAGTAGAACATTTGATCTATAATTTATGGGAAAATATTCATCTGTCAATTAAATTTGAAATAATTTAATAATTTGATTTCGTTTTTATTAAAGATAATGTAGAGTGTTAGATTTAACGTACATCAAAATACCATTTGAAAAAGGAAATTTTTCCAGCATGCTGTTAATTTTATTTGTTAATTAATTGTTAATTAGTTTGTTTTTAATTTCTATGCATGGCTCATTAAAAATCGCTTATGTGTTATTCTTTAAAAATTCGTTTTTTCTTGTCTACTAAGCTATTATATTCACATGTTTATGTCGATTAGAATAAAATTTTAAAATGATCTTCAATACATGTATCGACAAATTAAACAATATTCTGTTTCATTGACATTGAAAATTTCGCATTTTATACAAATTAATAATTTTTTATCTATAAATTTTTTTTTCAATTTATCTGCTGAAAGCAATCGTCTTGTTGATCACTAACAATTGAATATATTTAAAAAAACAGTTCAAAATATTTCTTCAAAAATTTTAAATTTCGTATTTTTCAGCCGTTCTCTGTATTATCAACAAAACTTATAATGTATACCAATATTTTAAATACGGATATTGTTCGTAATTTAAGTGTCTATAAATAATACCAATATCGTCTTTGCTTGTTTCAATTTCTGTAATTTTCTGCCTAATTCACAAGCGCAGTATAAATAGGAAATGAAATTTTTTTTGCCCGAAAAAATAAAGATATCTTATAACTAATAGCCTGTATGCCTATTCTTCGACGCCCCAACGATCAATAAAGGATTAATTATACGTATGACAAAAAACCAACAAAGCATATTTCAATTTTAAAGAGCATTTTTTTATGTAAAAATCGCAGAAAGTTTCTGTGTAATATAGTGGTAACCAGAAAGAAAATGTTTAAATATATTTGACTGTTTTGCTCCAATTTAAAATTTTTTTTTATTTCTACATAGTTTAAAGTGATAAGTATAACAACTAATTATCAATTTGGCTTTGTAATTTAAATTGTTTCTTTTTAATTCTGGGAATTTTTCATCTACTAAAGCACATTAATGAATGACTTTTGTTAAATTATTAATGGAATGATTGTGTGTAAAAATCCAGCTAATATTCAACATTCACAATTGTTTTTTTTTTTTTTATTGTTTTTTTTTACGTTTAAAATATAGTTTATTTTTCTCTTACACTAAGTTTTGCCATTTTTTATAATTTTTCTTTATTTTACATTTTTAAAGTGGAGGTTTTATCGAATTAAATTTTATGAAGATTCTTAGAAAAATGTTGCCAAATTATAGTCTATATTCCACATCGAAAAATTTTAGTTTATTATTTATGTATAGGCAAAAAGGTATGATAGTATGAGTTTTTTACACTAAAAACATATCATTTGAATTATGATATATGACTTTATATAACTTATCTTCTATGTGGGAATTAAGTTTCATAATTTGTTAATATTAAATAATTATATTGAATATGTTGTTGTTGTTGTAATACAGCTGGCAATATAGAGTCAGTTAATCTTTATGCCATAAGTAAGGGCTGTGCCGCTTTAACTCATTTAGCACTACCCAGGACGCACGTGTAGCTTGAAGATATGCTAAGGACGCGAATAATACTACCCCATTATATTAACTATAATAAGTATAATAATTATATTATAAATAATAGTTATATTAATAATAGTAATAATTTATAAAAATTAAAGGTCGAGATCTAATAAAAATCATTTTTCAGTATATTTGTATATATTTCTTCGTATATATATATATATATATATGAATAATAATAATAATAATAATAAAATAATTTTCACTAATGTTTTTCCGTCATCATTTAATTCATTTTTAGATTTCAATAATTTTTGATATTTTACAGGAAAGCTCATTTCTTTTTTATGTATGCATAAAATGTGTTACGATTACGCACTCCTAACAAACGGGGTACACGAAACTGAAAAGTGAAAAGCGATTCCGAAAACAGTCAATCAAATCAGTCCACGTGGAGCAGTTTACTGCCAATGGCAATATCGACAGCAGGAATTGAAGTCAGCATCACGTTTCACCAGCGCATCATTTCGCGACTTTAAATGTCTTCCAATAAGCAGTACAAAGCGAGGCGACTTGTAACTCCCCCAACTGCTACAGCGATTCGGAACACGTAACCTTGCGTAAAATGAAAACTCAACATTCTGTGCACTGAAATTCTAGAGTTGTCGGGTCGCATTTCCCTCATAATATCGCATCCCCCGATGTGCACTTTCTTCTGTATTTTAACTTTACATCGACGCCGTTCTTGAGAGGAAAAATGATTTCGCGTTACAGGGATCATGGGAATTCAGCTACACACTGGAATAAGTCGTCGGCACGCAACCGAGAAGTATCGTATGTCTTTGCTTTTTAAATCGTTTTTATTTTCACGGAGTTTTAGGATTTATGCATATATCGTATATTTCGGAACATGAGCCGATCTATGGTTGAGCCCAAAGTGCATTTTTTCTAGCAAAAAAATTAACCAAAGCTCAAAATCGGAAGCCTTAATAAAAAAATTAAAAATAAAAAAAATTCATGCAAGCTTCATTATTGGGCGAGTGACTAGCAGGTTTTGCCCAGTGATGTTTGTCGTGGTTAGGAATCCATTTTAAACTGTAGGTCCCTGTGTAATATTTCTGTAAAGAGTTGGGCGTAGGGCTGACAACGCTATCCCATTAAAAAACTAACACCTCATGTTTCGGAATTTGGCAGAAGGTTTGGCCGTCCATAGGACTGTCGCTGTCATTGTCTATTGTCATTTTGTGCATTTTTTTGGGGTAATTAGACTGAGACTTACAGTTTAACGTGGATTCCGAACCACTAACAAACATTCATACCACCAACAGGATTCCAACCAGAAGCCTGTGGTACCAACGGCCAGAGCACTAGCCAATTGACCATGAGGCCACTGCCATTAAAGAAGAACGTTTATTAATTTTCCATTAAAATTGCAGAAAATTTTTCTGCAACATCACATTTTTCAACAAACAAATCATATAAATAATTTCAAATGTAAAACAATGCATCTTTATAAAACGGACAATTTCTTTAAATGAAATTATTTCTTTATAAACTTAAGAAATATAAACTAAAGAAATAAAAACATACTATATTTAGTGATATTTGGCGATTTATGGGTTGAACCCGGCTAACGGAAAAGAACCTACATTCTTTGTGAGATTAGTGGACCTGTATATAAGCTGATTACATCCCTCTTAATATAAGAAAAGATTCTAAAAATTCTCGTATTATAATCTGAAATATACGGTACATATAATACCAACTGAAATTTTATCTTATTGTTTTCTAGAACAATAGGCATAAGAAATTTAAAAAACAGTTTATTAAGAAACAAAAGTTTATACTCGGATGCTAAAGATACTGCTTACGCATGCTTACGTGAAAACTGATATAGGTCTTTTAAGTGGAAACTTTAACCCCCAAGAGTTGTCCCTTGTTTAGAGAATAATTATTAGAATTATTAATAATTTTTTCCTTTCAAAGATAGCACTTGAAAGAATACAATCACTTGAAAAATTTTTTAAACTATTTTGTTTACTCATGTACTCTTTTTCATCTTTCTTAGGAATACATGCTACAAAGGAGACTGTTTGGGGTATCATAAAGTAAAATGAAAAATTATTTTGGACAAAATAACTCAAGGGAAAAAAATCCATAACTTTTAAGGGCATATAGTTTGCAATTGTTAACCCAACAAAAGAAGTATCCTGCAGCAAATCATTCGCTTCATATCAGAGTTAAGTTTTGTATTTTTTCTTACTTTTACTTTTTTTTTACTAGGAGCTGTACACTTTTGTGGGAATGTACTAAACAAGTATATAATAAGTTCAAGGAAGCATTTCATATACCTCCCCCCTTAAAATACAAATATTTCTTATATATTTTTAAAAAAATTTTTGGAATGTTTTGGTTTCTTTGTAATTAGTTTTTGGTATTAACATTAAAAAGAGTGCTTGTAAATTTTTGTATATTATATATTTTAGTGTATATATAAATTTTTTTCGTTGCTTAAACATCAATATTGTCTTGTGAATTTTCTCCTTTATTTTTTTTTTTTACCTGAATGATCTTCACTTGAATGATTCCTTTCACTTTTCAATTGACACTCAAAAAGTTTTATAATTTCTCCTCATAATTATTAAATCAGTTTTATGTATACAATGTGTAATAAATTTATAAATTCATTTTAATTGAGTAAAGCATTCAACTTTAAAATAAAATGATATAGCTCATAGTAACTTATTCCCAGTAAAATTTGATTTCAAAATACATAAGTGTTATATATTTAGAATAATTTACATTTGTCTTAATTTACATTTAACCTTAATTTTTATCTAACTTACAATTTTTTTTATCTTACTTTAGAACAGTGGAATCACAAAGGGTGCGCCCTGTAATATTCCAGAGAAATATGTGTCCAAATGGAAAAGTAAATATATATACTCTTTTTCTTGTAAGCTTTCTCCTTCAAAAACAACTTTTAATAATAATCAACTAACCTTTCTAAATGCTTTTTATGTCTTTTATTTAGGTAAAAAGGCAAAATAGTAAAAATGCAGCAAAGATTATTTCCGAGAATCTAGGAGCTGTGACTTCCATGCCTGGCTACTAGAAGTGTGTGTGTCCATGTGATTTTCATTGTTGAAAAAATTTTCAATGCAATTTCCTCCGCCGTATGTAAGTTGTGGAGTTGATCTTTTATTCAATTCCTTCTACTAATTCACACTTTCCCAATATATATATTTATATATTTTGTTCAAATTTTCAATCGTTAATAAAATACTTTTTATTCATAAACTCAAGCTCAAATAGATTTTTTTGAAATTGTAGTGGATGACACTGAATGTTTATACAGTTTTTTCAAATATTAATTCAGTAATTAATTTTAGTTTTTTTTTATTTAAGTTGTATATATCTACCAATAGATGACCATTATTTATAAAGGCCTTTTTGAAATGTACAAAATTTATTAGTACAAAAAAGTAAAAATTTACTTAAAAAAAATTTCTTTTATATTACTTGTTATTAACTGAAGAAGAAAAACCAGCAATTATATCCATTGATCGTGGATTGAGGATTAAAAGTAAGAAATTATCTCTTAAAACCCTCTTTAAAAGAAGAATACTTATAACTATCTAAAAAAAACTTTGAATATTTTACAATAATTTTCAGTATCATATTTATGTACATTAAGATTTTCCACCTTTTCCACAATTAAGTGTAAGCGAGAAGAAATCCTTTATGTATTGAGAAAAAAATCAGAGTTTACGTTTCAAGTGTGTGCCTGAACATTGAAGAAATAGGATACTTCACATTCATGCTTCTTAGAAACACAAGATTAAATAAATCTAATCTGAATATCATTTCATTTTGTTATCACATTATTCTTTTTTCGTAATGTTTGACTTAACCAAAATAATATATTTGCCAGAAATTTGTACATAATGTAGGATTTTAAATGCGTCCCGACTTTAAAAAGTTTGAGAATATCTTTTTAAGTTTAAATTTGTAAACTTACGAGTGAAATACTCAACCCATCATCAAGACACTTACTTGCTTTAACTGAATAAATTATTCTATAAACTTTAAATACATGAAAAGAGTATTTGTATTATATTATTAAAATTTATACATAGAAATGAAAATACGAGGGCTGGGTTGAAACTATTTTTTTCCTTACTTCTATCCTTATATTTATTTATTAGAGAGATTTCAACAAGTTAAAGAATAAATTTATTAATAAGAATGATACAAAAAAACCCATTCAAATGCAGAATATTAAAAAAATAAATTTTCATTTTAAATATACAATACATATTTTTCTAAAAACATTAATATCATACGTGTCCAGAAAGATTCCTACATATATATATTTGAAGTATAATGAAATACCCATCATATTGATTCTTATCCAGCATATAATACAACTTGTAAAATGTAAATCATAAGTAAAAAAGCTTGTTTAAAAAACCTTCACACCTATCAAATATACGAATATCCAAAAATACTTTAGAATTCAGTCTATTTCAAATATTAATGTGACAAACTTTACTTATACAAAACTTTTTAAATTAGATCACACGAAAACGATTCAATTTTCGTGCGAAATTTTAAAATTCAGAACTTACAGCGTAAACTCTATTATTTCAGAAAGAACAGACTTATTCCATTATTCTCAAACGAACTTACAAATGTCTTTTGCGAGCGAAGAATACAATGACTGAAAAAAACGTCATTTCTAAAATGATGATGAATAGTAGAAAACATTTTATCTGCGGCTTTTCCCTTTTACATTCTGTTTCTGCATTCTATTCCGGGCCATTCCTTTGTTCAATAGCTATGTCATCTTCGATGTGCCGAAATTCAGATCACGTATCACTCCGCCGCAAGACCTTCTCACCCCTTCGTATGATGTGTATCACTTCGCGGATCACGTTTTACAAACAACTTTCGCAGCGTCGAATTTACTCTGACGGTTTTTTTCCCCACCCCCAGTCTCCGTCTGTTTTCAAACAAAAGAAAAAAAAAAAAAAAATTTTTTTTAACTAAATCAATGAAAAAAAAGTCAGTCAAAAAGGTTTTATACAGAAAATTACCAGAACAAAGCAAATAAAAATATAAAACATGGTTTAAGTAGTTGAAAATATACTTCAGAATCCACTCGAATTTAGGTTATTATATTACTGTGGTATATTGAAAATACATATAGTAATCTAAAAGCATGCCGTTATAAAGCTGAAGTCCATAATAAAAAAATAAGTAAAATTTTAATTGCAGTTGCATTCTGAGTCATTATTTTGTTTAATATTTATACTTTTTCAGTGAGACGGAATTCGGATTCCATATCACTTCGTCGCAATTATTTCTCGCCCTTCGTTATAATTCCAGTGGTGTGTTGACATGTTTTTTTCGCGTATCCATTCACCGGAGGTAAAAGCACTCTAACTTGGCAGGGGACTATACTTTCACACACGCATATAAAAAAAGGCTCGAAAATTATCTAACATATATTACTTTAAATACACTGGAAAATGAAATTCCAACACCATAAGGAAATTAATTTAGAGGATTGAAATTTAGGAAAGCATTTGTCTAAGTAACACATTTACTAGATAGAAGTATTAAGAATGTGTGACAAGAACCATTTCAGATGTGAAATGGTGGTACATTAATAAGCACTTTTATTTTCCCGATTTTAAATGCAAGCATGCAAGCCGCATGCATTGTGTCGCACATTTGCCGTACGTCTTTTTGTGTGATGGAGTTTTATTCCTCTTGCACTTAATAAGTCAAATTAGTAATGGTCCATGATAGTTATGGATGAAGCTGGATTTGTCATCCAATAATGTCCCATACGTGGTCTATGGGAGAAAGATCTAGTTAGAGCAACATGTCACCACTCTGGATGACAGTAGCTGTACGGAGACGAGCTCTATCTTGCTGGAAAATGGTCCCTGGAATAGTTATAAAAATTGCAGCACAACCTATCCATTCACCCATCTGACGTACAAATTTTCTTTCAAGGTACGCGATAAACATGAGAGTGCTACTGCTGCCACAGCCAATTGCTCCCTAGACTATAGCTCCTTGGTGTAAATTAAGTTGTCTATGGCATAGGCACCAAACTTTCACTTAGCAGCCTCCTAATCAACATATGGCAATCCCTGGCACCAAGATAGAAACGGCTCTCATTAGGGAACACAAAAGGTTTCCACTCCGACCTGAAATGAACTCTAGCTTGACACCACCGAAGTTGCAAGTAGGTGTGATTTGGAGTTAGAAGCAGAGTTACGCTACAGAGGGACTGGCTCGAAACTGCCCGTCAAGTAATCTTTTGTTATCGTTCTATTGTTATCATTTTGTTATCATTCGCTGTGTCACTATGATGCCAACAGAAGCTCGAATATCAGTTACAAATGCAGTACAATGCTATACATCATGCAGAGAACACGGTGATAATCTCTCTCAGTATTGATACCTAAATTATCTGAACCTGTCTTCTTGAGACATATAATCCCTTGACCATTGTTGCCGAAAATCATACACAGTTTTTCTGCAATATAGTTAAAAGAAAACTCAACTCGTAATTACATGGTCTCTTTTTTGTCATAATAAAGGCATTCTTGACTCAAATCTAAATCTCAGATTTCAATCAGGAGGATACATAACGCTCACGAAGTTCATCGCGTATTTGGTTTTACATGATCTTTCAGATGTGCAAACGCGCCTCCCAATTTTTTTGTTTTCTAATAACAACTCTTTCCTTTAGTTAAAATATTATTTTCTTCTGATGTTTAATTAAAATAAATGAAATTGAATAAGAAATAAATTTATGTATGATATTGCATTAATTTATTACGAACTTCTGTATACGTATATATTATTCCGAACAGGCATAAGCTTTTTAATTTAATATCTAGTTACAACTATTCGAAATTTGTACAATTTAAAAATGAAACATTGTTTAGACAATAAATATCGTAGAGATGAAAAAAATTAGTACATATGCATCCTGCATCCAGACTAACATGTTGTTTACAAAAGTTCTAAGTTTCTATTTTCTAAGAATTCATAAACCATTAAATATTTCTCGAATACTCAGATCTTAATTATTTTATTAAATTAAAATGGAGATTCATGTTCTATGTTTTAATCTGAATAAAAAAAATATTTAAAAAAAATTACATTAAGAAAAATTCATATAGGGTGGGACCAAGTAAAGTGTTACCAGGTCTAGACATCTTTGCTTCTTATTATAATGTGTACCAAGTCGCTTATTTCATCAGATCAAATTTATAACTTTAATTTGGCCACCGGTTATTTTCATTTATAACATATAGAAAATAATGGTTAAAAAACTACATAAAGTACTAGAAAATAAAAAAAAATTCAGAAGATATAATATAACAATCTAATACGTAAGTTTAAAAATTTTGAAACTCATTTATGATTGTAATTTTAAATTGATCCATCAGTAAATTTAAGCTATATCTATTGAAGTATTCAGTCTCTTGTTTAATTATTGTCTAGATTAGGAGTCTCCAAACTTTCCAGCCTTAGGATCATACTGTTTACTCCAGTAAGTACCAAGGGCCAAAATCGTTTTAATTTTTCTGCCATTATCTATAATGGTACCATAATATTCTCCAAATGAAAACATTCTCCAAAATGAAGAACACAAAGAATGTTTACAGATCTAAATTAACCGATGAGCATCTTAAATCTCTTTTAATAATTGGTACAAGTAAAATTTATCCACAACTACAAACTATTGTCAGTGAGAAATCATAATTACATAAAACTCATTTTTATTTTTTTACAAGGGGATACCCTGCGATTTCATTCGTTTTAATTTAGCTTTTCCGTTCTTGAGAGATTTTCAGGATAACAATCATATTTGATTCCGGATATATACATTCCAAACATCGATATACATACATATGCAATACTCTTTACCCGAACATAACTACCGAGGGTAATCGCGGAATGTTCACTAGTTTATAATGTTAGTGGGACTCATTTCAATTATTTGTTAGTTGTTATGCTTAAGTTAAATTTTCTGCGTATTATGCTTGCCATTAAGTTTTACCTAGCAAGTAAATTAAACCGTGTTATTATCATTCTGTGTTTTTTTATCCAACTTATTGCAGAAACAATAAGCTATTCGCTGTCGAGGGCCGGATTGATGACACTGGCGGGCCGGATTTGGCCCGCGGGCCGTAGTTTGGAGACCTCTGGTTTAGATTTCTACTAATTTTCGAATCAAAATCATTTCTAAAAATGATTATGGGATCTCAAAGTTCAATTTAAAAAAATTTAAACAACAAAACTGTTGTTGCAGCGTCTTTGCATTGTATGCTATAATGTCAAAATTAAAAAGGGCGTATGTGGAAATGTACAGTATGTGGTTTTGCAGTATGTTAAATAAAATCCGTCAGTTCTACCCAAGGCCGCTACAAGAGAATGTACAAGAAATATCCTTATTCAGATAACTTTATTTGATCCAGATTAATGCAATTTCAGAAAACTGGTAGCGTCCTGTGAACATTTGTTAGATTACTTAATAACCGGATTTTTAAAAATAGAGATCACAACATCCAACAAAATAGTTGGGTAATTAATTGTATGATCCTCTTTTACTGATATAAAACTGTCGCAATGGGCATTCATCATGCAAATCAGGCAATTTATGTGTCCCTGTGGAAGTTAAGCCAACTTCTACATAAACGCTAATTCTTTCAGACCTTAAATGGTTCTTGGTGGTAGAACACATATTAAAATTACCTTACCAAGACCTTTCTGGATATACTATATAGGTATGCTAATTTATCTGTCCAATTCACCAATGGAAACTAATTCTAATTTTGCAGAAATTTATTTGTTTGATGGGTCCTGTGTCGCTATAAAGAAAATGAATTCAGAGCAACCTCATTTCTGAAATGCGAATATATGACTCTAAAACTTCCTTTTTATATTTAACAGAAGCCACAGTGTCTCTGTGTATCCACCCAACAGGATATTTTACCAAATTATCAGATCTTGCCTAATATTGCCAAGGAATACGCTACTTAAGATTATCAATTTAAAAACAAACAAGTTTATTTTTGTTGAATAATATATATTTTATCTTACTTTATAAATAATATATATATATATATAAATTCTGACAGTTTGAAGGTAGAACTAGATTTTCCCCTTTAGGTTGAAGTTGGGCAGTTACCCCTAATTATCTTCCCAGAATGTGCTGCTCTCCATTTCGAGGAGAATACCGTTGACAAGAGAAGATTTTTTTTTCTTTTTAAATTATGAATATTTTATCACATTTATGGGCCAAATGCTGACTAAGCATATACATCAGCTTTAAACAGAGAAAATAATTTATTTTTCCAAAAACTTAGATATTATGTTTTGCATTTAAATTTTTTTTTTTTTAAAGAAAAAAAATGAATAACATTTATAATTTAGAAGTCCCATTCACCTGGCTCAAGTACGACAGTCAGTCATCGGTTTTGTTATATATAGCGATATTCAAAATTAAAAGAATTAGGTTATTTTGCGGATTTTCTGGAAAAATACTCGAGGAAAGGCGATATTAACACTTCCACACAAAGGTGCAAATCTTAATGTGGAATACTTACGCGTGTACATGGGAGTAGGAGGTATATATATATAGAGAGAGAGCATCAAGTATTAAAATGAGGTAGAGACTGAGATGTAAGATCCCAATGGTATGTTCAGCAATGTAAAACAGTTTAAAATATTGAATTCGGATGGAGAGAAAACTTGACCAATATCCTTCAAGACCATGGTGGACAATGAAGATAGACAAATATCCAACTTCATTGAAAATCGTGGCTCTTTACAACGATGTGTAATTGGAGTTCAATAGCTTTTCAACCCTCTCTTGACTTTCATGTGGCCCCAGCACCACGAATTTCAAGAGTTACTTTCCCCAGAACACACGACAGAATTCAGTTGGCAAGCAGATTGCTCATGTTTGCTTCTCACTTTTGCATACAGAAGAGCTCGTTCAGCATTCTATAGACAACAATGACTTTGAACCAGACATGAGTAAAAGACTGTTTTATTCACTGAATAGTTTCAATTAAGTCTAACCAATTTTCGATGTACATTATTTTTTTCAGAAATGGGCTTCTATTACGTGCCCAACATTATTTTTCTACTACTTTTAAATTATATTTTAAACTGTACTACTTTTAAATTGTACATCGGTAATGTTGCAATATTACCTCGTCAAAATAAACAAAGATTGAAACTGCCTTGTAGATAGTGCATTTCGAAATGGCCACCTACAGTCTGAAATCGGACAAACAAAACAATACAAATGCGTCTATGACGAAGATAAATATCAGCCCTAAATTATTTTCATTGTACTCGGAAAGAAAGTTGTGAAATCACATTGCCCCGTCTGTGGCTATTCACATGGAATCGAGTGGTACGATGCAGTTCCAGTATAACAAACCCCTATGGTAGCCTAATGTCTTGTTAGTAGTATTGAATCTGCTGCACATCTCCCACTGTAGTGTCAAATATTTCAGAACAAAATGCCTGGCATTTGAATTTCCATTTTCTATTAGCTCCCATAACATGTGCATCATACAAAGTACGTTAAAGTTTATGTGAGAAATAAAATATGCATATATATATATATATATATATATATCATAGATATATATTTATTTCCCAAAATATTTTATAAATCAGTGAACGAAATATAGCGTCGCCATATTTTCAGAGATTAAGAAATAGTATATCCCTTACATAAAAGAAAACAGATTATGCCGAAAGTTTTGGAAACGAAAACTAGCAATTGAAATTCCACCTTCCACTGCTAATTCAACTTTAGCACTCCCTCATGGCCATAAACACGCTCCCATTGGTCGTACGGATAAAAACTAATAACTAAGCACCCCCATATTTAGCGTAACGACCCTGCGATAAGTAGTCTAACTCGCTAAACATTTGGAAAACTCATCACTTTCAAACTTTCGATGCAAGAAACAAATTTTTAAACGTCAGTTTCTCGATGCTATTGGAAACTGTAACTGCAGCGGGAAGTTCGATAGAAATGTAAATAAGCTTGCTGCCCTGTATTAGGGCGGAATGTAATGCCAAGCTAGGTACGTTGTCATCCATTTTTGTCCAATTTATATATATTTTGGGAATCAAGATGTAGAATACTCAGAACATCCTTCAGAGAACAACAACATTAACAGAGAATTCTTCAGAAATCGAAATAATTAAAATAAATTTTTGAAACAAAGCATTGCAATTAATGATATTGTTTTATTTTAATAAATAATTCAATAATCATTATAAAAACAATAAAGCCAATTTACAGGACCAATAAAAGCAGATATAATTTTTTAAAAAGATGAAAAGATGTCTGTTTGTAAAACAAAAAATGTGAGTACAATTTATTCTTTATTTGTATTTAAGTTAATTTTTTGTTATAAACAAATGAAAAAACTAATGATATTTTCGTGTAATTATATATATTTTTTGTAATGTTTACGTGGGCGTTAAGATTTAGCAATCATATTTGATTTTCCTTTGGGTTAGGCTATACTCAACTGAAATGTAGTCAAAATAGGCGTGAATCCAATTATAATATAGTGAAATTTTTCTTTTAATTAAAAGAGTTAAAAATGTCGAGTTTTAGACAAAATATTTGAACATGATATTCAAAACATGATATGATATCATATTTTTGAACAAATCTAGTGAATAATTCTGCAATTTATTTTTTGTATCTAAAAACTACATAATTCAATACTAGCATTTTAATGTCATACCATTTAACTAATCATAATCATTTTCTTCTTTTTATTGCTATTTTTCACTCTCTCTATATATTAGGTATATTATATACATGTATATTATTATGTTACATACTCTACTAATATATATTAGGTTGTTTGACATGAAATTCATTTTTTAATATTAGCTGACTTTCAGTAATATATATATATATATATATATATATTGATTGCATAATGGTATCAAAATTTTTAAACAAATCAGAGCATATATCACACAAAATACGAATTTTCTGTTTGAATATAAACATCATATTTTATTTATTAGTATTATTTTTTGGATATTCTGAAACCCACGATGTAATACGACACATTAACGATGTATTGGGGAATGATACAGTTTTCCCAATGAAATGATGGTTTGAGAAGAATGTTTCGTGAGAAATAATTTATTGTTTTCATCTATTTATGGCATTCGGTTACTGAATTAATTTTCGGTTGCTGAATGAATTTCGGTTATGAATGAATTTTCAAACATTCTTGTTAGCTTCCTTTTTTTGTTTGGCGCATTAAAAAAAAATTATCTGTGTTCACACAAGGAAAAATATTAACAACTTTCTTATTCTTTTATAACAAATATGTTTTACATTACTTAAAACAGATTTTTAATAGTTTGTGTTTAATATATTTTAATTCATTGTAACATTAAAATTCCATAATTATACAAATTAACCATACAATAATTAATTCTTTAACGTAATTCTAAATGTAACAAAATACCTTTTTAATATATGACTTTGAATGTGAATTCATGCTGAAAATTAATTACTTTATGAATCCTTGGAAAAGTCATACCTACTCCTGCTTTAACGCTATTTTCTCGCACTTAATAGTTCTTGAAGATGAGATGCAAGTTGCATTGTACCTTGAAAGAGCATCTCAGGCATATTCTAACGATTTTAGATAATTTAACTAATATATTAACTTCCCCAAAATTATCTTCGTTATCTCTTTTTGTTGTATATGACGCATGTGAAAATCATTTTAACTTTTTAATTCTAGGAAGAGTAATTAATATAATAAGTGCTAAATATTAATGTGATAAGTATTAATTTTTAAATTTAATATACTAAATGTATTTTATATTAATTAAATATATTTAATAATTATGTACAATGCTCAATTGACTATAACAATTTAAGAACGATTTAAGCAATTATTTATGTCATAATTCATTTTTTGATATAATTTTAAATACACCAAATTTAATTTTTTTATAGGACTTCAAATTAGAACAAATAAAAAATTCATTTTTATGAATGAAAAAAAATCATAATTTTGAAAAATTTATATGATTAAAATTAAATATAACAGTAATTGTAAATATTTATTATTAGCTTAATAATAACATATATGGAAATTATGAAAATGAAAATTCATTTGAAATATATGGATTCGAATACATAGATCTTCAAACATTAAATTTATGAATGTGAATAATTAATTTAAATTTTTAATATTACATCAAATCCTTAAATCACTGTTTATGCCAAAGTGAAAAGATATGTTGCTTCGAAAGTCGAGGATTCTCAGCATCAAATGAAAAAAAGATCTAATTTTATCAAGGAAAATGGGAATAAAAGATTTCAGAGAGGACTTCCAGGAACATTGCTCCAACATGTGTGGTGCACAAGAGGAAATATAGAAAAATTACACCCAGACAGTCCAGTTGTCTATGCAAATATTATCACATTTCCTATCAATTCCATTCGTTTTCCAAAGAAAGGAATAATACATCAGTCATTTGTGATGACAGAGAACTATACCCTGTTGAATGCTAGTTATTATATGAGTACATTTATATTTCTGCTATAAATTTGTATTAATAAGACTTTCTGCTAAATTTATTACATTCATAAATAGATTTCAAACATATACCACTAAACAATAAGACTAGTTCCGGCTACTATTTTTCTATTACATTGTTTTATTTCCAATTTCCATCTATAGTACATAAATAACAATCTAAAAAAATTATCCATTTTTTTTTCAATAAAAAATATTTTGTGTACAAATTAAAGATATTTATGGTTTCATAATCTTTTAATTTGAATGAATCTCTCCCACATTTACTATTACGAGAAATATAGAAAATAATTAACTAAAACAATTCAATTAAATAATTGAATTTCATTATCACAATAAATATGTACGTTTTCATTATATAAAAATTTCGATTTTTTTTTCATTCCTGTTGTTTGTTGTTGTTGCTTATCCCCTTGATTTAGAATCCTAAACCAAGTCCAGTAGATCATGCTGCATCAATAGATCGTAAACTGTCCTCCCCTCATTCAACAGTTGCCTCACAGAGGCACCAATACAATCTATGAGATGAGAGGGAGATGCGATAGTCGAACAATAACAAAGGGCATATGTCTTCTCGTCTCCATTGAAGGTCAAACTCTTAATGTGGCCACTCCTTAGTCTAGCTAAAGCCGTCTGAGCAGGTCTAGGACAGGAGCACTGTATGGACATACCAGGATATTTAGCGGCGTACCATGCATGAATTGGTGGCGACCTCCAAGAGGTCCTTCCTTTTCATTCCTTTTATAGAGAACAATAGATAGATATATCCTTAAAGATTTTAATATTAATAACACAAATTATTTATTATTATTTATTTTTCTTGTAGTGAATGTGTAAATATTTATGTAGAGTAGTTTTATTTGGGTTTGAATAATAAATGATTAAAACTTTTATGTGTTGCAATCTATAAGATAAATATAAATGGAATGGAAATATTTAATTTAAGAAAACTAACAGTTCAATCAAGAAATCCTATATATGCTCCATCATTAATGTTTTATAACTTCAAGTCATTTCCATGACATAATATCACATAACCTTTTTTCACCCGTTTTAGAACCGACGTAAAAAAACTTCCCTCTTTGCTTTTCTGCTGGTTTAACTTATTTTAAAATCTACGGAGAAAAGTATATAAAGCTGGTTTACGCTCTTAGCAAAGTACACGGAAGTATATCAAAGATCCTACACTAAACTCCAATCTCGGCAGAATCCAAAATGGATCCCCGAAGCCCAACTCAGCATTCCGCGTCAAGTTTAATAATGGCTATAAAGAGCGAGGAAAAAATGAGTTCCGCCAAATAAATGATGGGAACTCTTTTTCTACGCGTCGGCCGTTCTGGAGAGTGGCGTCTGAAAGCGTTCGGCGGTTAATGGAAAGCAGGGGGACAATTTCCACGGCCGATTTAGCACAGGGGGCTTCTTCTTACCAAGAACCCCGCGTCCCGAGTCGGGTCAATAGCAGACATTCATTGCGAAATCGTCTTCCGAGAGGGGAAAAGATCGCCCTCTAAAAAATTAGCTTTTTATTTATAGATCGATTTTGTTTCTTTATGTCAAATTTAAAAACCAATTGTTGCCCCTTTTGTTTTTTTATCTTATAATTCGCATTATTACTTTATACATAAATGATTAAACGGTATTCAAAATAATTAAATGATAATCGTTCCATTTTTTTTTAATCACTTAAAAACAACAGCAAGATACATGAAACCCAATTCAATCATTATTTCGACAGTAAATTAGTACTTGACACTAAATTAGTACTACTACTACGCGGCTTAAAGTGGATTCCGGACAATTACAAACATCCATGACACCGCCGCGATTCGAACCCCTTACCTGTGGTACCGAGTGCCAGAGCGCTTCGTTTCATTCACTTCCTTCAAAAAACGAAGAGATTTCATGGCAACATTTATATTACTACTACTACTACTACTACACCACACCACTGTGTCTAGAGCTGAGTTGCTTCTTTACAGTTTGGGAATGAAGTGGATGAGAAGTCTGATTCGGCTCTGTGACGCTCTACGATCATATGAGACTGGGACCTACAGCTAAAAGTGGATTCCGAACAACTACAAACATCCATGGCACCGCCGGGATTCGAACCCGACCCATGGGGTACCGAGTGCCAGAGCGCTAGCCACTCGGCCATCAGGCCACTAAATTTGTACTAGTAGTAATACACGCTTTACTCCCACCCCACTGGTAACGAGCTCAGTAAGCATCTAGGAGAACTCAAGTCCAAATCCGTTAAGGGGCTTCATTTCAGTCACTTCTTTAAAAAAACAAGGAGATTCCATGACAACATTTCTAAACAAATCGATAAGTAGGTTGCCTGGCTGAAATTGTTTCAGGTTTACACCCATATCACAAGCAAATTCTAGGCAGTTACCCCTAATAGGCCGTCTGGAAGGCAATTCTCTCCTCTCATCACTTGTTGGTGTGCTGTTTGTTCCATATCTAAGTGGAATGCATACACCATCCATATTTGAAGAAAAAAGTGGTATCATCTATATCTAACTATGTTCATGTATATCTAGCATATGTTCCGGCATATTTTGCCGTTTTTACTTTTCGAAAGAAAACTTGATAAAAATCCAAGACATTACGTGTTAATGTTTCACATAGGCATCTTGGCTACCTGATAGGAATTACCTGGAATTTTACGAGGTCTTCGCTCAGTGAAACTTATATTTAGACAGTTATCTTGAAAATTCAAAATCGAAAACATGATTATTTCCCTATCTATTTTGTGTCTTTTTCATACATAATGTAAAGAAAAAAAAGTAATTGATGGATCATGGTTGTTTTAAAAGAAGTGGTAAGTGGTTCCAGAAGCTTCGCTCACTATATCAGCGAGATCATTAATGTTCAGATTATGTGGGCTTCATGGGCAGAATACTGATTGTAAATGATTCCAGCATATGGGAAAATAACATGATAGATAAATATACAAAATTAATTAAATGAATATCTGTAAGATCTTGATCAACATTTTAAAGTTATCTGGTATCTTAGCAGTTCAAAAGGTCCAAATGGCAATTATAGTTGAGAACTGGTTTGAAGATTTCTTCATTTATGAATGGGACGATAAATCAAGATAAAAAAATGGACATGGTGGCATCATCTTTTTTAAATAACACATAACAATCATGTTGTAATTATCAAGCTGCATTTTATAACATCGTGCACAACACCCTCATTTTCGAAATTAATTCTCTAAATTTATATATGCTCTTCACTTGGAATGCTATCTAGAACTAGATAACTTTGCAGAACAACATAGCGCAGGTTTCACATAGACAATTCAGCAAAATAAAACAAAAAGTCATAAAATTCTAGCTATAGATACATTTAAAATACATTTCAAAAGATAACAAATCAGTTTCAAATATAATCCCAGACAACAACTTCCAAGTTCACTGCACTTTAGAATAATATCAACTATTATTCTTACCTTACTTTGCTTTTGTTATAAGTTCAAAAGTTTTCTTTATAAGGACATCAAAATATTATCTAAAAAGTCTCAAGTTTTGAACTCTTTAAAAATATTTTATTTTTCTAATATCTAATTCAATTTCACCAATTTGGAAAACAGTTCAAAGGCATTGTAAAGTATGTGTGAATATGTGCTTAATCTTCTATTTAAGGAAATATGCAATAATAAATAATAAATACAATTTTCGTGTAAATTCATATATTTTATATTCTTTTATGTTATAAAAATATAAATCAAATGAACAAAAACATAATATGAATGCCATACAGAAGTTAAAAAACTGAAATCATTTTACAAATTTCAATTTATACTTTGTTGGATGAATACAAAAGAAAATAAACCAATGTTCAATAACAAAAGAAATTTATGAAGCAATTGGTCAGAATACTACAAAAAACGAGAATTATTTATTTGGCGATCTTTGCCTTTATGGTTTTCGCCACGTTCCTTTCTAAATAAACAAAATGGTTGCTGACTTTATAAAATACTGCGGTTTTGGCTATTATATTGACGGGGAAAAGAGCCGTGTGAAATCGGAACTCTATAGTGCAGAATTCCCAGAAGAACTATCAAATTCAATAGCCACAGGAATATAACAAAATTTAATAATAGAACTCCATGAAGAAGCAATTGTCCAAATACAACAAGAAGTAGTACCCAATTCTGACAGAGTAATCTGTTAAGCGATGGTTAATTTGGAAACATAAACTAATCCTTAGACACTATTTTGAAAATACTGAAACAATAATCTGTTTATATTTTGAAAGTTAGACAATTCAAAATGTAGTGCAGGGCACCTGACTTGAAATTGGTCAATCGTAACATTTAGCAACACATATTTCATGTCAATTTTAAAACATACATAAATAAAATGACTTGGAAAATCAGTGTTTATTTTAAAAAAAAGTTTTTAATATGAAAGGTTTCCGCGCTGCGCTAGGAGATTGATCTGTTTTAAATTATAACTTATACTTTTACTTATTTTTTATTTCATAGTTTCACTTTTTTGAAGAAGTTCACTTTTTTCACCTATAACCAGGACAAAATCATGTTCACGCATAATAAAAAAAATGAAAAAAAATTTTTTGTTTGTTTCAGATTCAACTTATGATGGGAAATATTGATGTTAAATAGAATACTGTTTGCTATTTGTTTCAAGACAATGCAATATGCATTTAAAAGAAGATACAAAACGTTTTTTTGGTTTTGTAAATGACTGGAATCTACAATAAATATTTCATCAATCAGTAGAAATGTTAGTCTGAAAGTGTTATATTAAGACTTGAAGCTCAACAACTTCTATCGGAAGTATGGAGAAATCAATATTTTAATTTATTGCAATCATTATTATCCGCAAATGATACGATGTATTCTTACTTGTGAAAATAATGATTTAAGATTAAGATTAGTGATTGATTAAGTGAATACCTTAGTTCAAATTTCATTCACTCTTTAAAACACTGTAAAAAAGGCTGCATCAATAAGTTGTTACTTGATTATAATGAACTTTCGTATTCAACTAATTTAACACCAACATACAATAAATAGGCAAATAAGCTGCCAGTAAATAAAAATTAGGTTTGGTTTGGTTTGTCGCTCTACTGTCATTTTGTGCACACTTTAGGCTAATTAGACCGGAACCTACAGTTTTATGTGGATTCCGAGTTACTAACAAGCATCCATGTCACCGCCAGGATTCGAATCTGAAGCCTGTGGTACCAAAGGTCAGACCGCTAGCCAATTGGTCATGAGGCCGTTACGAAAAATAGGAGCTCAAACGAATTTCGAATTTGTCAGTGATTTTCATACAGTTTCGAGCACATTATGAGCATATGTTCCTATTTGAGAGTAGAAAGAAGTCAAATAGGAAAAAGTCAATAAAAAATATAGAAAGAAATATAGGAAGAAGTCAAATAAAAAAAAATGGCTTGACATTTGGATTGGAACGTTACTACCATGCGGCAATGATTGCAGAAATGATTAAACTAATGATTGATTATCAAGAATGTTGAATATGTTGATGTAGAAAGATAATACAACGCGAGGGCTGAACAATTAATTGTATGAGCAGCCCTCACAGGAATTTATTCGTTATTATCAAAGATCTGGCTTGAGATATTGGGCAAAATTAAAACAAGGATCATTGATGGAAAGGATTGAGCTCATAGATCCTGTTGCTCCGACTATTACTCACTTATGCAGTGGCACTACGCTTATTCAACATGAAATTTCACCGACTAGAGTGGAATTGTTCAAGCGATTAGTCCCACCTAAGGATAAGGAAGGGAAGTTGTAAAGAAGTTGTATGATATAACATACAACTTCTTTACTTCCAACTGTTGTATGATATAACATACAGCTTTTGGATAAGGAAAGTTGTATGATACCAACCTGATAGCCAACCATCTCATGGCCATCATGATAACCTAAGATGCTATTAGATTAGACCTAAGGTGCTTAGGATTATTTACAACCAGAATCCTTTGTTTTTGTTTCGCAACATTCTTACAGCACGACCTACATTTGTACAGAATAAGTTGATGGTATTCTCCGCACTATTGTATTACTCTTCCTTTCATCGCACCACGGGACTACATTTCTATAAGATTAAGAAAGTTACGGAACTCCGTAGTTTTTTTATTAATTTTATTTGTGTTGGTTAGAATAATTAAAACGTCAGAATTCTTCCCAATATACCACATATAGGGTATGATGAGCAGACATCTTCAATTGTCTCAGGCCTTCACAGTTTAATTGGAAAATTGCAATGAGTTGTCAATACGAATCAATACCAAGTTGTTACATATAGGCCAAATATGAGCCAATGCTTTGTTATTTGTAGCTGTCTCACCTGAATAAAATATTCATATCCTCTGAAATATTTTTGCTTCTTTTCTTCTTCTTTTTTTTTTCTTTTTCTTTTTTTGCATTCAAATATTATGCAACTTCGAGTTTCGTGTCATATAGATAACTTGTGTATTATATTATATTACCCATTGCTAAATTCAGATAATGGTAATTGAATTTATTAAGTGCAAGTATTAAATGCTGTTTTTTAAAACCAGGAGAGTTTGCATATTTTATAGGTTGAAATTACAAAGTATTTCTTACATGAAATATATGCACCGACGACTAATTAGTTAAAAAATTAAACCACCTTTCCTTTATGTAGATAAACCTGCTGGCTATAAAATAAAAAGGAAGGATGGAGGGGGGGGGGTAAATTTGAAATGATGGTTTTGATATTCTCTGACAGGCAGTCCCGACGTTGCAATGTGGTTATAATGATAATATTTTATAGATAAGATCGAAATGAACAAATAACGAAGAAACGTATTTTGAAAACTATATATTTTATCAGTTTGCTATATACAGTAGTTAGCACTTACCAAAGTGGTTTCAAATAGGAACACCATAGAATTCTGAATCATGAGTATTCAATTATATGATATACTAATGAGTAGTAAATTATGTGATATACTAATGAACATTCAATTATGTGACATACTAATGCGTATTCAATTATTCATTTCAATTCAAGTATTTTTCAATTATTATTATTCGCTTCACTCCATCTGTTATTCAATTGTTAATAAGTGCTAAATAATGAGTGTTATTAGAGTTGGCTGACTAAATGCCATTTATAGCAAAAATGCAGCGAAAGCCAAAATGCTTTGCTGGCTTGTTTGGGGGTATGCACGTGTTTCTGTGGTGGATAATTCAATAAATTTATTAATATTGATGCAGTAGATATGTCGGAACAATCTATTTATCATGCACTTTTGTTTATCTTCAAAGCCCTCTATCTCAATAACATTTCTATGAATATGTGCCTCTGTAACACATTGTTATCTTTGATCATTTAACTTGGCTTTTGGACCATTGATGAATGAAACAGGATAAAATTTAATGCTAATGAGATTAAGAATCTGATATTGCTTTGCTTCATGTAAATGGTAGAGACTTTATGTGAAGTTTTCTAACGGAAATCCTGAAGTAAGAGAATCAACGTCATGAGCAATGAATTATTTTTAAAAGCTAGTTCTATTTGTAATTATTGTATGAATTAGATAACAACCTTTGAAAAGTTCAGTACAACTAACAGAATTCCTACGACCTCAATAAAATGGAGTTGAAAGTATCAATCATTATTCTAAGGTTCTTTACATTGTAAAGGGAGACTTACATTTTTTAGACAACGTGTTTTTAATGTTTTGGCTGAACGCTGTATAATACTTTAATGAGGAAAATTTACAGAATAACTGACTTGCATTTCTGTGTATTTGTTTTCCGCAGTTTGTTTGATAGAGAAGTTCTGTAATCTGTGACAGAAAAATCAAGGAGTACATCCTTTACTTAGCAAATGACAGTGAAACAATTGTTAAAAATTATAATAATGGAATATTTTAGGATTCTAATAAATGGCTGTGAACTAAATACTAGGAATTATTTTATCTAGATTCGGTAATGAAATATATTGTTCAAAACAATTAGAGGATTTTATGATTTGGAGTATAAACTGCTCATGAGGAAATGCTTTGGTGTCAGTTTTGATGTCTGTTATATAATGTATAGATGTTACATGATTTGAGAAAAAAAAAGAAGAAACAACGAACAACGAATAGTTGGTAAGTACAAATAAAATGCACAATGAGTCCTGGATAGAAATGAGTTTCAATAAGTTGTATGGTTTTCTCTGAAGAAGGCAAAGTCGCATACCTACGAGGTATGGAATCAATGAGATTACCAATGAGGAACTGAGGTATTCTATCTCACTCCTGTAGAAGAGAGCCTTCCAACTGCTGAATTGTTTCTGGAGGTGATAAGAGATAGGAAACCTTCTCCTTAGAATGCCCCAAACATGGTCTATCTAGTTCATGTCCGGGGAATATTCTTGCCAATCCATGCGAATGATTCCTTCTTCAAAAAGAAAATTATCCTCTTGCTGAGCACGATGTTATTATCGATGTTGTTATCGCCCCATGATAATGAATTGATCCCTGATTGCTGCAGCGTAAAGAACCGCAATAGGACTGAAGATCTCATCCCTATATCGCTGAGCCGTTACTGCACCATTCCTGACAATGTACTGGTCCATGCCATCACTCTGCCTTTGCGAAATCGGACATTTTCATGCAGAAATATTTCACGTACCAGGTTCTTTTCAGATGAAAATCCACTTATTGTCAGGTTTTACATTAAAGTGGGACTCATCCGGGAAGAACATGTTGCTCCACTCATGTCGTCCCCATCTGAGATGCTCCTGTGCCCACCTTCTGCGGGCACCACAGAAGCCTGTGTCAACGAAACACAAAACTAGTAATATAAAAAAAATTTTTAAGTCAATTCCTACTTTTTCCCACTATATTGCAGAAAGTCTTTTACAAATAAAGTTGAAATTTTCCTCTTACATCTGGCGCCATCTATTCTTAGATGCATGCAACTTAAATCTAAAAAAAAAAAAAAAAAACTAAAATTAAAATTAATTAATTAAATTTTATTACTGAATTAATATTTGAAAAAACTGTACTAACATTAAATGTTATCCACTACAAGTTCAAAAAAAATGTATTCGAACTTGAGTCGATGAATAAAATGTATTTTATTAACGATAGAAAATTTGAACAAGATATATATATAGGGAGTGTGTGGACTAATAGTAGGAATTGAACAAAGGTCTGAAGGACAAAATTTTGGTCGAAGCCATAAGTGTCCAAACTAATGATGAGGATTTCAGGAATTTAATGAATTTCTAATGCTGAATTTTAAATTATGCTTATAGTCTGTTAGCGAAAGATTTTTCCATATGTTGTTGGTGTTGGGACTAATCCTCAGTGCTCTGCCGTGCGGGACGGACAACCCATGAGTAATCTACTCATGGATGGAGGGAAAGGGGGCAGCTGATGGAGCACCCGTAGGTAGAAGTCTGACTTGGCTCCGTGAAGCTCTTTACAGTCAAATGAGGCCGGGACCTACGGCTTAAAGTGGATTCCGAACCACTACAAACAACCATGGCACCACCTGGACTCAAACCCGAAATCTGTGGCACCGAGCGCCAGAGCGCTAAGACACTCAGGCCATTCAGGCCCCTCTTCCATCTGTTTACAAACAACCGTATTATAAGGAAATTTTAATGTATTCTGAAGAATATTCTGTATTTGTTTGAAATCGGCATCAAATGTACAATTTATGCTCAGCCCCCTTTTGGTATTAAACGTCAAGTTGGAGAAACTTTAAATCCCGCGCGTTTTCTGTCCTCCTCCCCCCTAGCTTTCCCAATCGGACAAACGGCAAGGGAAAATCGAGGTTGACAACCATTCACCGCTCCACTTGTCACATGGCCAGAGCCATAGGGAATCCACTTCTTAAATTTTTCCCTCTCCATTTCACGTTTCCCCTCTCCTCTTTTCCATCCCTTTTTTTTCCAGCCATTTGGTCCGTAACAAAGGACCGAAGCGTTCCTTATTTCACACGGATTCATTCCCCATCTATTTTTTTTTTCTCACTTCTCTTTTCAACTATCTTTGAAATATAACACTGATCGTTTGGAAAGACCGGGTGTTCATTATATTCCGTTCGTCAGCAGTTTTGATGATGATGATGGCGATGATCATGATAAAAGATATGTAAAGCTATCTTATATATATACCCCGAAGAAAAATAAGGGATGAAAAAAAATATAAAGATGGGGGCTTAAAGAATCCTTCCCTCTTACAAGATGGCGGATGTTGGTAGTTAACGACTTTTACAGTGACGGATATTACGAGCGTTTTTTTCTTTCTTCTCTATTTCTTTCATTTTCGACGCCATTTTCTTTCTTATTCTCACACGTTGAAAAAAAATATATATGTGTTGGAAACTTATGAAAGATTAGAGCAACGGATTATAGCTCATTTTCCTAAAAAAAAAGGAGATTTATTAACAATGTCCTAAAATTGAAGTTTGACGGTAAGAACTATTAAAGAACACGTGATCTGGTGAGATGGATTTTTTTGACAGTTCGCCATACTTTTTCATTATTCTCAGATTTATCGCTAACATTTCGGAAGTTTTAATGACACTCTTATAGTAGGCATATCAATTACACAAGAAATGGAAACGAGTGTTCGATCTTCAGCTCTCTTAAACAACTTTCCAAAAGAATTTACTAGATTTTCCTAAAAGTGAGGTTTTAAAAATAAGTTGAATAATTATTGGACTTATAAACAAAATATTTAATATGATTTTGAATGGTAAGCAAAAACAAACTTAGGCTTATCACATTAAAATAATTATATTGAAATTTATTATTATTATTTTTTTTTTTACAATCTATATTTCGTATATATATACAACAAACGATATAAAATAAATGAAAACATTTTTTTGTCCTTTTACCATGATTTAAATTTTTTTCCATAATTAATGAATGTTTACATATTGTTAAGGATAAAATAAAGATAATTCAACACATTAAAAAATGTGTTTTGTTATCTTAAAAATTCATCTCTTTAATTATGTTCATAAATTAAAACAGACTGGAAACATATATTTTCTAACGCAGCTGACACGCAGCTCTTTGATGCCTTATGGCAAGCGCTGCACCGACATTACTCACTTAGCACTATCCAGGAGGTGCGTGTAGCTTGAAGATAAGCTACGGACGCTGAGTAACACTACCCCCGCAACGCTCTACGATCCTGTTAGACCGGGACCTACGGTTTAAAGTGGATTCCGAACCACTATAAACATCTATGGCACCGCCGGGACTCGAACCCGAAACCCATGTCCCCGAGCGCCAGAATGCTAGCCACTCGACCATAAAGAAACATATAATCAAAGTGATTTTGTTTTTCTGTTTCAATATTGATTATTTACTAAAAATGCCGTAATTTGACAGTAACTAGCAAAACGAACTATCTAATATAATTTTATTCCTATGATATCTGCTGTACTACTCATAAATAATTTGAAATTATTTATAGTATACAATACTATCAATCGTTATAGAATGTAGAGGAGAATAACAGCTGCACTAGTGTAATAATTCTCCATTTTCTACTTTTCTTTTTTGTTTTGAATGACACACGTTTTAGATGTTTCCGTCCTCACAAAAAAAGTTATTAAAATAATGTATATATATATATATATATACATGTATATATTTTAAATATTAATTATATAATATATGCAAATATACATAAATATATTTTGCTGGAACTTATAGTTACAGGGAATTTAAATTTATTTTCTAAAGCAATACTGCTTCGTTATCTCTTTATACAATTTCCACACAATTGAGCCAGTAAAATGGAATGTCAAGGAAGATAAGATTCGGTCAACGACAGCACCTCCATGTAAGAGAAAAAGTTTAAAACATATTCTAGATAATAAAAAATAAAAAATAAAACCCTACAACAATATATATCAGGGTTGAACAGAGGTTAAGTCAACTAGCATCAAACGGGTTCCACATTTCTTTTGGAAGCCATGTCCTATTTTTAATAGAATTATATTCAATAGTTAATATTTATTTAACAGCTAATATTTATTTAACTTTATTGAAAGTCAAAGAGAAAATAATAATTTTAAAAATCTTTTTAAAATCGGTCAGAAAAAACATTATCTGACTGTGAAATATGTGATAAATCTTTATCAAAACCCATTTGCTTACATTATATAAAAGTTATTCTGTAGAACATAATGACTAATCTGTTTATAACTGAAAAAGTGTAAAAAATAACGTAATTTGTATGTATTCAATAAAATTAAAACGAAATTCTAAACTGATTTGTCGTATTGAATTGTGAATTTCAATGCTTTATTTTTTTCAACCTTTACAAATCTAAATAATAGATTTTATTATAATACAATAATAATATTAGATTTTATATAATATTATAAATCTCTCTCTCTTTGTATGTATATATATATATATACATAAAATATTATTGTATTTCATTATAATATGATAATATTATAACCCGAAAATAATATTTATTTTACATATAAAATGATCAAATGTGTAGAAAAGGGTAAAAGAAATTGTACTGCAAAGAGAATGTATACTAGCATGTATATATACGAATATATATATTTGTGTATATATAAACTAAAGGTAAATTAAAATTATTTCTTTCTGTTTTAGAAGTGCTATTTAAATTAATTAATATTTGTTTCCCATTAAAAAAGCATTCAAATATTAAGCAAGCATTCAATAATAATAATAATTAATTAATTCAATATTAATGAAGCATTCAATATTCAAATTATTATTAGTATACAGGGTGATTATAATTAAAGACTCACTTTCAAAATGCTGTAAAAAAAGAACCACTCGTCACATTAAGTTCAAATTTGTATTGTAGATACTGGTAGAAGGGAAGGAGGAAACGGACGGGATCAAAAAACAGTTCCAAAGTATGTTAATAGATGGCGCTGTAAGCAGTGTGAAGAAAGTGAATTCGGTTGCCAGTGATATTTTAAATCGATATTAAAACGTATTTGACATGAGTTGCACATTAAACCAACTGTAGCTTTCAATGTGCTTCATTGTTTCAGTTTTTTAAAGGAAAAAAAAAATGAATTCCACTTCATTCAAAAGTTGTGACACTGTTAGTGGAAAGCCCATCCACCGCGGCAAGGTCATACCAAATTGAATGGAAAACTCGGTGGAATTTTTTTTTGATGCCATAGCGTTCCCCCGTTCTTCAAGTATCTTCAGTTCAAATTTGAACTCATTATGACGAGTGATTCTTTTTCAATTCCTTCTATTAGCTCACACTCTCCCTATATATATCTTGTTCAAATTTTCAATCGTTAATAAAATACTTTTTAATAATCTATTCAAGTCCAAATACATTTTTTTAACTTGTAGTGGATGACAGTTGATGTTAATACAGTTTTTTCAAATATTAATTCAGTAATTAAATTTAATTCATTAATTTTAGTTTTTTTTAGATTTAAGTTGCATGTATCTGCCAATAGATGGGGGCCAGATAAACTTACGAAAATGAATGAAAATTATTTATAAAGGACTTTCTGCAATAGAGTGAAAAAAAAGTAGGAATTTTTTTATATATATTACTTGTTTTACAGCATTTTGAAAGTGGGACCTGGATTATAATCGCCCTGCATATTTAAAATATTAAGAATAATATTTTTTTGTTGTTAAATTAGCTTCAAAATTGGGGTCTAATCGATCCATGCGTGTGTTAGTGTCATAAAACTGAGTGCATGCGATGAAGGGTTAAATGTGAAAATACACGTCCTCACATCGTGTTCAGTTCATCAGCATGGCTACTTTATCTATGCGCTTTGTTCCCGAGTCTGACGGTTCCCTTGCTGACTTAAGCCGATATACGCAAAGGATTTAGTCTACCCAAACAAATCAATCCTTTGATGTTCGATAACACTTTACAACTTCAAACAGGCGACCTCCGTTCTGAACTGGGCTCTTTAATGCCTACTAATGAATAAATAAACACAATGGGATTGGATCGAATTAAGATATATAATATCCTCCCCTGGGGTGAACCAGAGATAACCCAAGAGTAATGAGATGGCCTCGAATTATATACAAAAGGAGAACGTCTGGATTGTGTCCGCAGAGTCCATTTCTGCGATTATGTTTGAAAGGTTGGTGTGCTCTGGTAATCAATGAAATGTGTTTTCTTCGAATCTGCGAAAGTGCATTGGTGGAAGGAAGTTTTCCTTCTGTGGTTTTGAGCGATGGTTGTTTGGAAGTGGAAGGACACGATAGTTTTTTTACGAATGGTTTTTTGATTTCGAAAGGAATGTTAAAGTAGTTTGTTTCAATTGTGAAGAAGTATATAATGGACAATGTTTTTAGATACCTTAATTTCCTACTTGTATAGGCAGCACCTTACCACTCGGAGGCAAGAAGGTCACGTATAATTCGCTCTGACTTGACTATTTTTTGATGTAACCATAGACCCATTTTACACCCATAAGTTAAAATTAATAAAATAACGAGATTAAAATTTCTTTAAACGTGATTTGATACCTGAGTTATAAAAATATATGATATAAGCTTATGATAGTGGTTAGCGTAAAGAACATGTTCGTTTAAGAAGCAAACAACAGTTTTAAAGTTAGTTAGTAGTTTACAGTTAATGATTAGTTTTTAAAACAAATAATTTAAAAAATAAACATAGGTAAAACAAAAAAGAAATTTTTTCGGATGATTTTTATTCTACAAATTTTCTAGATGGATGAAATTCTTGATTGGAAGTGAAAGGACACGATAGTTTTTTTAGAAATGGTTTTCTGATTTCGAAAGGAATGCTAAAGTAGTTTGTTTCAATTGTGAAGAAGCATGCTATGGACAATGTTTTTAGATACCTTAATTTTCTACTTATCTGCAGCACTTTACTACGCGGAAGCATGAAGATCTCGTATAATCCGCACTGGATTGACTATTCTTTGATATTACCATAGATTCATTTCACATTCATGAGTTAAAATTAACAAAATAAAGAGATTAATAATTTTTTAAACGTGATTTGATATCTGAGTTATAAAAATATATGATATAAACTTATGATAGTGGTTACCGTAAAGAACATGTTCGTTTAAGAACCAAACATAAGTGTTAAAATTAAAAGTTTCTTTTTAAAATAAATCGTGTGAAATGCAAACATAGAAGAGAAGGAGACATTTTTTCGACGATTTTTAATCTAAAAATTTATTGGATGGTTGAAAATCTTGATTAGAATTGCAGTTTTTCACGATTTTGCCCTTGTGTAAAGTAATTTTAATTATAACACCGTTCTAGGCATTTTTTCACTCATTAATACTAATGTACGTTCTAGGCAATGTAGTATTCAGTTTAATTTTGCAAACATCTAGAAGTCTTATGAAGTACACAACGAATATGGTTTTCTTTAATGTTTAAAGATTATTTTTCTCCAGCACAAAGTTCTATCAATTCTCTTTTAGTAAAATCTATTTTAGGTGGCTGTTTTATATGATTGATTTTTAAGAAACTTCCGAAAAATATGTCCACAGATTGTGCGCAGGGGGCTATAAACTTCAACCTGAAATTTAAGGTTTTAGTAAGGTATTTTAATGCATTAAGGTGTTTTAAAGTGTTCAGGTGCTACCATTTTTCAGGGTGTCTTGGTGCAAGGTAAGGTGTTTAATATAGGTATGAATCTGCTAATTATAGACATATGCCTATTATCTGCGGATATAAACAAGCCATCTAAAGTTTAAGTGTTAAGGTTTTTAAAGGTGTTTATTTTTCATGAATCCGCTAATAATAGGTGTACCTAAAATCATCGGATGCAAATAAACAAACCTTGAAAAATGTCCTGATTAAATTAATGATATGTTAAGATTAGCATAAATGCACGTGCTTTTATTCTGAAATAAAGATTTTAAAAGGGTAATTTCACAAAAAAAAAGAGATGAAAATATAACACATTGTGCATTATGAAATGTTTTCGTCAAATTGAAGAAAATTTGAAATAACAATATAAAGTTTAAATATCGTCATGTTTTGAGATTTTAAATTCATTTCTTCTGGCATGATATACAAAAATGTTAGAAATGCATTTAAAAACATTGATGTATGATATTGTTTATGTAATTCCTGAAGTTCACAACATTTTTTTACGAAATTTGACTATATTTAGCTTTTGTGTTACTGAAGTGTGTATTTATAATATTATAAAATAAAAGCATATTTCAAATTAATTTTAAGAGAAGGTAATACTGACCATAAAAACTACCAGTTAATTAATATTAAAAAATTAATTGTATGTGCATCGAAAAAAGGAAAATAATCTAAAGGGGAATATCTTATATGTTTATCATCAATAGTGAATTATCACAGATTATTTAGCAACATGATTAGATTTAATAGCATGAAACCTCAGAAGGCAAGTAATTAAAAAAAGTGTTCATATACATACATAAAAATTGAATGATGGTTTTGAATACTTTTTATAAAAATTTAGTAATAATATTTTTCTTATTTATATACATCAAGTTTTATATCCGAGTTTGAATCTCTCATTTTTATTTCGCTACTTTGAAAACATTTTATTATAGATTTTGTTTCATTTTTAGTGAAATTGAATAATCTAAACATTTAAAAATGATATTTTCTGATTTTGGAATTTTCACTGTTTTGATTGTTTCCTGTTGTATTTATTTAATATAAAAATATTAACAATCTCAAATTGAAAACTACATAAATTTTAAGAAAACTCTATCTGCTATTTTTACAGTGTTATTAAATTTCGTAGACATTTTCAATAAACACAGAAAAACAATTATGCTAAAATAAATATTTCATATATCATTTGAAAATCAAAGATTTAAATATATGAATCCATTCAAAACTCGTTCTTTAGTTAATTAATTAACTTCCTTCTACTTTGCTTGTACATAATTCAATTATCAGAATCGCAATTATTACGGAAACTTCATAGACGTTAAATTAATCATGCCAAGAAGCATGTATTAAATTTAGAGAAGTATGAAGAATTAATTGTCTTTTAATATAATGCGAATAAAACTTCTTTTTTCCCAAAGAGGAAAAATGATTAGAACATGAAATCTTACGTAATTATTCTTTAATCTCTTGAGTATTAAACTACCATGCACAACAAAGAGAAACTAACACAATTTAATGAAGAGTGTGACGAAAAACTACATTTAACTACAAATCGGATTAGCATCCTTGTAGACAGATGTAATGCGTAATCCCTTGACGGGCTGTATGCAAAGTTTAGTTTGTAAGGTGTTTATTCAGTTAATTTATGTCTAATCCACTGTAATTAAACTGGTAACGTAACGTAACATTTCCCAATGTACCAATGGTAATACTTTATTCTTCCATTCAACAAAAATTTATGGTATGTTACAAATAACGTAATTGATTACTGGAAAATTTATGAAAAAATATCCTTGTCTTTAAAAAAAAACATAATTATGTGGATGATTTATTTTTCTGAGAAATTTGGGTGTAACAAAGCACATTAAAAAATTTTAGCTGCTTTTAAACAGTTATTTCTTCATTATATGTGGGAAGAAGAATTTTTAACGAGTTTATTAATTTCAATTTTAAATTACATTACTTGAGAAAAAAAAATGCAACAAGGGAATATGTGATATTACTTAGAATATATTTCTTTTATAATGATGGTGTTTATACATGTGCTTGTCTTTTAATCTTTGTTATTAATTAATGCATGTACTGATTTAAACGTAGATTTTCAAAATCTCCTGATAATAGACATCGTCGTAAATATTATTACATTAATTTGAACATAATTGAATTGTCCAAATCGCAATTGCTTAAATTGACAAAAAAACGTATACTAGATGCAGATAACCGATTACCTTTTAATGTAAAATGAATGCATGTTTTTGCTGCCCAAGTACATAGAAAATAGTTTATGTTGTTTTAATGCAGCTGGCAATACAGAGATAGTTACTTTTATGCCATAAGAAAGGGCTGCAGCGCTGTTACTCATTTAGTACTACCCAGGGGGAACGTGTACGAAAATGGTTTATAAAACATCAAAATCTTACTTAATCATTGTAGTACACCAGTAATCTCTATAGTAAAAATAACGCATTTCAATCTCCTGAAAGCAGACATAAAAATGAGTTATGGATGTAAAGTATATCTCATTGTAGGGATGTGCAGATTGGATATAATTTTTTTTAAGGATTTACTGATTTGATGAAAAAGTAAAGCAGAAAAATCGGATCCAGCTTTAGTCACAAAAAAATAAATAATTATTTGAATGATAGAAAATTTTTTATTCAATGTTTTCTTCAGACTGTCAATTTTTTTCCAGTACGATGCTAACCTTATCAACGTACTGTTTTTTATCTGTACAATATTAAAACATGTAGAATTTTATAATTGCATTTAATAAAGTGCAAATGCTTGTTGTTAAATAATACATTACAATACTCAAGCTTGTTCGAAGCAACATATATTTCTGAACGAGTATTTTTAAAACATGAAAGCTGAATATTTTAATGAAGATAAATTGTTGTTACAACATTTAAGCCTAAATATTTAAAGAATGTATGTAGTGTGATGAAGATAACAAACAATCAATAACTAAAAAAAACATTCAATTTCTTGGTCATTACAAAATTCGAAAGGAGTAATAAAACACTTATAAAATGAATGTCATATCGCACATCAAACTATTTGCTGTTTTAATAAATAATTTTATTTTTATATGTTAATAAAGGAAATATATATTTGTCAAGCCCAACCAATTTGCAAGTACAAATGGCCCTCATAAGTATCCGGTCTTGTTGTATTTAAATTTCTTCACAAATAACGACATTGGGGGTATTTAACATCTCATCATTTTATATTGTTGGTTATATTATAAAATAAAAACCATAATAAGTCGGTTGGAGCCAGGTGCTAATTTCAAATCAGAATTATTAAAAACTTAATCTTACTTATTTTCATAAATTGTGTTACAACATTCAAGCTTAAATATTTAAAAGGATGAATTGTAGGGTGATATCACGTACCATTTTGTATCAATAACCAAATATTGAGAATGTCAGCTCACACACATAAATTTGATGGTACCTTACTGAATATTCTACGACACTCCACGTAACTGGCGTCTTAAATTTCGTGCAAGAATGAGACTGCTGTCTGTCGAAATTCTCGATCACAACAGTTTTTTTCCCATAGAAATAAAAAAATGTAGTAATTTAGAATATTTACTCTGAAATTGATTGTAATGTACGTTTACTGCAAGATAGAAAAGCAAATCGATTCTTTAATAAAAGGAGTTTGAGTCCTTGTTCATTTCGTTTAATAAAAGTTAATGATGAGGATTGGGTGTGGTTCAGTATTTCATTGCGGTAAACAGATCTAACAATATCGTTCACAGCAAAAAATAACTTTAATCCAATCTTTGTCAGGTGGTTATCAAGCAGTCATGGTTACAAGTATAGCCGTTCCATTAGTTTCAGTTTCCCAATAATTAATAAGTTGCAGTTACAGATTATTCTGCATGATGGCACCCTGTGCTTTATAATTGAGATGCTTTTTTCCACAATTAAAAAGGGAAGAAGAATAAATTTTTAAAAAAATTATAAAAAAACATTTAAAACTTTAATGGTTATTTACAACCATGAGTCTACCTATGTATACGTGTTCCAATCTAACTTAAAATCTATCAGTTAGGTTGGAATAAAAAATTAAAAAAAATATCTACAATTTTGAAGGTTATTTATAATTAGAAATATGCTTATAACCTGTCCAACTATTTTCACTGGATTTATCATGATTTTTATGTGGTACACAGCAAGAAATTGTGAGAAAATTATTTTTATAATTAAACCGGATTCTTAATAGTTAAATACTTTAATTTATGGCATCTGAGGGCGCTTAGTGCTGCCTATTTTCACTGATGTTATTAAAATTTCTCAAATCACTGTTCGTTTCTTAAAGGATTACATTAGGCTGTACGCTAATGTAATTAGGCTTACTTTACCTTTTATAATAATGGAATTTTGAGTTTAATGCATTATTTTTTGGAAATTTCTGAAAATTTTTCTTTGGGCATATTTGCAGATTTTTCTGATATATCGAAGATCTTCAAATCCACGTTCGGTTTCGTTTAAGAATTATATATGACGCATTCTACCTTAATCAATTCTTTTATATTTATTGTTGTTATATGAGCATATTTTCCTGTAAACGTTTTTTGTGTATTTTTGAAGTATCTTTAAGTTTACCAGATATATATATATATATATATATATATAATTCACAAAAGATATTGACATATTAAATATTCATAAGTGAAAAAGTACTTATGTTTAAAAATATGTTTATTAATGCAATTACGAGGAAAACTAATTTTATTTCATGTTTGTTTTAATCATCTGCCTCAGCCCAGAAATCCTCCAGAGACCATCTATAAGGCACCAAACACAGAAAACATATCCCGAAGTGCCCTCATGGCTGACCCCGGACCAAACCAACACATCCCCAACATGGCATTCCCATTCCAGACCGACGCGCACAAACCCATCCGTTCATCATGAAAGCATGTTTGTGTTTCATTGATTTAATGCATCTTCCTTAGCACAAAGGGGAGAGAGAGAGAGAGAGAGGAACGGAGGTGATATAATCATCAGAATGGAGCTTCCACCTCGTCCAGAGATGAAATTCAGATCTCCGCAGATGTTGCCGAGGAGGAATTCAATTATTAGCGGCACGGAGAAGTCGAGGCAGCACGGATTTTGTGTGTCGACGACGGAATCTTGGCAACTTGAAAAATTTATTGCGTTACATACTGCCGACGGAGGGTGAATATTCGTTTCTGAGATGTGATTACGTCAGGGAAGGAAATGACGGAGTTTTGTAAGTTGAGTATATGGGGTGATTGTGTATAAAAGACAGACGACATATTTAGGTGAAGCGATGTTTATGCCTATAGCAGCATCTAAATAAAAGAACCCTTTTTTCTTAACTACTAACGAAAAGTAAAATAAATATGAAATATGAAGAAATTACTCCTTCTGGTGGCAGTTTACTTTCATGAGGGAAATCTACACCTTGGTTAAATGTTTATCATAGAAACTACATAAAAATTAGTAATATATACAAATATTATGAAGGTTTTAATTTTATGGTGATATTTTTAAACAACTGATCTATTTATTCAAAACGCAATCGAAGTTCAACGTAACGATATTTAATGGTTTAGACTAAAATATTTTTACAAGTGTTTTTTAGTTCCACAAAATTATTAGAAGGATTTATATAGTATTTCTGCATATTAAGGTGCTATTAAGTTTTTAATAAAGAATCCCATGAACTTAGTAATAAAATTCGACACTAGTTTTTATAATCTATTATTTTAACAATGAAAGTTCTTGCATGCTTCAATTTTTATTATGCACGAGATAACAATTACAATAATCAAAAGCATTCTTGACTTTTTAATTAAGAGTCCCATGAATTTATATCAAATATTTTCACAAGTGTTTTTAGTTCCAAAAAATTATTAGAAGGATTTATATAGTATTTCTGCATATTAAGGTGCTATTAAGTTTTTTAATAAAGAATCCCATGAACTTAGTAATAAAATTCGACACTAGTTTTTATAATCTATTATTTTAACAATGAAAGTTCTTGCATGCTTCAATTTTTATTATGCACGAGATAACAATTACAATAATCAAAAAGCATTCTTGACTTTTTAATTAAGAGTCCCATGAATTTATATCAAATATTTTCACAAGTGTTTTTTAGTTCCACAAAATTATTAGAAGGATTTATATAGTATTTCTGCATATTAAGGTGCTATTAAGTTTTTAATAAAGAATCCCATGAACTTAGTAATAAAATTCGACACTAGTTTTTATAATCTATTATTTTAACAATGAAAGTTCTTGCATGCTTCAATTTTTATTATGCACGAGATAACAATTACAATAATCAAAAAGCATTCTTGACTTTTTAATTAAGAGTCCCATGAATTTATATCAAATATTTTCACAAGTGTTTTTTAGTTCCAAAAAATTATTAGAAGGATTTATATAGTATTTCTGCATATTAAGGTGCTATTAAGTTTTTAATAAAGAATCCCATGAACTTAGTAATAAAATTCGACACTAGTTTTTATAATCTATTATTTTAACAATGAAAGTTCTTGCATGCTTCAATTTTTATTATGCACGAGATAACAATTACAATAATCAAAAAGCATTCTTGACTTTTTAATTAAGAGTCCCATGAATTTATATCAAATATTTTCACAAGTGTTTTTTAGTTCCAAAAATTATTAGAAGGATTTATATAGTATTTCTGCATATTAAGGTGCTATTAAGTTTTTAATAAAGAATCCCATGAACTTAGTAATAAAATTCGACACTAGTTTTTATAATCTATTATTTTAACAATGAAAGTTCTTGCATGCTTCAATTTTTATTATGCACGAGATAACAATTACAATAATCAAAAAGCATTCTTGACTTTTTAATTAAGAGTCCCATGAATTTATATCAAATATTTTCACAAGTGTTTTTAGTTCCACAAAATTATTAGAAGGATTTATATAGTATTTCTGCATATTAAGGTGCTATTAAGTTTTTAATAAAGAATCCCATGAACTTAGTAATAAAATTCGACACTAGTTTTTATAATCTATTATTTTAACAATGAAAGTTCTTGCATGCTTCAATTTTTTATTATGCACGAGATAACAATTACAATAATCAAAAAGCATTCTTGACTTTTTAATTAAGAGTCCCATGAATTTATATCAAATATTTTCACAAGTGTTTTTAGTTCCAAAAAATTATTAGAAGGATTTATATAGTATTTCTGCATATTAAAAGGTGCTATTAAGTTTTTAATAAAGAATCCATGAACTTAGTAATAAAATTCGACACTAGTTTTTATAATCTATTATTTTAACAATGAAAGTTCTTGCATGCTTCAATTTTTATTATGCACGAGATAACAATTACAATAATCAAAAAGCATTCTTGACTTTTTAATTAAGAGTCCCATGAATTTATATCAAATATTTTCACAAGTGTTTTTAGTTCCAAAAATTATTAGAAGGATTTATATAGTATTTCTGCATATTAAGGTGCTATTAAGTTTTTAATAAAGAATCCCATGAACTTAGTAATAAAATTCGACACTAGTTTTTATAATCTATTATTTTAACAATGAAAGTTCTTGCATGCTTCAATTTTATTATGCATGAGATAACAATTACAATAATCAAAAAGCATTCTTGACTTTTTAATTAAGAGTCCCATGAATTTATATCAAATATTTTCACAAGTGTTTTTTAGTTCCACAAAATTATTAGAAGGATTTATATAGTATTTCTGCATATTAAGGTGCTATTAAGTTTTTAATAAAGAATCCCATGAACTTAGTAATAAAATTCGACACTAGTTTTTATAATCTATTATTTTAACAATGAAAGTTCTTGCATGCTTCAATTTTTATTATGCACGAGATAACAATTACAATAATCAAAAAGCATTCTTGACTTTTTAATTAAGAGTCCCATGAATTTATATCAAATATTTTTACAAGTGTTTTTTAGTTCCACAAAATTATTAGAAGGATTTATATAGTATTTCTGCATAAAAAGATAGTATTCTGAAGTTTTTAAATAAAGAATCCCATGGTTTTAGTTCTGAAATTCGATTCAAAAAATTTTCTTTTAACTTAAATGAATATATAGTATATAGATAGTAATCAATATACTATACATTTATTAAAGTTAACAAAATAATTTTAAACTCATCAAATTTCAATTGAGAACTTCTTACGGACTTAATTTTTCTTAAAATATGTGTAGCTAATATTTTGAATAGATATTTGTTTTGTACTAACCAATACTTTCCTCAGTTTTCTTCTAAACGTCATTGCTTAGAAGCATTTTTAAGTAAACTATATTTTTAACTTGACTTGACTAGGTGCTTTGAGATTTATGCTCGCTGATGCTACTTTATCTCAATTTATCCAAATGTTGTTAAAATACTGCAGACAAAACAATTTGAAAAAATTGAAAATGAACTCTCAACTAAGGAACCGCGCCAAAACTTGAAATTCTTGAACCTATCGTCCACGACAAAACACAAATTCAATTTTTAAAGAAAGAAATCGCTGCACCTACTTTCTGGCAATCAAAATAAATAAGATAGTTAAATATGAAATAGAAAGAAATGGATAAAACAGCAGGTCAAATAGACCATAATATTCAACAGTTGAACGATGTTTAGAAATTATTAAGTGCAACTAGTACTTGAAATAAAAGTGATTACAAAATAATAATCCCCACAGAGAAAAAGTGGTGTACTCCATAGTTTACAGGGTTACGAGTCTTTTCATAGAAATTGAAGAATCACTGCTATCTTATAATATGCATCCTCTGACACATCAAATATACAAGAGTAAGAAAGTACTTTATATCCGAAAGCACACTTTTTTATTAACATAATTTTATGTTAGCAAGCAACATGAAATTATGTAACAACTAGACTTTAAAGTAGTTTCTTTAGCATAGAGACAAAAATAAATCATGCTGGGTTACAATAAAGCAGTTGTAGTTGTAAGAATATTTCCTAAACAAATTAATAATTTATCTAACTCTTAATTCTACTAAAAGATTGTTTCTTGGACATCGGGATTTGTTTACATACATAGAATATTGTCACTGATACATCTGTTACAGAATTAATCATCGTATCGCATTTGTTACATCTTTATCAAAAGACATCAAATTGCTAACATAAGTAACCTGCCCTCTGTTTATATTCCTCCAAAAAGTTATTTCATAATAATATGTTACAAAAAAAGTTTTCTTTTATATTCATTTTAGATAGCAGAGCAAAATCAATTGTCTCAAAGCAAATAGTGCTTATTTCTCGTACGCTCTTTCTGTATAACAAGCATTTTTATATGAGGCCATTTGCCATTGGAATGACAGATGTGTGGCAGATACAACCTTACGTAAAATGCAGATTCAACCTTACATAAAACAATTGCCTCAAAGCAGATGGTATTTGTTTTTCGTATGCTCTTTCTGAATAACAGGCAATTTTATATGAGGCCATTTGGCACTAAAATGGCAGATGAGTTGCAGATTCAACCTTACATAAAATACAAATTCAAATGCAGATTCAATCTATTAGTAGTTGGGAACCCTACTACACTAATTTTCCTTTTTATCATCCCACTTTAAACAAAATATTCTCATGAAAGGTGGGAATACCCTCTCCATATTTTTGAATCCAAAGTAAGAAATTTCCGACCTACACATTTATTAAGCCATCCCCCAGGAAAAAATATGCTTTTCTGTTTGAGATCCTTTGTTGAGTTTCGAACCATACTTCTTTAGTTTATAACACTGATGTACTAATCAAATTTGATTTTTAACTTAATACGTACCTTTCAGGCAGGCCTGAGGGCAAAGTGAGTGGCGCTCAATGTTAAAGATTGCGGGATTGCAGATTGCCCCGATGATGCTATGGATGGTTTTAGTGGTTCGGAATCCACTTTAAACCGCAGGTCCCCGTCTAACATGACTGTTGGGCTTAGGGTAACAAATTATACCCCGTAAAAAAAACATATCCTGTATCGAAATTTGCCAGCAGACAGATGGCCTTGGCCCACCCAGAGGCTGTTACGCCAATGCAGAAGAAGAAGAAGCATATCTTCCAAGCTGTGACTTCTACAGCTGGAATAAGACTCCTAAATCTGGAACTAAGACAGCTGGAATAAGACTCCTTCATAAATAAAATCTCATTGACTTCTATATACAAAGGGGTTCCAATATATTTCCTGCACAGTTTATAAACAATTTTGTTTTTTCATTCAGAGATATGCAACGTTGCATTGTAGGATTTTTACCTTAACAACACCAAACGAGATTTTGGCAATTCACTTTAAAAATATTTCCAAAAGAATGTGCTTCGAAATTTTTATGCAAACACTTTTTTCGGCAGATTCCAAAACCTATATTTTCTGCATGATAAAAAACGATAGGAAAAATATTTTAACTACCTGTCACTTGCACTTTGCTAAAACAAAAGAGGCACCCCAGTTTACATTTAAAATTGTTTTTGTATTTCTTTTACCCTCCAATATTTTTTTTTAACAAAAATCTTCTTACTTACAAAATTTTTTTTTAACCTACCATTTTTTTTCCTTCTCGTAACCTGTCTTCGTTAAGAGGCCCTCTTTTTGTTGTACTTTTACAAGTACTCAATTTTCTAAGCTCATGCACACTCCAGTTCATTTTTTTTTTATATTCCCTGCCCCCTTCCATCTTGAATATATCCTTTTATTTACTCTGGAATGCATTTTTTCCCTTCCCTTACACTCCGTTGGCCTGCCAAACACAATGTTCGTGAACATCTCTCTATCTGTTTTTTTCCCTTCTTCTTAACAGACAAAGGATTTCGTTATTTTTGCCTGAATTCTTCTTCTGCAGCGTATGTCAATCGTTGTGGGTGCATGCTTTAACGGACATTCGAAGCAAGTGTGATGAAGCATTCTTTCAACATTTTTTTTTCTCCTGTATTGAAAAAAATTACATTGTTTTTTTTTTGCATCATTTTTTTATCTTTAAATAATTACCGGCTTGAAAAATCCTGCCAGTTATTTAAAAAAAAAATAACTTTATCACCTAATTAAAGTCCGTGGCATTTAGAAAATGAAATTCAGATTTTTTTTTTTTAATAGCAAATTAATCACAATTTTTCTAAAAGCAAGGGATAAATATTATTGAAAATAATTTTTTCAAGTTATGTTCAATTTGCCAATTTCACACATTACTCTGCCTTTTATTGACTGTCTGAAAAATCTTACTAAGCATGCATTATCTTTTGCGAACTGGATCCCGGTCTGATTAGCCTAAAGTGAGCACAAAATAACCATAGAGCGAAAAACCAAACAGCTTGTTGGGTTTCGAAGCAAGCATCTTTAGTTTTTTACACTAACATACTAACCATATTTGATTTTTACCTTAACGGTGACCGTCGAGTAACTAGCGCTCGGTGCCACAGGCTTCGGGCTCGAGCACTGCAGATGCTATGCTGGCTTGTGGTGGTTTGGAATCCACTTTGAACCGTGGGTCTCCGTCTAATATGACTGTTGGACGTAGGGATTACCCTGTAAAAAAACATATCCCGTCTCGAAATCTGCCAGTAGACAGGCTGCCTTGACCCACCATGAGGGTGTTACGCCAATGAAGAAGAAGAAGCATACCTTTCAAAATGTGACTTCTGTTGGTTGGAATAAGATTCCTAAATAACTTTATAAATAAAATTCTTAATGACATCTATTTACAAAGACTTTCAATATATTTCCAATATAAAAACTTTAAAAAAAAATGCGCTTCTAAAATTTTTATGCAAATATTTTTCTCGTCAGATTCCAAAAACTATATCTTCTACATGATAAAAAACGATAGGAAAAATATTTAACTACCTGTCACTTGCACTTTCCTAAAAACTGAAAAATGCACCCCAGTTTACATTTAAAATTATTTTTTTTTTCTTTTACCCCCCAATATTTTTTTTTAACAAAATTGTTCTTACTTAAATTTTTTTTTAACCTACAATTTTTTTTCTTCTCGTAACCTGCCTTCGTTAAGAGGCCCCATTTTGTTGTACTTTTACAAGTACTCAATTTTCTAAGCTCATGCACATTCCCTTCATACACTCCAGTTCATTTTTTATTTATGTTTCTTTTTACATTCCCTGCCCCCTTCCATCTTGAATATATCCTTTTATTTACTCTGGAATGCATTTTTTCCCTTCCCTTACACTCTGTTGGCCTGTCAAATACAATGTTCGTGAACATCTCTCTATCTGTTTTTTCCCCTTCTTCTTCTTAAGAGACAAAGGATTTCGTTATTTTTGCCTGAATTCTTCTTCGGCAGCGTATGTTAATCGTTGTGGGTGCATGCTTTAACGGACATTCGAAGCAAGTGTGATGAAGCATTCTTTCAACATTTTTTTTTTCTCCTGTATTGAAAAAAATTACATTGTTTTTTTTTTTTTGCATCATTTTTTTATCTTTAAATAATTACCGGCTTGAAAAATCCTGCCAATTATTTAAAAAAAAATTAGCTTTATCACCTAATTGAAGTCCGTGGCATTTAGAAAATGAAATTCAGATTTTTTAATAGCAAAATTAAGCACAATTTTCCTTAAAAGCAAGGGATAAATATTATTAAAAATAATTTTTTCAGGTTATGTTCAATTTGCCATTTTCACACATTACACTACCTTCTACTCACTGTCTGAAATATTTTGCTAATAATTATACTTTTTGCTTACGGGATTTAATACAGTTACTAAAAACTAGCTTCATGAGCATTTTGCATAGTTTTGGTTGTTTGTTCTTCTGAACTATTGAGCTTTATTTGAGTCCCACAGTTAAACCAAATTAAATGTTCTACAGCAGATATGGACACTGTTGTACCTATATTATAGTTGAAAATTATGGTTAGAATCTTCCAATTGCATTAACGGTGTTCATTAAAAAATTTAGTGGCATAAAAAAGGATATAGCCATCAGTGTCTTTCATATACCGTAATCTTTGCTTGCACCAAGATAGTATACGATGCACATTGAATCTACAGAAGTTACAAATCTGTCTCAACAAAAGTTGATGACCTCAGGTAAAATGTTCACCCTTATAAATAACAGAAATATTTTGACTTATTTAGCATTATATGGAAGAAAAACCATACCTTTCAAACTGTGACTTCTACAGCTAGAATAAGACTCTTAAATCTGGAGCTAACGTAGCTGTAATAAGACTCCTTCGTAAATAAAATCCTATTGACGTCTATTTACATATAGGTTCAATAATATATCTTGCACAGTTTATTATAAATGCCGCTTTTTCATTCAAATATATGGATGGATTGAATTGTAAGACTTTACCTTAACAACACCAAGCGAAATTTCGGTAATTCCCTTTTAAGACTTTTACAAAAAAATGTGCTTCTAAACTTTTATGTAAATACTTTCTCGGCAGATTCCAAAACCTATATCTTCTGCATGATGAAAAACGATAGGAAAAATATTTTAACTACCTGTCACTTGCACTTTTGCTAAAAACAAAACAGGCACCCCAGTTTACATTTAAAATTGATTTTTTTTGTCTTCCCCCCAATATTTTTTTTAACAAAAATTTTCTTACTTAAATTTTTTTTCCTCTTCGTAACCTGTCTTCGTTAAAAGGCCCTTTTTGTTGTACTTTTACAAGTACTCAATTTTCTAAGCTCATGCACACTCCCTTCATACACTCCAGTTCATTTTTTATTTATTTTATTTAATTTTTTTTACATTCCCTGCCCCCCTCCATCTTGAATATATCCTTTTATTTACTCTGGAATGCATTTTTTCCCTTTCCTTACACTCTGTTGGCCTGTCAAACACAATGTTCGTGAACATCTCTCTATCTGTTTTTTCCCTTCTTCTTAACAGACAAAGGATTTCGTTTTTTTTGCCTGAATTCTTCTTCTGCAGCGTATGTCAATCTTTGTGGGTGCATGCTTTAACGGACATTCGAAGCAAGTGTGATGAAGCATACTTTCGACATTTTTTCTCTCCTGTATTGAAAAAAAAATGTCATTGTTTTTTGGGGTTTTTTTGCAGATTTTTTTTATCTTTAAATAATTACCGGCTTGAAAAATCCAGCCAGTTATTTAAAAAAAATTAACTTTATCACCTAATTAAAGTCCGTGGCATTTAGAAAATGAAATTCTGATTTTTTTTAATAGCAAATTAATCACAATTTTCCTTAAAAGCAAGAGATAAATATTATTAAAAATAGTTTTTTCAGGTTATGTTCAATTTGCCAATTTTATACATTGCACTACTTTCTTTTTACTGTCTGAAAAATCTTACTAAATTGCATTACCGTTTGCTTACTGGATATAATACAATTACAAAAATCTAGCGCCGTGAGCATTTTGCATAGTTTTGGTTGTTTACTCTTCTAAACTATTTGGAGCTTTGTTTGAGTCCCACAGGTAAGCCAAATCAAAAGTTCTCACGCCTATAACAGATATAGACACTGATGTACATATATTACATTTGAAAAATGTGGTTAGAATCTTCCAACTTCATTAATGGTGTTCCCTCAAAATTGTAGTGGCATAAAAATGGATGTAGCCATCTTTCACTCACCATAATCTTTGTTTGCACCATGATAGTATTTGATGCGCACTGAATCTACAGAAGTTACAAATCTGTCTCATCAAAAGATGATGACCTCAGGTAAAATGTTCACCATTATAAATAACAGCAACATTTTGACTTATATGGCTTTATATGGAAGCAAATGTCGCAGTGAAGGAATATAAAATAACATGAACACAACCAATTGTCTGATTTCTCTAAGGCAAGAATGTACAGAATGTATAAAGCCCTCCAGCCGCATATACTCATTGATACTGGATCGTCGGAATACACAAAAGGAAAAAAAAAGCTTTCAGAAATTATCTACCATAGATTTATTTCATTTTTCTATATGTAATACAATACAATACAAAATTAAAAAACGAATTGGATATGATATATTGTATTAATTTGGTAACCATTTTAGCATTTCGTTTGATTTTTGTAGTAACCAATCATAAAAGTGATTGATAATGAAATGTTATTTTCTTATAAATTGTTTTTATATTCATGACTAAAAATGTTTGTTCTCAAAACTATTTGTTATGAATTAATCCAAATATCATTTTGGTGTTTTATTATGCACCGTTTACTCTATTTAGAGCAACTTCAAAAAGACATTAAAAAACGTAGAGGTTAAAAAAAAGTGGTAGATAAGTATCATGCATTGAGGTTAGCACATTATTAAAAGATGAGCTGATTATTTGGTTTATAATAAAATGGGAAATATTGAATAAAAAAATTTTATAATATACAAATGTTTACTTATTAATTTAAATTAATTAATTTAATTTTAATTCCGCTTTGATAATTTATAAAAAAATCTGAAAAAAAAAAAATCAAATGTATTTTTAAAGTAAAATGGACATATGACAGGGTGGATGACAAGAAAATCAAGCTTGCTTTTGCTTACAAATCAAGAAAATAGCTTCTGCAGTTTGTGTATCTTAGATGGAAGCAATATTGAAAAAACAATGGAGTGTGTTCCGTTCGTACGTTGTTTGGGTAAGAGTCCTCCAGTGAAAAGGATTGAGAGTTGAAAGCCAGCGAGGGGACCGAAAGCAAGTGCAACAATATTTTCTTTATCTGATACCTCCCATTAATGTTTGATGAGGTGCAGGGCCGTAAGGGAGGCAGGTCACGTCATTCTCCGCGATGTCATTTCACTTAAGATTCGGGTCTGCGAGTCCATCTCCAAGGAAACGTGCACCGCCACAAATTGGAATGAAAGAATCCTCTCAGGAGACCTGATTGTGTCGTCTTTGGTTCTGCCAGAAACCACCTCCACAGATTTCCACTGTGCCCTGCATTTGAAGTCGCCTAAGGAATAACGCTGAATTTTTAACTTGGAAAATGTATCAATTGCTTCTTTCTATACAATGCGATTCTCTATATTCGCTGTTGCTGATTTTCTATAATATCTCTGGCTATCTATGATCGATGGTTTTTGCATTTCGTTGGTATATCTTTTTATTTTGTTTTTGTATGCATGTTTTTAGGAAAATCTTAATTAATTTTAATGTAGAAAAATTTATTAATATTCGGATGATTAGTGTAATAAATTTATAAATAAATATCAACAGAAAAGTATTAAGCTAACTAATGTGTCGTTGGAGATTTAATAGATTAGACGATACAAATACAGACGAGAGACTTGAATCTGAACAACCGGGATCATCACCAGCTTGGTTATTGAAAAGTCTCACTAAGCAGACCTTCCTTTTAAGAAACGAATCCATGCACAATTAAATTAATATCCAAAACTAAATAAGTTTTAACGAAAAGAAAATAGTACCTGTATGTATAACTGAAAGTTTATTTCAAATAATATCACATTTACATCACGTCAGAGAAAAAAATAGTTGACTGCAATTGTATAACTTTACATTCTTACAGCATCACGCTTTTCAAAAATTGAATTTCTGGAAATAAAAGTGACATTTCCTACTTCCCGTGTCTTCTTCAAACACACAAATATTTTCCTTTTCTTCTGAATCATCAGTTTAACCAGTTTTCTTTGCCTGATCATCTGAGTAAAGGATTCTAGTTTTCTTTTTCCGCTGTTTTTCTGTTTGCACATATATTTCGTTACTTCTATAATTTTTAAAATTTAATGTCACAACCATCGTATAGGAAAAATTTCCAAAGAAAAAAGTTGTGTCCCCCTTAAAAATGTTATATATCAATTTGCAAATCAAAATAAAAATAAACGCGCATGGATTCTTGTTTACGCAATTTATCTGGATAAATTGTGTTAAAGCAGCATCAACGAGCATAAATTTCAAAGTTTCAAGACAAGACAAGAAACCTTATTTGACCCTATTGAAATGAAGCAGAACTCAGTTTACTGGTACTCAAGATGCAGAAATCCCTGCTTTCAGAAGTGGCATAATAGCCACTGATTAGAAAAAGGTTTATCAGAAGGTTCCATTTCCTTATTATAGGTTTAATGTAGGATATCCATAGTACTTCATGGGTATTGTTACATGTGCTACACATTGGCCAGATTAATGACAAACTTAAGGACGTATATTAAAAAAAAACATTTATAATGAGGAAAATGTTTTATCAGAAGGTTCCATTTTCTGGTTATTGGTTTAATGTGAGATATTTAAGGGTATAATGGATAGAATATCAAGGATATTTAAGGATTCATAGGATATTTATTATTTGATGGGTAATATTGCATGTGCTACACATCTGCCAGATTAATGGCAAATGTAAGTACGGTATGCAACAACTGTTTTATCAGATGGCTCAAATTTCTTATTATAGGTTTAATGTAGGAATCAATATTACTTAATGGGTAGTGTTACATGTGCTAACTTTGCCATATTAATGGCTTGACGTACATTGGAAAACATTTATTGATGTTTTAAATGGAAATGAATTAAATATAAATAATTGTTTTTTTTTAGTATTATATAATTACCATTCCATAACAAAATCATAAAAAAAATATTTTAGTATCAATCATCAGTTAACATTACAAAATATATGAACGAATTGTAAAGAATGAATATAATTAATTTAAAATAAATTTTAAATTAATTATAAATTAATAATAAATTTTAAATTATTTATTAATAAATTAATCTTTCAAATATAATTTATCAAAATAACACTTTTATACGTTTGAAGTACAGACATAAGGCCAATTTGAAAAACTGAAAATGTATGCATATAAGAAGTCTAAAAATCAATACCCTTTCCCAAATTTTTCTTGAAATTCCTCTACAGCATTAAAAAAAAATATAGACAGATAAAAGTTATAAAATCTTATTCATACATCACCGTAGACATTTTGAAAGCTTATCAAGCAAAAGAAAATTTTCATTACGTCTAGTATATGGAAAATTCAGAGAGATTTGTGCACGAAAATGGAATTCTAGAATGCTGAGCTAGCTGCTTGTCAAAAATTGTTATTCCAAGAAATGTATATTAAAAATAAGCAGATAGTATAAATTCGTTTGCTTTAGACTGGAAATAAGCTGTTTTTAAAATTGCGAATGTTTATCTTTCATTTACTTTACTCTTATTGACAACAGTTCTTGTTTTCAATAAAACACTTTTTCATAAGACATGTATTATTATCATATATTTAAGTAGTAAAGTAAATGGATAACTACAGACAGAGCATTAATTTTTTCAAGCTGGATAATTATTAGCAGATAAATATTCGTTATATAATAAGATATTTATTTATTTTTAAGTTTAAAATTAAATTTAAAACAGGTTGTACATATGCAGAAATATAATGACAGTTACTCTTATTGAAAATCATTTATAAATATAATTCGATGTTTCTAGTTCGATTCGATTGTTTACAGAAAAGAAACAATTTTTGGTTTTGAAAAATTAAACTAACATAAAATATCCGTGGGAATTTTAATATTTGAGATTTTAAACAAAGTTACTTAAAATAATATCTGTTGCCTAAATAAGGCTATGACACTTATTTTAGAATTTCCATTAATTTTTTTTCCCTTTTTAACCTGTTAACATTAATTTTCTTCAAAATACAACGGTATTAGCTTGGAAAATAAATTAAAAAAAAATAATATTGCAAATTTTTACCTTATTATTATTTTTGTACAATAACTTAACTAATTAACTAATGGTGACAGCCAATTTTTTAAAGCAGGCTCCATCTAGTGGTGTGAAAATCTGATGAGTAAAAAAGCAAGGTTTTTATTTAGTTCAAAAATAAATTATAAATTTTTAGGACAAAAAAATAATAAATAAAAAGAAAATATGAACTACTAAATGTCACAGTTAGATGCATCCAAATGTATTATATATATATATTGAGGTAATATAAATTCTAGAGTTTTTGGTCTAGCAATGCGCAATTTTTACTCATGGATGCATACATATGTGAAATTAGCGGACCACACAAATACATAAATAATTTAATTTTTGTAACATATATATTATTTTATTTTTTTATAAATAATAATAAAAAAATAATATATGATAAAAAATAAATACTCATTGGGGGATATTACATATAATTACTAAGCCTTTTTATTTGGTTCCATTTTTGAAATAATCTTATATAAAAGATTGATTAGTCAAATTATTATTATTTTTTTTTTTTAAATTTCATTACATTAAATTAAATTAAATTATTTTTTTAAAATTTCTGCCTGCAATTCCTTTGTCTCCAAATAATGTGAATTTAAAAGAAAAATCATAAATTCCATTTCAATGTAATATTATCTAATTTGCACCAAATCTAATATTTTTTTATTATGAGCAATTCCGTCTATGTTTAGCACCATTTCTAAAAATGAAGAATAAATATTGTAGAAGTAAAAATGCTATGTAGAGAAAGATCTTGCATCTAGCATATGTTATTGACAAAGTGTCTGGCTTTTTGTTTGAAAACGTTGAATAAAATATTTTTCTAATATTTAATTATTTATCGTTTATTATAATAAAAATGGTTTAATTGTTCATAACAGTTTCATAATCTTAAAAATATTAAATTATATTATTATATCAGTATATCACAATATTATATTATTGTATTAATGATTATATTATTTTTTATATTTTTTAAATAAAATTAATGTATGAATCGTATGGAAGAAAAATGGCGGATTGATGTCTATCTATCCCCGAGTACTTCATACAGCAAGGAAATCTTTGTTTTGCAATATGCAGTACAAAGTATATTGCCCTATTTATACTCTGTATTAATAACTTCATCTTACTTTATATCATATAATTTCTATTAATCAAGTTTGCTATTTTGTAAAACCAAAATATTTAACAAATAGATTTTGAGGGAAATTTTTTTTGTTTGTATTTCTGTTTGTATTTCTATTTGTATTTCTATTCTGTTTGTATTTCTGTTAAGTATTAGGTTTATGTGCATTTCTAAAATTGAGCTAAATTAGCATTATTTTTAAATTCCTTTCTCAAAATTTAATAATTTCAGTTTGTTACACCGATTGTTTTATTTTTGATAATTTAATCACCTCTATTGTTTAAAAATTTGTTTTAATTTTCTTTTTATTGTAAATTATTTCATTTATTTATTTATTTTTTAAATTCACACAATTATATTAGAAGAATATTCTTATGGGAATCCCTACGAATGGTGTGCGAAATATAAGAGATATTTCATTAAATAGCAATTTAAAAATGATAATAATAATAATTTTTATTTAAAATTTCATCTACCTGAACCTGTAAAAAAAACATGAAGGGTCATTAATCAACGCTAAGTTTTCGATCTTTAACATTATGGAGTTGATTGCAAGTCTTTTCCCGGATTAAAGACATTTACAATGGAAATTCAAAATTACTCTTGTTAAAATTTTTATGTGATGATAATATTGTGCCGTAAGCGATATTCAACATTTAAAACAAATTATTATAATTTAGTGTTCTCATTAATTTTTAAGAACTTGCTTATCTGAAGAATTTGATTAGTTAAGCATCAACACTAGACATACATAATTGTAGTTTAATACGCTTATTAAAGATAATTCGAGATTGAACAAAAATTCGTGTAAGTACAATTAATTAGTTTATTAAAAATTTATTTAAAATATTTAGAAAAAAGCAGACACTGTCTATTTATTCCTCCTTGTAAGCTAAATATCTAATTGGAAAATTTGAAAGTTGAGGGAATATGTAAATAAGTGTTTTTTAAAAGAATTGTCACTTTTTATTGTCACTTTTGTGGTGCAGTGATAATATAAATAGTTAAATTGTAATGGATAAGAGTTTGATTTCACTTAGCGAAGTGAGTTGCTTTGGAAAACCTTCTTTGTAGGTTGTTGAGAAATTATCTTTAACAGACGAAATGAATGTTCCACATCAAAGTCAAACTGCCTAATTGGATTTAACAATTTTTTTTACCACATAGCTAAAAAAAAAATTTCTAAAGCTACTAGAAATCATTATTTTCATTCATATCACGTATAAAAGTGGTAAAGTGTAACAATATTATCAATATACTCGTATTAGGTATTCATGCATTAAGTGCTAGAAAATGAAACATTGGAATAAATGTCACATAATGTATTATCAAAATTCTTGAATCACTCTATTATTATTTATTATTGAGCTTAACATGAAGCCAGTCAGCCATAAAATAAACTCAGTCAGCTTGTTTAAAAGTTGGCTTTTTAAAACATTTGAAATAAATTAATATAGCCTTTCACTAACTTGTTATTTTAAAAAAAAATGTGTTTCCTTCTAATGTCTCGTAAATATTCGGTATTTCAAATATTTTCCAAATCTTTGAACCTTTTTCATCAACGATACGCTGAAACGATATGCCTTTCGACTTTTTCTACAGGTATTGATCTTTTTCCTTCCAGAACCAATTCATCAATTTCCATACACTTTCAAAGCGAATGTCACCTCAAATTCTTGGCAATGGAAGGGGATCAATTTATTCTGTTCCGGATCACAACTAGTCGGACCATTAGGGACTACTTCCATCCGCCCTGTTGTGCCAAAGATTGTGTATGTTGTCTTCCAACTCACGGTGATCAGTCTCTTGAAGTAACTCGGTCCGATCATCAAGAGGTCAACATTATTGATGGATGTCTTCTGATTGCTCCAGTGAGAAGAAAACTTTTCTTTTGTTTCCCTTTGGAAAAGATTTTCTCGTTTATAACATCCGATATATCGACGAACTTCCTTTCCTAATCGAAGTTAGGCGTTAATGTCCTGGCTCAACTTTCTTCTTGCAGGGGCACCAGATGGCGCTGTTGAACTTTCTTGTTGGGCAAAGGCATGGGTAAACTTTAAAAGGACTTCTGGAGTGTCTTGTGTTCGAAGAGGAATGCTTGAGATGGGGAGACATCCATCAAGAAACGATCACCAACTTTGGTCACAAGGGGTGTTCGGGGATTTTATTTTTTATTTTTTGTCCTTGCCCTAATTTTTCTTTTAAGAAGATAAAAAAAATGCAGTCTGTGTTTGATGGTAATGGTCTTCTTAAAGGCTTATATTGATTTAAGTTTCGATTGCTATTTCAAAGCAATTAAGTTTTGAATGAGGAAATTGGCTTTATAAGTTTTTTATTCTTGGAGTTCCAATACTCTAAGCGAAAAAAAATAAATAAATAAAGCTGTTTTTTGAGGTTGTTATTTAAAAATATTACTTTTTTAAAAATTAAAAGTCAGTTACATTTTTCCAATTAAAATTGTTAAATTCAATGAAAGGAAACATTCAAGTATTTTGTTTATCACATCCCCTATTTTGAATAATTTTAGGAACATTAAGTAAAAACAAATATAAGAAAAAATTTATAAGCATCAAAAAACTCTTCTATATAAATAGGATACCATACGGCCAATTTTGGCTAATTTCTATTGCCCAGATCTTATTAGAAAGTATTTAGCCTGGTAAAATTGAGCGTCAAAGTAAGTCTGTTAATAATGTAATATGGTTCTATGTATAAAAACAAATTTAATGGAAATTGATGCTTTCTTATTACTAATATTTGATTCTGTTGCATATTTCCAATACAAGAAAGGTCATAAAGTCATAAATATTAATAAAAGATTTGACATATCTGACAATCTTGGCTCTCACACATCTCAGTAAAAGGCGATATTTAAGATCAAAATACAATCATTTTTTGCAAATAAGAGTGAAAATGTTAATAAGAGGTATGGAATAGATCCCCATATTGAAAAAGTAAGAAAATGTTGCTTATGAAGTTGGAACGTTTTAAGTAACATTTTTTTTTCTTTAAATGCAATTTTCTCAAAACCGTTTATCCAATTTCTATGTACTGTTTTATTATATGCATATTTTTAATTCATTGCTATAAATGTGTAGATTAAATTGACATGACTTTTTATCAACATATGACTTTTTACGATATTTTATCAACATCATATTTGTGAAACTATTTGTTTTACATCAATTTTAGTTACAAAAAAGGGTAATTTGAAAAAATTTTGAAACTTCCTTTGTTAATTTCTTTTCAAATAAATATTTTCTTAAACTCCTTATTTCAATATAATATATAATGCATATTTACTACATAAAAAATTTAGATTCTTAGTATAATATTTTCTCAGAAAAGTTACATAAATATAACCATTTTAACATTGCCTGTATTGATGGTACCGAACGACCTTAAGAAATATGTGTCATTGAATAGAGCATTTCTTTTGTTTATGCTAAAAGGGATTAACTGTCAGACTACCTAATGTAATGTTTTTCGGATATTTCCTATATGACAAGCCAATATGGAACACATTTCCCTAAAAGCCTTATCGTCGGCAATATCCGCCCCCTCCCCCCATTTACCATGTAGTGATTTTTGGTACATGTAACCAAAGTATGTATATGCACTAAGAGCTATGATGTAAAAAAAAATACAAAGTACTGAACATATAGAAAGTGCACAGTACTAGATCCAAAAAAAATTACTGAAAAGGAATTATACTTAATTCTTCATGATTTGTTTTTAAAAAAAATCTATAATATTCTGCTGCTTTCGATCTAGAATCTTTTAATTTATTATTAAAAATTATTAGTTAACATTACAATACGACATCGGGAAAATAGATATTTGTGATATTTAATATAATGATATGAATATTTAAGTATTTAATTTACTTTATTGATGTTGATAATGGAATAGCATAAACACTTATTAAAGATGAACTATTCAAAAATTAACTGCATTATTAACTATTCACAAATATCTGGTTGTAAAGTTTCATTTGTATCTCGCCATAAAAATCTAAAACTATTAAAAAGCATAAGCCATAATTACACCATTATTAAGATCTACATTGTCATTTATTTAAATTTCCTCAAATAAGAATCAAATTTAAGGCATTTTCATTTCAAAAATTATGCAGTACGATAATTATTACCTATTCCTTTTATGAATGAAGCGAAATAAGCTATTCATATTGCTATTCGTAAAAAAGCAAAATGTAATTGCGAGATATGTACGTGGTTGTAATCGCTTTCGAATCAACTTTCTAAAAGTAGTGACTGAAACGAATGCTGCTAAAGGATTCAAACCTCCATCCTGCTACATACTAACTATGGGTGTTTTCAGTGAGGGGGGAGTCATTGATCATGAGTGATTGATTAATATGAACTTATTAATTTTTTCAATAAAAATAACAGATTTATACAGATTCTTTTGGAAACTAAGCAACATAATATTTCCTACGGTTATAACTAACATTTACATATATACGAATATTTACATATATTCTAATTTAAAAAATAAGACATATATCAAATTGCAAGGTTATATTATTCATTGTAAGTATTGTTTATATTATTGATGGTAAATATTCAAGTATATAAAATAAAACATTTAATATGAAAAATTATTAAATTCATTGTCTTAAAAATGTTACAAAGGTAATTCTTATGAAGAAACACTAACATTTTAATGCATTACCATATGATGTATGTTCATGTTATGCATGTATGTATGTAGTAAAATATTTAACGGATAATCTGGAAAGGCCGGACAGTATATTTAAATAACTCTGAAGTTATTTGCTAAAGATTAAAAAAATAATTTTTACAGAATTTTATACAGAAAAATGAATAGCGGAATAAAAAATATTTTATTTTGAAAAAAAGTGCAGATTTTTCCTGATTAATTTGATATGATTTAATCTCTTATGGGAAAATTTCGATATTTTTATTCAAGTATTGTACTACAGTCTACTCTAGATAAACAACAATTACATTCCATATAGAAATAAAGAAAAAAATTAGGACTAAGAGATGGTTTTACTATAACTAATAAGCATAAAAATATTAATAAAGAACACGATCGAAAAATATGTTCTTTACAGAATGTAATAATGATCTTAAAGGTAATCACCAAAATTGATACGGAGAACTAAATGCCGCAAAGCAAATGCACAGAAAAAAATGCTTTAACCAGTGAGGAAGATAAATATGAACTAATTGAGAAATATGTTTGTGATGCCGGGAACTTCTTTTGGGATTAATTTGATATTTCGCATCAACAATTTAGGCAATATAAAATAATTCGATTTAACATAAGTAACTATATTACTATGAAAAAACAGATTTGCTTAATTACTGTAATGAAACTGATGGCGCGTGAAGAGGCTATTTTTTTAAAGGAAATGCTTACGTAGTGGCATCATGTTTCAGATATAAGAAATTCGGTGTAGTAAATTGATTGAATATACTTTTAGGATAATGTACAGAAAATTGTTATTTTTCTTTTATCTTCTGAGGAATTCTTTTGGTTATAATCTCACACACTGAATTTAATTATGCAGAAGAAATCTCAATATTAAAATAGAAATAAGATACTGATTTACTAAAATTAAAGAAAAATTGGAAAAATAGCGATTATTCGGGCCAAAAATAAGTAAATTTATATAAAAATATGCAGTATAAGTAAAATGTAATGCAGCATAAGTATATATGCAATTTAATAAAACTGCTGTCCATTAATTACTTACTAAATTGCTGTCTTGGATACGTAACCGAAGACTTTCTTTAAAAATGTTTGCACTTTCTGTAAGTAGAAACTGGTTAATAAAATTTCGACAGAGCGATACTTGGCCTCATTTACCTGAAGAATAACTGATAAAAAGGGACCAGAGTCAATCTTATCTACCCAGATGGTTAAGCATAAATCTTTTTTCAATTCCTTCCATTAGCTCACACTCTCCCTATATATATCTTGTTCAAATTTTCAATCGTTAATAAAATACTTTTTATTCCTCCACTGAAGTTCAAATAGATTTTTTTTGAACTTGTAAGTGGATGACACTGGATGTTAATACTGTTTTTTCAAATATTAATTCATTAATTAAATTTAATTAATTAATTTTAGGTTTTTTTTTAGATTTAACTTGCATGTATCTACCAATAAATGGCGCCAGATAAACTTAAAAAAATGAATGAATGCAGCCAAGAAACCTCTGATAGGTTAAAAATGTTGCTAAAACTACCACAGATGAGCACTATTTGCATATGATTCTATGAACCATACTGCATCATATCTTTTCTTGTAGCTGTCAGTAGATAGCTGGTATACTGCAGATCAACCATGCGCAGTTGGATCAGGAACGGTGATTGTTTACATGATGTTCAGCATTGTGTGTTCTCCTTGCACTGCACCACTGAAATGAATGAAATAAATTGCTATGCGCACATACGACCAAAGCCACCACCAAAAACTAACAAACATCCACGCTACCGCCAGGATTCGAATCTGAAGCTGGTGGTACCAAAGACCAAAGCTCTATCCAATTGGCCACGAGGCCGCTAAAACTTGATGTGTTTGAAACAATTTAGCTCTGAAAATATATTACTGAATCATTCATATGGCGTTAATTTTTATTTGGAACACGGTTTTCGGTGATAAAATTTAAAGTTGATAGTTTTATATCATTACGAATTTCGTGTTGCAAAAATCATAGATGTGGAAAAAAATATAACATCATAACTTTTTTTATTTAGAATATGTTGAAAATCTAAATTTCACGCCTAAATTTCATTTGGACAAAATATTCTCATGAACGGACAAAGAAACACGAGAATGTATCCCATAATAAATGATTTTGGCATGGGAACCTCCACCGTTAGCAGCAGCTAGTCTACCAAACAGACCATTGTAAATGACTGCGTGGGTTTGGGGCCGATATTCACTGACCAGAATCCCAGAGTACAGCAAGTTATCTCATGAACTCCACTCAGAGACAAGGCATTTGTTCAATACACGGATGGTATTCTTTATTCAATGGAATATATAAATATATGAGAAACCAATACCAGAAAATATATGATAAAAGTTTTTGAACTAGTTACATTTTAAAACGAATAATTAGGTAATTTCTATATTTTATTATTCATATATTATGAATTCAATCTTTTTTATTTTAGTAAGTATTAAAATTTCATTTCAAAGATTTGTTATTTAAAATAGTTACACTATGCTTGTGAATTTTATTAAATGTTAGAAAATCATCGGAATTTATCCATTTGGAAAGATAAATAAAGAGTTATAAAAAATTTGTAAAATTGTTTTGAAGTAATTTAGGCTTATCGTAACTTTTATAATAAATGAAAATTCTGAAAGTAGGCGATGAGGTTCCTGTGATTTATACGTTCTGAATCTTATGTATAGGTATATATAAAATTTTTATTGAAACATATTTAATAATTAATCCCATTTAAACTATTAAATATGTTTCAATAAAAAGTTTTGGGAGAAAATTACATTAAAAACGATTTTATTGTCAGTAGTAATTTTGTACGACAGTCTTAGTTTTGTTGTCGAGTTCTTGGTTTTGAATGGTCACTCTGGACAGTCAAAATGTAAGAGCTGGCAGTCTGAAATTCTTGATTGGAGCCTATTTCTATCTTTTAGTTTCTAGTTTTATCTTCCTAGTTAATATAACGTCTAAGAGATTATCCCTAAAAATAAAAATAACTAAATAAATTCAGTAACAGGCTTTTTTATCCAACAGAACAACATTGATCTTCCAAAGTAAAATCCAACAAAATAAATAAGCTGAGAATCAGGTTGTAATGGTAAGTTCCATACATTTTTTCACTGAAATAAAATGAAATTTTAGCCACTAATAAGTTAAAATTAATCATTAATATAATTCCAAATCTTTTCCGTGTAACTTTGTCATCAGCTTTTCAATGCGTTTTTATAAAATTCATTTTTTTTTTTGACTTGACAAAAAAATTCTAATATTTCAAACATTTTTTTTTCTTGAAATCCGCTTAAGTGTTGCTTCTAAGGAGGTGATACTCTGTTAGTTAAGAAAATAGGGGAGAAGTATAGTAGTTTCACAGCCAAGTTCATCTGGAAGACTCTCAAACTCTGCAGTTTTGTGTTTGACAGGTTCATGTTGCAGTATCAACCCCTTTTTTCGTTTATCAATAAAAGCCATTCATCCTACCAAAATGTTTTTAAACTTATTAGATACTGATAGTAAACTTCAGCGTTTGAGCTCACAATGAGCGATTTTTTTTTTATGTGTATCATTCTGCACTCAAAAGAATCTTCTTTCGATGCAGGAATGTTAAATAAGTTTGAGATAAGGTTAAGTCACTATCCTTTGTCCTTAAAATAGTATTATAGAGATGATTTATCATACTTAGAAGTTGATTCTAATAAGATAACCTCATCTGATGATTTACTTTAGAAACAAGTAATATAAATTTTTTTTTTTTTTTTTAAAGTCAATTCCTTCTTTTTTATCTCACTATATTGCAGGAAGTCCTTTATAAATAATTTTCATTCATTTCTTTAAGTTTATCTGGCACCCTCTATTGGTAGATACATGCACCTTAAATCTAAAAAAAAAAACTAAAATTAATTAATTAAATTTAATTAATGAATTAATATTTGAAAAAACTGTATGAACATCAAGTGTCATCCACTACAAATTCAAAAAAAAAATGTATTTGAACTTGAATGGAGGAATAAAATGTATTTTATGAACGATTGAAAATTTGAACAAGATATATATAGGGAGAGTGTGAGCTAATAGAAGGAATTTAAAAAAAAAAAAAAAAAAAAAGAACAGCAATCTCGAATTACAGCAAAATAATAAAAGCAAATACATACGATAAAAATAATAAAAGCAAATATTTTAGGCTATATTTCAAATTTAATTAACAACTTCTTGATCATTTAAAATTTAAAAATATAGAATGCATTAACAAGAATACTCAAACACGATCGTTTCAAATTTCAAACGTAAAAAATTAAGAATAATAATATCCAGAAAAATAAGCTAAATTAAAATAATAACTAAATTTTATATTATTGCCAATTTGTAGTTACATTATTTTAAAAATTGTACAATATATATTAAATGAATAATAAAAATATTTTATAATAAAATAAAAATAATTAATAACTAAATGAATAAAAATAATTAATAATTGAATGAATAAAATAATTAATAATCATTAATTAATTAATAATTAATTATGAGAAAAAGAGATTATTAACTAATTATTAATTAATGATGAGCAAATGAGAAGAAAGAGCAGCGTGAATATACGAATATTTCTCCCATATAAAACTAAAATTAATTAAATAAATTTAATTAATGAATTAATATTTGAAAAAACTGTATTAACATCCAGTGTCATCCACTACAAGTTAAAAAAAATGTATTTGAACTTGAGTGGATAAATAAAAAATATTTTATAAACAAGATATATATAGGGAGAGTGTGACATAATAGAAGGAATTTAAAAAAATCGGAGAGATTTTTCATTACAAATTGGTAAAATATAGACAATGTACAATTATTATAATTGTCTCATACTTAAAACAAAACAATAACTAAAAATTTTTGAGTTATACGGTTAAGTTATGTCGTAATCCAATAAGGGTTCGTTAATTGCATTGCTTTTTTTTAAAATTCCAGCTAAGTGGAAAAACTTTAAAAGCGACTATACAGCATTGAAAATAAAAATATTTCTCTTGGTATTTTTCAAGTATCCTAAATATCTTCAGCATGCACTTTCCGAACCCTTAAATAAAATGTAAGAAAAAATTTATTTTCGCAATACTAAATATTATCTTTTAGACTTATATAAACTATTAAAAAATGAAGCTTTAATTTTGATTTAAGTAGTAGAAAACGTTTAATATTTTTCTAAACTGCTGCAAATATATATATATAATATATATATGTATATATATATATATATATATATATATATATGTATATATATATATATATTATTCCAGAATTTTTCCCGACATAGATTTTTACTGTTAATTTCTATTCCAACTTTAATCTATTTCATTTTACTTTATTTTATTTTATTTTATTATTCATAACAAAAACTTTATTAACATTGTAAAAATAAATTCATCTTTTATTTAAAAATAACACATGTTTTAGAATAAAAACTCATGGATACTCTTTATTAAAATTGTTACAGTTATAATAATAATTTATACAATGTTATAATAATAATTGTTACTAAATAATTCAAAAACTTTTAGCGATGGAATAGTTACAGAATAAAAAATACACGTATAAAAATAAAAATATTTCTATAAGTCAAGTAAAATTTAAAAATATCAGCACTGGTTATGATATTTATGTCTATAAATTATTTTTACCATAAGAAAATATCAGATAATTTTTTGTGCACTTTATTTAAAATTAAACAGATTTCTTGACTTAGTCGGTATTATAACGTGAAAAATGCTATACATAGCATAATTTCTTTTCTTTTACAGAATTCTATATTCGAATTCATAAAATACAACTTTAAATTTTTTTTAAAACAGAAACCTACTTGAAATATCATTTAAACAGCCAACAGCGATCTTTTGGCAGTCCACTCATAAAAAACACATTTTTAAAGAGAGAGGACGGAAAAGAAAAGTACTTTTATTGAAATTCTTCTTTTTAAAAGTACCTCCAATCGTTTTACCAAGTTTTAGTTAAAAGCAATTCATCCGAGAGCGTGCCACCTAGATTTACTCTCGGAATAAAAGCCCTTCAAACATGCACATGCTCTCATTTCTTGCTTAAAGCTGATTTTCAAAGCTCGATCTCTTACCAGAAAAGTATTCGCCAAACTCAATTACTGGAGCATCCAAAGAGGTTTTGATGGTCATACCAAACACTAAAAATCGGGTATATTCGCCCGTAATTCTTTGGCGTTCATTTTTTTTTTTTGTTTCTTGGCGCACAATGTTTATCGGCTATCCACATTCCTAACAACCTACTATCGATGATGAAGAAGCTTCTTAATCGATGATGATGCTGGAAGCTACTCTTGCCTTGCGTTTCGATATATATAGATGGTTTTTCGCATCGAAATCGATAAGAGAGTACAAGAAAAGAATAGAGTTCTGATTAGCCCCTGTTGTATCAAGAATCGAGGCAACAATAAAACATCTTTTTCTTCTTTTTCTATTCTATTTTTCCTTTTTTTTTCTTCTTTTTCTTGGTCTCTTTTCTTGTGTTTGACGTTAGTTTTGTTTCTTGGGGCAACTTCGCTGTTGAAAGGTAGATTTTATCCCCCCTTCCCCTGCCTTGTATCTTGCGATTGATTATTTTTTATTGGCTTTTAAAGTAAAAAGGGGGATTTGGGTTTATCTTGTTCGCAAACGAAGTGACTTTTCTGTAGAAAGAGAGGGAAGAGAGAGAGAGCAAATACTGGCAGAATGGCCTTTTATTTCGAAATGATTACTTCCTACACTGTAACAAGAACAAAAGAACAGCTACTTCTCATTTTGTGTTCCGATTCTTCTTCTTTTGTTTTCTTCTTCGTTATTTCTTTCTCATTTCGTGTATGGCTACTCTGGGGTATACTTAAGTGAATGTTGGAACTGATGAATCGTTTTCGATTTGAAGTTCTAACATCATTGGGTACTTATTTGGAAGTATCGTCCTTTGCCGCCAATTGATTAGTATCAGGTAAAACTGATTATTTCTTTTAATTTTTTATATATCCCTTGTAGTATTATTAAAACAACTATATATATATATATTGAATAAATAGTGTAATTATATGAATTTGGGAAACTTTATTCATGATTATATAGAAAATTTTATGTTAAACAGCATTATGTATAGAGAGTAAATTTCAAGTAAGGTTATTTTTTAAAACAGTTTCTTCAGATAATGGATAAAATTGCTTCTACAATACAATTGCATTATTGTTATATGCACGCAATGTATAACGGCATGAACTGTATAACATTGCCATACAATTGAATTGTCTTATATAAAGATGACAACAAAGAACGGGATTTAAGAGAATTCTGATATTCACTTATAAATAAATACACTTATAAATTGAATACTCTGGATAATGCAAATTATGTTAACCCAACTGATATCTTTCACCAATATCTACAACAGCTTTATTCCTTGATACACGTGAATTGTAATAGTAAAAGCTTATGGTATTGGGAACTTTTTCTTGAACATTTAACATTTTTATTTTTCTCAAAATTTTGTAATTGGTTGAATTGGAACACAACTACTTTTTTTCAAGTTGCACTCAATTTACAAATTCAACTATTATCACATTTAGCATTTGATGAAGTAGACTATTAATTAGATAATACATTTGACATACTAGCTTTACATCCAAGTGATGAAACTAAAAACGGCTAAAATATAAGCGATAACTCCGCCGTTATTAATTTTGTTTTAGAATAGTTATCAATAGCTGGAATGTAAGCAACTGGTTGCCGCAGGGAGTAAAGGAAACCTATCTTTGACGAATTTCCCGTAGTCTACGTACAATCTAGTTGGGTTGTGTTCAGTATTTGTTTTGACTCGATCGTTAAATGAAGATCTTCTATTCAAAATTACTAATAATTATTCAATTTAAAATGGCTTATAAATTATTCGTTCATGTTTAGACTTAGCAGTAATCATTTCAAATAAGCCAGTTTGATAAAAATGGAACTAAAAATGTTTTTAAAAAAAGATACCATTAGTATGTTAGTTTTTAAAAATAAGTAATTCAAGTACATAAGATTATTAAAAATATTAATAATGTTTTATTGCAAAATATCAACTAATATAACTTTTTAGAATATTTTGAATTTAAAAAAAAAATGAAAAAATAATTATTTCAATAAACTAATCACCTTTTTTAGAACATTCACATCAATGTTAATTGAAATTAAATTTTGCTACAAAAAAGAAGTTATTAATAGCTTAAAAGTTTGAAGTAATATGACGAAAATTTCAACTTGCTTAGTAGCTTGAAACCCATTTTGTAAGAAAACAAGAGTGATATAAAAAGTCAAGAATAAAAGGACTACACCAACTGTAGCTAAATATAAATACAAAACGAACGTCGTAGCTATCACAAATACAATCAGGAACTTCGTACCAGGACATTTCTTGAGTTGAACACTAACTCTATGCCAGAGAGACTGTTGGTCGACACTTAAACAGGGCTGTTTTCGATATGGGATAGCTATTTAACATAACGGCTTTTGGTTTTTACACATCAGTTATATGCCAAGGTGGCTTTCCACTTTAGAAGTATCAGTTATATGCTAGGATGACTTTTCCAACTTTTTGTATCAACTTGATTCTAGAATAGCTACTACAAAACAATTTGGCAATCTAAGTCAACCCTGTCGACACCATTTATATAGGAGCATGATGTTGGTATCTAGAGAAATTTAAAAAAAAACAGACTGACTTTTCGTTTTTCAAATTTTTAATACACACCATCTCTATTTGCATATTTAAGGAAAGTTTAATTAAAATGAGCATCGTAACAAGCTATCCGATGCCATTTTTGCGTCGCACCCTCTTTTCTTCTCTTGCCAGAATTCAGTCAGAGGAATCACGTAAATTTTATTTCAAGCAGACCGTCAAGTGCTACTCTTTAGGGATACTATTTAAAATTAATAAAACTCTACTTAGATATAGGCGTAGTATTTAAGAGAAAAATGCCAATTTTATTCTGTTTAATCAGCAGTTTTTGCAAAAATAATTAACGATCGATCGATAGATTTAAACCTTAATAAATATTACTTAATCGAATTTCATATCTTATAATAGAAGTTTAGGTTATCTGTCTACCTACTTGTGTCGTGTTAAACAGTGTGATTAATAAGAAAATTAAAATTTTTTCGAAAATCCCATTCAACAAAAAATTTATGAACATGGTGCAATGGAATGGTTCTGGCATGAGACAATTACGATGTCTATAATTTCAATGTATTTCAGCTTTACAGCTCAAATCAATAATAAGGGTTATTTCAGGGTTAATAAGGTTTGCACTTACACAATGAATTGAAAAACTTGTTTCAATAGTTATTATCAGCAAAAAGAAAAAAAAATGCTTTCGTTTGCCACCAAGAAATATTATAATACTTGATTTTGGTGTTAGATTTTAAGTTAGGCAATTTTAAAATTTCTCTTAATTACGTAGGTAGTTTTACCATTTTCCAAAAAAATATTAATAATAGTTATTACTATAAATGATATTATTTGGAAGGGTTGTATAAGGGCTATGTCGTTTTAACATCCCTGCCTAATTTATAATGTCCTTTTTATAACACAACTTAATGCTGTTATATTATGTTATGGGGCAACTGTAGCTAAAAGAGAATGTAGACATAGATATTCCATCAACCACAACACCAGTTAGTGAAAAAGACAATTCCAGAATTTTAAATTTACAAATGCAAGTATTTGTATTATTTTTTATTTGTTTGTATAGAGTAAGAAAAATAAATATTAATTTCTCATGATTTTGACACTTTCCTTCATAACTTCCTAATGAATGAAGATTGAAAACATTTAAAGCCATCATTTTAAATGGCCAATGCTATAATAACACTAAATTATGTGGAATATAAATAGCACGCTTTGCCATAGTTCTCTAAATGTTGGGGCAGATCCAAGAATAAAACATCAGTTTCTTCTAACAAGAGTTTCGGATTTTTATGTTTATTTCATGTAAATAATAGACATATAATTGCTATGATATTTACCAAAATTGTTATATACATAATATATTATTTTGTGATATAAGCAGTTAAAATGTTTTACGTTTATCTGCATGAATTGCCCACCTTAACGTAACGACTAATCTAGACTAATTTTATTTGAAAAAATTTTATATTAGGAACAGTTAATCAAATTATTTTCAAGTGTTGGCTTTAAATTAAGGTGGTTGTTCCTTTTTCTTTAAATATTTCAATGTAATACTCGAAAATATCATGTAATTACTTGAAATATTGGATATGTAAGCAGTACTTGAAATTCCAGCATTATTTGAAATTTATTTTTCTTAGGTGTTTACATGAACATATCTTTTGAGGTTTCTTTATATTTTGCGATTAATAATAATTTATATTTATTTAATTTACCCATGATTTATTACAGAAAATATTTGACTGAATAATAAAATGGTATAGTTTTCACATAAAAATCTATTTAATTTCATATATATAATAAAATTTCAGTTACTAAACTTGTTTTATTATATATGTATGGTGCATTTATTATGCAACTTCGAATTAATTTTATGAAAGAAATAACTATCAATGTAGGAACATAATTAAATTATAAAACACAGAATATTGGATAGATTATAAAGAAAGCTTAAATTACTATTAAATATAAAATTTTTAATGGAAATTATCGCAATAAATAGATAAAATGCGTTTATTTTCCAAAATACTTGTTCGTATTCTTGTGGTATTTCATAGAGTATTATTACAAAAATTGAATTACATGAATTAAGAAACTTGTTATTTGATCTTTGTCTTCCGTAAGACAAAATTTAAAAGATTCTCCATAAAATAAAATAAAAATAAATTGAAAAAAATATATAAAAATTCTGATTACAAAAAATCTCTAAGGATGATAACTAAAAATAAATATTGAAATTAATAAAATTTCTAAAGATTCATGCCGTATTACAAAGACATATACTTGTAGTGCTCTATCAAAAGTTTGCTAGGTAAAACACAAATTGTTTGTGCAGTTATCTATAGAAAAGATCTAGAGTTTTTTAGAAAGGGAAATATATTTTTCCTCTTTAAAGTCATCCTTTCTAAGAAAATATTTTTGTTCATAGCCCCGAGATTACTTTCGGGTAGTGGTTGATATGCATGGATAGTTATCATATAGAAAAAGGATTCTACATTTTATTGTACACACGAATTTGAATATTTCTTTTTTTGTTCTAAGATTCTCATATTTTTCCAGAAATATTTATCGTTGAAAATATATTTCCTTTCATTTACTTTCGCTAGTCAATCGCTGAATTTCCCTTTCATACCAAAATGGCTTTTTAATATATATGCTGTGTAAAGATGGAAATTAGATTACATTTAATATTTGTTATGGTTAATGTTAAATTATGATATAATCAGTCTGTCTCTGTAGGTAAATATAAGAAATTCATAAATTTTTTTTTTAAAAAGCAATATTTCAAATGGAAAAAAATGCGAATCTAAAATTGTAAAAGAAAACTGAAAAAGCTTTAGAAAGTACACATTATATTTAATTAATTTTTTAGCTAGGCACAATAGATGATCTCTAAAAATAATTTCAACTAATATAGTTTTGAATAATTTACAAATCTAAAGTATTCAATGGATCATGTCTAGTGTATTTTAACATTATCCTTCTTGAAGTAAATTTATTTTTGGTTTAATATTTATATTAATAAATTTGAGAAGGTTTCTTTTATATTTAAGAAGGTAATAATCCATTGGTAAGTAATTCTGAAATTTAAAAATTCTAAAAATTAAAAATTTTGATTCTATACAGATATTTCCTTTAATAATATTTACTAAAAATAAAAATGCTTTATTTTCTATAATCATAGAAAACCGGATGATATCTGTTATTAATTGTAATGTATGTATTCCCATATGATTAATAATAAAAATATTATCTTCCGTTTCAAAGTAAAATTCCTTCAATATTCTAAAAAATTGAATTATAAAATAAAACAAAGGAAATTTCTTTCTAAAATGAATGAGTATGCTCAAAACTTTAAGAACCTTAGTTATGATCAAACTACTACCATTAAAAAATAATCAGGGATAAAGATTTTGATTGAACACTGACTACCTTAGAGAATGCTTTTGCTTACGATCAGCATTCTCTAATGAAGTAAATCCGTCTAATTGACCACTCATTAAAATCTTTATTTTTTTTCCCTCTAGTGAAATATGGTGATAATTAGGGATGTAAGGACTTACTCTAAACGAACCAATTAAGCTTAAGTAAGATGATATTATTCCCCATGCAGTTTTGAATTTCGGTAAAAAAAAAAGCAATATTTAATCATGAATAATAAGCTGATTTATCGAAGATTTCACCCCAAAAGTTTCTTTCGTTAAAAACTGATTCGGTATTTTTTTTTCTTTACAAACTGCTTTTATGGAAATTAACTTTGAAAATATTTTTCAAAAACTCGAGTTAGAGTTTAAAACGTCGGCCTTTCAAAAAAAAAAATAATGCCAATTAATAATAATTGGTGAATAAATTAAGAAGTGAACTTTTGATATTCTTCATAAATGCTTACTTTTAAGTGTGAACAATTAGTAAAACTTTGTAAAGACTTTTAAACAATTCATTAGAAATTTTTTTGAAAGATACTGTTTTAAAAATTTTCAAAACTAGCATTTATAAATTGTGAACTAGCTGAGTGTTTAAAAAAACCAGAAGATAATATTGAAATGAATTAATTGATTGATTGGATGTATTGTATATCATATACATTATTATTTTTTTTAAACTTATGGATTTATTATAGCATTTCTATTGGTATACATTTTGATATTTAACATTAAATTATTTGTTTGGTGTATAATTATAAGGCGTTTCTTTGACATGCTATATTTTAATAAAAAATTACAATATTTTATAAATTTATGAATGAAAATATCCTTCTATTTTTAGGTTATAAAAAGGCTTGTCGATAATACACATATTCCTCATTTTTCATAATAAATAGTGTTCAAGAACGACTGATAATATTGTTTAAAAACGCCTGATAATTATGAACCACCCCAATATATTTTTAATATACTTTTAATTGATGTTGAGTATCTATTCTAAGCGAAAAATTTATAAATCTTTCAGTTCAGTTTTATATATCATATTTGACAAAAACGTTTATTCCTAGAAAAAATACACGTTAATTGTAAATGTTTAAAAAAAAAAGAACATAATTTTACTTACTTATTAAACGTTGAAACGCCAAAGAATAAGAATGCACAGACTTGACTTGCCTTTGAGATTTATGCTCTCGTTAGTTGCTTTATCTCAATTTATCCAATTTCAATTGAGAAGAAATAAGAAGTGATGATACAAATAAAATCAGATCTTCAGATAATCAGTGGATTTTGACTGATTCCAAAAGTGTTAATGAAGAAGCACCGAATGTGGTGTCTTGCAGAACTTCTGTCACCAAACAATGCAAAAAGGTTAATACCTACACACAAATAGGTTGCACAGATTTGAGAAACCCGCAGACCAAACAAACAAAAGTAATAATGATACCACGAAAATTATCTGATACATATATTTTTCATTTCTTTTCATGTATATAAATATAATTGTATAAAATAGCAAATAACGTAAATGATGTCTGATACTAGATTAATTGAATTAGTATTTTAATATTTGATGTGATTTGTAGTAATACCAAATAATAAGACAATTGATTTTATTAACTGATTTATTTAATGTTCTTGTCTAAAATATTTTGTACGCTAATATTAGTGTTAAGATTTATATTAAAAATAATTTTAATGCTAATGTAATTTTATTATTTTTAATTTTTTCAATTCATGTTTAAAAGTTAATATTAAAGAAATAAAAAATAATACTAGTTTTAAAACCGGCTCTGATGGCTAAGTGACTAGTGCTGTGCAGCTCGTTACCACAGGTTTTGGGTTCGAGACACGAGTGATAATGATTACGGAATTATATGACCATTATGTAATCAATACACCATAGATCCATATCTACAAAAGATCAATTTTTCAGCATGTAGACCTATGTGAAAGACACTTAAATAATACGGACTCATACGAACAATACATAAACTCAATAGACCCAAATAAGCGTAGACTCCTTGTTAAGCACGTGAAAGTTATTGAAAAAGACAAATCTAGAATGCATATAAATGATGTTATAAACAATACATAAACAACGAAGATCGAAATGAGCAATAGACCCATTATTCAGTTAGTAACACAGATACGAGTGATAAGCATTACGGAATCATATGAGCAATACATAAACACCATAGATTCAAATCAAACGTAGATCCATTTTTCAGCATGTTGACCTATGTTATAGTGATACTTTAACAATACGGACTCATATGAACAATACAAACTCAATCAACCCAAATAATCGTAGGCTCCTGATTAAGCATGAATACTATATGAAAGTTATTGAAAAAGACAAATCTAGAGGCATATAAATGAATAAAAAATAAATTTTACTTATAAATGATTTATTACATACATAACATAAACATCGGGGATCCAAATCAACAGTAGATCCAGCATGTACACCTATGTGAGTTTGGTTTATCGCTCTGCGGTCATCTTCTGTCTCACGAGGGCTTAACAGACCGGGACCTACAGTTTAAAGTGGATTCCGAACCACTACATGGCACCGCCGGAATATTTCCAACCCGAAACCTGTGGTACCGAGCGCCAGCCACTCGCCCATTCAGGCCCCACCGATGTGAGTGATACTGAAACAATACGGACTCATATGAACAATACATAAACTCAATAGACCCAAATAAGCGTAGACTCCTTGTTAAGCATGAATACTACATGAAAGTTGTTGAAAAAGACAAATCTAGAATGCAGATGAATAAAAAAATCATATTTTAGCTATAAATGATTTATTTAAAACAGCAAAATATTCAAGAATTCGGGCGGAAAGAAAATTCCGCATTTTAAATGCAGAATTCAGTGAATCATAATTTCGTTAACAGTACACTTAGCAAGAAACAAAACCCGAATTTGAATCATTTTTCAATGACAAAATTAGTTTGCAAAGCTTCGAATCTAAAATAATCACAAAATTTCGTCTTAGTTTTATTTTTATTTTTTTATATTTTTCACTTAAATAAATTATGGTTTGAAAATATTGATTTCTTTAATATTGATTTCATTGAATATTTCATATTTTTCTAATATTTAAATTTTTATGTTTTTATTAAACAAAGGCTTAATTACGTTCGCTGTTTTAATCTTTCATCAAAATCTGAAAATCATTCGCATAAAATTATAAAATGGACATATGATGAGGCGTGCCAAAGAAATGTTTCTATGTGCAGACGTTTTTGCATGTTTGTGGTATGCTAATGTCAGCAAAAAACAAATATGAACTATACTTTATATATCCATATAGCCAATACTTACACACTACGTACAATACATAATATGATGTTATGAACAACACATAAACAACATAGATACAAATGAGCTACAGACACATTATTCAGTTCGTACACAGATACGAGTGATAAACATTACGGAATCATATTAACAATACACTGAAGTGACAAAAGTCATGGGATACCTCTTAATATCGTGTCGGTCCGCCCGGCGAAGTGCAGCAACTCGACGTGGCATGGACTAACAAGTCGTTGGAAGTCTTCTGCAGGAATATTGAGCCATGCTGTCTCGATAGACGTCCACAATTGAAGCGTTGATGGTGCAGGATTTTGGGCACGAACAGACCTCTCGATGATGTCCCATAAATGCTCGATGGGATTCATGTCGGGCGATCTAGGTAGCCAGATCATTCGTTGGAGTTGTCCAGAATGTTCTTCAAACCAATCGCGAACACTTGTGGCCCGGTGACATGGCGCATTGTCATCTATAAAAATCCCATCGTTGTTTGGGTACATGAAAACATGAATGGCTGCAAGTGATCTCCAAGTAGCTGAACATAAGCATTTCCAGTCAATGTTCGGTCCAGTCGCACCAGAGGACCAAGTCCATGCCATGAAAAAACAGCCCACACCATTACGGAGCCACCACCAGCTTGAACAGTGCCTTGCTAACAGTTTGGGTCCATGGCTTCGTGTGGTCTGCGCCACACTCGAACCCTACCATCAGCTCTTACCAACTGAAATCGTGACTCATCGGACCAGGCCACGCTTTTCCATTCATCTAGGGACCAACCGATATGCTCACGTGCCCACGAGAGTCGCTGCAAGCGATGTCGTTCTGTCAGTAAAGGCACTCGAGTCGGTCTTCTGCTGGAATAGCCCAAGAAAGCCAAATTTCTCCGCACAGTTCTAACAGACAAGTCCCTTGTACGTGCCCACATTGATTTCTGCGGTTATTTGACGCAGTGATGCTTGTCTGTTAGAATTTACGACTCTTTGCAGACGTCGCCGGTCTCGGTCGTTAAGTGCAGGCGGTCGACCACTGCGCTGTCCATGGTGGGATGTTATGCCTGAAATTTCATACTCTCGGCACACTCTTGACACAGTGGATCTGGGAATGTTGAATTCCCTAACGATTTCCGAAATGGCATGACCCATGCGTCTAGCTCCAACTAACATTCCGCGTTCAAAGTCTGTTAATTCCCGTCGTGCGGTCATCATCACGTCAAAACCTCTTCACTTGAATAACTTGAACAGAAATGAAAGCTCTGCGAAAGCACTGCGCATTTATACCTGTTCTACGCGATGCTACTGCCATCTGAAAATTTGCATATTGCTATCCCATGACTTTTGTCACTTTAGTGTATATACACATCATAGATCCTACAATAGATACTACAATAGATCCAGTCAACAATAGATCCAGTTTTCATCATGTAGACCTATGTTAGTGATACTTAAACAATATGGACCCATATGAACAATACATAAACACCATAGATCCAGATCAATAAAAGATCTATTTTTCAGTATGTATACCTACTATGTGAAAGATATTTAAACAATACGGACCCATATGAACAATACATAAACGCAATAGACCCAAATAAGCGTAGATTAATTGTTAAGCTTGAATACTATATGAAAGTTATTGAAAAATACAAATCTAGAATGCATATAAATGAATAAAAATTAGATTTTAGCAATAAATGATTTATTTAAAACAGCGAAGTATTCAAGAATTCAAGCGGAAAAAAAATTCCTCATCTTATATGCATAATTCAGTGAATCATAATTTCGTTAACAGTACACTTAACAAGAAACAAAACCCGAATTTGGATCATTTTTCAATGACAAAATGTGTTTGCAAATGCTTCGAATCTAAAATAATCACAAAATTTCGTCTTAGTTTTATTTTCCTTTTTTCACTTAAATAAATTTTGTTTTGAAAATATTGATTTCTTCAATCATTGCACGCCAAAGGGAATGCTCTAGGGATTATGATTTATTTTCTTCAGTCTTAAAACAAATCTTAAGATGAGAAATAAAAAAAAAATAAAACACCTTAGCTTCATTTCATATGTCATTTGAAAAGTGTGTCATTAAAAAAAACAACTGTCTGCAAACATTAGTAAATTCATTCAACTTGCTAAACAGCCAAAAGATGCAATGGAGTTGAAACTTATATAAACGCGATAAATTATTTTCCATCAAAACTTTTTATGTTTTTTTAAATGTCTTCCCTTTTATAAATGATCCAGTGAGTCAGAAGAATTAAAGAATACTTAAACACTGCGTAGAATACATAATATGATATTATAAACAATACATAAACAACATAGATCCAAATGAGGGCTAGACCTATTATTCAGTGCGTACACTGAAAGAAGTGATAAACACTACGGAATCATATGAGCAACACATAAATCCAAATCAACAGTAGATCCATCATGTAGACATATGTGAAAGACACTTAAACAATACGGACTCATATGAACAATACATAAACTCAATAGACCCAAATAAACTTAAGACTCCTTGTTAAGCATGAATACTATATGAAAGTTGTTGAAAAAGACTCATATAAAATTAGATTTTAGAAGAAGCATATAAATGAAATTTAGAGAGAAGCATATAAATGAATAAAAAATTAGATTTTAATTATAAATTATTTATTACATACATAACATAAACATCGTCGATCCAAATAAACAGTACATCCGGCATGTAGACCTATGTGAGAGATACTTAAACAGTATGGACTCATATGAACAATGCAAACTCAACCCAAATAAGCGTGGACTCCATGTTAAACATGGATATTGCATGAAACTTTATGAAAAAGACAAATCTAGAATGCATATAAATAAACAAAATATTAGATTTTAGCTACAAATGATTTATTTCAAACAGCGAAATATTCAAGAATTCAAGCGGAAAGGAAATTCTGCATTTTATATGCAGAATTCAGTGAATCATAATTTCGTTAACAGTACACTTAACAAGAAACAAAACCCGAATTTGCACCATTTTTCAATGACGAAATTTGTTTGGAAAAGCTTCGAACCTAAAATAATCACAAAATTTCGTCTTAGTTTTATTTTCATTTGCTTCTTTTTTCACTTAAATAAATTATGTTTTGAAAATATTGATTTCTTCAATCATTGCACTCCGAAAGAACCAAATGGAATGCTCCAGGGATTATGATTTATTTTCTTCAGTCTTAAAACAAATCTTGAAATGAAAAATAAAAGAAAAGAAAAAAAACCCTTGCTCCATTTCATATTTCATTTGAAAAGTGTGTCATTAAAAAAAACTGTCTGCAAACATTGGCAAATTCATTCAACTTGCTAAACAGCCAAAAGATGCACCCAAGTTGAAACTTATATAAATGCGATAAATTATTTTCCATCAAAACTTTTTTAAATATTTTTTTTAAATGCCTTCCCCTTTTCTAAATGATCCACTGAGTCAGAAGAAATAATTGATATTCCTAAGCTGTAATCAAATAACCTCCCTAAACAGACAGAGGAATTCAGAGAACTTTAAATACATCGTTAATTTTACTCAAATCTCTGAAGCGTATGATTTCTTTAAATAATTCCGGAATAAATATTTGCTTTATCGAGTGTAAACATCGCTTATTTAACTATAATAAAGTTTCAATGGTTAATTACGTTATTAAAAATGGATCTTCCATTGATGAAACCAGCCCGCCTTAACTGCGATTTGCAGAAACTCTGCATTTAAACTGAGCTGATAGGAATCCTTATTTCTTAATTATTAGAACCATTTGTTGTATTTAACACAAAGAAAATTGGATAACTGAACTTGGAAGATATTTAAATGAAACAATTTTTTTTATCTGCATATTTACATCCGGTTTTATTTTCATTCAATTAAAACTGGAATTAATAAAATAGTTTATTTGCTAATGAAGCAGCATTTTTTAATAGCTAATGAAGCAGTATTTATTAAAGAGAGGATTCACAGCAAAAAAAATCGCCTTATCTCACTCAATTTAAATCTCTGGAAAAAATTCGAACCGAAAATGCATGCAGCATTGTAGGAATTTATATTGTTTTTATTTATTTATTTTAAATGCTTTATTTACTTATTATTTATTTAAATGGTATCTTTAATTTGCTAATTGTTTTATTGTTATAATATGGTACGTGATCGTTTTTGATGTTAAAAGAAATAAAAAATCTATTAAGATAATAAAAACAATAAACAAATAAAAAATTATAACTTGGCTTAAAACAAAACCTGGGGCCTAATGGTTGAGTGACTAGCGCTCAGCGCCACAGGTTTCGTGTTCGAGTCCCGACAGTGCCATGGATGCTTGTAATTGTTCGGAATCCACTTTAAACAGCAGATCCCTGTCTAATATGGCTGTAGAGAGTTGGGCGTAGGGCTGGCAATCCTATTTCGTAAAAAGGAAATCAGCTCTCGTCTCCAAATCTGCCAGTAGGCTGACTTCCTTGGTCTGCCATGGGGCTGTTGCGCTAACGATGATGATAAAACAAAACCTGCTTTATGTTTGATGCTAACATGCCATTTAATCTAGAGCTTTTATTAAATTAATTATCTGAAATACCATATCTTTAGACAAATAAGGAATATGTTAATGACTTTATAACCAATTCAGTATAATTTAATTATAGTTTATTATGCATAATAATTAAATTTTCCATAAAGGTTTTAATCTATGATTTCTAAACTTCTTAAAACTTTATGACGTTTTATTCCAATTTATAGTACATACTTACATTTTTATAAAAGAATCATACAAAAAAAATTGTAATTTAATTTATTATGATAAAATAATAACTCAAAAAACATAAGTAACTTAAACTAAATTACACATTTTTAAAATTAGGTAACTTTACCATATTATTTTAAATTTAATTAATTAAATTTATTTTTAACTATTTTCTTAATTTCCCTCTATCTTTCTTTGTATACATAAAACTATTTAATTATCAAAAAACTATACATCCATTTATAATTAGGAAAGGTCAACACTAAAAATAAATTTTCGTTATTGAAAGGAATTCTAATATTTCTCATTGTCTTGACAAAGAGCATTTACTTATATTGAAATTAATATAAATTAGTAATTCACATAGATACACTATGTGGAAGAAAGTGACGGGACATGACACTATAACGATATAAACCTATATTTATTAAAATTAATAGGACGTAGGGCCTCCTTTGGCTGCGATCACAGCTGCAACCCTTCTGGGCATGCTTTCCACTAAATTAGCCATAGTGGCAAGAGGAATTTCCTTCAAAATGTTTAACAGGAAGTTCCATAGTTCAGGCTTGCTTTTGGGGTGTGGGGTGCAGGCCCTCAACCGACGGTCCAATTCGTCCCAGAGATGTTCAATTGGGTTAAGGTCAGGGCTCTGAGCCGGCCACTCCATATGTTTAAAGTTGGTGTTCACATACCAATCAAGAGTCCTCCTTGCAACATGACATGTTGCGTTGTCGTCTTGATACCAGCAATCATCCATACCGTACGTTGCCCACAAGGTACGAAGGAAATGATTGTCGAGAATATCACAGTATCTATCGGCATTCATCGCACCATCAACCTTCACCAGTGGGCGAGCCCCATACCAGGAGAAACAGGCCCATACCATCAATCCTCCTCCACCAACTTTACAGTTGGGACAACACACTCGGGTAAAAGGCGTTCTCGTGGTAAACGCTTTACACAAACACGTCCATCGGAACGGAAAAAGGTAAATCGTGACTCGTCACTCCAAAGGACGCGTTTCCAGTCATCCAGAGTCCAAGTACGGTGGTCTTTGGCCCATCGAAGGCGCGCTTTCTGGTTGGTTTTCGTAATCAAAGGCTTATGGGCCGCCGAACGTCCAGTGTAACCTAACTTATGGGCCTCGATACGAGATTCTTGGTCGAAACGGCCACACCTGTGGCTTGTCTAAACTCATTAGCGATGTTATCCATGGATGTTTGACGGTTCCTTCGAATCTCCCTGCCGAGCACCCGCCGGTTTCTGCTGGTGAAAACTGTAGGTCGTCCACTTCGGGGTTTGTTCTGACAGTGTCCCTCAGTCTTATAGCGACACACAACACGTGATACAGTTGATTTTGAGCAGTTACGGCGACGAGATATCTCCCTAATTGACACCTTGGCAAGATGCAATCCAACCAACACACCTTTCTCGAACTCAGACAACTCTTCCCGCGACGCCATCTTGACAAAAAACAACTCTAGTCGACTCCACAGAGTATTTATAGGATATGGCTGACACGTGATACCTATTATTGCACATGTATCAGCTGTATTGTCGACTTTTCTATTTTTCGAGGGGTGTCCCGTCACTTTCTTCCAGATAGTGTATATTGCCTAGAATAATGTTAACATATTTAACATCGGTCGCAGGTGTTTCAGTAGCTTAATCTGCCAAAGATGGATTCAACTCATATTATAAAAACTGAAAGTAAATGAAATACATTGCTCATACCGCTTGAAAGAAAAATGAAAATCTTACCTCCTTGTTGACAGATGAATAAAAAGTAATAATAAATGTTATTTAGCAGATTATACTAATTATTTGTTTTTCAGCTTTTTAGCTGGCTGATAGCGCTCTGGCTGTCGGTACCGAAGGCTTCAGGTTCGAATCCTGGCGGAGGCGTGGATGTTTGTGAGTGGTTAGGAATCCGCGTGAAACTGTAGGTCCCAGTCTGTTTAGCCTAAAGTGTGCACAAGATGACCGTAGAGCGACAAACCAAATCTCAACGTTTTAAGATATACAAATATTTATTTCATTTATTATAATAATGAAATAAATATAAAATAATGCTATTTTATTTTTATTGTTTAAACTTTTTTCCAAAATGTATTCCAAATATAGTTTCAAAAATATATTGTTAAGCATTTTTTGTTATAGTTAATATAACTATAAGTAATTCTAATTAATGTTATATTCTTCTTCATTGGCGCAACAGCCCCTTGGTGGGAACAACGTCTACCTGGTGGCAAATGACGAGACAGGAGATGCTTCCTTTTTTTAACGGATTGGGTTGTCGGCCCTACGCCCAGCAGTCATATTGTACAGGGGACCTACGATTTAAGGTGGGTTCCACACCACTGCAGATATTCATTGAACTGCCGGGATTCGAAGCCGAAGCACGTGACATTGAGAGCCAGAGTATTGCTACTCTGTTATCAGGTTCCTTCAAGTTATATAACTTATTCTCAAATACTTCATTTTATTCACACAATTTGAATTATATTTTAATTGAAAAACCTTACTTCTACACTTTGGTTGACAACTCATTATTAAATAAAAAAATATAATATCAAAACGTTGTTAATTTATAAATTACTTTATCTAATTCTTGAATCATCCGTAACTCATATACTCGTAATTAATGTTAGATACAAACATTTCCGCTTAAGAAAATGAATGAATTACTTTTTTTCAAACAATTCATTATTTATTACTCTGTTCTTTTCCCATAATGAAAGTGTCTTGTCTTTTCTTCCAGTAGACTGAAATAAAAAATAAGAACAGCAAACAACTGGAGTTCTAAACATTATTTTCCTACAAACAAGCTGCTGAAATAAACAAATAATGTGTTTCATTCCTTAAAGCGAAATGAATCAGTATTAACTGGGTTTTTTTTTTTTTTTTTTTTTTCCAACAAGCTGTATTTTCCAAAAAGTTTTTCTTTTTTTAAAAATAAATTGTCGTTTTTTTGTTTTTTTCCTGATATCCAAACAGTTGCTTTCAACAAAATTACTCTTTCTGCTATACAAAAATTTATATAATGACCAATATTTTGTCAACAGTTAAAACTTAACTTTAGAAGCACTTTCTAAATAGCAATCTACACAGTTATTTACGTAACATTGTCGTTTGTTTTGCATTTTTAGACCACTCATCTAGGGTACTAAGGTAGTAAGGCATCACAAGAAACAAAATTATCTTTTTTTGGGGGTAGAAATAAATGCAGACATTTCAGCAGGCACAAACCCAAGTCGTAATTCACACCAGGCTCCGTGTCCCCACAGACCAGGAAGGAAAAATTACGACTGCTTAATAACCAGGGAACCCTGAGCCTCCAAGATATTAACTTACCCCAAAGGGAGTTCCTAAGTGGGAGTTACGGTTGCGGGTAACCATGCCCAATATTGGTGAGGACGTTTCTTTCTGCCGTCTTTTTTATTAACCGCATGAATCCCAGGAATTGTTCCATCTGTGGAGTCAGAAATTGGAGAACTATTTTCTCGCTTTTCCAATATCTTACTTTTGCTCTTGTTCTTCTTCTCAGCAGCATCCAGAGATTCCTTTCGTGCGGACGGGTATTGTTTCAGCGAATATTTAGAAAGTAAATATGCCAACAATGTACTGGTAATAATGCAACTTTTACCATAATTTTTTTTTGTCTTAAATTTCTGCAAAAATAGACACAGAATGAACTAATTCAATTTACATAAAACGTGTTTTTATAATTTGGGTCTTGCTACTTGCACTTGTTAAATTTTTTGCTACTTGCATTAAAACATTTACTACTGCACTTGTTCAAAACCTTTGCTACTTGTACTTGTTAAAACCTTTGCTAGTTGCACTTGTTAAAAACCTTTGCTACTTACACTTGTTAAATGCTAATGATGCGAAAATGGGATGTTTACTAGATAATGTAGAATCTCAGTTACGTTCATCACTTGATGAAAATTTATGTTATGTATATTAAATGATTCATAATCTAATAGTTAATTTTGAATAATATAGATTATAATCATATATATTAAAAAAAATACAAATTATAGTTGGCTACAAAAACACAGAACCCCACACGACGTGTTTCAGAATCGTTGAACATTTACGTGAAAATTCCCTTTTCCAAGTTATTTTTTAATTTTTATTTAACAAAAAATATTTGAACGCTAAAACAATTTAACAAACAAAACCACGACATTAACATACCATTAAATAAAATAATAGATAAATAATGTATTTTTTTTGTCGATTATATAATCCTTTTAGCCTTTCGAAACATGTGCTGTTTTGTTTTTTTATATATGTATTAACACAGAAACGAAGTCTGTGTGATTTCATTAGAGCTACAAAAACATATCACAAAAACCAAATAGCTTTTTCATTCTAGCAATTGAATACATTAAATACAAAACATATTTGCACTTTTTTATAAAATATATAATAACAGTTTTAACACACTCTGAAACTTATCCCATTTCGTTATCAATAATAGCTTTCGCTACTTACACTTGTTAAATGCTAATGATGAGCCGGTGGGATGTTTACTAAATAATGTAGAATCTAAGCTACATTTAATACAAGATAAAAACTTATATTATGTCTATTAAATAATTCACAATCTAATATCGTATTTTGTAAAATATAGAATGCAATCATATATGTTCAAATATTTCTGTTATTGCTCAACAACTTTAATGCAATATTTTCCCTCAATAGTTTTTCTTAAATTTGTGCAAAAAAAATAGAAACAGACTGAACTAATTCATTTTACATAAAACACGTTTTTATAAATTGGTTGGTTACAAATTATAGTTGGCTACAAAACACAGAAATCGAAACAAAATTAAGCCACGCGGCGTTTTTAGAATCGTTGAACGTTAACATGAAAATTCGCTTTTGCTAATCTTTTCTTTAGTTTTTATTTAGCAAAAAATATTTGAGGGCTACAAAAATTTAGCAAAGAACACAACAATACAAACTTATCATTAAATAAAATAATAATGTGTTTTTATGTCGGTTACATAATCCTTTTAACCCTTCGGAACACTTGCTGTTTTTTTTTTATATATTAAAACTGAAACAAAGTCTGTGATTTCATCTTTTGAGTTATAAAAACATCTCACAAAAACAAAATAGCCTTTTTTATTCTAGCAATTGCACTTTTAAAAAAAAAATATAATAAGTTTTAACACATTCTGAAACTTATCCCATTTCGTTCTTTGCTACTTGCCCTTGTTAAATGCTAATGATGAGCCTGTGGGATGTTTACTAAATAATGTAGAATCTTAGAATGTAGTTACGTTTATCACTTGATGAAAAACTTATGTTATGTGTATTAAATAATTCATAATATTTAGAAAGTAAGTATACCCATGTTCTGTTATTGTTCAACAACTTAAATGTAATATTTCCCACAATTGTTTCTCTTAAATTTCTGTAAAAATAGAAACAGACTGAACTAATTCCTTTTACGTAAAACATTTTTTTGTAAATCAGTTGGTTACAAATTATAGTTGGCAGCAAAACACAAAAATTGAAACATAATTAAACCACACAACGTTTTTCAGAATCGTTGAGCATTAACATGAAAATTCCCTTTTGCTAGTTCTTTCTTTAGTTTTTATCACAGACTTTTTAGTTTTTATTCAGCAATAAAAGTTTGAAGGCTAAAACAATTTAACAAACAACACAACAACATTAAATCCTTAAGCAAAATAATACATAAATAATGGATTTTTTTTATCTGTTACATAATCCTTTTAGTCCTTCGGAACATGTGCTGGTTTTTTAATATTAAAACAGAAACAAAGTCTGTGATTTCATCTTTTGAGATACAAAAACAATATAGCTTTGTTTTTTATTCTAGCAATTGAATACATTAAGTACAAAACATATTTGCACTTTTTTTCTCAAATATAATAACAGTTGTAACACATTCTGAAACTTATCCCATTTCGTTCTTTGCTACTTGCCCTTGTTAAATGCCAATTATGAGCCGGTGGGATATTTACTAAATAATGTGGAATCTAAGTTACGTTTATCACATGATGAGAAACTTATGTTATGTGTATTAAATAATTCATAATCTAGTAATAATAATTCATAATATTTAGAAAGTAAGTATGCCCATGTTCTGTTATTGCACAACAATTTAAATGCAATATTTCCCATAATTATTTTTCTTAAATTTCTGCAAAAAAGAAACAGAATGAACTACTTCCGTTTACATAAAACACACTTTTATAAATCGGTTGATTACAAATTATAGTTGGCTACCAAATTCAAAACTGAAACACAATTAAGCCACACGATGTTTTTTAGAATCGTTGAATATTAACATAAAAATTCGCTTTTGCAGGTTCTTTGAAAGCTACAACAATTTAACAAACAACAGAACAACACAAACTTATCATTAAACAAAATAATAATGTATTTTTTGTCGGTTACATAATCCTTTCAGCCCTTCGGAGCACGTGCTGCTGTTTTTTGGATATATTAAAACAAAAACAAAGATTGTGATTTCATCTTTTGAGCTATGAAAACATCTCACAAAAACAAAATAGCTCTTTCTATTCTAGCAATTGAATACATTAAATACAAAACATATTTGCACTTTTTTTCACTAATATAATAACAGTTTTAACACATTCTGAAACTTATCCCATTTCGTTATCAACAAGAGCCTTTGCTACTTGCACTTGTTAAATGCTAATGTTGACCCGGTGGGATGTTTACTAAATAATGTAGAATCTAATTTATTACATGATGAAAAACTTATGTTACGTGTATTAAATAATTCAGAATCTAATAGTTTATTTTGGAAAACATAGAATGCAATCATATATGTTCAAATATTTCTGTCATTGCTCAACAACTTAAATGCAATATTCCCACAATTGTTTTTTTTTTAATTTCTGCAAAAATAGAAACAGAATGAACTAATTCATTTTATATAAAAGACGTTTTTATAAATCGGCTGGTTACAAATTATAGTTGGATACAAAAACAAAAACTGAAACAGAACGACGTTTTTCAGAATGGATGAACATTAACATGAAAATTCGCTTTTGCTAGTTCTTTCTTTAGTTTTTATGTAGTAATAAATATTTGAAGGCTGAAACAATTTAATAAACAACATAACAATACAAACGTATCATTAAACAAAATATAACGTGTGTTTTTTTTTTCAGTTTTTTTGTTAAGTAATCCTTTTAGCCCTTCGGAGCACGTGCTGTTATTATTATTTTATATTAAAACTGAAACGAAGTGAAGTTTCATCTTTTGAACTACAAAAACATTTCACAAAAACAAGATAGATTTTTTATCCTTGCAGTTGAATATATTAAATACAAAACACTTGCACTGTTTATCAAGTATAATAACAGTTTTAACACGCTCTGAAACTTATCCCATTTCGTTATCATTGAGCTACTTGCACTTGTTAAAAGGTAATGATGTGCTGGTGGGATATTTACTAAATAATGTAGAATATAGTTACGTTTATCACAAGATGAAAAACTTATGTTATGTGTATTAAATAATTCATAATCTAGTAATAATAATTCATAATATTTAGAAAGTAAGTATGCCCATGTTCTGTTATTGTTCAACAACTTAAATGCAATATTTTCCACAATGGCTTTTCTTAAATTTCTGCAAAAATAGAAACAGAAGGAACTTATTCATTTTACATAAAATACATTTTTATAAATAGGTTGGTTACAAATTATAGTTGGATACAAAACAAGAAAACTGAAACATAATTAAGCCACATGCCATTTTTCAGAATCGTTGAACGTTAACATGAAAATTCGCTTTTCCTAGCTCTTTCTTTTGCTTTTATTTAGCAATAAATATTTGAAGGCTAAAACAATTTAGCAAACAACACAGCAACACAAACTTATCATTAAACAAAATAATAATGTATTTTTTGTCGGTTACATAATCCTTTTAGCCTTTTGGAACACGTGCTGTTAATATTTTTTTATATTAAAACAGAAACAAAGTCTGTGATTTCATCTTTTGAGCTATAAAAACATCACAAAAAAAAAATAGCTTTTTTATTCTAGCAATTGAATACATTAAATGCAAAACATATTTGCACTTTTTTTTCTCAAATATAATAACAGTTTTAACACATTCTGAAACTCAACCCATTTCGTTATCAACAAGAGCCTTTGCTATTTACGTTTGTTAAATCTAATGGTGCGCCGGTGCTATGTTTATCATGATGAAAAACTTATGTTATGTGTATTAAATAATTCAGAAATTTAATAGTTTATTTTGTAAAACATAGAATGTAATCATATATGTTAAATGATGTAGAACCTTTGTTACGTATGTTATGTATAATTCGTTTCGCGTGTGTGAAATGATGTAAAACTATTATGTTAAATGATGTATAACCTGTGTTTGGTTTGTTACATATGAATTACATTAACGTGAATGATGTAGAGCCTGTGTTATGTTCGTGCATAACGTAGAATATAATGCTATATATTTTCAAAGCATATTTTAATGGGATATTATTCTAATTTCAAATACTTAAAAAGAAAAAAAAACATGTTTCCATTTTTACTATAAGTGGACCTCCAAAGATATAAAAACTGATAATGATATAGTGTTATGTCAGAACATAACGTAGAATGCATTGTTATATGAAAACACTATGTTATGCGTATTAAATAATTCAGAATCTAATAGTGTATTTTGAATAATATAGAATCTAATTATATATGTTAAATGATGTTGAACCTTTGTTACGTACGTTATGTATAATTCAGTCGCATGTGAGAAATTATGTAAAACCCTTATATTAAATGATGCACAATCTGCGTTTGGTTTGTTACATAGACATTATATTAAATATATCTAAATGATTTAGAACCTGTGTTAAGTCTGCACATAACGTAGAATATAATGTTATATGAAAACATTATGTTATGTGTATTAAATAATTCAGAATCTAATATTAGATCTAAAAAATTTCTAATAATATATTTTGAAAAATATAGAATGTAATCATATATGTTAAATGGCGTAGAACCACTTTGCATATGTTGTGTGTAATTCAATTCACGTGTGTATGATGTAAAACTATTATGTTAAATGATGTATAACGTGCGTTTGGTTTGATAAAAAGAAACTAGATTAAATATATGTAAATGTGTAGAACCTATCCGTTGTGTTATGTAATTATTATTATGTTATGTAGTCCGTAAATAACGTAAATTATAATGTTATATGATTTTAAAACATATTTTCATGGGATATTATTTTAATTTCAATGCCTTACAAAGAAAATAAACTAATGTTTGCATACTTATTATTAGCGGATTTCCAAAGATATAAAAATTGAAATTACTATTGTTATTGTCTACAATATGTAATAATTCTTAGAATTGATGTCTGCAATATGTAATAATTCTTAGAATTGATGTCTACAATATGTAATAATTCTTAGAATTGATGTCTGCAATATGTGACAAAAAAGAAGGAAATAGAGTTAAAATCTTTCATACACATTTATATACAAGTTAAATATTGCTCTCTGAGATGAATTTATTTAGCTTTGAGAATTCCTTTTAGTCACCTTCATTATTTGCAGACATTGTTTATAAAATGTATCAGAATCTCTTTTTTTTTTCACATTGTATTCACAATTTTATTTATAAGGTTAGAAGATAAGGCAGCGTGTTGAAGCATTGCTCTAACACGAAACAATTCGTATAAAATTCAACTCCAAATCCATTTACTTCCATTCAGAAAGAAAACGATAAGTCATAGTGGAAATAAAAAGTTCTCTGAGATGCGAGCGCTTTATTTCTGTGTGCATGAAATATTTTAATCAGGTTTAAGCTAAGATTTTCGTGTGTTGGGTCTATCATGTTTTCAATTTTCTGCTTGGATAGGAGAACAAAAAAAAAATGAAAAAATAAAAGAACTATACACACGCAAATACGAACACTGCCTCTCGCGTGCTTGGAGCAATCGAAAAAAAAATTACATCGATTATTTTCGGAAATTGATAAAAGGAATGGAATCATTGGAGAAAAAAGAGAAACGTCATCTTTTCTCATTTCATTTCAGTTGGAAAGCGAACTAGAGTTAAAAAAAAATAAAAAAAATCGTTTTATTAAGGAAAAATTCGCCCCGAAGAAAACAATGACGATAGAATGAATGCAAAAGACAGGGATAGTCAGATGTTTGTTTTATTTTATTTTAACAACTTCTTTTTGCAGCCTTTAAAAAATATAAACTTGGAATCGTTTGATTCCACTAAATCAAAACAACATTCTGTTCCTTTTCCGTAAATATTTGAAAGTTTTCTCTTCTCTTTTGTTCATCGTTCTTCTTTGACTTAGCAACTCTGGAATCACACTTTCTTCTGGAATTATTTTACTTCTTTTTTTTTTCCCCTGAATGTGTGTTCTGTTATCCTGGGTTTTTATTTGAGACATTCTTTTTCTTCCTCCCCCCTCCCCCCCTCCCTTTTTCTATTCTATTGAAGTATCACTGGTAGAAATTCTACCCGAAAATAAACACCAAAAGAGAATTCTTTTTTTTTTTTTTTTTTTTTTTTTTGGGTTTGAAGTGAGACAACATGGAATACTAGAAAAGAAGTTAAGAATAATAATAAAAAAAAATATTCTATAAATCGTTAGAAATAAAGGAGAAAATCTGGTAAGAGTGTATCTGGTTTGGTTTTTAGAAGAGATTATTTTATAATTCATTGTCAGCTTTTTCTAATAGTTCAATGAAAAGAAAATGTTTTGTTCGAAACACGAAAAATTGAATTTACGTGTTGACTGGTTTAAATACAGACATTTCATAATCACAGAAGACTTTTTAAAGTATTTTTTTAGTTGTAAATGTCATCATATAAAATGTACAATTAAAAGGTTGTCTTAAAGAATAAGATAATCAGGCGTAATATATAAAATTCTGATGAGTTTCAGTTTAAAAGGCTTTCTCAAATAAAAAAAAATAGAAATTATATATATATATATATCGCAGGGTGATTATAATTAATGCCCCACTTTCAAAATGCTGTAAAAAAAAGAACTCCTCAGTTCAAATTTGAACTGAAGATACTTGAAGAAGGAGGAAACGGTATAGCATCAAAAAATGTTCCACCGATTTTTCCCATCCAATTTGTTAGGACCTTGCCATGCTAAATGGGCCTTCCAGTAACAGTATCACAACTGTTGAATGACTTGGAAGTCATTTTTTTCTTCGAAACTTCGAAACAATCAAGAACATTGAACACTACAATTGGTTTAATGCGCAACTCATGCCAAATACGTTGTAATTTTGATTAAAAATATCACTGGCAGCCGAATTCACTTTCTTTATGCCGCTTTCAGCGCCATCTATTAATACACTTTGGAACTTTTTTGATGCCGTACCGTTCCCCCCCTTCTTGAAGTATCTTTAGTTCAAATTTGAATTAAGGAGTGGTTCTTTTTTTAAAAGCATTTTGAAAGTGGAACCCTAATTATAATCATCCTGTATATATATATATACATATACAATATGATAAAATAAATAATTATTTCAAACTTTTGAATTAACAAAGGTTATATCTAAGTCAATATTCCTAATTATGCAAATTGTAGATGCATTAATATCGAATATTAGCAGCAAACCAATATTAAGAAAATATGCAAGAATTATATTGTCTTTTATTTCTAATATTTCAAATATATTTAAATATTTAATTGAATAACGTTTTAATCCAGAAATTTGATGCATAAACGTTTTTATCAGTGAATAATATTAAAAGGATAGACTAAATGTTTAATATTATAATATTTAATGAAATTTATTGTGCAAGTTTTATAGAAAAATTTATAGAAATAAGTTAATCTGCAAAATGATTTAAACTTTTTTTTCAATTCTTATAATTTTACAAAAGTTTCATGTTTGCATCAGCAGACATTTGCAGCATATCCAGTTGTTTCCTTGGCCTGCAATGTCGCCTCGATATCTCACCGATCGACCAAGTGATTGGCCTACATTTGTCTACTCTTCCCAAGCTTCAATCGGAAAACGAATTGTAGAAGATGGAAGATATTAATTGCTTTCATCATTCATTACACTATTCACAGACTATTTGAATCTGTACCTGGTAGGACTACTTCTTGCATTGCAGAGAGAGAGATGGTCCTACTTATTAATAAAACTAATAATAAACTACTAATAACCTTGCATATTTCATCACAGAATAAAATTATTTACTTATAAATGACTTCACTTATTTACATATACATTCTCTGACTGTGTACACATTTTTATCACATTCTACTCACTCATTTATGGTGTTGCTTTTTCTGTTGGGTAATGTATTTATCTACGAAAGGCATTTTATTTAACTATTGTACAGTTACTTTTAGGAATATTTTGCAAGAAAAAAAAAGATTTACGATTCAAAAATGCGTGAGTTCCTTTTTAACAGTCCTGAAACAAAAAAAAATAAAACGTTATTTACAATACATTTTTGTAGTTGAATGTAAATTTTTGATCAAATGTTTATTTAAAACGTCCGTAACTATGACACATGGTTTGTTAGAAAATGGCACATTGCATGTTTATTTTACATGTTTTATGTCATTAAGTCATTATGACGTGAAAAAATTCAAAGTTTGTACATTCATTTAATGTTTTCTAATCACGAAACAGAATATAGGAAAGAAAATTCTTTTTATTGCATATCAGGGCAGCGCAAAATGAACAAAAGGTTTTCATTAAGTTCAACTTCAGTAATGATATTTCCGATACAATATAAATGGCATGAAATGCCTGTGTATGTGTTCATATCTTTCGAGAAATTTCCTTTAAAAATTACATGATATTTTTTAAAATGTATTCACCCACCTAATTTTAATGCATTTATAGCAATTTTTAATACATTGACGTCCATAAATTAAGGTACAACAACATTTTTAGGGAAGAGTAAGATCTAATGAATTATGTTAATAAAGATCACAATGTAATAAGCAAACAAACCTATCCCATAAATATTTAAACAAGAATATATTTAAAGGAATATACAGAAAATACAGGATGCAGCAAGAAGTATACCAATTTATACTTTTTGGAAAGATAGTCAAAATAATCATAATATTTTAATTATAGATATTACTGAAACCTTAGGGAGATATATGGCCACCTCTCATTCCAATGTATAAATAGAATGCAATGTTATATAGCAACAATGTTGCATACAATGTTATATAGCAACATTGTTGCAACAATGTTGCATACACTCTAAACCGAATCATCCAGGAAATTTGTGTCAAAATTTTAACCCCTACTTAAACTCCGAGATAAGATGTCTTTTGCTAAGAGATGGTGGCTTACGCCCCGCAATGCCTTTCACAATTTCCTGGCGTGCAAATTTCTAGAGTATATGTCGGTTGAGAAAGAAGTTAGCCTGTGAGTCTATTTGCTCTTCACAAGATCATCAATACACATCATGTGAAAAAAGTGGACATTATCATTCATATACTATATAGAAACGTTTTCAATAGCACCTCGAAAATTACAAGAAGTCTTATTTTATGCTAAAAATATGTTTGTGGATTCAGACCTCTTTTTTACAAGACGTAATCTTATCTATGTCGGTTATTTTATGTCTATTAGCCGGATGAAATAATAAACATACCACCTGTAAAGATGTTTTTGGAAAAATAAGCAGATCCAGACTCATGTCAGATAAATAGGTTCCTTAAATCAGGTGATAAGTAAAACCTTCTTTTATTTGTCAACAGTATCATTCACAGTATTTACTTTACTAACAGTAACGGTATGCCAAGTAACGTATTTTCAGTGGAAATTTCCTTTTTTTTCTTCTGTGTACTACACTGTCTTTCAAGAGTTAAGGTAAAAAAAAAAACAGCGATTGGGAAATTTCTATTTAATGGAATTGAAGGAAATTCGCCAAAAGCATTATTCAAACATCATTGTTTTTCTTTTGGGTCCCATAAATTAGATGTGAAAGAAAAATAACAGTTTTTTTTTCAAGATACATTAATATGTTCCTTAAAGTATTCTAGCATATTTCGAAGGATTCAAGTATCCAAGCATATTTCATTAGATTCAAGTCCGATTACTCAGTCCGGATAACATGACGGCCAATCGACATGCATAAAACCTCTTTGAATTTGTTTGTAAGGTCTAGCAATATCATTTCGCTGAAAGCAGGAGTCACCAATTGCACCTGAGTAAGGACAAAAATTCGATCTCTTAGAAAGTCTGTTTATAAATGAGCTGTAACTGTGTCTCATACCTTATACCATACATAGAACGTGGTCCGATATACAGATCAATACCTCCATTCAAAAATATATTTTCCCAATTTGACTTAAAAAATTTTTCTCCTCTGGTCATGACTTTCGAGAAACTTCTTGAGTCCCTTTATATACAAAATTTGGGCTTTGCAATTAAAAACATTTATTTTAATTGAATAACACTCCATTCGACATGCATGCGTGTTCAGTTAAAGTAATTTCAGAGGCATGGTATGAGGTATACATACAATACTGGAATCTTGCATGCAAAAATCATTTGCAAACTCTTTGGTACATAATTGTTCTGGCGACCAACTTTCCCGTGATCACCACAGGAGAATATTTGGGATAAGTTGGTGAAGTAATTGTTGCAGTGAGTTGTAATAACAGTCATTTGCATCACTTGCAACTCAAGGCCTTCATATTTCTACGGATGATATATTCATCTTTGAAATTGATCCAATTCTAAGAAATGAATTCTAAAAATAATAGGACTTTTATCAATCATTTTATTTCATAAGATTAATACAGGCCAGCTACTATTCCCTCCAAAACTTACCATAATATTTCTTCGGATAAACAATGTTGAATACTCGTATTTAAAGCATGGATATCTGCAAATTTCATTTCGCAGTTTCTAAATTGTAGGAGCTGAAAATGTGGATGTTTTTAGTCTTTTTCGTACCACGTGTCTAATAATGTCGAATGGTGGATGTTCCACTAATTTGCATGTCCTATTCTGATACAGAATACATCTTATTAGGAATTATGAAAGTTTATTCCTTTTTGTCACTGTAATCGAAATTTTTCTTTTCCCTTAATTTTTGGAAATGAGTTTTATGTTGGGTTATGTGTTCATTAAATTTTCGATCACTTTATAATTCAATTCGTGGATTAAAGCTATACTTTAGAATAACAAGGTGAGTTATATCATCTAGGACTTACGAACTACCCGGATTTGCATGTTAGAAACAAATCCTGATAGTCGAAATTAAACAGTCTGCATTTGTCCCAATTTCGGAGATTCGCTTTCTCAATTTCGATTAAATCTATTAGTTTTTCTAAGAAAAGATTGCTGTTCATACTATCTATGGAAGCAAGCCCGTGTCTTCTTACATGTAGTAAATTGCTTTTATAACATCGTGATAAAAGAAATTTGTGCCATAATGCCAGATGACTTGTTCTTCAAATCATAGAATATTGCACACGGTACCAGCATTATTCAAATCCGATATTTTTTGTTTTATATTTAGTTTCATGAACAGATCTCATTCATCAGTGAATGATATTTAATAAGATGTTGTAAGATCAATTGTTTAATTGATCTTCCCCGCTGTTCTAACGTTTCTATATAATATATGATGGAACATACTTGGAAATAAATGCTAAAGGGAAGAAATTGCACAAAGGCATAGCATAGAAAAACAATATTGTCTAGTTTTGAATGATTGAAGTATGTACGGTATATACGGTATACGAAATTTATTCCTTTTTTGGCACTGTAATCGCAATTTTTTTTTCCTTAATTTATGAAAATTAGTTTGATGTTGGATTATGCATCCATTAAATTTACGATTGCTTTATAATGTAACAATTGAGGGATTAAAGCTGTACTTTAGAACAAAATGAGTTATACCGACTAGAATTTAAGAACTACTCGGATTTGAGTGTTGAAACAGATTCTGACAGCCGAAACTAGGCAGTCTCCTTATGACACAATTTAGAAGATTAGCTTTCTCAATTTCGATTAAATCTATTAGTTTTTCGAAAAACAGATTATAGTTCATACTATCAAGGGAAGCAAGCCTATGTCTTCTTACACATAGTAAATTGCTTTTATCACAATGTGGCTAGAAATTTGTGCCACAATGCCAGATGATTTGTTCTTCAAATCATAGATTTTGGCTCATGGTACCAGCATTACTCAAATCCAATATTTTTGGTTTTATATCTAGTTCCATGAACAGATCTCGTTCGTCAGTGAATGATATTTAATAAGATATTGTAAGATCGGATGTTTAATTTTTGATCTTCCCCGCTGTACGGATGTACAATGAATATCCTTCCAGAAGAATTTCAGATCCAAATGCATATCTCAGTATTCCTTTGAGTATTTTAAAATCATTGGCAATTTTTGTGACTTAGATGATTCTACCTCTGAAGCCATTTGAGCACTAGAGTTCTGCAATGGTTCCCGGGTGTTAGACAAACAGCAATCACTTACGAATTCCGCCCTAGCTTTGAAAGTGCAAACAGACGTGCTTTCAAAGAAATTTCGACACGAATTTAAAGGATAAATTTCGTACACTCTTTCATTTTTTTTCCCTTTCTTTCTTTCTGAGTTTATGTTTCTTTTGATTTTCTTTTTTTTCCCTTTTGTTCCCGTATGTGTTCGTGCATGTGGATTTGTGTTAAAGATATGATCTGGAGCGAAGAATTCTATCTCTTCTTTCCCTCTTTTTTTTTTGCTGAAAGCTTAAAAACATATATATACACATGCCGCTTCGATATCAAATTTACGGTTCTGGGTGAAAGAAAAATTCAAAACTCGTGCACTATTTGTTGAATTGAAATCGTTACTTTTTCTTTTCCGCAAACACGGGAGAAGAAAATCTTCGGGGAGTTGAAGTGGAGGTGTGGGAGAGAGAGAAATTTCAAAGAAGAATCACAATTTCGTGTCTCTGTATGTTTTCAAGCTGGGGTATTACAAATATGTATTTTGAACATGTTATCAAATATTAACAAAATGTGATGGAACATACTTGGAAATAAATGCTAAATGGAAGAAATTGCACCAAGGCATAGCATAAAATAACAGTATTGATTGGTTCAACGATTGTAGTATCTACATTTTATATGTATGTATATATATATTATCGTGTATGCTTATAAGATAACTAGAACGATATTAGAATAAAAAACTATTCCAAATACAAATATGAACAACAATAACGCCAGGCACAAACATGATAAGCAATAATTCTAAATTAAAATATGAGCTAACTTCTTTACCGCATAAGTGTTTTAACTAAAAAAAATGATGACAATATTTTTAAAAAATAAAGTATATGAAAAAATATTTAAAAATATAAAATAAATGAAAAAAATATTTTTATGGACCTATTTTTTTTTATAGAAAGTCAAATGTGTAATTAGTTTCAACCACAAAAAAAATAACAATGATAATAATTTTATTTTTTATTCAATAAAATCTGTGATATTCTTCGAAAAATAGAATTTCATTATATTCATTATTGTTTTAAATAAATTTTAGTAAAATAAGTTGAATTTCATATCATATTATTAAGTTTGTTTGTTTCGACTTAAATATTTTCTGTAATTTAAATTGTTTATTTATTTAATCATTACTTCCAATGCGTAGCAGATCTACCTCCCCGTGGTGTACCTGGTAACACTTTTTAGTGGCTAAAAGATATGCAACTTGGTATTTTTGTTAGGTTTATTTAATCATATGTTGTAGTATAACACAAAATTTCTTGAATACCATATTTTTTTAATATAAATACAAAGAATTTGTAAAAATTAGTATTTTTGTTTTCATGAATATTTATGTTTCAATTTGAAATTGCCAAGTTTGTGTTCCACACGCTCATTAAGTAGCTTTTCTTGTTTTCAAAAATTGCGCTTTTATATAAATTAAAATAAATTTCTTAAGTTTCAAAGTTTCACGTGTCTATTACTATTCTAGCATAGTTCATCTTATGATACTTCCAAGTATCATCAATTGTTTGATGATGTTCTAATCGACCAAAAGCAGAACAAAAAAATACTTTTCATTTTAATTTTTAATGATATTTTGAAAGTTATTTTGCAATTTGAAAAATTCTTCTTATAATATTTTCAAGGAAATGCACTCAGTGCTTATAAATGTCGCCATTGTAATATATGGTATCAATTATGTAGTTTAATGTGATTATAATTACCGTTTTTGTATGCTAGCATTTTGACATGAGGTTAATTGCCATTGAAATGGCAGATATGAATCAGATTCAGCATTGCCAAGAGTGTATTAGTAGTGGCCTGTTTTATTGCACTGACACTGGGATATTTATTTTAGTACAAACACACAAAAATATGACTGCGGTTTCGCATTTTCCGATTTTTTGAATCCAATTGAAATCTTTGGTGCCCATCCTTTGTGTAGATTCGGGAATTTTCGAATTGATCATTCTTATCAGGATTCTGTCAGTTAGTTGGAAACCTAGCACATCATCCACTAGGCTACTACAGAACCTTGGTTTATCACCTTTTTTAATCTCAAAAAATATGTCTTTAAAATCTGTTTCATTGTCTAGAAAAATTGATACTACAAAATTGTACGAACAGTTGGATTTAATTTCCTAACTGTTTGTAAATGTTTTTTATGTTCTTCTGCAGTATTGACTTACGCACAGAGTTGCAATCTGCGGTTGCTTTTCTAGCGTTGCTTCATTGTTTGTTAATTCTGTTTAACAAATAGATTGAAGAAATTAAAACATAACAAACAACTCTGTTCTTGTTTGTTGAAGAAGTAACATTTACAAAGTTAAAAAAAAATGTATCCCAATTTATTTCCAATAAGGCTAGAAAAAAATCTGTAAATAAGATTTTTGTACCCTAGTTTTTCTAGTATTATCCTGGATTCATAATGGTGTTGACTGAGTTTGTTGTTTTCAATGGTGTTGGCTATGAAGTCATTAGCTATTAGTAAATGTTTATTTTAAGATTTCATCATGTATTTTATGAGATTGCCAAAAAGCAAAGTCCGTTTCAAAATTTCATTCAATGAAGTAGCTTTGAGTGTAGCGAGATAATGCGATAAAATGCTGAAACCTATTTAGTTCATATTTTTTAACAAAATTGTTCAGACATGGATATTCAAATATAGATAAATAATATTTAAAAATTTTTGTAATGATGAAATTCTTTAGTTTTTCATTCATTATTCCTTAGTGGTTCTCAAACTATTTGAAGTTTGGGACGCATTTAAAAACCTATAAATAATTGTAGGCATACTATATATATATAAATTTTTGACAACTAATCATCTGCTACTAACGCTCACAGTTTTATATGCAGATGGTCAATTCCACAAACTGCTATTTACAGACGACGGGATATCAGAGGTTACTGAATTTATTTTGAAATGGAAATTTTTTTCAACATTGAAACTAGCATAGACGCTAGCGCTCCTAGTAGTCAACCATGGAAGTTGCCACTCCTAGTTTTTCGGAAATACTTTTTGGCGCATTATTGTTGTTTGGCGACATTTTATGTAAAGAAAGAAAAAAAAAATACAAACAGAAAGGTTAGTTGCTCATATTGAAAGCTATATTTGAATGGGGAACCCGACAAGAGAAAGAATAATTAGATATATTTTTATATGTGATCATATATTTTTCTACCACAAGACCAATAGCACCAATAACAAATACCACCACAAATAACTTTCAGAACCACTGCAATAATTTGTTTGTTTCATCAGATTTATTTTAATTACACAATTTGTTCAGTTGAAAATAAACCAAGCACTTTGATTTTCTTTTTTTTAGTATTTAGTGTGATTTATTGCATTTAAAAAATAATAAATAAATATATTTATTATTAAGATAAACTTGAACTAAATGTCAATATCTTTATTTTAATACTTGCAAGTTCATACTGACACGCATAATGTCTCAAATTTCAATCTATTGGCGGTATCAATTGCGATAACTACTCTCAAAAGCGAGTAGACTTGGTGGAGTTTGTGTGTGACAACGTGTGTTAAATGTATCGCCTCAATAATTTGTCTGGCTTACAGGAGTTTTTCGGTGTTTTTATCATACGACATGTAAATGCACTGCAATTACCCCTAAAATTCCTCCAGGAAGGCAAAAGTGGAACCTCTTCATCTATCAATGGGCTGTTTGTGACAAGCATAAGTAAAACACAAAGCTGAACGATGTTAAAAAAAATGTGTAGTTTGAATAAATAATAACCTTTTTTTAATTATATATTGTAATGTTGGTATGTATTATAATAATTATACGATGTATATGTATCGTATTAATTATATAATGAGTATTCATTAATTATATATTGGAGCTTGAGAAATGTCTATTACTTTCATCTAATAAAAATTGAAATTTGTAACAAAACGTACACATTGCATATCTATTTTTTTTATCCAACGCTAAATTTACAAAAATATAATAATAATAACTTTATAAAAAATGAAAAATTGTATGTTCTTATGATTTTTTTATATTGCATACTAAAAATAGTACAGATAATAAGATAACGCGGAAAAATATTCGCACAAAACTAAATGCTCCATTTTCGGAATGAAATATCATTTTTAATTACATCTGTACACTTTTGTTCTTTGTAAGCAATTAAACAAAAATGAGAGCTGTGAACGCAGTTAAAATCAAAAATAATTTTGTCTAAGAATCAGGTTATCATAATTTTTCAAAATTATGTTATTCATTCATTAAGTTGACACATTTTATGTGTTACCAAATTAATGAGTCAAAAGGGATTAGATAACATTTAAAAGATAAGGCAAGTTGATAATCAGGCTGATTTTAATTAAAATATTAATGTTCTTGTTTAATTAATTTTTGACTAAATCAACTTTAAGCATATCATTCATTTAAACAAAAAATTTTCGTTTTTTTTCTCTTTTTTTTTCACTTTTCTTAGGATAAAATAAAGAACATTTGCTGAATACTTAAGGTACTAGTAGTATGAAAATTTTCAATTTATTTTTACTGCTTAAAATTACAATGATAAAGTAAACAAAATTTAATTTTAGTATACTTTTTAATATAAAAATGGAATGAAGTTGAGAAAAATGGGGGAGTTATTTTCTGATGACTTCTTTGTATTTTAGTATAGTAAAGATCTAGAGCATTAGTATATCAAAATTCTAATATTCAAATCTGTATATCTAATTTAATCAATTGCTAAATTATTATTATTTATTTTTCATCAAAACATATTGATACAAAAAGAAATGAACTTATATGTTTTTTTAATACGTTTAAAAGATCACTAAAAAAATAGCAATGCATTTTCATTTTATTTTATTTATTTTCTTATTGCTCATAGCATTCTGGAAATGAAATATTATCTATATGGAGGATGGATTAAGTAGGATATTTATAAAATATTTAAAAAAAAAAACTTATATTTAAATTAATTATTCTTTGATCAGTTAGATAAAGATAACAGAAAAAACTTAACATTTTTAAAATTATATTTCTTAAAAAAGTACAAAAAGTTTTCAGTTTTTATAGAAAATTTATAATAAAAAAAGAGCATATAAAAATTTCAATTTTGATCAGGATTTCATGCATAACACGTCACTATGCATATGCGTAACAAACGATTTGTCATATATTAAATTTTATAATTTTTCTGGTAATGTTTTATAGATGTAGAATAGATAAAATAAATGTTATGCATATTCTATTATTTTCAATTTTTGAATATTGTGTTTTTCGTGTAAACATGTAGGTTGTTGTGTTCCACCTTGGGTGCAGTTGAATATCTACAGTTAATTATATCCTTTTTTCATCTTTTTGCTTCTGTTTTTCCTTTTTTGTTACTATACATTGGCAAAAACCTCTTTTAATTGTTATTAATTTTCAAAACAAATAGTGTTGAAATAAAGCCGTTTATGAATGTTTATTATGGAATAAAATCTCTATTTTATTCAAAGGAATTGTGTATAACGTTATTATTTTAACATAATTATTTTTAATTAACTAATTTCTAATTTATGATCTACATTATTATTTCTAATAATAATATTGATCATTATCAGTTATAATGAGCCCTTTGGCATCTTATGATTTAAGTCTGAAACATACATAACATGCAACATTTGTTTAATTGAAAAAAAAGGATGAACGACTAAAAAAAAAAAAGGAAAAATTTCTTTTAAATTTGAAAATTGTGGAAACATAAGAAAAATAATTTTTTCCTTTTATTTTTTTTATGTATAGATGATTAAAGATATTAGTTAACAGCTTTAGTATTAAAATAAATAAATAAAGCAGTAACGAACACTAAAAAATTATTCCATAAAATTTTTATTTCATTGAATTACGTGTAGATAATTATGATTTTCTTTGATTTTTTTGTTATTCTTGTCTAAAAGTTTGCTGACAAATATATGTTGAACTTACGAAGATTATCCATTATCTACTAACAACCATAGATACTTCTTTAAACAAAATTTAAATAAATAGCAAAACAATAGTCGAAGTATTTTAAGTTTTTTTTATTAAACCAGGTTTTTTTTTAATTTAAATTTTTCGTCAAAATTCAAAAGTCTATAAAAAATTACCTCTTATTTTTATTTTTTATTTAAAGTATAAAATAAAATGCCTGCATAAATTTGAAGGATAAATTTATTTTACTATCTTTCTCCCACCGGCTTGTTATGATTAATTCCAGTGTTATGTCTAGGTCTCGAGATCCACCTGCTAGTGATGCATATTTTATATGCTAGTGTTCGCTTGTCTCGTATTTTGTGAAATGCAGTCATATTATAAAGCAAGAAAATAACACTTTGATTAGTCTACAAAATTATTATACAAAAATAAATGCAGAATATTTAGTTTGACTTTCGCTTGGTAAATATTCATATTTGATATTTTGAACTTAATTTCTTTTTGTAAATCCTATTTTAAAGTTAGTATTAAATATAAAATAGTATTTCAGTTATAATATGCCCCAGGAAACTGAAAAGGAATAATTTGAATAAATAATTATTGATAAAATTAAGATAATTTAAATGACAAAAATGTATAATATATTTTTTTGTGAAAATATGTTTACTTACCTTGTATTTCTGTTCTTTTAATCTAGCATAAATGCGTTTGGGGATTTTGTACTGTTTTACTATTTTACATCTATGTGGAATAGTTTCTGCACATTATGTGAAATATAGATTCTCAAGATTTACTGCATTGTTTCTAATTGTAAAAAGTTTATAAAAGTTTTTATTTATTAAACTCTCATAAAAACTCTATATATAATAACAAAAAAATGTGTCAGTGAAAATTTCAACAGCAAAATCGCAGAATAGGGTCCGCTGGGATGTGGCGTCAAAATTATTTTCGCCAAAGTGCATCAAGAAACCGTTTCGATTGTAAGTGAAGCGAATGGCAAACAATACATGAAAACTAAATTACCACATTTGGCGCCACAAAAATGTCGCCAAATCCCTGCGGTCCCTATTTGGCCATTTCTCATAAAAACTTTGTCTTTTTTTATATTTTTTTTAAGAGAGAGGAAACTTTTGAAACGAAGTAGTGAAAATGAAAACAATATAACATTATTCCACGATAAGTTTGAACTGAGTATAAATGTTTTCGATATTCGTTGTATACATGCTCTTCATTGTATATTACTAATGAAACAATTTTATCATGGATATAAGCAACTTGTACATACCTCACGTAGATATTTAACCTTTGCGCATCTCATGTACATATGTAACTTGTATCCATCTCATGAATATATGATAAGTTTGATGCCAAAAAACGCACATGTGGGGCATTAAAAATTAATGTATTAACTATTGTCCTAGAAAAATGACAATATAACACAATAAAAATACACAAATGAAAGAAACAGGACGCATTGTTTTAATAACAGCTTTTATTTTTACAGAACTTCTTCAGCTCTGGTAGAAATGCAGACAGAAATCCGGCCATGGGCCACTGTACAACATCACCACGATCCCGCATCCCTTAAACCATTGCACGTTTGCTGAAGAATTATTTATACACAATTTGCACAGGACAGATGTAATTCGTATGGAAATGCATACAGATGCAGCTATAAACTTCAATACAATGCAGCGCACGTTTGAAAAATTACGTAAAGGGGTTTACATAGAAATAAAAAATATTGCCCTTGTAGATATGCAAAATTATAGAAATAACACTTAAATGAACGTTGAAACCACATTTAATAATTATGTCATAATGTTATTTTAAGATGTTGTATTTCTATGTCTAACTCATATCACAAAAATTTCAACTATATATTTCCTTTTCTATATCAGTTTTTTTAAGATTTTTTTCTTATATACAAAGATATGAATTTCATTTTGAATATTTAATCAGGAATCATACACAAGTTTAACAATGATTCTGATACTAACGTAATTTTCTGATATTTCTGTGATACATGTAACTTATTAATTATTTTAAAATTTTCTTAAAATATATTGTATTAAATGCTTAATTTATTTTAAATTTAACTTTAGAGTAGATTTTAAAATGCTTATTATTTCAACAATACTTCCATTACAAAAATTTAGTTTGAGATTTTTTTTGTTGCACTTCAAAAATTGCATTTAGACGAAAATAAAAATGTAAAACCATTAAAATATTTGAATTCATTACAGAATGAAATAATATTCAAATTACATGAACGATTCATACGAATTTTAAGAATGAAAAGTTTCATAAACAACATCATTGATATAAATTTATTTAATTACCTAATTACTCTTTAAAAAAATATAAATTGTTAAAAATAACAAAAGATCTTTCTAACAAAAAGAGATTTTTTTAATTATGCATCGAAATAATTTATTTGTAATTTATTAACATGCATTAAAATCTGTTTTCTTTACAAAAATTAGAAATAAATTGAAATTGTTTTTTTTAATTGTATAAAAGCAATTTACTCACTCTGTCATTAATTTTAATTGCTAAAGTAAGATATTATAAAAAACACAATAAAAAACTTAACTTTATAATTCATAAATAAGACATTTCAATTACGAGCATTTAAACTTTCTACAATAAACTCCTTCCTTTTGACAATTTCATTCAGAAAATGACACAACAATTTAATTAATCATATTTGCAATTCCCATTAAAGAGTTTTAAATATCTGTTTACGAAACATAAACATTAATTAAATTCACTATTCGAATACAAATGATTCAGTTCATATATTTGATTAGGTTTTAGTACCCATTTTAAATTCATTTACGAAATAATTCATTGCTTTGCATTTTGGTTATAAAACCATCCACAAGTTTAAAGAAGAATAAAATTACATAAATTTAATACTTAATTCACTAATTATTAATCCTTTTGAAACGAACATTAAAAAATGAGGTTATAAATTTGCAAAAGGATGATTTGTAAATGAAGCAAATATTTGAAATAAAAAAAATAATGTTTTAAATTAATGATGTCTATAAAAATTAATTAGAAGCAGTGATGTAATTTTTATTGAGAGTAGACAAACATTGAAATACAAACACAACAAACTAAATGAACTCACATCATTGAATATGTACAAGGATCATTAATAAGTAGAGCTTTGCTTTGCTTCCAGTGGTGGATAACGTAAAACAATATTTATTTTTTAAAAAAGAAATGCATATTTAATCAAAGGACAAATAATTAAACGATACAATGTATGTATGCATTGTAGACTTTAAATAAAATTAATTCTTTTTGGCAAAAGGAATATTCTTTACATATTAAAAAATAAAATTTAAAAACAATTATAAAATTTTCGATTTAATTATTTGCTCAGAGGTAATAAAACTAGATTAAATAAAATGGAAATTAGAATAATTACGAAAAATTAAAAAAAAGCTTATTTTTAATAGCTTGGGTAAATGTTTAATAACTTCATTTTCATTAATTGCCATAATTTAATTGTTATTATAAACTAAATCTACATTTAATGAATTAACGTTTAAATAATAAACCGAGTTTAATTTCAATGAATTAAAAATTTATTGATAATATCTTGATATGCAAGTTAAATTTAAACTATTAATTTAATAAACTAGAACCATTTTTTCGTCTTTAAATATTTTTATAATGAAACTCTAAAACATTTTTTTACGTGATTAAATAATGAACTCTTTTCAGAATATCAATAAAATATTTAATAAAATAGAAAAAAAACCCTGAAATAGAAAATTATTTAAAATCATAACCAATTTTTTTTAAATTAAGTATTTAAGAAAATATTTTTATATGAAAAAAATTTTAATTTAAGTCATTTAATTTTCATTCAATATCACTATATGTGATTGATTTTAAAGATTACTTAAAGATTATAAGAAGCATTTCAAATACTTGTAAGAAGAAATTGACATAATAAATCGAACAAAGTAAAATAAAGCGATTTTCCAATTAATTTAATATATTAATTAATATCATTTAATTATTATATTATCATTATATATTATTAATTATATCATTTAATTTAAAATAAATATTAATTACTAGGTATTTTGGATGCATAAACTTATAAAATCGATATATAATATTTATATTTTTTGTCTTAAAAATTATTTTTAATTTTTGAGTAAAAATTATCCATAAAATTAACAAAATATGTTAGTAAATGAACTGAATTATACCTAAATCTCCTTATCATATAAGAAAAAAAAACTGAACTATTTTTAGGCGAGGCGTGAAATTTTTTCATGTTTTGTTTCACCTAGTAACTTGACGACGCAACCTACTACACGACAGGCAGAAAAGTTAAGGAAAAGTTAAACTAAAAAAAATATTGAACTAATGGTCCTTGATTTATTTCTGATCGAAAATCAATAGCGCTAAGTTTTAATGCACTGTGAAAGCTGCTGCTAACACTAACGGAGAGTTTTAAGAGGAAAAAATTTCGCACCTAAAAGTTTTTAGTTCGAGATTAGTCTTCTAGGTCTTCTTCCTTCAGCTGTTTTAACCCCCATCTAATATTTCGCGTGTTTTAAAAATGTTTTCCTACCAAATTTTTCCAGGATTTCCCAACTTTTTTTTATATAAATTTTATTTTTAAGCATTTCACTTAAATCGCAGTGCGGGATTTTGGCCCTGTAGATCCCCAATTAGTTTAAGGTAGTTTATTGAGAAAAAAAAATGAAATAGGTGGTGAAAGAAAATGCTACTTATTTTTCAAACTAATGGTAAATCAATTTGGAATCTATGTTTTCTTTGCAATGGTTTCTAATAATTTTTGGTGCATTTAAATAAAATGTTCGAACAAGAAATGCTTGGGAAATGATAAACCACCCGAAAAGAATTCCGAAGTTTTTATATCGGAGATTTTTTTTATCTCAATGCAATTTAATTTTACTTTTATGGATTTCATACTTTATTTATTATTATTTTTATACATTATGTGATACATAACTTAACAAGGGAATATTGTGTTAACACACGTGTTATAACAAACGTATATATATATTTGAATATAAATTTGACTGCATCCATTATACTATATAAACCCATATATTGATTTTATGTACCATATTATTCCGATTTTAGGCTTAAAATAATATTATGTAAAACATATTTATCGAATATTTATGTTATGCTAAATATTTCATTTAAAAGAAAATAATTTCTGTATTATAAATATCAAAATTTAAATATTAAATAAATATAAATCGTTATAATAAAAGTAATAAAATAAAAACGTTAAAATAAATGCTTTAAAACATTCGTAAATTAAAAAAAATCATAAATATGGATAAATTAATTGGTTTTATTTTATGAACAGTATTGGATTTATTAATAAAGAACTTAAAATTTGCCGTTATAATAAATGTGTAAAAATTAAAAGATTTCGATGATTATATAAGATTTAAATTTAAAAAAAATCATAAATATTGGTAAATTAATTGTTTTTATTTCATGAAAAATACCGAATTTAATAATAAAATGTGTCTTTCAACAAATTTAACAATGTTCTTGAACTGATTCAAAGAATTCATGTGATGTAAAACTCAAAATATTTCATATTTGAATTACCACGAAATGTAATGCTGATGATTTTCTCGCAACTTTATATCAATCCTCACTTTTCAATAAAGAAACATATAAAAAAAAAACCCTCACCCCAACAGTTTGAGAAGTCTGAAGAATCGATTCTTTCCCTGCCAAAACTGATTCGGCAACAAAATGCTTGCTTATTTCCTTTTTTGTAAGGCAAACACACAAAGTTTTCCCTTTTGTGTAGCCTTAAAAAATAATAAGAAGCGGCTCCGTATCCCTGTTTCCCAAAGGGACAAAAGGACTTATAAAACTCCGGGGAATTTCTTTTTATTGCGATCTCGTAATCTTCTTACGGGCACAATGTGGACCCGTGTATACTTGCATATACTATTGAAAATACTCGAATGAGACACGGAAAAAAAATAGAACCCATCGATTTTGACGAGAGGCAATTCGATTCGCTCTTGTCTGACAATGGAGAAAAATAACTATAATAATATTATATGCATATTCAGTCTATTTTAAGTTAGAGGAATTTACAAATAGAAGGCTTAAGTCTATAGATTTACATCTGCTTGTATCTTATTGAAACATTTACTAATATACATTCAAAATAAATGCTTCTATATAAATAATACTTATTTAATTCATGTATATTGTAACGTTTTATATTATATGAAGAGAATTATTTTTTTGGAATTTCGATGTTAGTGTCAGGATTATTTTAAAATATGTGAATGCATTTTTATGGTCATCATTACTTTAAGTGGTAAATAATATAATTATATGAATATAGCAATATTTATATTTTTTATGATTTAAAATAACGACGTTTTACTAAGTAAACTAAATTTTCAATGCAGAATATGTTTTAACGCTGAAAATTGTATTCATTTAAAATATGCACATATTGTGAATAAAGTATAAAAGAAATTATTTATTGTACTCCGAATTTTGTAGTCGCTCTAAATGATAATCTGTGTTTTAAAGAAAGTAATTAAATTTTTTTCTAAAGTTTTCATTACGGAGCAAAAATAACAGCGAATTTTTTCCAATAACGTAGAAATTATGTAACAGTCAATCTGTAAATAAATGCATTCAAGTTGTTGTTATACTATTTTGCAATAATTGCAAAAAAATTCTTGTCAATATTCTTTAATATATGTTTGTCAATAAAAATTCATTTTTTCCGTTAATAAACATTTTAAAGTATCTACTAGTATGCTATTATAAACTTTAAAATAAATTATTTAGCAACATTTATATGAAAGTCTAATTTAATATTTAATGTAGATTTTTGAACATCTTATATAGAAACCTTTCCAGAATCCAAAACGATAAAATTATAGGGCTATACATGATATATTCTTAGAATGATATGCAAATATTTAAATATGCTCAAAATATTATAACAAATTGATAGTTATAAGCAATTTGATGCTTTTTAACATGCATTTAATCTTTCTGAAAACGAAAACATGAAAAAAAAAGAAGAAACTGAATAAATCCCATCCGAACTCACTTGTGGAAGAAAAATGTTTCCTAATTCCCCCTCATGTCGAAAATTTCATATCAAAATAAATATCTCGTTATTAAAGCAATTCTTACGCCATAAATAACCTTATAATGAGAGTTCTCTGAGGCTAACTATGAGAGATTTTTACAAATAAAAATGTTATAACTAGTACACTTTACGAATTTGCATAAGTTTTGGAGATTAAAATTAATACCTTCTTATTTAAATAATCTCCAAACGCGAGAAGTAAAACATTTGATTTCCATTTGCGAGAAATGAAGACTTGTTTTACATCATTTGTCTTTAAAATGCACATTTTTGTTTTGTTTTGTAACCTTTGGAATTAAGATTCATCCGCCTTTGAATCATTAATAAGCAGATTAAATGCCTTTCAAGTAAATTTTTCAAACTCTAATGAGGAGAATTCAAAGTAAGAACAAAATTACTTCATAACTGTAAAAAGCAAAAAATGAAACTTGGAAGGCTTTAGGCTGCAAGGAGATTTATTAACTCAATTTTTTTCATAGGTTTATTTATATATAGATATTGATTTTGCAAGGGGAATAATATTTCTCTTCTTTGTTTTATAACTGTTATTTTTTTTTTTATTCTTAAAAGAAATAAAATAATTGCCACTCAAGCATTTCTTTGTTTAATTTTGAGAATGATTTTTTTTCTTTTTGTTTCATAAAAAATATTTAATTAAATTTTTTTTTAAAACAATATATAAAGCTTATTAGAAAATATTTCCTATATATATTTTCATTAAAATAACTGATTAGTAAAATATTTCATTAAAACTAAGTGATTAAAAACAAAAAAATATGTAAAATTTCTCTAACTGCATGCAATGAAATGATTTTTTTCTTTAATGCAGTAAAAAGTTTTTGAATCAATCAAATAAAATTAATAAATAACATTAACTAATTTAAAATACATATGAGAAATAAAATATCACAATATGTTACAGAATATCGATTTTTTTTAATATAGATACATACTTACAAAAAAAAGAACCTTATGAATTTGGTTTCTACAATTTAAGATTGCAATTGAATTAGAGTTCTATTTTTATACCTCCCAAAGATGCTTGCCATTTAATTAAAAAAAAAAATTTTTTTTGTGCCATTAAATCATTAAATTATTATCGTTATTATTACAATAATCCATTTTTTTTATTTGGGTTACTCAAAAAAACATATATTTAAATTTTCAATACAAGTAATTTTTAATTATTAATACTTAATAAAATAATATTTATTGAAAAGAATTAATAATCAGTAAGAGTATATTCCTCGATTTAGTACAATCATTTATTATTTTACGAAATCCACCCACTATGAGAAGCAAACCAATATTCAAAGCACAATCAATACAATATCAACCTATTAATGGTAAGAGTAATGATGAAAAGTACACATACAGCTTAAGCACGCCTACCAAATAATAATAATAATAAAAGCACAAAACAAATAACATAGAGCACATAAACCCTTGAATATCACTTAATAAGCCTTTTCCAAATACTCACACGCACACATAATAAAAAGGGATAGAAAATAAAAAACACCCATGGAAAGCACGTCGACTTCAGCAGTTCTAAAGTTCCCTTATATTAACTTTTTCTCAAATTTCCGCTAAAAGTAAACTGAATATCACTATTTAGCCAAGAATCATGAAAGAAATTATGAGATAGACGGCGTAAAATAACTACTGAGTAAAATTATATTTGATAATTTCAATTATTCCCAGAAGTTTTCTTTTAGTAAGAAACTAATTTGCAAAATAAAATTATATATTTTTAGAGTCTATAGCCCATCTGTAACTTGTAAAAAAATTAATTATAAATTCAGTCATTCCATGTTTTATATACATAACATATTATATATATATGACATAAAACATGTCGATATATAGTAAGTCGTTAGATTAAAAATAACTATGCTGTTATATATATTATTGTTGATGCAAAAGTTGCTCGATGGAGAAAGAACCAAACATTGCAGAATCAAACAATGGTAATAAAAACCTTATAGTTTAAAATGAATTTGCTTTGAGGATTTAAAAAAAAATCAATGAAGTTAAGAAATCAAAGAAATGCTTTTAAAATTTCTCAAAAAAATTAAAATGTAAAGATTTAAACTTTTAATCCCAATTTACTTTCACATCTAGCATTTTATATTTAAGTATGCTTACTTTATTTCACCAGCGAGTTTAACAAATGAGAACATCTCTACGCTTTGGTAAGCTGACTTTATTCAAGCCTCTGGATCAATAGTAATGCATTTTACTTTTAGCGGAAATGCATTTATTTTCCCATTTTCACTCGATTGCTTTTTTCTCACATATATATATATAAAAGAGAAGGGAACGAGATGTGAAGATTGTTTCGCTAGCATAATGTCTCTTGTTTCCTTATGGAAAGCGTTTGGTATGTTTCGAAGCACGGCAGAATCCTGGATGTGGACAATAGAATTGTTGATGAAAATATTGCCATTCTTAATAGGTCATTTACCATACAGAAAAATCTTTCAAATGTAATAGCTAATTCATAATAATATTATTGATTATTTTTTATAATATAATAATATCTCAATAATTATTATAGTGGCTATATCTGTTGTAAAAGTTTTAAATTATGATTTAAAAAAATTAAATTTTTATAATTCGCACAATAGTATATATTTATAATTTCATTATTTTTAAAATTATATTATATGCAACAAAATAAATAAATAAAATTGAAAGGATACGAAAAATAAATAAATAAATAAAAATAAATATATGTACCTTGAGGATATGTAGAAACAAATCTAACTCTACTGAGATTTAAAAAAAACCCCAGAAAAAAATTTTTTTACTCAAATTCTTTGAATAAACAATTTAACAAATGTTTTCCAATAATTAAATATTAGTGTCATAGTTAAGAAGATAATAATTTTTCATCAGATAATTGTACTGCCATTGATTACCAACCTATCCAATATTAATTAACAATTGTTCTAAACAATGCAATAATAATAATAACCCATTGATATCACCAGTTCAATATTGATTATCGGTAGAAGTTACCATAGTAATTGTTATTTGATGCTTTTAACCAAAAAAAAACCTAATGATAAGAATTTTAGAACAATGTCAATCTCAGCAATCATCAACAACCAACGGTTTCCATCCAGGATTACTGAGAAGCGAAACACACTCAAATAGCTTTTTGTTCATCCATTTACAAATGTTTTTTTCCATCATTTTGGTACACTCTCCGTCTGATGTGTAGGCTAAGAGCTGGCACAGAGTTCCTGTTTGCTGGATACCGACCCGCGACTGCTCATGTACCCGACAGGCTGGCGGGTGATCTTCCTGGCCTTGCGCACGAACACCAGGAAGAGGACGCACAGGCCGAAGAACATCACCTGGGCCACGCTTCCCACCACGACGGCCGTGTACAGTACAGGACGTGTTAGGCAGAGACCCTTTTCTGTTAGTTGGATGGCCTCGATTCCTTCTGCGGAGAGAAAGAGAATTAAGTATTAGGACACACAAGAATATTCTAATGAGCTTATGAGAGAAAACAAAGTTGTTGTACAGTCAATTATCAGATCTGTTCATATTCATGTGTTACAGAAATATATTTTTTCTCTAATTTCCCTCCCCCTCTAAATACATAAATCAACACATTTTTTAAAAATTCTTAAATTTAAGAATTTTTAAGAACCGACATTATCTATAAAAATACTTAAATTAAAGAAAATTCTTAATTAAAGATACTTAAATTAAAGAAAATTCTTAACTAAAGATACTTAAATTAAAGATGCTTAATTTTTTTTGGTGTATCGGTGGGTCTCGTATTTCACTTATGCACTACACCCACGATGTACAATGAAAAGTGAGTACTGCCTCGTGGGAGGACTTAAGGTAACTGCAACACTATTGCATATCATATGAGAGAAAAACCATTAAAACTACCATCAAGCAGACGACTACAGATGCAAGGCACTTCTACACGTTTTCACGATTGCCATCGAGAGTAATCGTTTCTGAAAGCAACACCCTTCAGTTAATTTGAACCTGCGTCTTGCTGCACGCTAGCCGTGCAATTTACCACTAGGCTACAAATTGGGCACATAAAAATAATGAATTCTATAAACAATTTAAAGTTAACGACATTAACAATATATTAAAAAAATATTATAAGAGCACACTTCAATAAAGTAATATTGAGCCCTATAATAATGAAGGAGCTCAATATCTTTTTACAAGAAATTTAAAAAGATAAACTGCTCCTAATTTTCTTATTGTAAAAAGAATTCATAAATCTAGCTAAGCATTTCGATTTTTGATGCGAGACATCCTGACACAACCAACACCAAGTATCCCTAATTTTAAAGTAATGTCTATATAACGCAAGATATCGACAGGAATTATTTCTGTTTACTATCACATTAGATCACTTACCCTTGTGTCAACACATCGATCAGTGGGAATTTAATAAAAGTGCCAAATACATTAATAAAGATTATCTTACATTTTATTAATTTCTAAAAAAGCCCTGTGATGGAGTGTGTTAATTATTTACTGTGATTAACATTTTTTTTTCTTATTTCATGAATTTTATATAATTTATCATAATCACTAAATACAGATTTTAGGTGTGGCAAGGACATTATAATATAAGCATTACTCAGTCTGATTAGTGATGGGCACAATACTCTATAAAAATATCTCTATCTAAATAAAAAATTCTATAAATAATAAAACAAAACTTAATAAAAATTATTTGTATAACTGAATATTAAGTGCAAGCAACAGAAAAAAAATATCAAAATAAAATCTTCAGAATTTACATGCATACAACAAAACGCAACCGAGTATAATATACATCATAATAAAATTATTCTCAATAAAAATTCAAGTCATGCAAATAACCTAAAAATAATTTATACCTTGAAATGGGAAATAATTAGATTATTATGTATTATTAATTTATCAACACAATTTATGATAATTTTTATGAAAATATTATGTCTGATATTAGATCAATTTTAAATTTAGTTCGGTTCTTCTACCTATTGAAGTGAGAGATCAGCACTAATATTAATTATTTTGGTGATTATAATTTATGATATTTAGGAACCGACATTATTTATCGAAAATTAGCAACTAATCATTATGTCTAGTAATAAAAACAATTTCGGAAGAAAAGTGATGCGTACATATTTGCTGTCGTTGATTCGACAGCATCTTGGAAGATTTTTTGGTTTTGATAAAGATAATAACTGTTCACTGCTAGTCATAGACAGGTTTGTAGGCAAATTGGCCTTTCGCATTTCTCCTTCTTCTTTTTCCTTTTTTGCATTTAAAAAATATATTATTGATCAATCACTATTTAAAAAAATTATTATTTGGAGTCACAGATTAAATCAATATTATGCAAGAAAAAAATCTCATCTTTAAAATTTTTCATGTTAAAAAAAAACAAAAAAAACTCGTCAATTACTTAGAGTAGTTTGAAGAAATAATTGGACGATAAAAAATCTAAAAATCTTTTAACTTTTTTTTTTGTCAAAAATGACATTGGAATTCAAATGAAGCTGACTGGTTGATTTCTAAATATATCCATAAAAAAGATTAAGGTTGCAAATAAAATTGTTGCAAGTAATTCTTATGGACTATATTTTGTTGTAACTCAAGAGCAAATAAATAAAAGTGATTATATTAGCGGTAGTTCATGCATTATTAAAATTTTATTTTTATAACCATATAGCGAATTGAAATTTCCAATAAAAAATTAAAAAATAGTTTTGAGAAGAGAAATTAAAAATTAAAAATAAATATATATATTTCCCGACATTTAGTTAATGGTATGATGCGCAAAACCGTTCTTTACAAAAATAGCGTATTGTAAGGCACGTAACGTAATACATTAAAGGCAATAAGTAACGTAAGGCAATAAGTAACAGTAAGGCAATAAGTAACAGTAAGGCAATAACGTAACGTAAGACATTAAAAGCATTTTAGGGACCTCTTAGTAAAGAAACATTAAACCATCCATATCATATATCACAGTATAGCCATTAAGAAAACTGAATGCTTATACCTTAAAAAAACTTAATGATCATACTCTATCGAAAAAAATTAACAAACCTAAAGAACCATATCATGTACCTAAAATACATTAAGAAGTTAAAATCATTGGAAATCTCCATCTTATTGAGTACATCTTAATAAAAACAACGAATAAAAGAATTAAATAAATAAAGCAATCAGAAATCGGATAAATGCCAGTCTCAAAAATATATTTCACAAAATTTACAAATATATTACAGTTTAGCATCGCCAAAAACATTTGAAACACTCTCATTTTTTGGTGATTTTATCATAGTGGGGACATTATAGGATTGGTGACTGTTTCAACAGAAATAATAACGAAATGGACAAATGGATGAAATTTTAGATTGAATTAAAACAAAAACAATTTAGAATAAATAATTATCATTTCGTCTAGATACTTATCTAACCTGAGGCTTTCCTTTTCAAACGAGTTGGCCAAAAATAGAAAACAATTGCAGAGACAATAAAGATTCACAACAGTCTCTCAATGGCAATCTTGATGAGATGAAATCTCAGACTATATTTAAACTATTTTCTTTTCAACTTTGACGTAATTTAAGTAGGCTACTTACAAGGAGTTGTTCCTTAAAAGCGACTTTCGAGCCATTATAGAAACATTTACATCTGAATATCTTGATAAGATTAAGCTTTAAACAATCTTGAAATAGGGTAACTCCAGACAGATACAACTGAAGATGTTTCTGGTCTGTTAACAGACCTAACTAGAAACACTAGTTTTATAAGGAGTTGATCCCTCAAAGACTTTAAAAATAATTGCAAAAATTTACATTCGTCTCAACTCAAATCTTGAGAGGAAATTTCAAACTATATTTAAACTACTTTCTTTTCAACTGTGACGTAATTTAAGTAGGTTACTTACAGGGAGTTGTCCCTTAGAAGCGACGTTCGAGCCATTATAGAAACATTTACATCTGGATATCTTGATACGATATTTTAAACAATCTTGAAATAGGGTTACTCAAGACAGATACAACTCAAGATGTTAACAGACCTAACCATAAACAATATTTCATAAGTAGTTGATCCCTCAAAGACTTTAAAAATAATTGCAAAAATTTACATTCGTCTCAACTCAAATCTTGATGAGATGAAATTTCAAACCATCGTAAAACAATTCGGATTTTTATAGCAATTTCTAATCCCTTAAAGGGGCATCATCGGTTAAGTAAATATTGACATAAAGAACGTGTTTATGAATCAATAGTCTAAGGTGGCTGACACTGTTGATCGATTGACTAACACACCGCGCCAAAGTGTTTCTACCATGAAGCTAATATTGGCAGTCCGGATAGTCTTCACAAATATTGAGTCATTAACCAGCAAGCTTGTAAAGTATTGACAGTATTGAACACATTGACATTTGAAATGGGATTACAGCTACCAATATGGGTTTATTTGAAACCTCTTCCAATACCTCACATTAGTAAGTTATAGTTTAAACTGATCTTGAATTTAAATAGATGATATAAATGAGAAGAATATGCTAAAGAAGTTTATTGATGATCGTTGATGTATAGCATAGAGTTGGATACAGAAGTTAATATTTAAAAAGTTTAATTCCAAGTTTTGCGTTACTTAATCAAGATACATCGATAATGAATAAAATTGAATTATTTTTGCAATGTTTCAATAAATATGACATCAACTAATTTTAGCTGCAAAAGTATTTAAGAGATAAAATTCATATATAATTATTAAACTAGCACAAAGCAATACAAGTGCAAAATAATATTATCATCATTTTGGATAAGGATTGGATTGAGTTTGGATTTTTGTATCACAAACTTATATACCATTTTCAATGTTTATGTGCTTATTTTATAGTAAAAACATACCAAAAAAAAACTGAAAGGGAACATATAAATATCCAATTCATTGTTTTATTTAACAATGGCGTTAAATTAATAAAATTCAAAAATAATTTTAATAAAATTTTTTTATTAATTTGAAAATTTGCTTTAATAAAATTTATGATGCATTTATATTTTATTAAACGAGCAAAATATACAATTGAGACTACAATAACATTAACACTATTTCGAAAAATAGAGATGCTAAATTCATTAAAATTAAATCACTTAAGATTTTCATTTTATTTTCTCAAACGATATGGCTTCACTTGTTTTTTTCTCTCATTAGAATTAAATCATTTTCCTGTAAATAACCCAAAATTCTAATCAAAGTTATGCCTAACGCATCGCGAAAACACAAAGCTGCCATCTGATCACCAAGATCAAAATACTTCCCGTTCCCATCTAAGCCTAGACAAAGATAAAGAAAAGGACCAGGGGAAAACTGTCTTAAATTTTCAAAACACCACCAAAATGACAGGTTAATGTGAGTCTGTACGCCTGGAATTCCTTTTTTCGTCCGATCTCCCGGATTTATCCCGAGAATAAAGCAGGAAACTATCCCGGACTCTCCCAGCTAGATTTCAGAAGCAGAGGGTGGTATTTATAAAAGCCGTAACTTCTACTTAAGCTGTCTTCTTGCTGAACAAGCTAGTGATGGAAAAAGCATTCCGGTTATGAACTTCTGAAATGCCTTTGCTTCTGAGCTGTGAGGGATTATTTGGGCCGTTTTACGTCGTATTGAATCTTCGTCGGAGGTTCTGTCTCGAAGATAGAGCGCTTCACATTTCGGAGAATGTATGAAGCATTAATGAGAAAATTCAAACGGGGAAATATTTCGAAGGATTACACAAGGTCCACGCACAATAGAAATTCGATTCTCTATGGGTGCATGTTGCTGGACCTACAAAGAATACCGGAAGACCATACATTATACATGAAATATATATTTTAAAATGTTTTAAGAGTTATTTTTAATTCCTTTAATAAATTAAAATTAAAATTAATTTATTAATTTATATATATATATTAAGCAAATAATCAAAATAATTCTGCGTAACATATAAATTGTTATTATATTTGAAAACCTGACTTTTGTTTTCCCTGACTGACTTAAACACCAACCATTACACTTTTTAACACCTTTTTCAATCAAGTAATGTTAATTTTTACCATTACAGGTTGAAAATGTAATACGGGGCCTGAACAACAGAATAATATGTCGTCAAAACTTAACTACTTTAGGTTTTTTTTTTTTTTTTTTTTTTGTGGAATAAAACGTAATTTTATATTCTTCAACTTATTACAAAATAATGTAGAAAATAATATATTTATTTCTTGTTGATAGTAAAATACACTTCTCGTAAATTACTGTATTAATATTTGGTTCAAATGAAGTAAACTATAATATATTATAGCAAAATAAAAATATTAAAATTTTGGTATTTATATTTCAAAATAATAAATTAAATATTTAGTTTAGGTTATATTTTTTTAAGTTTTTAATTATGCCGGAAATTAGTTAGATTGAAAATGGTAATTAAATAAGGAAACCTAAACTGATTTCTGTCAAATTTTTCACAACATATTTTAGAAACAATAATTAATAATTAAATAAATAGGATTAATAATTAAATAATTAAAATTAATTTAATTTTTATACAGACTTATTAGTACACCTACATGTTAAAAGGTATGTTAATAGGTTACCATGTGTTAAAAGGTTACAAATAAATTAATTTAATAGATTTAACTTAATAGATTTAATTTAATAGACTAAAATTTAATAGACTAAGATTAATTTAATAGACTAAAATTAATTTCGCAACATATATTAATATAAATTATTAAAATATTGATGTACTATTATTTGTAAGATATTCAATATTGAGAACATTTTTGAATAAAATATTCATTTGTCTTTTAGGTAAGAAAGCAGCAAAGAAGTTTCTACCCCCCATTATATATTCAAGTAAAAAGCGACAAAATTTTAAAATGAGAAATTTTTAAGTGAAGTGAAATAAATAAATTTGGAATATAAACAAGATTTTGTATTAGTATTAAAAAATTTGAACTTGCATCTAAAATTTTTTTTACATAATTACTTTGTTAATAAAAAAAAAAAACTCCCTTTTACAGCAGATAGAAAGTGTAAAAATATGCTAAACAAATATCAATAAAATCATTATTCTTTACTATTCAAAAAGATGAATATTAAGCAACATAATTCAATAAATAAACAAGATAAATATTCATTAATAAGGTATAATAATCGGAGATGGTAATAATACATGCAGAAAAATAATTAATTTCATATATATTAATTTCTGACTATTATAGAAAAACAATTTAATAATTTTTACTGAAATATAATTCTCAATAAAATAAATGGTTAATGCATCATGTATTGATGAATCGGTTTCATGTATCGATGAAACTAATTTTTTCCCTTTAAAACTACTTATGTAGTTAAAAATATCTTTCGTTTTCTAACATAAAATCACCAACTATTAATAAAATAGTTTTATAAGCTACATATTAAACTAGTGAAAATAATGCTTAATATATAATCATATCACCATCAATCAAAAATATTTAATCATACTCATAAACATTATATTTTTCAAAACAGCACATTTAGGAAAAATATCATAAATCTAAAATATTCTCTATTTAATATTTTCTAACATTAACCACCATCTCATGCATCATAGTAATACTTTATGCATTTTAATGGGTTTAAGTTCCTATGATAAAATACCGAAGACGCCATCTTCGAAAATTTTAACACAGAAGAAATTTAGCATCTACTTAAAATTCTCTCCCTTTCCAACGCTGGAGATTAAAGGCCAGAAAATATTTTGAAGAAAGTGCCCTACGGGAACACTTATGCCATCTTAACAGATAGCAAAGGAACGTGAAGCTGATGTCTAAGTAAGTTTCCTCCAGCGATTAAGGTATCAATCATAAACTCCTACTTAAAGCGCATTATAAAAAGTGAATTTTTATAAAGTCATGATTTGCTGTCATTTATTTTCCAGCTGAATTTTTTTATGCAATTTTCTTTTATAATTGATGGATGCCCATTTGATTACTTGATTATGAATTGTGAAATAGATATACTATAAGGAATGATTAAATGTATTGGATGCAAATTTTGACAGAAACTGAGTAGGTTGTGTTTGGTATTTACTTAACCAGTTTTATATATTAGATAATTTTCAATGTATTGTAATCAATTATGTGAAGAGGAATTTGTCAATATAATAAAAAAAATTACGGAAGTGAATGTCATTTCTTTTAAAGATAATATCTAGTTATGATGCTGAATTATTTATAGAAAAAGGCCTGATTTAATTATTTTAATCTAGCTCATTAATAAAGGAGATTGCTGCATAATAAAATAAAAACAAGTTACATTAGATATGATCATGAGAAATATTTATATATTTAGCTTAGAAAATATTTTGAAGAATTCTGTTGAAAATAAGATTAAAAAAAAGTTATGATTGATAGTATAACAAATTCAGAGATGTTATAAGAAATATTCAACTCTTCATTAGAAATTGTTATTGCTCTTCTTCATTGGCTCAACAGCCGCCTGGTGAGCCGAGACTGTCTGCCTAGTGGCAGATAGAAATTGTTATATTTAATTCTATTTTGTACTATTAAATACTTTTTGTTCTTATTTAAATATTATAAATGAATTTTCGAAATTTTCATTTTTATAAAGATATGGGAAAATAATTTAAAAAATAAACATAATTTTTAAAACGGATAATTATATTGCAGATACTGTAAAGTGTAAAAAAAGGGTGCAACTTTAGTGTACATATTGACTTACTTATGTATATTGTAAAAAATTAATAAACAACAAAGCTCTAAAATGAAAATTTAAAAAAATTAAAGAAAAAAAATGCGTATTTGTAATAGAGATTTAATTTCAGAATCTCATAGAGTAGAGATTTATAATGTCCCGTTAATTATACAAAAAACTGCATTTCTTATAATTAATTGTAATATAAGATTTTGTTTATTATTAAACAATGCATGATGCATAGATTAACAACAGTAAAATAAAATTAAATAAAATATTGGCCTTTTATTAAATAATTTACATATATATAGATACATATATATCTTTCTTAATTTTTATGTAGATATAAAATATCAAACTGCACTTGGCAATAAATAAAACCACAATTTTTTTTTAATAATCAGCTCCTTTCAAACAAGGGAAGAAACAAATCATTCTATCTTAACCTCCTTGAAGCATTGAAATAAAATGATTTTAGTTCCATTCAATTTCCGCCTCGCATATCCAATCCCAGAAACGCAATCAACTCGGATTACCGTGGTCAAATCAAGCCCGTCAGGGAGGAAGCACCGCTGGGAATTAATTGAACTTTCCCCACGAATTTCCCATCAAACCGTCCACTGTTTTGAATATGCTGATGGCGATAGACGATAACCAATCTTTCACGACGTCCACGACCAAAATCGATATGGAAATTCGCATCAAGAGCATCAACATCGGACTGGTCACTCAAGAAAAGATTATTATACCATTACTCGTAACAAAAGAAACTAACTAATCTCATCCGAAATGATCCCATAAATGTTGATGGCTTCTCTAGATACTGTCTGTGCTTCTGTCTATCCACTACCTTCATTTTCTTCTTTCCCTCAGGGTATTAAGCAGGGTCGGTAATCAAAGGATTAAGCTCTACCATCCGTTATTACAGATGTAAAGAAGCATGGAGGTAAGGTAACGATAATCACTCATAGCCCGTCAGAGGCTTAACTTGCAGCTCTGGTTGTGTATGGGACTTAATTTGGGGTCGTTATCGAATTGGAAAAGGGGGGAATGACATGGCCTTCTTCCCAAAGGAGGCCTTCTTTGCTTGAAGGAGGGTTTCTTCGGGAGATGATTGGGAGTTAAGTATTAGGGATTCGTGTTCCTTTAAGGAGGAGGTTTGTCGTCAATCATGAAAACAGACTTATAAGGTAAAGGATTTTCGTTTGATTTGGACTCGAGTGGATTTGAGGAAACGAAGACCTTTCCCTTTGATGTCGTTTTCCGGAGCGTTTAAGATCTCTGGGAAAATGATTGGTTGCCCTGATTGCTTTTAATGAGGTTGAGCTTTGTTCCGGAGATAATGATGGTGAATGGAAAAAAATTATGAGTGATTTTGGAAATAATATTTGATTAATGAACTGTCTGGTTCTTGGTATATATATAATGGTAAATTCTGAAATCAGACATAAGTTCGTAAAAGAAATCAAAAGTAAATAATTCTTTCTCTCAAAGCTCTATATGGTGAATTGCAAGTCTACGAATATAGGAGGAATTTGATTCATTTTTTTTAATGGATTAAAAGTGATACAACTTTAACTAATTTTCGTAAACCATAAAAACATTCAATATTTTTCCATTAATCTGATTATTAAATTATTACTGAGTGTCATAATGGATTTTTATTAGAACAAAAATTTATTCATGCTTTCTATTTATATTATTCTAGTATTGAAATACACTCAAGAGCCAAAACATTATGACCATCCCTACATTTTGCAATGAACTCGCCTGGATGACGTGGAAGGCACGTGATCAGGTGGAAGTGGTATTTAACTGATATTAAGTGGTGGTATTATTCCATGCCAAGGCGGGTTGAAGCTGTGTTGTGCGCCAAAGGTGGGCCAACTCGTTATTGACAGGTGGTCATAATGTTTTGGCTCTTGAGTGTAAGTGAATTATTAATCATTAATTGTTAAAATAGATTATTTACAAAATTCATCTTCCATATAGATACCTTTTCTTGTGAGGCTTAAGAAAATGATAAAATATTTAGAAATTGAATAGTATAATGGTACAAAAGGTTTTAGATTATAAAACATTATTTTATTATTATAATCTTTTTTTGTAATATTTCTGCAATTAATATTTCTGTGCATCGTAGCTAAATACTTCAAAAAATGTAAAAATCTAAAGAACAGTTATTACACAAAAAAGGGATGCCTGAGTATAATTATTAATAATTTCAAAACAATTTCTCCCCTATAAATTTTAACATTCTGTTGAAATTCAATTTTTTTTAATTAATAATAATTTTTCATTTTAAAATAATAACTAGAATAACTAGAATATTTCATCAAAATGCAAAAATATATTAACTCGCTTTACATTAGAAAGGAAGTCCCGATGAAATATACTGGGTTTGAATTATTCAAAAAACATTTTTCAGATAATTTTAAAATATTATGCATTAACTTACGACATAGTTCCTCAAGACATCATCGCAATAGTTCAACAACAAAAAAATAAACAAAAACTTAAAATTCAAACAGAAGTTTCACCCCAGACGAAAAATTATTTATGAACACCCCGGGGCCGATGAAACGAGAGGGGATCACAGTAATTTTTCTACCAGAACCAACTTATGTTATATAACTCAAACGGAAACCGATGAGATGCTTATCATCCAATGAGAATCATCGCCCGATTCGCAATTCGATGATATCCATCTCTTCTTTATGAACAAAAGCTTTAATTATGAGGGATTGTTACAGCTCAGTGCAAAAATCGGATTACTTCTGGTGATGTACCAGTAGAGATAAAAACAAGGGAGGGTGTTCCATAAGGATGCTGCTGTTGCTTATCGGGGTGCTGCTATAAGTTTGTTTTGAAAGCGGAAGTGAATGGATAGGGTAATTTATCTTCCTATTAGGATTCGTCTGGGAAAGTAATTTCCACTCTTATCTCATTGTGCATGAATACTGCCTAAGCTGAGGGTAATTATTGCCACATTAAACTCCTGTACTAAGTCAACATAATGTTCGGGTGGGATAGGAACTACTGAATGGTAAGTATTTAAAGAACTGATAAGAAGTGTGTACTAATGCTATTGCTTGTTGAATCGATTATAAAAATAATGAAATATCGTTTCTATTAATTGCATGATGTTCAAATTGTTTTCTAATATTGTTTCTACTACTTTTATTTAATTATCTAACTATACCCAATTAAATTGTTGAGAATGAGACTCTATAGGTTCACCATTGAAAGACAGAATAATATAAAACAAGCATAACTTAAAGTTAATAATAGGACCTCTTCAGGGAAAATCGTCATTTGATTCAAAACGGGAATCATATTAATGATAGGTTTGGTTTGTCGCTCTAAGGTCATTTTTTGCACACTTTGGGCGATTAGATCGGGACCTACAGTTTAACGTGGATTTCGAACTACTCCCAAACATCCATGCAACAGCCAAGTTTCGTACTTGCAACCTGTGGTACCAAAGGATAAAGCACTAGCCAATTGGCCATCAGGCCGCTTAACAATAGGAGAGCTTAATGATAGGAGATGCTGACATTTCAATATTGCAGATATTTTTTCTGAGTTGGAAAAATTAATATTTCACCGGAATAAAAAAATGAGTTTTTCTAGTTTTCTAGTACATGCATGGGTATGCAGTACATAATAGGCAGATATGTTAATGTCAAAAATAGGTTCGATAATAACTTTAAACGAATGAGAAAAATTTAAAAAGGAAAAAAATTAAATCGAATAAACGTTTAAAAATTTAAAATGAATGAGTTATGGCTTTCTCAAATCCTTAAGTTATTCAATAGTCACCGTACATTAATAAAATTTTCAATATTTTATATACATATTTTTTAGAAATATTTTTTCACATCTATTGTGATGTATATGGTGTTTACCTTAGAATAAGGCGTTTTTTTAATGAATATGTATAAAATAATTTCTCTAATGAAATTGTGAAAAAACTCTTTCAGCAATACATTTATGCTCTCTACCTTTTTTTTTTTAATACAGAAGCTTTTACGTGTACATAAGAATGATAAATTTGAAAAAAAATTTGCAATGGAATCGCAATCTCTGTAGTTCTGCGTCAGTATTTGGTACTGGAAAAATTTAAATGAACATATTCCAAGGTAACCATTTAGATGGTTGTTACCATTTCAAACTCTACAAAGGTATTTTGAAGGTTACAGGTTGTATAAATCATTTTTTTCACAAAGGCGACAACTTTCAATTCAGTTAGCTCGATATGTTATGCATTGTGGATTTGGAAATAAATTTTAGAAGATTCTTATCTACAAGCTAAATTATTGTGCTTAAAAAATAAATTACCATTTGTACACTTATTTATATTAAAAAGATGTAAAAATATTCTTCATCATAATAAATAAATGAGTGAAAGAATAAACTGATGAATTATATAAAATATCAATAAAGATTTTTGAAATTATCCAAAAAACGTCATGTCTAATCTTACAGTAATAACACTAAAATATTCTTAAAATTTAAAAAAAATTCCTATATATATATTTTTAATAGAATGTAATTTTTTTTACATAAATAATAATTTTTTTTATAAATTAATAAATAATAACAATTATATATATTAATAAACAATAAAAAATACATACATTAATAAGTAATAATTTTTTTATCTATTAATAAGTAATAAAGTTTTTTATATTATTAAAAAATATAAGAAAATATGATTACATCGATAAAATAAAGATAACAATAATCAATAAAAAATTAATAAATACTTTTGAAGATTTCGGCTTATTACAATAAAGATGACACTGATTAAAATAAATTTAAAATAAGAATTATACATTTAAAAAAATTCCTCCTACATTTTAATTAAATTGTGAAATTCATGCTTTGTTAAACTCTGTTTGTTCGTGAATTCTTAGAACCAAATTTATTATAAAAATTTAAAGCAACTTCTGGCGATGCTTTGTTACTAACATTACCCTTTAATTAAAATTAATCCTCCTTTGATGTTAAACTTTTATTCACTAGTATAACTACCAGTAGCGCACTAAAATATTTAGAATAATGAGATCAAGATTTCCGATCTAATTGCAGTAACTTCACTCTCTGTTAAGTGCTTTTTTTAAGAGTAAGTATTTTCGGTAAACCGTCTGCAATGTCGCAAGTATTTGTTTTACACACCACTTCATAATTAATAAACTACGATTTCATCTTTCTAATTCAGTATATCATTGCGAAATTTATTCTTTCTGTTTGATGTATTCGAATGCCGGAAACATTGATGTAAGCCATTCGATACTTCGGCAGATCTGCAGCAGATTCAGAGTTACACAGGGCGTAACATCGACAGCTTACTGTTTCCGTCATTTTTTTTTGTTCTAATGCAGCTGACAAAGACTTAGACAGTTGTCTTGGATGCCTTAAGGCAAGCACTGCACCGGCGTTACTCACTTATCACTAGCTAGGAGGTGCGTGTATCTTGGAGATATGCTACGGAGTAGCGAAGTAACAATACCCCTGCAAAATTCTACGATCATGTTAGATAGAGACCTACGGTTTAAAGTGGATTCCGAACCACTAGACACATCCATGGCACCGCCGAGACTCGAATCCGAAACCTGTGGTAAAGAGCGCCACAGCGCTAGTCACTCGACCATTCAGGCCACATATTTTATAAAAGTAAACTAAGAAAAATATTAGTTCAATCAACACATTCGGGCACGATAAAAAAAAAATGATACTGATGAGAAAAACACTGAATATTAAATATTTAACACCCTCACACAAATGTGCCTAAAGGGATATAAGTGTGAATATGTGCACACATATAGCATATGGCCTTGAAGAGGGGGGGGCTCAAGCCCGCCATTCCCCCTTCTGATTGTATGCCTGATTGTGCTCATTCCTAGCTTGCTAATGGGAAATTTTGACTTTCCTTAAGTTGTTGGGTTTTGAACCCAACTTCCGTAGTTCACACTCTCCATCACGTGCCAGGCTACTCCAGCGTCATTTAACACGTAATTGTTTATGTCATTTATTATTTCTACTTAAAGTTAAAACGAATTTTTTAAATGTATCTGATTATAATAACAATAATTATAACAAAATTTAATTTTTGAAAAAAAAAAAACTCAGTTAATGAAATCAAGAAATTTATTTGATTTTTTAAAATAAATAACCATACTTAATATGATTTAACTCTATAGAGTCCTTTCATGTTGTTTATGATCTTGATATTACTAAAATAAGAAATTTCCTAAGAAAAAGAAATTTAATATTTCCTAAGGGATTCGCAGTTAAGCAAAAATAGCTTTAGTAATTTTATTTTTAAAAAAAGCGAATTAAATTGGGTTAACTATTCATTTATAAAGGAAATCAATACTATAACTATCAATAGAATAATTTTATTTAAAAGTTTCAATAACCTATTATTTTTCTAACACTTTCTTAACTATTACTAATTCATCTAATTCACTATTCACTATATTTTAAATTAAAAAAAATCTTTTTCTATGTTTCTTAAGGGTATATTTATGATTTTAAATATAGTTAAAGAATCTAAAATAAAATGAAAATGATTTATACAAATAAGAAAATATATTGCATAAGATAAATATTCGTTTTAAATGATGAACTTAAAACGTTATAATAAGAATTTAAGACAAAGAAGATCAAAATTAGAGGTGTTCAATTTATATTTTTTTATAAAAGAGAAAAATTTCAAATCCATAACACTATATTAAAATGCTTTTAAGTAGGGGATATAATGTATGTTGAAATATAAATTTAGATTAAAATTTAAAACAGTATTATACAAAGAATATTTTCTAGAAATAAATAATCATAGACAATTTCATTAAGTTTTGGGATATAAGGCTTATTTATATCAGAACTTTTGATCTGCTAAATAATATCCTTATTCCTAAAACCAATTTTCATCAGAAAAATTTAAAAAAATGAATTGAGGTCAAAACTTCCTAGTGTAAATTATGTATAAAAATGGTATTGAAGCTATGAATAAAATTACTATATGTACCATGTATTAAATGTATCACTTTAATCATCGAATTTATCTAAAATAGCAACTATTTTATATCTGCCATCAAATAAATGCCTTCATTTATGAAAAGCTGAAATGTGGCACATGATCTCCCTATGCATATTACTTTAGTGAGTGTTAACACAAGAAAATTACAGCATTATTACAGCTGATGACCATCATGACCACATCCCGTACTTAACTTCAAGCTCCAAAAAGCTAAAAAAGCACGTTGATTCAAAATAACAAAGAGAAAGTGTGGAAGATCTCCAGAGCCTAAATCCGGCTGAAACCGCAGAAGACCTCACCCACATCATTGCAAAAGTCATTAGGTGGAGAAGACTCAACGGTTTTTTTCTTTCTCCAGAGATCATCACCTCGACCCAGTTGTTTATCTCTCCCCATTTTTTTTTCTGACGACCCTGGATTCTAGGGCAGTAAAACACTCTTTAGAGGGGTTGAGACATCCACCGAAATTCCAGCCAACAGCTCTTCAGATCACCATTAAAGATCTTTAGCGAGTTCCCCCTCTTGCAATGGATCGCTGGGTTTATCGCCTGGTAACTTGCAACTTCCCATCCTGCAATTCGTTGCAATTGACCGCACAGAGCCACCTCTTGACTTTTCTTCTTCTTTTTTTTCTTTCTTATGTCTTCTTCCCCTTTCTTTGGGTAAGGTTTGCTTTTATCTTCTTTATATTCTTTTTATATGGGAGGTGGCTTACTGATGGCAGGGATCAACCGTTTTACATCATTGATTTTTCGTCCCAAAGTACTGGTTAAGTGCCCTCAAAAAGTGATTTTAAGCAGATATATTTTAATAATTGTAATAAATGTAAACTAGTCTTCAGATTAACATCTAAATATTATGGGGAGGTTAAAAACTTTGTGTTAGACTCAATGACCTCTTATTTTATGACCACCAGTTTTTACAAGGCATAATGTTAAAATATCGGTAATGGTGATGTAAAATTTCTTATGCATTATTTCATAAATATTTTTATCTAAAGAGCTGCTTTGTAATAGAAATAGTTTGATAGCTTTATTTTAGTAATAGAAAGTAAAGTAGTGATTAAGTAAAATTTGTGATCTCGCTAATTTTAGCAACATTATTTAAGCATTTTTATAAAGTTTGATAATAAAATTTAATTATTTTTGTTTTCGAATGCCGTTCATTCTGATATAAGTTTCTCGAATTAAAAATAGCAGCAATGTAGCATATTGGCGTTACCCAGGATGTACAAAGAGAGGATTGCTACATTGTATCCACATTTTTCTATATACACTTTTGAATGAAAACCCTTAAGAATGGAAATTGGGGGATGCCACATTCATTACCAGGTTTCATTTACCAGGTTTTAAACCTGGTTCTCTAATTGAAAACCCCTCAAACTATCAGACCCCTATTAGCCGACTCAGTTCGACTCCTATTTATGCAGAATTGTTATTTTAATGTGTTCTGCTTTGTCTAAAAAATGAAAGCTTAAGTACTTAAATTTTTTCCCTCCCAGCTCAAATATTTTTTTGACATTTTGTCCTAATGTATCATTTTAATCATTCGTACGTCATTTCGTAATACATCATGTAATATCGGTTTTTTTAAGTAAATATTTAAAGATAATCGACATTTTCAGATCAAATCAAGTTTTAAGCAATTTGAAAAAAAGAAGCATAAATAGGTATTGAATGGAATTTAGCAATGCTCAATATGTTAATGCCCTTTATTTCGCTATAAAAATGATTAAAGCTATCAAATTAATCTACCAACTTATTGAAATTCTTTAGGCATCTTATGCATTTATTTTCTTGAAAGACAGATATGCAGGAGTGCATTGTATAAAGTTACAATATTTCTAAATTGATGTGTTCATGTTATCCAAATAAAGTTTTAAGCAATTTGAAAAAAAACATAAATAGGTATTGAATTAAATTTAGCAATGTTCAATATGTTAATAATTTTTATTTTGCCATAAAAAGACCAATGGTTAAAGCTATCAAGGTAATCTATAAACTAATTGAAATTCTTTAGGCGTCTTATGCATTTATTTTATTGAAATACAGTGATGCGAGAGTGCATTGTATAAAGTTACAATATTTTTAAATTGATATCTTCATGCTATCCAAATAATGTTTTTAAGCAATTTGGAAAAAAACCCGAACATAAATAGGTATAGAATAAAATTTAGCAATGCTCAATATATTAATAACTTTTATTTTGCTATAAAAAAACCGATGGCTATAGCTATCAAAGTAATCTGCAAACTAATTGAAATTCTTTAGGCACCTTATGCATTTATTTTATTGAAATACAGTGATGCGAGAGTGCAATTTATAACGTTGCAATAATTTTAAATTCATGTCTTAAAGTTTATTTATATAGCAATTATTGGTAGCAGAATCTTTGACTGTTGAATAAAATACCACAAGGACTCCTAAAGGCAAATAAAACCTAACCAGACTTATTTTTGAGTCTAAAAAAATGCTCAAAAGGGGAAAAAAGGTAAACTTGGTTAATTCAGCTGAACCCCAGACTAATTTATTACATTCTTCTTCGGTAACTATTGCGTCGTTTTTCATTTATCATTCCAGTTCCAGAACATTCCGGAAAACAATAAAGCATTAGTACACGATTTGCAAACGATGCCGGTCCAGGCACGCATCCCTACTTTATACGGAAGCAACTGTATTTCCCCCTCTCCCTTTTTTCTTATTGTTCTCGGTTGTCAGGGTAAAAGCAAACAAGGAAACAGTTCCGCTTAAAACTCTGGTATTAATTTAAATGGGTGTCTGGATTCCGGGCAGGCAGACCACTTCCTAGAGGATCCATAAATCAAAACAAGGAGCAGGAAGATTTTTAACTACCACATTACACTCTGCCAGACATGAAAAATGACTCTCCAACCACTCCAAGCAAGGGGTTGTTGAGAAGTAGAGGAACAAAAAAAAATATTAATCAGACCAGATGAGTCTTCAAGTTCATGCCGTGTTTTAAGACATGACAAGGTGGGTTTAGAGACCTCGTACCAAAGTTTAAAACAGGAAGAAAACAATCATCTATTAACTTTTGGATGGCCCCGAGGAATCTGCTGCTGGGTTTAATGGCGGAAACATGGCTATAAACTCTTGGGATGCGAAATCGATAATAATTGTGCATGCGATGGTGTGAAGGTCAGGTTATCTAGTACGTGTTGTTGTTATCGAAGCGGAAGTACTCGGCCGATTGTTATCGATACAGTTACAGTTATTCGAGCATCATCTTGGAATTTTAATATGCTATTCGTGATTTAGTGATAAAGAAAGTTTAATTAAAAGGAACCAAAATGCTGTTTAATTAACAGCTTCTTCTTGCAGCAAAAATATACAAATAATTTGACGATAAAAAGAAAACGAGTTCATTGTTTAGATCGCAAATAATATCAAGCCAAGATAGCATAAACGGGACCGTGAAACAGCAAATAAATCCTTTGGGATTGTAATATATTTGCCATAATAAATTTAAACATAATAATATTCTTTACATTATGTTGAAATGTAATATTTTATATTAGATTAGGGATGCATGGAACTGTATAAACCCCGCTCTGTATATATTTGCTGTAATTTGACCACAGGAAACACACAAAAAATGATCAAGCTTTTATAAATTTCATTTCTATATACATATATATATATATATATATACTTACATAAAGTATGCGATGCTTGATATTAATTTAATTAGATTTTAGTGCTTAGTAGGAATTTATATGTCAATTTATATTCAAGAATAAAAATCTTTATTCACAAATATTATCTGAATTGAGTAGGTCTGAATATTTTACTGTAATATCTAGCAATGACCACATCTATTTCGGTTTGAGATTTTTTAAGAATGTTTTCAGTAGTAACAGATAAAATGATTTGATCCGCTAATCTACAGTAAAATAGGAAACATTGAATAAAATATTTGTATAATATTGAAATGTTTACTTTTTAATAAAATAAACCTGAAATATGTTTCCTGTTTTAATCTTCCTTTAAAATTTAACAATCTCATAACAGTTATCATGTAATATTTTTAAAGTTAAATAGACATATCACGAGGACGGCTTCAAGCAAAATATTCGAGGGCCATGGATTGTGCATTCCTGCATTGAATCATTATCAGATATTTAAACGGTCTTCGCTAGTAGAGAAGCTATTCTGCAGAACAATCAGAATACCCATGGAGCACAAGGGAGGTCTTCGCCAAAAAAGCGCCACAGCAACAAATATTCACATAGAATATTGATTGTTATTTACGAAGATATTGAGACTAGTTGCATTGAGTCATTTGTATTCTTCTGATACCAGATATTTCAGCGTGATGTTCTTCGCTACTGGAGGAGCAATTATGCAAAACTATCAGCTTTACCTACAGAAACAAGGAATGTCTTCACTAAAAAGGCGCCACAGCAACAAATATCTACATAGAATGTTGGTTGATATTTATGAAAATATTGGAACTTGTTGCATTAAATCATTTGTATTCTTCTGATACCAGATATTTAAGCATAATGTACTTCGTTATTGGAGAAGCAATTACGTAAAACAATCAACTTTACGTAACGGAGCACAAGGGAGATTTTGCACAGCAGCAAATGCCCAAATAGAATATTGATTGATATTTACGAAGATACTGGAATTAGTATGGTTACAAAATAGTAAATAATGATTACTACTCAATTCTGTGCCTGGCAAGAAGTCTATATATATATCAGCGCACCTAACAATTTGCCATAATTTCTGTTTCGTTTGCACTGAAAACTAGAAAATTATTAGTATTGAACATTTGTGGGCTAAAGCTAGCCGGACTTGAGAAATGAAGAAACATGCTAATCAAGAAAATTGTTGACATTATTAATGTTTACTTCGGCTAAACACAATTGCTTCAATGTCTATTTATCAAGAACTAGAAATCGCTATTTACCCAATCACAATGTATGCAAATCGCAGAATGCCAAATTAGATAAAGATAAACAATAGACATAATAATTTAAAATAATTACATATTTTCGTTCAGAAATATTGAATATCAAGAATACTATTGGTTTAGCAATAGCAATAACTATTGGCTTAGCCTCGGGCGCATGGAATTTGTAACCGATTTTATATATTTTACGATGTTTTAAACATAAGAAAAAATAGTTTTATAAAAGCTTTCTGTTACTTAATCCTTTTGAAAACGCACAAAAAACAAAGAATTAATACAATTACTGTATATGTAATGGTATCGCTTTAAGCATAGAGCATCTGTCATGGACAGTAAGAGCTTTTAGACTCACGTGCCTATATATTAAAGATCCTATACAAATTAAATTTATTCAATAATACATACTAATTTATTAAAATTTAGCATTAAAGTTAAAAATAAGTTTTAATAATATTCTAAGAAACATAAATTTTTACACAAATTTTTTGTATTAAAAATATATAATGCAGTAGTATACTTAAATTATTAATCTAATTTAAATTTACAAAGAAGCTTTTAAGAATCTTAAATAGCTCTTAGATACAGCAATTTAATTTAGTGATACTTATAATAATTAGCATTTAATTTTTTTTTAAATTTTCAAATTTAAGAAATATTTTATTAAAAAACTTTTTATCGGCAAAGAATTAAATTAAAAAACATCTTCTTTGTTTTAAATCACTTAAAAAAAGCAGGATTTTTTTGTTCATGAATAACTAATCGCTGTTAGTCTATATCCGACTTTTTAATTATAGCATTAGAAGTTACCTTGTACAATATAAAACACAAAATGTCGGAAAACAATTATTGATCAAAACATTTAATTGAATTTCAGAAAAACGATCATGACGTCGGCCTGGAAATTGGCCAAAGAAATTATATGACAAAGTATCCATTTTTTAGAATCTATTATTGAGTGGATACTACGGTAGCTCAGATCGATTCTTCGCTAAAATCATTCATTCCAAGACGCTTTACAGTGACAGATAAGGTTACAGTGAAGACTAATGGACTGGGATACATTTTATGAACAATTTTTCATGCTTTTTCTTTTTTTTGGTGAGTACCCACAAGAGCTTAGAATATCGAACGTATGCTACTTCGCATAATTAATACGGCTTAATTTAATTACAATCTGTGCTTCTCGATTAAATGAAGCGTATTAACTTATTTGAAAAGATTCCGTAGAATAATTAGATTTCGTTGATATCTCCATCAAAATGGAATTCCCTACAGTATGGGGGCCCGGAAATAGAGGAAAAAATGAATCAGTAATATCGTTTTGTGTAATCGAATAATCTTAATCGGAACCTAAGTGGATGGAAAGCGAATAAATGCTATTAATTGTGTTCTAAAATCAGAAGCGATTACTTCGAAGAAATGCAAAGTTCAGCAACTAATTAAATGACATATATATGTGCGTACGAATATGAGTTACTTTAGAAACCTTTTTTTGCAGAATCATAATTGAATTACTTGATTTAGCAATATGCAAAATAAATTTAGCGAACGTAAACATTTAATCATCCTCATATTTACAATTCCATTCTCATTTTTTTTTTTTTTTTTTTTTTTTACGAAAGAATAATTTTTTGCACCTTTCTTTTTTGGATTTGATTTCTGAATGCACTCAAGAGACGAATAAAATCGAAAAACTTTTTTTTCTTCTCTTCTTTACATCCAAATTACCTCCATTTCTGCAGATTGCAAAAATCTATTAAGCAAGTTAGTTTCAAATGAAGTTATTTTTGGAGTGCAGAAATTGTGAACAGTGGGTGATTTAATTTGCTAGATTAAATCGATTTCAGTATTCCCTAGAGATTTTAAATTATGACAGATTGTAAAAGAGAAAATGAGATTGAATGCATATGTTTTAGAACGAGTTCTATGTATTTTAATGACTTGAATATTATGTGCAAGATGCAGTAATTATTGAAACCTTTAAAGTTTTGCTACTGAATTATTTAAATATAAGGTGAAAATATTTATGTTGCATATTTCAAATATTTTTAAATGTACATTTAAAATAAAAATTTAATCATATACAGATTATTTAATTACATATAATATATTAATTACCTGTTCAAATAAAACTTAATTTTGATCTGATAAAACAAAATGATGATCTGAATAAATAAAGCATAATTGAATAAATTAAAAAAATTTAATTTTTTACATTTAATAGATTTATGAATATGATTTGGTATTGATTTCAATTAAATTCAACAGATGGCGCTAATACATAGCAAATTGGTTATGAAAGGTTTGAATTCATGGCGGGTTTTAAAATTTTCATTTATAAATCAAAATCTGGGGCAATTCATGAATTTTATTAATTATTCGGTTTTTTAAATTGATTTTTTTTGGAAATTTTTATTAAACTTTAAATATAAACTATTAAAATTATTCTAAATAAAAATTTTATATTAGCATCTTTATTCCTGCTTCCCAAAAATTAATTTCTATCTACTTAAATAAAAACAAATATTAATTGGAATTTAAAATTAATTCTCATGTGGTTGTAACAAAAAAAAAATGCCATTTTTCACTCAAAATTTGCATAATAAGTAGTCTATTAATAAAAGAAAAAAATATATATACTCCTATAGATCTACGTTATTTAATAAAGAAGAATTTTTACCTTAATTTTTCCTTATAACAGAATAAACTATATTATGCATTAAGTAGTTTTGAGAAAACTTAAATGTATTATAAAAATAAAAGTGAATTAATCAAAAAGATTGAAAAAAGTGAAATTATATAAAAATTGGCAAAAATTATCAAATCTTTTTGATACCAGACAAATTAACAATTTTTTTTTTTTTTTTTTTTTTTTTTTTTAAATAAATTTTTTCTCGAGAAACTAACAATAACAGTAAACTCAATTTCATCATCATAAATTTTATTTTAATTTGTAGAGTGAATAGATAATGCTAAAAATTAATTGTGGATTTTGTAATAAAGTAATTATTGTAGAGTATTAATTGAGATAGTCAAATCAAAATAAAATATAAATAAAATAAAATATATAAGTTAAATTAATAATATTATAAATTAAATAAAAAGAATAAAGTAAATTAAATATGACACACAATTGTTTAAGTTCTACGGTTATTGATAATTATTAAATGTTTTATCACAAAGATAAAATATCATAGCATAGAGACATAAACAGTTCAAATGTGGAATTATGCAAATTTCATTTAATGATTAATTCATTAGCATGCTTTAGTAAATAAATTAATTAAAACACTTCATACTGAAATGCATTAGCAGTAATCGGAGAATATAGCTCTTGGAAATACACATTTATAGTTGATTAATTAATATAGTCGTTGAGTTAATTGGTGTCGTGACCATCCGAGAGCCTATGTTAGAGACATGAATGATCACTCCAGCAAGCCAAGGGGCCAAGTTTGAATAAAGTTTCTCTTGAGATACATTTATCTATTATTACCAAGTCGACAGTGTATATTCAAGGATGAATTCAATGCTGCAATTGTTTCTATATCTTGGACAAGTTCTATACATCATACATTCCAAATCAGTGGTTGCAAGAATGAGATCTGTGGTCATCTAGGGAGACCACTAGGAAATTACTTAGTTGATATTTTGGACTATTTATGATAGTTGCCACGATATATACGATAGTGTTACTTTATTTCTTGGTGTGATTTGCTTTTCTAGATAATGCTGTTTATAATTTGGATGTTCTATTATCTTAATTAAAAAGACCTTTGTAAATTTATTAATTAATTTAATTCATTTAGTGTTGTCAATTTAGCAGTTTAATTTCAATTCCTTCTATTAGCTCACACTCACCCTATATATATTTTTTCCAAATTTTCAACCGTTCATAAAATACTTTTTATTCATCCACTCAAGTTCAAATACTTTTTTTTGAACTTGTAGTGGATGACACTGGATATTAATACAGTTTTTTCAAATATTAATTCAGTAATTGAATTAAATTAATTAATTTTAGTTTTTTTTTAGATTTAAGTTGCATATATCTACCAATAGATGGCGCCAGATAAACTGAAAAAAATGAATGAAAATTATTTATAAAGGGAAAAAAAGTATGAATTGACTTAAAAATTTTTTTTCTTTTTACATTACTTGTTGATGTTAAGAAGGTAATTGTAACGTGTTTTTTATTATTGCTTTATATTAAGTTTTATTTATAATTTTGATAGAAAAAAGCAATCAATTAATTTTATTTCCACTCACTTCTTTTTGATTTATTCCTCATTTATTTCTTGGATTGCAATTACATAATAAGTGCATAGATCTATTAAGAGTATAAAATTTTGTAAAGGAACCGAGAGTCATCAAAAAAAGTTTTTTAAGAGTCCTACACAGCTTAAGAATAACTGTTCTATCAAAAATATTTTGTGGACATGAGAAATACGGTGGAAATACTGAAAATTATTTCTCTGTCAAAGTCATCAATACGAAGTCAGTTTCACATAAAAGTAGTTTTAATATGTTGCGAATGCTAATACATACATTCAGAACTATTAGAACGCGAACTATTGTAAGTAAAAATATTTCAAGTATATCTTTTTGCTCATAGATTCATGTTTTAGTTTTATTGGGGGTTATTGCTGTAGACATAAAATATACTTCACAATGCATAATTCTTCTTCATTTATATATATATATATGGTTAAAATTATTATGATTATTACATTTAGTACAATATGAATACATTATGATTTGAATCTAATCATAATAAATATTTCCTTTTGAATATTTAATTCAATGGAGAATAAAATATTAATGGTAGATCGTAATTCCAAATTGTAGCATGCAAAATTAACTGTGCTTGATTCTTCCCGTATAATAATGTTTTCGGATGTAGGCAAGTTAGTTATCATTGCATCGTTCTGCAACATTTCCCCGTATTTTAATAATATATGGTAGACATGATAAGGAAATTTGAATTATTGCTGGTAAAATAAAATACGTTGTTCTTCAATGGCGGTTAATTTACCCGGTGGTTTTTTTTACAAACGACAAATATGTAACAGATTTAACGTTTCCCATGACGAACTACATCCATCTTGCGACAGTAATTTTAAACAGACATGTTCCAAGGAGAGCTGTTAATTTATCTGTAGGTTCTGTGGGGTTTCCATCATTCTCTTTGAGTTGATTAGAAGCATTTCCCTGCATACAGATTTATCATGCCCATAGCCAGTACAGACACGAAACCTTTCGTTTCGTCGTTGTTTATAATGTTTCGAACTATGCCTCAGAGGATATGATGAACTATACCGCCTAGATTTTACATGGGATCCCATTTAATGATTATTAACCCATTATCTCTCTTCACTTACTTGGTAGAATCAACTTTTTTTTATTAATTACCACTTCAAATTTTTTGATGGAAGTTTTGCTCAGACATCTAATTCTTCCCTTATTTTTTCTTCTACTTTCCTTTAAATTTTTATGTTCTAAATTTTTCTTTTCCAGAATTTTTGATGAGGTAAATGCTATATATGTTAATTTTAATAATAATTAAACAGAGAATTAGTGACATTAATTGCTGCAATGGTATACCAAAAGAAAAAGACAATTGCCCTAATCTCTCTGGCCTAGAAATGATGGATGTATTAATGAAATGAAAAATAGTCATAATTAAAATACAAATAACGTGCAATTAATCCAAACACCATGTTAAATAAGCATTATATTAACCTATGTTTCAAGTATTTAAAAACAGTTAAGCTAAAACGTGCGTTCATGTCGTATTTAAAGATGTTAATTTAGTTTCTTACCTGCTGTTGTGGTAAACTTGCGTTGAGTGGTCATCTCGGATGACTGTGGATGCTTACCGCTGCTGACCATAAACAATGGCGTCTCCATCGTAATGTCAGTGACCACATCACCCGATTGCAGTTCCAGCGTTTTGGTGTCCGGTAAATCACTGGACCTTTTCTTTCTGCCATAAGATTGGTGGACCTCTTTCGTCTCTTCGTCTTCGCAACGGACCTGAGGGAAAAAAATCAATATTTTAAGTGTTTTATGTTTTAATATTTTAACTATCGAGTTAACCGTAATCATCATGAAACATTAGTATGTTAAATTGTAACCTTGTATCTCAGCATTTTTATTAATAAGGTTACATTTGTTTAACATGCATTTAAGATCATATGCTCCATGCATATAGGATGTCTCAGCATCAAGTTTAAAAACTTCTAGATGTCTACACTTAGACTACTCAAAATAAAGTAGCAGTACAAGGTCGGAAATGATTTCTTATAGCGGCAGTGTAAGCAGAAAATATTAGAAAAAAAAGACACCACGTAAGTGTACGCACTGTTTAATAACCAATGCACATCAACGAAAGTTAAATGGTCAACAGTCATAAAGGTGAACTATGATTACATGTCATTTTCGCGGAATAATCCAAACCTTCTAGTAGACATCTCGGCATGGTGTGTACTATAGGCCGTACAATGAAACTTTGCCTGTCCTGTATTAGACTTAGCATAATCTTTTTCATACCTGGAGTCTGTTTCACTAATTCACAATTCATGATGGCACAATGGAAAGAACTTCTCTAAGATATCTATTTTTGCAGATGTCCGAAGAGGCAATGGTAGGGAGTCGGTAAATATAGTTGAGTGTACAAAGCATGGTGAACCTTGCGAATTGCACTTCACAGCTCGTAAGGCAGATGCATATCCGCCATTTCCGCATACATATGATCAGCCATCTTACTACTGCTGTTACAGTGTATGAAATTGTGATTCTCTACTTCGAATTCAAGCACAAGTGCAACGTCGTCTATTGCGTTTGGACAACATATATAATCTATTTTTCTATTTTTTTGACAATAGGGAAAATAGTCTTATATTGAATTAACTATGCATTAAAACATTAAATTTTTATTTAATGCAATTTCCATTATTTATGCCTATCACAATTATTTAAAGGTATATTTTAAATTTAAGAACTTCGAAAAAAGAACTTTGATTAAAATAAGAATTTTATTATTTAATGAATTTTTTTTTAAGACTTACGAAAACGCGACAAAAAGATAATCAGATCTTTAGAAACACTTGATATAAGATATTATTTATGTTAATCGCATTACATATCCGAAAGGGAATTTGAAATTTATTATTTCAAAGGAAATTTGAATGAAATATGAATTTTAATATCCAAAGAAATTCTTACGATTTAATGCATTTTATTAAAATATGAAGAAAGTATAAAATAACATGCGGAAACCCTCGATATGCGCATAAAAATTATTAACTATTCTGATTCTGATTTATTAAATAATTCAAATTACAATTCCAGCTTCTTTAACAACTTCCTAAAATTTAAGGAATCAACTATATAAAATATTTATATAAAAAGATTTTGAAAATATTTCTAAATTTTCAACTGCATATCTTTTAAACAAATACATAATATATTGGCACATTTTCATGCAATATTCATGAAACACAGTTGTGAAAACCAGTGCATTATTTTTCTGTAACATTTCAAACGTATAAGAGTGAAAATAAATTTAAATATGAATTATATTATTCAAGTAAAGCTTATTTTAAAAATATATCTTTGGATTTGCCATGGATTTGCTTTTAACATCTAATTTTCCAGTGTAAAAGATATTTTTAATTCTAGATAAATTTCATTACAATTTGGTGAAAGCATTAAAATTTTATTATAAGTTTTAAAGAAAAATATTAGGTTTCAAAGTTTCTATTGCTAAAAATGCATAACAATCCCCCCCAAAAAAAAAAAATCAATTAAATTTTGCAAATATTTTTTTATTGTTATTATTTCTGTATATAATGCAATAGTTGTAATATCTCTTTCTCTTCAATGAAAATTATATTGTTAAAAAATAAATATTTCTCAGGTTCATCTACAAAATTATTTCACCCGTTGTAAATTCCGTTTACTACTTGGAAACTGACAAATGGATGCTTTTTCAATTGAAGTTTAATCAACCTTTGAAAAAATATCTAAATTTCAATATAACGTTTGTGAAAAAATATTTTTAGTTTCATTATTATACCGTTATTATTTAAAATTTTGTTTTTGTTAATGTTTTGATAATAGTAGTAGTTTCGTAGTAGGTAATGTTTGTTAGAAGTAGTAGTTTCGTAGTAGGCAATGTTTGATAGAAGTAGTAGTTTCGTAGTAGGTGATGTTTGATAGAAGTAGTAGTTTCGTAGTAGGCAATGTTTTGTAACGGTGTTTTGATGCCGTCCTGCGTGGCAATGAATTAAAATTGCTGCAGGTTCTCGAAACATTGCATCAAACTTCACAGCTGACTATTGAAAATGCACTTGAGGCACTATCTGAGTCTACATCCATCACAACAAATGAATGCAATTACTTTCTTCAATGACTCAAGGTCTGCCTTACAGGTTCTTAATAAAGGTTTCTCAAATATGAACTTGAAAATTATCTCTTTTAGAACAAATCCACTGCTTGCACAGAATGTGCATCCAGCAATGGATCCCTGACCATGTGGATTTGGAATGAATGAATTTAATGAAATTGCAGAGTCTTTGACGAAGAATGTCAAAAGTCTGGATCAGACGGCTATTCCTACTTCCCTTGTAGATGAAAATGCCTTGGCAAAATCAAAACTTATAATTCCTTCTCTGATTAAAACTAAATACCAAATTACGGAACTAAATGTCGACAGAAAAACAGCTAATACTTTCTTTACAAGATTAAGAATTCACAAGATTAAGAATGAAGCACCACAAAAATATGAAAATTTCTGCTGATGGCTTTAAAAAATACCAAAAATGTGTCTATTGCCCTGATGTCGAACTTACTCCTCATAATGTCTTTGATTGCACAGCTGTTGCAGCCGCCATATATTGTTTGAGCCATCCTTCGGAAGAGGATTTATACTACGAGGCGGCAACCATTATAGGCAATATTATTCAGGAGCACCACGATATTTGATTTTCGTGTACTCTTCAGAGTATACGTTAACAACAAACGTAGTATTTGTTAAGCATGAAACAAGTCCTTATTTTTTTCCAAATACTTTATAATATTTTCTAGAGTGTTACTATATTTATTTCAATAAGATTAATCTTTCTAATTATATGAAAATTTAATTTTTCAATAAAATCAATGCTTTTCAAATTACTTACAAATTTAATGAGTTCCTATATTTTGTTAATATTTACGAAAAAAATAACATTAATTTTAATCCAAACTTCTTAATTTTTGAAAATAATAATAATAACGCTTCGAATTCTTAAAAGAGAATTATGCCATTATTTTTTTTTTCAATTTCTTTGTGATTATTATTTAAAAATATACATATATTCTACAGAAGTTCTTAAAAATAAAAAAATTTCTGAATATTTATTAAACACAATATTTGTTAAGCGTAGAAGAAGTCCGTTCTAATTTTTTCCGAATATATTCTAATGCATCCGAATGCTTTCCAAAGACTTCTTTCTTTATTCTTCTTCAGTGGAAGCAAGATTGTATAAAACTCTAAAGAGATACAATGGAAAACATCGCAATGTTTTGTGAATACAATAGACTCCATTCTGGGGTACAAATGAAAATATCGACAAATGCTTTTGTTGTTCCTCCGTAGTTTTGAGAACGCTTTTATTCGAAAAGAACGAGAAAAAAAAAGTTTCTGCGATTTCAATTCTGAAACTCATCCCATACCTGCAGAAAATAGTACCAAAAAAAAGTGCAAAGCTATACTGATTTATTTCTTCTCAATTTGCATAGATCGTAAGAATGATTTGGGGAGCTTTACAAAAACATCTATCTATTTTTATAAAGCTATCTTTTATACTAGATATTCATTTAAAAAGCAAACGAAACTTTTTCGAAGGAATTTCTTTTTTGGATTTGGCAGCAGGAGGATATTAAAACGTTGAATGAAGTGTGAATTTTTCATCAGAAGAAAATATGATTTTCTTTTTATCTGATAAAATGTTAAATTTTCCATTGAAAAAGTTTTTCTGAAAGATGATAGCGGTAAACAATCGCTGCAGGCTTGAAATATTTTATTAATATACCTTTTAATGCAAGATTTTCTATTTAATAATATTACTTTAATAACATTAAGCGCTGTATTTTCTTAATAAGATTTGAAGAAAAGATTTTGCTTCATTTTCTCAGTCGCACTTTTAACATTGAAAATTGACACATATATGCTAGAGCTCCTAGTAGCCAACCATTGAAATTATAACTATTCTTCCTGCATCTGCATCTGCAGTGAAGAAAAGATTCTTATGAGAAGCAAAAGTCTACATCATGTCTGCCAATATATAGATGATCTGTAGAGATGAAAATAATCTGCAAAGGCGTTTACAATGGCGTAACAGAAATAGCATCATGTCGTCTCTTAGAACAAATTTGCAAATAATTTGTTTTATATAGATAAAGGTAAATACTGTTATATAGGTGAAATACTGTTATATTTTGTAGTATTTCTTGATTTAAAAATCCATTTAGGCCATTTAAAATAGATACATAGTTCTCTTAATTTTAAATAAGATATAAATATGACCTATGATAAATATAATACTCTTAAATCGGATTTGAAGAGTAAATCAGAATTTTTTTAATTAACTTCTGCAATGTTCGTAGAATTACAATTTTGTATAAATATGCTGAATTTAGTGAGAAGATCTATAGTTACAAAAACACATTAAACAGAAATAAAAATTCAATTTCTTTCTTAACACTTTTCAAAATTGAAACATTCAAATAATTGTTTACAGAAAAAAATGTGGCGATACCATCATTTAATTTGAGACAGAAAATTTAATTTATTTATTATTTATTTATTTTTTTTTTTCAATTTTTAGCATCAAAATTATTCATAAAAAGAACCAAGGAAAAAAAAATCAAATTTAGGGATAAAAACGGCCTACAAAAATGGACGGTTATTTTATTCACCATAAAAAAATGGGTGTCGTCGGGTCTCTTGCAATATGTTTAAAAGTCATAAAGTTTGAAAACCTAAGACTGTTATTCATTTTTTATACATTTCAAGTATTGGAAGACATATTTCTGGCTGTGTTATCTTGGTAAGGAATACAGACCGTGTTTTTTATGTGTCATAAATAAATCGAAAAGAAAACTGGACAAGAAGTACAAAAATGTGGATATTTTTATGTATTCCTAGGGCAGTAGTATAAAGGTTTTAAGTATCAGTAGAATATGGCACAAATCGCCATATTCCGTTCTCGTATGGTCATCGTAAAATTCGAAAAAGGACATCTTACACATTCTTTCTTTAATGCTTCATCATTTTGACATTTTTCGCATTACGTGTTTCAATATTTTTTTTATTTCTTTTGGACGTTTAGAATTATTTTTACAATAAGTATGCCATCCATTAAAGCTTCTCTCTATAAATCTTTTTAATTCCATATTAAGTTTCCTTTTTTTATTATTATTATGTTTGCAAATAAAATGCTTTCACTAAAGTATAGTAATATATAAATCATTTATTGTTTTCATTCCAAGTAAATTAACCATAACTTTAGCTGTTAGAAATTTTATTCAGTAAACGGTTTGATAAATGATTAAAGAAACAAAGAACCATTTCAAAACTTTCTTTTTTTAATTTAAATAATATTCAATAAACTAAATGCAAAATATGAGTTATAATTAATTAAAAGATGACTAATTTTAAAATAAACAATATAAGTCTGCGAAATTCTTTTTTTTTTTCTTTAATTAGTAAGGTTTAAAAGAAAAATAAAGTTAAGAAATGGATAATTATTATAATAGTTTAAGGATTTGAGATAACTCAAGTTTATGTAAAAACAAAATATTTAAAAAAACTAAAGGAAATTACTCAGAAAAAAAGAAAACTTGTGATAAAAAAAGAAAAATTTAGCAATCTGTCTTACGCCATTTATTTAACATTAATTTTTACTGAGTAATTACATAGAATTGAATCTATTATTTTTAAAGGCCTCAAAATACTTGCATAAAAGGAGATTAATTTTATTTAAGTCTGCCATTCATAGTGAGTTAATAATATTTAATGAAATCAATCTTTAATTAAGGAAAGTTTTAGTTTAAGAAAAAAAAAAGCATTTTAATTTTTTTCTTCTAATCTTTGTTAACAATAAAAATGTTTGCTCCTTAATTTTAAGCTTTTAAAATTTATATTTAAATAAAAATAAACGTTTAAATATAATTTCATCAATTTAAGAGCATTACATTTGTCTCATAATTATAAATATCTTTTCCTGTCTATAGTTGTTTATTTATAGAAAAATTTAATTTGAAAATTATTTTGTCATGTTTAATTTTCATAATCTTTTTTTCATAAAATAATTTTTTTCCATTCAATTTTATGAGAAAATTGAATGGCATATATATTTTTTTTTATTATTTTTATTACATTTTAAAAACTTTCTGTCAATAAACTATTCATTATGAGAAATTATTATTATTTTTCATTCTAAATAGATGTGATCTATTTATTATTTTTTAAGAATTTCGTACAGTAAATTATAGACAAAATATTTAGTTTTAATTCATAGACTAAAAAAATATTCATTTTAATATTTAAAATATCAAATTACTTCAATAAAGGACATTAGAACGACAGCATATATATTTTTGTTATTATTTGTATTACATTTTAAAACCTTTCTGTCAATAAACTATTCATTATGAGAAGTTATTATTTTTCATTCTAAGTACATGTGAGCTATTTATTATTTTTTTGTGAATTTTGTACAGTAAATTATAGACAAAATATTCAATTTTAATTCACAGACTAACACATATTCATTTTAATATTTAAAATATCAAATTACTTTAATCAAATTTTTAATATCAAATTACTTCAATAAAATTAGAACTACAGCATATATATTTTTTATTATTTGTATTACATTGCAAAAACCTTTCGTCAATAAACTATTCATTATGAGAAATTATTATTTGTCATACTAAGTACATGTGAGCTGTTTATTGTTATTTGTGAATTTCGTATATTAAATTATAGGCAAAATAATCAGTCTTAATTTACTGACTAAAAAAATATTCATTTTAATATTTAAATCGTCAAATGACTTCAACAAAAGACATTAAAACGACATAACAGCTATAAATTTAAAAATTTTCTATTGATTTAGCAAGAGTAACATGTTGATTTTCGCGCTGCTATACTGAAAACTGTTTTTTTTTAAAGGGAAAAGAGAAAGAAATCTCTCCGTCACAAGAAAAACATCTCTTTTAAAAGAATTCTCTTTTTTTTCTTGCCAAAGATAGATAGAAGTTAATTTATGAGATGTTGCATTAGGATGAAAGTTTTTTTTTTTTTTTTTTTTTTTTTTTTTAAAGAAATACAGAATTTAATCTATCCTAATGAAAATATGTAGATTCCACATCAAAGGAATCTCTATAACCAAATTAGCTTTTTGTTGCATTAGTCATGTAAATCAGTTTGCATAACCGGAACCCAAACTGAGAAAAAGAAGTTTCTTTCTTTTTTTTTTCACTCCTCCATTTTTATTTTTCATTTATCTTATGATCCATTTGATAAACTTTGCAATAACAAGTGCTAACTTTTTAAGAAGGAAAAAAAAAGACTTAGAAGCATTTTGACTCCTTAAAAAAACAGAAGAGACTTTTTGAAAAACTGGTTTAAAAAAAAAAAAAAAAAAGAAAAGTCATGGGCAAAACTAAAATTACAAGTTTTGGAGTGGATATTAAGCAATTATTTTCACATCGGCATTACTACTTTAGAGAATTTTAAATCTGATTTTTTTGAAAAAGAGAAGTCTCTTATTTAAAATGGCTTTATGCTCTAAATGTTCGTCATCAATTCTCTGAACTATTTTTTCCTGTTTCTAATGGCGGGTGAGCTCATTTGAATATTAGGGTGGGGGAGTGCTTTAAAGTTTCATAAAAATAAAGCTTCACCCTTTTCATCAACTTGTACTTCCCGTCGCGTCGCTTATTACAGCCAAATTATCATTCTAAAAAAAATGTTCGCCAAATAAAGAAAAATGAGGAAATCATGTAAATGAAAGCTTATTAATGTCAAGGGGGGAAGGGGCCAGAGGGGTTGAATTCCACAACGTATGAGCTCTCAACTCATGTTAATGGCTATTCACACCCGGCTATGTCTTCGTTAATAATGTGGCAACACTAAATCACACTAGCATAAGTAAAAAAAATGCTTGAATCGATAAAAGCGAATTTCAAAAAGTTCAAAAAGCAAAGTTTGTTAAGATTTATTGAAGTTAAAGTGAAGTTTAAGTCATGTATAAGTATAAAAGTATGAAAAGAAGTATTTCTGCAAATTTATTTTAATTTAAGAAGTTTTTAAAGACTAAATTCAAAAAAAAAAAAGAAAGGGATCCTTTTGTAACCTTTCCTTAATATAGCACGTTGGAAATCTCAATAAATTTCGCACATTTTTGGCTGTCCTGAAATATTTTATTTTGTATGAAAAAAATTTTTTTTAGAACTCCTGAAGCTTTATTTACAAATTTTTAATTTTATTTATAAAGTTTGATTTAACTGATAACACATTTCCGAAATACATTAATGTAATTAATTTATAATATCACATCTCACAAGTAGCTAATTATTATATTTAGATTACTTTAACTTTCAGTGAAATAAAGTTTATATCAGATAGCTATTAATATACATATTATTATTTTCACTGATATAAGTTTTATAGAGAAATTGTAATTAAATTTAAAATATTCAAACATGAAATCAAAGCATTAATTTTTTTAACGATACCAATTCATCGGTAAACATCCCATATGTAATAATACTATAATACCCTCATTGACAGATGCCTGTCTTAAAAGCATCTTCTGACCCGAAATCTGCCACTAGGCAGAAGGCCTTGACCAACCATGGGGCTGTTGCGTCAATGAAGATTTAATAATTATTTAAAATAAAATTATTAATTTAAATACAAATGTTTTACAATGATTAAATGAGAAAATAAATACGTTTAGTTTAATAATAAATACTATAAGGGGATGAAACATAAAAGAATATATTTAGTGTTTTTTATCATTTTAAATATAAGGCTTTTTTTTCCAAAAAAATTGAAGCATTGTTTTTCATCAATCATAATTCAATATCAGTTAAATTAGTTTATTCACGTGCTTTATTCCTTTCAATGAAAAATTTTAAACAAAATATGTTATTAAAATTAATTTAAAAGAAACCTACACCATAAAATAAGCATCTTAAAATACATTAAAAACTTCAACTTTATAAAATATATTTTTCAAATTTTTCGCATGCTAGTATTGAATATGTAAAAAACCATGCATTTTATTTTTCATTTTTCATCAACCATCAAACACCAGTGTGACAAAACCAACTGCTTAAATGATGCGCAGGAATAAATTAAAGCACTGCAGAAGAATAGCCGGATCGTTGTTAAGTTAATTAATACACTCTTCCGGAAGGTCTATTCAAAACATCTTTTTATAATAGGCTCAAATTTCACTTTGAACTCAAGAACTTTCTTCCTGCAAAAACCAAAAATCCATACTTTATCTTCGATACCACATATTTTATACATCCTACGACGCCTTTATGCTGCCCAGATTTATGATCCTAATAAATTACGCGGCTGTAATCTATCTCCAGCTCTACTTTTACTCACGTTCTACACCTTAATTTATGGCGCAGCTCTACTCTAATCCTTTTATTCACTCTACTTTATATATATATATAACAGATTAAAATTTCTTCACGTATTCTTATTGTTGAATTCTTATAACGATTTAAAAAAAAAAGAAAAAGGATATCATGCTATTATAAACAGAAACTGGTTTTCAATTAAATGAAAACGATGCTTTAAGGTTCATTCCAAAAATTACTTTGAATACAATTAAGATACTTTAATGCACATGACTTAAGGACATGAGTACCTCTGAGAAGTGATTGTATACGGCTGTGTCCAAAACATACGACCAATTTTCAATTTTAAATTCCCGGGGCTTATGCAATTTCATTTCTTTTTCTTTTTTAGGTTGCTGACACTGTCCTTGACATCTGTGAGAAATTTAACTTCAAAATATTCATTAGTGTTAGAGTTACGCTTAGCTTTGTGAGAGGCTAAAACTGATTCCGGCGATTTTTGAAATGTCTGAATTAATTGAGCAAAGAACTTGCATTAAATGTTGTTTGCGAAAACGTATAAAATGCTGCAGAACGCATTCGCATTCCTGTATCGGAAAGAAATGTTTAGAAGTGGTATAAACAGTTCAAAGAAGGCAGAGAACGCGTTGAAGACGAAGAGACCTCTGGTCGACCCTTAACCTCAACCGACGAAGCTCATGTCAAAAAAAAAAAAAAAAAAATTAGAGCTTGCAAACCGTCGATTTATAATTAGAGACCTTGCTGCTGATGTTGGAATTTCAAAAGGATCGGTCAATTCCATTTTGGGTCTCAAACGCATCAAATCTCGATTAGTACCGAAAGCACTGAATGCGTCACTGCATTGATTCTTCATGACTTTTTCGCCAAAAATGAAACCCATATAGTTCCACGACCACCGTATTCACACCGTGGGTTTTCTGGCTATGCCCTAAACTCAAAATACCATTCCGGGGACACCGTTTTGAGTCGATTGAAGAGATTCAACGTGAAACGCCGCGCGCTTTGAAGGCCATTCCTGCCGATGACTTTTTAGCATGCATTGAGGACTGGAAAAAAAGTTGGCATGAGTCATTGTGTCCGGAGGGTATTACTTTGAAGGCGATGAAATAAATTTGGAAGAATAAATAGAAAGTTCTTGAAAATAAAATAATTGGTCTTACTTTTTGGACACAGTAGTATATCTATAACAGATTAAAATTTCTTCACGTTTTCTTATTGTTGAACTCTTACCACGATTAAAAAAAAACAGAAAAGGATATCATCCTATTATAAAATGAAACTGGTTTTCAATTAAATGAAAACGACATTTTAAGATCAATTCCAAAAAATACTTTGAATACAATTAAGGTACTTTAATGCACATGACTTAAGGACATGAGTACCACTGAAATGTGATTGTAGTATATACCACTTTTACTCGAATATTGAATCCCTGGGAGGCCTTAAAAAGTACCCATCCCGAGGCTTAAAGTGATTTATGCTTATTTACTGCGACAAGCAGTAATTTATAATCGGAATCACATCGCCCGATTCTTTTTTTATTTTATTTTATCTGATTTTTTTTTCTTCTTGGGGGACTTTTATTTTCTTGCAACTTTTATTCAGAACGATAGCTTTGTGGAGGAACTTAATTTTATAGCCCTTTTTCGAACGTTCCAACTTAAAAGGCTGGCTAGATATTGAGGGTCCAACCCCTCTTTCCCTAAATCCAAAGGGGGACGATCAGTCCACAAATTCTTGAGAGAGGAAGGAAGACGGCTGTGTTTTTTTTTTTTTTTTTTCCTCCTTGCATCGATCGCAGTAAGACTTTATTTTTATTGCGGATTTATTTATTTTATTCCACCCCGAAATTTCCAAGAGCCGGCCGAAAAGAAGTGAAAAATAAGCCACGAGGCTGGTTGGTAGCAAGCAGTTTGTGGAAGATGGATTGGTTGCAACCGTTAGATTTCCAGGCCACGGATTGGAGGAGAGAGTTTTCGAATTGTAAACATAGCTCGTGAATCATGCGGAATACATATCGTTGCATTTTAATATCAAAAATTTAAACGAAAGGGGAAGAAATAGATATGTGTAGGGATGATAATAACATCTAGAAAGATTGTGTTGAGAAATGGATGAAATTCGAAGATTTCGGTTTTTCAATGGCGTAAGTGACTTGATAAAGTAGATATCTTTCACGTGAAATCACGAGTTAAAAGAATGGCCTAAAAGCTTATCTGAAATCACTTAAAATTAAAGTGACATTTAAAGTTAATCTTTTGAAGCATATCAAAAGATTAACCTATAATGGATGAAATTCAAAATTACTTAATAAATTGAAAAGCAATTAGCCATGAAATCTAAAAAATAAATATTAAATTATACAATTTGCTTTTAAAATAATTATAACATAGATCTAAAATGGCTTTTTAAATATATAATAAAGAATACACATTGGTTAATAATGTGATTTCAAAAAAGGTAGATAAATAAAATTTGTTTCTATTAAAGTGGATTAATTTGGAAGTTTTAAAGGCAATTGTTGTCGTATCATAATTTTACTTTATTAGTTGATGATTGTTTTGAAAATGAAATATAGATCCCTTTCGTAATTGTAGATTCTAACCAAATATTTGGCTTAAAATTTTTAAAATAACGAATAAAAGGGCTTTTTTAAAGCTTTATATAAATACACATAATAGACTTTTTAAAATAAAATAACCATATTATATAATATATGTAGTAAAAATAAAAATAAATAAGGACTAAATGAAAACGACGCTTTAAGGTCGATTCCAAAAAATACTTTGAATACAATTAAGCTACTTTAATGGACATGACTAAAGGACACGAGTACCACTGAGATGTGACTGTACTATACCACTTTTACTCACATATTGAATCCCTGGGAGGCCTTAAAAAGTACCCATCCCGAGGCTTAAAGTGATTTATGCTTATTTACTGCGACAAGCAGCAATTTATAATCGGAATCACATCGCCAATTCTTTTTTTATTTTATTTTTTCAGATTTTTTTTTTGTTGGGGGGAAGACTTTTATTTTCTTGCAACTTTTTATTCAGAACGATAGCTTTGTGGAGGAACTTAATTTTATAGCCCTTTTTCGAACGTTCCAACTTAAGGCTGGCTAGATATTGAGGGTCCAACCCCTCTTTCCCTAAATCCAAGGGGGACGATCAGTCCACAAATTCTTGAGAGAGGAAGGAAGACGGCTGAGGTTTTTTTTTTTTTTTTTTTTTTTTTTTTCCCGCTTGCATCGATCGCAATAAGACTTTATTTTTATTGCGGATTTATTTATTTATTTATTTTATTCCACCCCGAAATTTCCAAGAGCCAGCCGAAAAGAAGTGAAAAATAAGCCACGAGGCTGGTTGGTAGCAAGCAGTTTGAGGAAGATGGATTGGCTGCAACCGTTAGATTTCCAGGCCGCGGATTGGAGGAGAGAGTTTTCGAATTGTAAACATAGCTCGTGAATCATGCGGAATACATATCGTTGCATTTTAATATCAAAAATGTAAACGAAAGGGGAAGAAATAGATATGTGTAGGGATGATAATAACATCTAGAAAGATTGTGTTGAGAAATGGATGAAATTCGAAGATTTCAGCATTTCAGTGGTGTAAGTGACTTGATAAAGTAAATATCTTTCATTTGAAATCACAAGTTAAAAGAATGGTTTAAAAGCTTATCTGAAATCACATAAAGAAATAAAGTACTTCATGTTTCAAGTGAATCTCGAAAGATACCAATTATTTAATAAAAGAAATTATCTATGATAATAAATAATAAATTAAGAATTTTGCTTTTCTAAAATAGTGCTAAATTTTGCTTTCCTAATATAGTTCTAAAATGGCGTTTTACATGTATAATAAATAATACAACCGTGCATAATAATATAATTTGAATAAAAGTTAGATAAATAAAATTTGTCTTTATTAAAGGGGATTAATTTGGAAGCTGTTTTAAAGGCATTTGTTGTTTTATTAGAATTTTACTTTATTAATTGAAGATTGTTTTGAAAATAAAATATAGATCCCTTTCGTAATTGCAGATTCTAACCAAATATTTAGCTTAAAATGTTTAAAATAATGAATAAAAAGGCTTTTCTAAACCTTTATATAAATAGAAACAATAGACTTTTTAAAATAAAATAACTATATTATATAATATGTGTAGTAAAAAGAATTTGAATTAAAGAATTTTTTCAAATTCGTGTTAATAAATACTAATCCGTTTCACTAAATAAATATATTTTTTTAGTTAAATAAAATAATACATAAATGCAATAAAATTTTTATAATTTACAATATAATTTTTTACATTTGTTTTTTTTTTTTCTTACTGAAATAATTTATGTTTATTAAAATTCAAAATATTTAATAATTTTAAATATTTGATTAAAGATATTATATAATATAGTTTTCTACGTTGTGTTTACATCAATTGTTATGTAAACTTTATTCAATTATTTGAAAAAAAAATTGCAAAGAATATGATAATAAAACACACATAGAAATCGCAAAACACATTATAAAATGTCTTAAAAGGAAGGTGAAGGTAATTTGAAATCTTCATAATAATAACATTAAAAATAAGACTATAAATGAGTTACGAAACCTGTAATTTTTAATTCAGATTTCGCTGGTTTTTTAAAAGTATTATTGATATCTATATATATTAATGAGAACTGATAAAAATAAAATACCTTGCATAAAATGCAAAAAAGAAAAATTTTTTTTCAAAATTTTAATTAAATAAAAATAAAATTAATGAACATTTTAACTTTACAGATTCAGCAGTGCAATTTTGTTCTTCAAAACAATATAATAATAAATTCATTACTATTTAATATTAAAATAAAAAAAAATTATTAAAAATTATGCATATGAGTTTCTGATTGCATTTTGATTTCTCAAAATTCTGTATTTCTTTTTTTATATAAATAACATTTCTATACTATGTTTTGATAAAAGATTTAAGTACAATTTATTAACAATTAATAAAGCACACTATGATTAAAAAAAGGTTTTATAACAAAAAAAAAAAAAAAAAATTAAATCAAGGAAGAAATATTTATATATATATTTTTTTTAAATAAGCGATGTATTGTTTTATTATAATATTTTAAAGGACATAGTTTAATTTATTACTTTGTATTTCAGTTTAAAAGAAAAAAAATATTCTTACTCTTTTAACTGAATTTATTTTAAATGGAATTTTATCTGATAAATTAAGGAAATGTTATTTATTTTATATCTTTTGATTTTAAAAACAACAGGTGCATGATTAATTTTTACAACTTTTATTTCTACTATTCAAACGTTAGAAAAATCTTGTATATACATATTGAATATATAACGCAAAAAAGGAAAATGAATCTTACCGACGTGCACACGTCCAAGCAAAAAGAGACTGTCAGTTGGAACTTGACAGTGCTTTCGGATGCGAACTTGAATGCTTGAAAGGGAGCGACCAAAGATTTAGAATCTCCTGACTTTTCCAAAGCAGGGAAGATAGCCGGCTCTACAGGACATCTGCAAAAAATGATGAAAAAAGAAACCCTTTAATAGAATTATGGAAATATTTCGTATACTATAAAGTCAGGAAATAGTTTTAATATATTCATTTATAGCTTGGGTAAATTTTTCTGTAGTAGAAACATTTTTTAATTTATCTAAAATGTTTGATTAAAATTATTTTTAATTTATTTTTAAATTTAAAATAATTAATTTTATTTTATTATATTATTCTATTCTGTGAGTAATGATAGTATATTTTGATTTGAAAAATAATTTTCGTAACATTATTTTTATTAATAAGCATATGATTATGTCTTGTAACAATGCTAACCTGAATGTTCCTACATACTTGCAAGAGTAGCCCCTGTGGCGTTCAGGAGAAAAGGTCTGTAGGCCTCGAGACTCTCATCCGAGAAGAAATTCACAGGAACTCCATTAAGAGTTTAGTTTATAGTCTCTTATTCCGAGAGGTAATATATATTTCACATATCCTGCGAGTAGAGTGTTGAGGTTTTCGGCTTAGAAGTGGAATATTTCCACGAATCCATAATTATCTGTGTTTTAAATATTATACATCTGTAATTGTATGTGTATGGTATTTGTGTGTGTGTAATCAGAACTGTGAGTTTTCCAATCTGTACCTCAAGTATCTCACCAGTTACAATCTGGTTGTCAAATCCGCCCACTACACTCCATAAAATTCAACAATAAATCTGAACTATTATCATCATACCATAAATACTTTCCTAATTAATATCTTTTACAAGATAAATAACTAAATTTTTAGAGTATGTTAATTAATGTATTTTTGCTGTACATAATCTTGCTAGCAAAAATAGTGATTTTGATTAACTGCAGGATAAATAAGTGTATATTAAAAAAGATCTACAAAGTGTATATATATATATTAAACCAACACCTAAAAAAATTAATAACAAAATATGATTTTGAACAAATTAGCAATTATAAGTTGAATCTAATTTTAATTTTAATTAATGCAAAATATTTTTTTATACTGCACTTGAAATTTTTTTAAAAATAAATTAATTTTTTTCAGAAAATCGATTTTTTTATTTCCATATATAATTAATTTCTAAAAAAATACGTATGTATATGGTAAAAGAAATTTCTTTTAATCTAAATTCTTATCAACGTTTTAATCTAGGTGAAAGTTATTTTCAAAGTACACAAGACACATAGACTTTATCTAATTATCTAGAATTTTACAAAATGCATTCATTTTTCTTCTGCAAGAAGCACCATTCATTCTTACATCGGCTAACAGAAGTCTCGCCTACTTAATTAATAATACTTATCGTTGATTTGGCCATTATCTTTGACATATCATTGTGCTTTTTCGTTACGCTTTTTTTTCGCCACCTATTGAGATGCCAGAACTTATTACAACCTCTATCAATGACTGATAAAATCTATCAAAGTTAAATCTTGATAAACACTTAATAAATAGCATATTCTGAGAATGATTTGAGCGAACGACTTGTTTTCTCATGCCATGGGTCATAAATTATCTATTAATGACTGCTGGCTTTTAAGATAACCAACAGGGTTAAATAGTAACCTGTAGGTTTCATATAATAGGGCTGTGTTCAAATGTATTCTTTGTTAAACGAATATGTTTATTTATTCTTAATTTGTTCAATTTATGTTGTAATGTTTCAAAAATTTGATTTTTAGTTAATAAAAAATACATGCAATTATATAAAAATAATATAAATATATGACTGCATACAGCAATACAATTTAAAAGATAAGCATAAACGAAAAATTAAATGCTTCGTTGATTTTAATCTTTAATTACTTTATTCCTTAATTAACATTCATTTTAAAAAGTTATCAAAACTGCTTTTAAATACATTATAGGCAAAATAAAAAGCAATAAATGTATAATAAAAAATATTGTATAAAATACAAAATGTATGTGTTCTTCATATTCTGTATATATACATGTGTATTATTAAAAAATGTACAAGTAAAGATATTCTTTTCATCATTTACGATTCTTTCATTTAGAAAATTAATGAGACTTTAGACAATTTATAAAGCAGTTATTTTCAATGATGTTTTTGATTTCTAGATCGAGTTTTATTTTTCAGTTCCATAATTTACACATCCTTGTGTGTCAACAAAAATAAATTTAAGTATAGTTCCTGACCAAAAGTGAAAATGTATGGTGATTACTGCAATTAAAATTGCATACATTGAACGCTCTTTGTCAATTTGTTCTCTAACAGAAAAATTTTAATAAGGAGCGTTTCCCATCATAAATGAAAAATGTTGAATTATTATAAGTCAAAAATTACATATGTGCAAAAAGAAGCTTCGCAATTTCTTTAATAATTTGTTCTAATATAGGATTAGAAGAAAAAGTAGGCATATTTTAAGTGTAAATCATTATAAATCAGGGTATCGAAATCAAGGACTGCTCATATAATATTCAAATTATTGCACTATTCGACGTTTTAACAGAAATGAGAAGAAATTCAACAATATGATCCAAAAGTCCATATACAAATTTTACACTTGTTTATGCAAATAATATGATTTATTTTATACAAATTTTATTTTAACTTTTTAACAATTGAAAACATATTATTTTATTATCAGTGGCTAACATGTTCAGTTGTAGTAACATGTAATTAAGTTTATGTTCTGCAGGTAGTACCCGGTATTCAACTCGAAGCATTAATATTAATGCTGCTAACGTTTTTGTAAAAAACGTCATTTCTTCATCATGTCTCTGTCATTAGAAGAAATAAGGTTCATCGACAAATATTATTTTAAAGCTTTATCTTATGTTGCGTTGTATATTGAGTTCAGAAAAATAATTCACAACAAAAATTAAATCAATCAAGAAGACTATTTTAAGTTTAATGAAGAAATTTGTAGAATCTAGTCCTGTAACGGAAAATGCTGAGATCATAGATTTAAATAAGTAAGAAAAAAAAAAGATTTCAGAAAAAGTTAATGAACGCTTGCTCGAATCTTCCATAAAATTATTGGAAGACTATCAAGCCAAGCTGCAAGAAATATGCTAATACAACGTAAAGAGCTGAAATACGACATGAAAGTTGCGTAGGATTTCAATTGAATGAAACTAATATCTTTAAATTTTTACTTATTGTGATTAGTGCAGAAAAATACGGTTAATTCACGTAAGCAGAAGAATGGATCATTCTTCGAACATTAATTGTGATTCCATTTTTAGAATATAAATTGAATTAACATAATCAAAATAAAAGAATGTGCTTTCATTTCTTAATAAGTTATTATTCAAATCATAGGTATATAGACTTTTGGATCCTACTGTACTATTATGAAAATGAATTTCATAACTTGATTTGTCCAAAATTGGGAACCAACTAGAGTTCATATAAAAAAACTATATTTTTTCACTAGATTTTGTTCAAATCAAAAGACATGATGCATTGAGAACTTTTCTGTATACATACAGACTCTTGATGAATTTTAAATGATGTCAGGTGTTTACTTTAATTTTCCATGATTATTTCTCAGAATCGCTGATGTCATTGGCTTTTCTTATATTGTTCATCAATTCAATTCATCCATAGGAAAATCATCTGGTTTTGTTGTTAAATTTAGTGATTGGTAGTCAGTACATAATTCAAAGTAGTGAAAACATCGAATTTTTTCCATCAATTTATACAGACAGGATTTTTAACAATATGTCAATATTTCTTTTACATAGCAAGTACAAATCATCCGAACTCAAGTCAACGTGAGTCGAAAACAATTATGCATAAGCAGAAGAATTAAAAAATAAACATGAAACAATAACTTACCCCCTGTCATCTATGAGCATGACTGTCTCCGTTCCCATTCCGCTTCTAGCCAGCAATCCACTCCCAAAAATTCCGAAGACAGCTGCAAAGGAAACAACAAATCCCTCATCAGTATGCATGGTGCAGTGCAAATGGGACCTAATGTACTTTGACAGGTATTAAAGACGTTAAGTGAAAGTTCTGCAGACCATGGTAAATGGTTCTGTCAGGTAGGGAGGGTGGGATGTAACGCATACCGGAGAAAGAGCAATACGGCAATGTCGTGGTTCTTTACACTGTCAAAAGATTTATACATTCCGTTTTGCTCCTAAATATCAATTTGGCAAGACTTACTTGTTGTTGGATAAGAGTTTTAAGTGCTCAGTAAAATGGATGGATTTATTTTAATAATAACTTTTAATAGTCCGATGAATAAGCATGTATCAAATAGCAAATCTTGATAGATGGTGTTTGCAAACGGATTTTGTGTAAAATTTGTTCATCTACACATTTTGTATCAATTAAATAAACGGTGAAAAATATTTTGACACCATACTTCTGATAAAATAGAGAAGAAATATTTATTATGAAGTGTTGTAAAATGAAGAAAAGGAAAGTTATTTATCAATGGTGTTTATTAAGTGCATAATTTTCAATGCATATACACAGATATAGTGCAAGTATATTAATCACACTATTAATAATTTGATTTGGAAAATAAATATTATCTAACTTCAAATGGCACAAATTGAATCTTTGTTACCATTTTTATAAGTAAAATGTCACTCCATTTTCTTGGTGAAGTTACAGTTAAATTATATTATCATTAGTTACAGTTTAATATTTTTGCAATTTTCTTAAGAATAAATAAAGAATAGTAATTAACAACTGACGTGAAGATGCTTTAAAGATATTAAAAAAGTATTGCAATAAAAATAAATGCAAATTCATTTTTGACATTCTTTAATAATATTGTATTTTAACAAATATACAGATAAACACTTTTATTCATTTATGATCTTTTATCAGTTAGAACATTTCTAAATTACTTTTATAAATTCTTTTTATAAAAATAAATTTGAAATATTATGCAAATTATTCTTTTAAGATAATAAGACTTCATGAATATATTAAATTTTTCTATTTGAAAGTTTTTTTTTCTCTGAATAACAAATGAAGATAGTACATTATCAAACTATAGTTTGATGAAAAATATCACAGAACGTCTGTTTCTGAGAGCACCATAAGTGGTGTAATAATAATAATAAAAAATTGTGAGTCGTGTCACAAGAGTGCAGATATGAACATGAATTTACTTTCAGACGTCTTTGCCAAACCCTTATCTCTTTCAACAATCAGTGAGTTTTTTTTCCGGTTCCACTTGATTCCACGGCATTTTTACTTTCTAATTTTCCTTTATCTAAATAATTCTTAATAATAACACCGAAACCTCAAGTGACAGAGATATCATTCCTCGGCTGAAGAGAAAATGAGTATACTTTAAAATATTTAGAGCTTGTTAAGAGTATGGCAAGAAAAATAAACCTGCAGTACCAGTTCTAAGAAGAAGATGGGTTAAAAAAATAATTTAAACAGTGAAAGCGGTATAATTCAAATTTTGTTGAAGATGAGCTCGTAGACCTCGTTGTTTCCTTTCTTTTTTTTTTCTGAAAATCTGCTGTTGTCAGATCTATTTAAATGACAAAGAATCCGGAGTTTGAAGTATCCTTTTTTTCTGCAGATATTTAGAGGTCTTGTACTAAAATGCTTTGTACCGTGGAAATTCTTGAAGCGTTTATTCAATGGTACATAAATTACTATGAAAAGGAACTGTGCCATATCTGCATTCTTGAATTTCTGTGTAAGAAAACATAGCGGATGTTTTTGCTTGAAGACTAATTTTGAAATGTGTTGTAATGGCATTCACTGAATTTTGTTCGCATTATTTATATGCATATAAGCTTAATAAGAAATACACTGCTTATATGAATCTTTTGTTAGGTCTTTGATATACATGAATTCCATTTCTTTAAAAATATGGCGTTAGAATGCCAGTAAAATTATTTAAAAGAAATAGATACTGTAAAATTTTCTAATAATTTTTCTAACTATTTTATCCACAAACTTAAAATATACAAAGTTCCATTTTTAACATACTTTATGTCCAAAACGCTACAAGAAAGGCAGAACAAATTCGAAAGATTTACGCTGTTAAACATAAGTTTCCAAATAATAAAAGTAAAATCGCAAATATAATAATCTTTATTTTCGTAAAAAAGTAGTAACCATGAATATATCACTGAAACATTCTTATATAAATCTTAAAAAACCAGTATTTTAAAGAAGATATGTATATTGATTTTGAATACTTCAGAATAATTCAATAAAGTTTTATACCATTACAATCTTTGTAATTAAAGTTACAATCTTTATAATTAAAGTTACAATCTTTATAATAATTATCAATAAGGTTTCACATCATTACAATCTTTATTTCAAATTGCTAATTTAAAATAAATAAATTGGCAAATACCAATATTTTTATAAATATGTTTCTCCTGCAATATTAACTTTGCAACAGAAAAAGGTTATTCTAGAATCTTAATCGATTGCTTCGATAAAACTTTAAATATTATTAAAATTTTTGACTTTTGTTAAATTTAAAATATTTTTTGGCGTAGTTAAATTTCCTATCATACAAAAGTAAGTGATAAATTATCCATGGAAATAGTCATTGAAGAACAAATGATAATTATAAATCGACAGTACTAAAATCTTATAATATAGAAATTCAAAAAAACTTACTTGTATTTTATTATTAATTATTAAATATAATTATTATATATTGATAGTAGAAAAAAATTCTTACTGTTTTTAAAGGAAAGATATAATTTTAATTAAATAAATACGTTTTCTAATACGATTAAATTTATAACAGTTCAAATACTTTTATCGATAAAATTGGAAATGACATATATTGTATTATTACTTACCATAAAAACAATTATGGTTTAACAAACATTTTTATGATGTCAAAAACTATTTTATTCACAAACTTAAAATATACAAAGTTCCAGTTTTAACATACTTTACGTCCAGAAACGCTACATAAAAGACAGAACAAATTCGAAAGATTTACGCTGTTAAACATTATTGGATCCCTTTATCGTCACCTCAACGAAGCAATTCGAATCAATGGAACATTTTTTTCTTCTTCGGAACAAGCAACTCTATTCCAGCCACCATGACATAAAAAGAAGCCGTATTCTTCTGAAATAAAAGCTAAATGGATTTCCAGTTGTTCCCCAAAGACAATTGCAAAAAATAGAAGCAAAACATGAGACGCAACAGAAAAAAAAACCCGACAGACATAATACTGTTAAGTTAGAAGAACTACCCATGAAACAAAGCACTAAAGATCCAAATCCCAAGTCATTCTAAAACTCTCTGGTAATCGTCTGCGAGATTCTATTGTGTCGGCTGCAAGTGGCAACGTGTAAACGACTTCGGCCATCTTTGACGAATGTTATTCGATTTTTTGAGAACCATTACTTGGCTATCGTAGATCAGGAAAGGAAATGGTCGGCTCATTTTTCAGAGTGTTTAACAACTTTTGGAATGGTTTAGTCTCTTCCACCGGCCTCAGACTCGATATTTTATAGATCAGTAGCTGTTTCTAATAGCCTTGTCATATCGACACAATGAAAACAGGGTTGAAAAAATCAATTTTGTTGATAGATTTTATTGTTGTACAAGTAATCCCAGACCTCTATAATTGCTTGAAAATTAATTTTTTTTAACAATTTACTATTCTAAAATAAAGTTGTTTTTTTATTATTCTTGAATACTCTAAAGATTTAGAATTAGTAGAATACTCAATTAATATTGTCCTTATTTTTCACTTAATGCACAGCAAATGTAACATTGAGAATTTTACCGGTCATTCTATTTGAAAAGAATATGTTTCGATAATTATTGTATTAAGTTTCTTAATTTTCCAGATAATAGAAGATTATGAGTTTTCCATGAGATCTCTACTTTAATAAAACATTTATTGCAGAATTATCTCTTTTTCAAGCTGAAATGTGATATATGTTTTTAGGTTGAATATGAATATCATTTTACCATCGACAATGCTACTGTTTCAGCCTAGATAGCTGGTTTAAGTACATATTACTTGAAAGTATTTTTACCTTACGTAACTAATAGTTGTTTATTTATGGGAATAACAAAACACTATTTCAATATAGATATTAATTTGTTTATTTACCTAAAACTTTCTATAGATACTTCAGAGTTAAAATTAAAATAATATTATAATACATACATTTGGGCCTGTTGGCCGACTGATGGTCAGGTGACATGGATGTTTGTGGTGGTTCGGAATCCTCTTTAAACCGTAGGTCTCGATCTAATGGGACTGTAGAGCGTTGAGTGTAGGGCTGATAAATTTACCATGTAAAAAGAAACAAATTTATCTTCTCTCTAAATCTGACAGTAGCAGACTATTACGCCAATGAAGAAGAAGAATGCATCTTTAATTAATATTTTTATATTTTTACGAAAATAAATTTCATTTTTCAACCCTGAATAATTATTTTTCGAATATTCTCACCAAATCAATTAAATGAATTCAATATCTATATTATACTGACAATTTTTGCCTAAATCCAGTGTTATTGCATTACATTCAAGGGATTGATTTTTGGCTTTAAGTGTTTTTAGAATACACGAATATTTAGTGTCAACAGCAAATTTTATATTTTTCAAGCATCTAATATTCATGCCATGGTTATAGATAAAAACAAGAATAATTTCTCTTGATTTATGCATTTTTCTATTGGTTCAATTTCAATCCAATATTTCAAATTGGTGAAATGTTAATAGAAGTGTCACTGATTAACTACTTAATATTTTTTTTTAATAAAATTTATTTCTAAATTTACATTTACTATTATACAAATTAGAATTAACAATCAGAAAATTTCTACTAATATGAAAATGTCTACTATTCTATTATTATGTATTACGAAAAAATTTATTTATTTAAGAGTACTCAACTTTTCAGATTGTTTTTTCTGTTAAATGTTTTCGTTACAAAATAAGTTGCTAGATTTTTCATTTATATTTAAATAGTAAATTTGTGGCTTAAAAAATCTCAATCAACGATTTGTAGGTAGAAGTATATTTAAATAAAGTAATTCACTTTAAAATTAATACAACGAGTGCTGCTAAGCAATTTAATAAAGATAGAATTTTCTAACTTTTAATCATATCATTAATTTTTATTGCGTTATATTTATTACAATAAAATTTAAGCAAATATATTAATTTTCATAAGTGAATATTGATAGATTAAATAATGAAAGCAAAGCTGTGTATTTTAAACTGTTTGCTTTAATAAGTCAACGATAAAATCTTGTTTTTTTTTTAAATTTTAAAGCTAATATGTATTTTTTGCAGCAATTATCTGCATTGCGTTTGCTTTTTATGTCTACAAGCGGTGAGTTTCAAATCAAATAAAATGAATGTTTCAGATATCGGCCTCTTGCTCGCTTGTAGTCGTAAAAGCGCTCATAAAATACACTTTGGTATGCTTAGGATTATTATTTATAACCATTATACGCCCAGTTTTTTGAATAAAAAAACCTCATTAAATTAAAAAAAAGAAGTTTGCATCTGAAGCGATAAAGAACACGATAATTTGCGGATACGCTTGACATAAAAAACAACAGGCGAAAGTACTCATTTTCAAACATAACTTTCTTTTAATTCTGCTACAGTGATCATAAATTTTAAGTCTTTGAAGTTCTTCGACATTAAAGGTAATTTATGTTGGAAAGAAAGCATTCGCGATCGGAATTAAGCCATTCTGTGTTCGAAAAAATTAGATCTCATATCTGATTTATTAAACTATTAAAAACAAAATTAAATTTTAATTTATAAAGCGTTGTTAGTTAATGAGCAGCATACACCAAGCAAAAATGACCTATCAAAAACAAACTTTAATATCTTTAACATTATGCGTCGTTGAAATACTACAGAAGAATAGTTTATATCATTAACGAGATGACTTTTTTTTAAGGTAATTTGATTTGAAGTTTACAAGGATTTCAAGTATTCATAATTTTTATTGTTTTAACTTATATTTAATTAAACTGACAGCTTAATTTTATATTAAGTTCACTTTTAATGTTATTCCGCTTAAAAGGAAAAAACCTAATTAATAGCTAAAAAAGGAAACAACTATATTTAATAAATTAAATTATTAACTCTAACAATAAATATGTATTAATAAATTATGTAACGATAATGAATTCTTCAAATTATCCTTTTAACAATTTGAATAATTCCAGAAATAGAATCAATTTTTTATCAGTATGGAATATTTCTGTTTAAAAATGACTAAGATAAAAAAATATGTATATTATATATGAATATGAATTATCATATTAATCGCATTAATATATATAATTCATATATATCATATATATGTGTACTAGATTTTCATAATTTTTTCCCCATAAATTTAACATGCAAATCATTTGTTGTATAGCTGAAATAATAATTAACACGCTTTTCTTGTATGTTCACTAATAGTAAGATTTCTTATTTCTGTACCTAAAAAAACTTATGAATATTAATAAATCAAAAGTGTAGAATATCAAAGATAAGTTCAGAATAATTTTACTGTAAAGATATTATAAGAATTATTCTTAAAAAATTGTTTTTAAAAGTAATAGCATTAAACACAATTATCAAATAGAAACTGCATTGTCATTACTTCGCCTGGAAAATTAAATTGTCTGACTGACTTCCATGCATAACAATATGCAGATATTAGAACTCGAGTAAAAAAAAAAGTGTCGTGGGTTTGAATTTTTCCAATTACAATGAGTCACAGAATCCAACAACAGCAAGTATTCAGTAATGATGTTTTCTAATCACACAAAGTGCTGAGCATTCACAATGGAAAATTAAACTCGCAGAAATGAGCTTAATTTTTCATTACGAATTCCACATGTGATCGGACAGCTGATTATCAAAGGAAGACCTCCCCATGGAAAAAGCAGCTCATTAAATTTCCAACTAATACATGGTTTTCTCATTACCACTCTCCGAGCCCCAAAGTTCATAGACACTTCATAAACCACAACAGTGTATCTGATTCTTATTCCCTGAGCTTATTTGGAGAAGCAGAAATTACCCCTATTTTCTATTGGATGGGATGAAAAAAACTACAGGACGTGACAGCCATGTTAAATCCTTTCTTGTGAAAGGGGAAAAAATAATAATAAAAGAAAGGAAGGAAGATGATTCGGTGGACAGAGTCAATTCCTTGGGATGTAGCTTCCGAATTGTATGTAACCGGTTCTTTATACTATTTATCATAGTTAGGTAGCTCTCTTAACCATGGGATAGCGTTAGGAAATACCCGGTTCCATGCGAGGTGCAAATTATAGGTTGGCTGCTTAATAAATTGGAAAGGTAATTATACAATCACGTATCGGTTTCTTTGGGGAATGGAATGGCTCATGTGTTGTTGCAGGAACTTATTGTATCTCAACCTGTTCATTGAAGTATCAATTACATAGCTACCAGTTTTTTTCCTACTTTTTCATCAGTATTGATGGACGTGTTGAATTAATACACTAAAATTCCAAACAATTCAATGGATTTTTGGTGAAAATTACAAAGTGCTGCACGTAAAATATACTCATAATCATATATGCATTCACTTAATTGTATATACAGTCAATAACCTTAATTGTAATCGTCTTAATTGTATATACAGTCATACAATACCACGTTATTGTATATACAATTTATATACAATAACGTGGCAATAAAATGACTTTAGGGAATAAAAAAACTTATGTAGTGCTACAGTATAAGACACTGCACTGGTAATTAGTTTATTGTTTTATTACTATTACCCTTTTTATTAGTATAGATAGATGTATAGAGTTAATTAACTAGAATTCTAAATATGTCAATGGATTTTTAACATAAATTGCAAAGTCCTGCTGATAAAATATACTCATAATCATTTATACATTCACTTAATTGTGTATACAGTCACTTAATTGTGTATACAGTCACTTAATTGTATACACAATAACGTATTGTTTCCTTTAGGGAATAAAATGGCTTATGTAGTGCTACAGTATACCCTATACTATATATTGTAACACTACACTGGTAATCAGTTTATTGTTTTATTATTATTACCATTTTTCAATTTTTTATTAGTATAGATAGATATATAGAGTTAATTCTCTAGAATTCTAAACATTTTAATGAATTTTTAACATAAATTGCAAAGTTCTGCTGATAAAATATACTCATAATCATATATACATTCACTTAATTGTATATACACTAACGTATCGTTTCCTTTAGGGGATAAAATGGCTTACGTAGCGATACAGTACAACCTATCCCATTGTAATGCTACAGTATATAATAATTAATTTATTGTTTTATCATTATTACCATCTTTCCATTTTTCATTAGTATAGATAGACGTATAGAATCAATACTCTAGAATTCCAAACAGTTCAATGGATTTTTAACATGAATTGCTAAGCTCTGCAGATAAAGTAAATTAATAATCGCATATATATTACGGTAAATGTGATTGATCCAGTGATTATGCATATCATCGGTGGTTAATGACAATCACCGATTAATCGCATTCACTATAATATATACAATGTTATAATTGTATATACAATGAAGTTATTGTCTATATAACGACGTACCGGTTTCCATGGTGAATGGAATGGTTAAAGTGTTATAGCAACTTAATGCACCTCAACCTGGTAATTCAAGAAGCATTTATCTATCTACATATTTCGAATTTTCATCAGTTTATGTGTGCATGTAGAGTTACGACACTAGAATTCCAAATTGTCCAATGGATCTTTAAAGAAAATAGCAAAATACTGCTTACAAAGTGTATTAATAAAAATCAAACTGTATTATCTACAATTTATGTTGCTTATTTTTTATTACAGTTAATTATAATTTTAATACATAATAAAGTAATGAAAATAAAATATGTATTTTAATATAAACTGATTAAAATGTTTTAGTGGCATAATAATCCACACGCATTCCATAAGCTTGAGATTAGAACCGCTCGTTTCTGTCACTCCTTTCAGAAATAAAGACTTGATAACAACTAAGTGATGTGATAAATCGTATAAACATCTCATATTGACAGCCACGTTGCCGAGTGAGACTTTCTCTGTTTTCTCTTATATCACACCAAAATGTGGAACAATTACCTCTAAAAGTCCATTGTATATCAGTTTAACGCGAGATATATCAATGCATAAATTCATAATTTGTAGTATTTAAAGAAAAATATTCGTAATATCCTTCATAAAATTTGTCAGCTGTTACAAAAATAATATTGATTAGGATATATAATATAAGAGAATTATTATCTCCAGAAATCCAGAAATGCTTTGGCAAATCTTTAAAATATCTAAAAGAACTTCATAGATAAAAAAAAACCTGATAATCTGAAATGATACTATTTTTATAATGATGCAATTGCAATATTATTAAACGTTTTCTTCTTTTTTTCAAAGAAAATATCTCTTACAATAAAGAACTTCATCATTTTATTTTTGAAAGTTCAGTAATTGTTTAATTAGAGCTTACAATAAGCTTATTCTTTAAATCATTTTTTTAAACTTTTTTACTGAATATTCTATATAACTCATCAATCTAAAGTCGCACTTTATGTACTTTGAAGTACATTTTCCAATTATATTTAAATTCACCCAATAATGAAGAAGGAATTTTTTGTTTGTTCATAAGACGGGATATTGCAGAATTTTAATTCATTCCCAATAATATCCAAATAATTTTATTTTTAATATTTTGTTTCCAAATATACTAATGTCACAATTATTTGCATTGCAATATCCAATTTATTCTCACAATCACTTTTAAACAATCAGCCAATATAATAGTCTGAAGCCTTAGGTACAAGTACAAGGATAAGTATTGGAATACATTGGCATAGTCATTGATATTACATTAGTGTATCATGCACTATCATTATAAGTATTGTACTGCACTGGTGACTAATGTACTTATTTTGCAACTATATATTTACAGCAAATAGGTAGTTGCTTAAGATAATATTTTTTTTATAATTAGAATAAAAATCTGTTTCAATTGTAAAGAACGTTTTTTTAATTTAATATTTTCGAAAAAAAAACAAACGATTATTAAAATAAAAAACATGCTCCATCAAATTTCGTCCAAGATAAGATTAAATTTAAATGTTGAGTTTAGAAATTAATTTTTTTTTACTCTATAAAAAAATGGAATTTTTATCTGAATCTCTGGTGCATAAAAAATTAATTAATAGTTAATAGTAATATAATAATATTCTAAGCAAAATTCATGTTTATAAAAATGAAAATATCATGCATTTTTTTCTTTCAAAAATATAATCTCTTATTAATAAAAAAAAATAAAAATTCATAATTTATTTGTCTTCGCTTTATAAAAAAATGTTTATTTTTTAAAGCGACTAGAATAAAGGGGGAAAAAAGAGTTAGAAAAGAAAGATTTGAACAAAGAAAAAAAAATCTAGTCAGAGAGGAATAATTAAATAAAACAAAAAAAAGTTCTTTGTAGATTTTCTTGCTAATTAGTTGTTTGATATGTATTGTAGATATTGTAGGGGCAGTTTCAATTGTACTGTCAGATTTATAGTAAATCCTACAAAAAAAATTTAATGAAATAAAATTAAATTTTTTGCAAGAGTAGGAAAAAAATATCAAATGTTTTTTTTATTTTTTTTTTTATTAAAATATTTTTATTAAACATTATCAACTTGTTAAAATTTTTTTATTTATGAAGGGAGCATTGCTAATTAATCACAAGTGTTAAAATGAAGGGAAAAACAAAAGTTACAAAGATTTGGGTAGTTTTCTAATGTAGTCTTCCCATTCTATCAAAGTTGAAGTTTTTTAATGATGAAAATTTTTATTTGAGGTCCTTTAGTGTTATAAAGACAAATATGTAGCGAATTAAGCGTCTCTCAGGGTGTCCCATGGGATATATAATAAATTTCATCTCCATTTTGCCCTCATAATTTAAAACAACCATCCCCAAGGTTGGTATTTATCAGTTCGCATCCTGATCCTTACCTCTTAAAAAATCATAGAAAGGACATTCCTGTTTATGGAGTTATCTTAACTATTTAAGATTGCGCGTCCCTCAGAGTATTTCATGGGATACATATTAAACTACATCTACATTTTACCACCATAATTTAAAACAATCACCCGCAAAGATGGTATTTAGTAGTTCGCGTCCTATTCCCTACCTCTCAAAAGATCATAGAAAGGACATTCCAGTCTATGGATTTATCTTAACAATTTTCATTATAGATACAGAAGCTTTCAGTTTGCATCCTCAGTCGGGTTTCAAATCAAAATACATTACTTCGAAAATCCAACTCGCTATTTACCAGTGTGCCCTAGTGCACGTATTGTAAAATAAAATTTTTAATTTTGATCTTATGTATTTCAAAATGATTTTTATTAATCTAATATATAAAATTCTCGTGTCACAGTGTTTGTTGCCAAACTCCTCCGAAACGGCTCGACCGATTCTTATGAAAATTTTTGTGCATATTTGGTAGGTCTGCGAATCGGTCGTAATCTATTTTTTAAACCCCTAAGTGATAAGGGGGGGTCCACCCCTAAATATTTTTTAAAATTTCTTTGGCAGACCAATGTAGTGGCAACAATGTAGCGTTTTTTTTTTTCGAACAATATAATGACTATTTTTAGATGGCGCCGTGTCTCGATGCCTGTACTACATAACCGTTAAATGTTGTGAAAATTATATTGTATGAAATTTATATTATTTCTATGCGAAATAAATCAAATGTATGCAAGTATTACCTGATTTGATTATCAATATTTTTTTTATTTTCTAAGTTTGAATTTGAATTGGAATAAAATATATGGAATGAAAAGTTGTGAATCAAAACATTGCTTTTCTATGCTTAAAGTTTGTCAACATGTGTTTTATTTGATTAAGAATTCTAAAATGAAATGTGATCTGCAAGATAATATAATTTTAAAGAAATTAAAATATATGGAATGAAAAGTTGTGAATCAAAACATTGCTTTTCTATGCTTAAAGTTTGTCAACATGTGTTTTATTTGATTAAGAATTCTAAAATGAAATGTGATCTGCAAGATAATATAATTTTAAAGAAATATGATGAATTTTAAGCATTTTTTGAAAAGTGTCAAAATGAAGTAAATGGTACTTTTAAATTGGAAGTTATTTAAAGAAAGCAAAACAAATAAATAAGTTTTTATATTAATAAAGGAGAATTTAAAGCTCAATTTTTATTTCAGTTTTTAAACTAAGAATTTTTGTAAATTTAAAGAAATATGATGAATTTTAAGCATTTTTTGAAAAGTGTCAAAAGGAAGTAAACTCTGCAATTATTTGATATAATGATAACATTAAAATTTTATAAAAGGTATTATAATAGTTGCAAGTTGAAAATCAAGGACACTTTTTTTCTTAAAAACTTTTGTTATTTGAAAAACAAAGAATTTGAGTGATTTGAATATTGTCGAAGAAAAATTGATAAATGGTACTTTTAAATTGGAAGTTATTTAAAGAAAGCAAAACAAATAAATAAGTTTTTATATTAATAAAGGAGAATTTAAAGCTCAATAACATTTTTATGTCTGTACATTTGTTTTTATTTACATTTAGAAGTTGGTTTTAATTATTTCTTATTTGAATTTTTATGCATTTTGTGTTCCTTCAAAACATCATAATACCCATATATTTTTATTTAAATGCTTTGAAACTTCATGTAAAAGTTTTCTTTAAATGTATGAAAGGAATAGAACATGGAAATTAACCTAAATTCATAGATTATTTTTATTTCAGTTTTTAAACTAAGAATTTTTGTAAATAATTTTAAAGAAATATGATGAATTTTAAGCATTTTTTGAAAAGTGTCAAAATGAAGTAAACTCTGCAATTATTTGATATAATGATAACATTAAAATTTTATAAAAGGTATTATAATAGTTGCAAGTTGAAAATCAAGGACATTTTTTTTTTAAAAAAACTTTTGTTATTTGAAAAACAAAGAATTTGAGTTATAAATTTGAATATTGTCGAAGAAAAATTGATAAATGGTACTTTTAAATTGGAAGTTATTTAAAGAAAGCAAAACAAATAAATAAGTTTTTATATTAATAAAGGAGAATTTAAAGCTCAATAACATTTTTATGTCTGTACATTTGTTTTTATTTACATTTAGAAGTTGGTTTTAATTATTTCTTATTTGAATTTTTATGCATTTTGTGTTCCTTCAAAACATCATAATACCCATATATTTTTATTTAAATGCTTTGAAACTTCATGTAAAAGTTTTCTTTAAATGTATGAAAGGAATAGAACATGGAAATTAACCTAAATTCATAAATTATTTTTATTTCAGTTTTTAAACTAAGAATTTTTGTAAATAATTTTAAAGAAATATGATGAATTTTAAGCATTTTTTGAAAAGTGTCAAAATGAAGTAAACTCTGCAATTATTTGATATAATGATAACATTAAAATTTTATAAAAGGTATTATAATAGTTGCAAGTTGAAAATCAAGGACATTTTTTTTTAAAAACTTTTGTTATTAGAAAAACAAAGAATTTGAGTGATTTGAATATTGTCGAAGAAAAATTGATAAATGGTACTTTAAAATTGGAAGTTATTTAAAGAAAGCAAAACAAATAAATAAGTTTTTATATTAATAAAGGAGAATTTAAAGCTCAATAACATTTTTATGTATGTACATTTGTTTTTATTTACATTTAGAAGTTGGTTTTAATTATTTCTTATTTGAATTTTTATGCATTTTGTGTTCCTTCAAAACATCATAATACCCATATATTTTTATTTAAATGCTTTGAAACTTCATGTAAAAGTTTTCTTTAAATGTATGAAAGGAATAGAACATGGAAATTAACCTAAATTCATAAATTATTTTTATTTCAGTTTTTAAACTAAGAATTTTTGTAAATATGTAAAAAAAAAAGTTTGTGTCGACAAACTTTAAGCATACAAAAATGTATAAATAATTAAGATATAAATTTGAAAACAGTATATTACCTACATAAGGATATTCCCAGCATAAAAATATTTGCAAAGGAAAAAACTATTCATGTTTTATTTATTTTTGAATTATCAAGTTTTGCAACAATATCACATTTTTGCAATGTTTATCCATATTTTAAAGAATAAATTGTATAAAAAATAGTTAAAGTTGATATTTTTATGTGAAATTCAAAGGTTTTGAATGTATTTAATCAAAACACTTGAAAAGGGCTAAATATTTTAAATCCAGGTCATTTATTATTAAAAAGCCTTTGCAAGTAGGAGGAAGTTGTAAAAAAAAAAATTTTGTCGAGCAAATTTTAACTTTTTCAAAACAAAGCTCAGAAAATATTTAGAGCTTTAAGGAAAAATAAAACTATATTTTTTAATAAATAAGACTATGAACTTGATAATTCAATGGCATTTTAATATATTTACAACATTTTTAAAAGTAATATCTCCAATTAAAAGTTGTTTTTAGCTTTTTCTCAGAATGAATTTTTATGCTTTTTGTTTTCATGTGAAGCACCATAACACAAGTAATTTTGATCCAAATGTTACAAAACTTTGTATTTATGTTTTTCATAAATGTTTACAGGTAATAAAACTCTGAAATGATTATAGCTACATAAATATTTTTTATTTTAATTGTTAAGCTTGGAATTACATGCAAATTTTGAAAGAATTTTGTGTCGACAGCATTTAAACTAGCACAAAATAATAAAGATATAAATTTACCAGAGATCCATTCCCTGTAATATGTTAGTACAAACAAATACAAACTTAGAAATTTAAAAAATATTGATTTGATTTTGAGTTATCATGTTTTGTAACAGTATCAAGTTTTGGCCATTTTTACCCTTATTTTAGCTTATAAAAATAAAAAAAAATAATAATAATAATGAAATTTTTTATGTGAAATCATTAGTTTTTAGATACATTCAATCCAAAAATGTGTACAAAGATAAAAAATTTCAAAAAAATTCATTCGAACGTGTTCGTGTACCTTAAACAATCGTTTACATTTTATTGTGAATTTTTTTAAGTCATTTATTATTATATCTCGATTTTATTTTAATTGTATTGTATTTTTTCAATTATCATTTTCAGTAAAATGCCACCAAAAAAATCTAACCTCAACAATACCCGTAGGCGTGAGGTACGACGTAGACGTGCTGAGAGGGCCCTCATGTCAACAAATCAAACCACGACAGCAAACGATAACAATACCAATTATAGTATCTAATAATTTAACGAAATACAAGAAAGCCACAGCAACGCGTGGCCGGGTCTTCTAGTATATCTATAATGATGAAGCGAAAATTAAATGTATTATACATGATAAACTTGGCTGTCAGTTCTTCCTAATATATCTTTTTGGAATATATATTTTAATAATTACCTATTCGTCAAGGATTAACAGTGAATGACATACCTAAAGATGTTTGATATATTATAATGTCCCATCATGTTCGTTATTTCAGGTCTACTCGAACAAATTACACGAGAGACAACAGGCATGCAAGAAAATAAACATGACAGCGTGAATTATAGTCTCGCCTGTCACATCGTAAATTTAGATTATGCAGATACCCACAGTAGTGTATACCTTGCTACTTTTTTTTTCACAGATCTTATCTACCCTTGAAGTGCCGAAATACATTATCAGCTACGGTTTCTAGATTAACAAGCTCATGAGAATACTTTTCAAGGTGGTTGAAGCATAAAAGAAGATAATTTCAAACACAGGTTCTGCTTGCTTTTTTTTCTGGTGCAAGCCCAGCTGGCGCGATTAATTTCAGATAGTTACGACCAATTTCACTGAGTCTGGCAGAGCGTAAAGTGCTCTTTCACATTGAAAACTATGAATAAAATGAGAGAGAGTGCACTATAAAATGGCCATCTATTTTTCAAACGGAAGTACTGCCGGCACGTGAGTAGCGTGCTCAATTTTTCGGTACCTATAGTACTTGACAGCTTTTTGAATACTTAAGTTCCAAATGTGATTTCATTCCTAATGATTCGACTAAACGGATTACCCACTTAAATTTTTTGTCACAAAGGAAGTATGCGCTTTGTATGAGTTTTTTTTTCTTCTACAGTTTGCTGAAGCAACGTTGCATGCACAATTCACAGCCTAAATACTTTTTTTAAGGATAATTAAGAGATCATTAACTTACACTTAAAATGCCGTTCAAAGAAAAACAATTACTAATCTGATTCATTTTTTTTTAAATTTTTATTACATACTTCAGGATATTGCCAAAGCCAAAATGTATACTATTGTTTGCATGCCCTGGAGCGCCAGGGTGGATGGCGTGTTGAGTTTCTGAACTATGAGAGATTTATTCGAAAACTCTACATGTAAAGCTGAACCCTAAAGTTTATATCGTTGATGGGTATCATAAATCCATCGGTTGAGATATTCTTTTGTTATACTTGAAGAATCACGGGTAGAAAATATATATACCCTATAGATATCATGATTGGGGTTTCGTTCCAATTTGTGGTGTAAATTGGTGCAATGTAGTAGACTTTCCATGGTACATAAATAAAATTCAGAGAATTTCGTTCAAAATTTTAATGTAAAAATGTGAGTGCAATGTAATAAGTTTTCTGAAATTTATCCTGGTTAAAACTAAATTATCTACATACTTGCCACTGACCAATAATTTCTTCTTCTTCATTGGCGCAACAGCCCCATGGTGGCCAAGGCCGTCTGCTTACTGACAAATTGGCCACTGACCATACATCAAAATAATAGTATTCGGTGCCAGTATTTTAACATATTGTCATCAGTGGATATTTCGCACTTTTTAAATTATTCTAGTAATCAAACTTAATAATTTTAGAAAAGCCTGGTGAAAAAATTGACAAGTAAAGCTGAACCATAAAGTGTAGTGCTTATGCCGTAGAGGACATCAGGAATTTATCAGAACCGAGAAGGAAAAAAATGTAAATCTCATATGTACCCTGCCTGGGTCTCCATTGAAAACTATAACATAAAAATATGAGTGAAATGTAATTGGCTTTTTTGTGGTGCATCATGATAAACGCAGAATCATCCGCATATGTATCGTTTTAGTCTCAAATGACATCGGATAAAAATTATATTCTTTCAAAATCACAATATTTCGTACTTTTTAAAGCATTTTAATAATACAACTATTAGAAAAGTTATATAAATGTATGCATCATGACTTCGCAATGACGAAAAATTAATTAAAGCGATAAAAACAGATGTATGTAAAGAAATATGTAAAGGAAACATAATTTTAAATAAAAAACTGATAAATAAAACAAAAATCCGAAAACAACCGAGTAACAAATGTTCAACTACATTTAATTGTAATAAAAAAGTGATTGAAAATATTTTTCTAATTTAAATATTGTTTTGTTGTAAGAAGATTGTAAAAATAGAAGAATTATACAATATTAAACAATAGAGTAACTGCTTATTTGTCGACTATGAGTACAATAAAAAGGTCAATACAAAATAAATATATAAAGATAACAATACTATTTGAAGGAAATTAGCATAATTTAGCAGATTACTTCAAAGATAAACGAAATATTTGGATATATCTACAAAGACATAGTTATCAGCATGCATTTGGCATACCAATGGAGAAAAGAGATTTTATCAACTATAATTCATATCAAGAGATGTAATAGTACAACGATAAGCATGAATCTTTATTTGAAAAATAACCTCACATTTCTCTGACTGATGTGTAACACAATCCGGGTCAAAGTGCTTTCCTATATCATTGTAATAATCATCATGAATTTCAGAATACAAATTATTTGATCGCTTAAAGTAAGCATAATCCCACATATGCGTTTTAAACTAACATCGACCATATGCCCATTTATCAAACAGATTAAATCTACAAGAGGTGACCGAAAATTCGAGCCTGGAGCTAATTTCGATAGATTGTAACTGCTTACTTGTGGGGAAAACACAAAGTAGAGTTCAAAGTTTATATTTACTTCAACGATTCCTTGTTTCATCACAACTGCTTCATGAAGTCTTAAAAAATTTAAATATATTGTTCAACGTTCATTTTCTTTCTAAACTGTTTAATATAAAAATAAAATAAATTTTTTTTAATTTTGATAATTGAATCGGAAAATTAAATTACATCCTTAAATTATGAAATAATCGTATTAAAATTGTAAAAAATATGTTAATTCTGAGCAATATTTTATTATTATTTTTTTTCTTCTAATGCAGCTGGCAAATAGACCATGATCTTTCGCCATAAAGGCTGCACCGATGTTACTCACTTTGCATTACCCAGGGGGCGCGTGTAACTTGATGGTAAGCCACGGACGCGGAGTAACAATGCCCCCGCAGCCTCTCTATGATCCTATTAGGACCGGGACCTACGGCTTAAAGTGCATTCCGAACCACTACAACATGGGCAAAGCCGGGATTTGAGCCCGATACCCGAACGCCAGAGCGCTAGCCATTCGGCCATCAGGCCCCCATATTTTATTATTTAAATAAAGTATGTAAAGTATGTATGAGTTTATCGTTTTTTTTTAAAGCAAAAGCACTTCATTTTGGCTTCCATGCATCACAGATACATTACATTGGAGCATAAAAATGGTTAAAAAGCAGCCATACAGAACAAACAGTAACTCATAATAATAACAATAATTACATCAAAACTGTGAGTAAATAAAGATAAAAGAAAGTTAGTCGCTGGATACCAATTGTATCAACTCTCTAGCCGGCGAATATCTGCTGTATAAGTTGTCTTCATTTAACGAAGAACAACATAGCAAATGATCTTTATCCATCTGAAAGTTCTGGTTGCACAAAGTGTGTATATATATACCGATATATGTGTACTATATATACCGATATATGTGTACTATATATACCGATATATGTGTACTATATATACCGATACTGTGTAGAAATTTAGTAACACAATCATGTCCAGTCTCCAGGCGGAAGGCCGCTACAGCGATAGATCTAGGGGAGTCTGAGATTTTACTGAGAGTTCCTCCATTTCTTTTTCTTAGTTTCTTCTAATAATTTGATGTCATAATTTTTCCCCATAGCATTTTTAATAATTCTTCTAATTGTTGAAAATGGTAATTCCTCCTTTTTTGATTGTGAAATTTCAATTCCTTTTTAGCTAATTTTAAAAATTATCGTAATCTTCCAGTAATAAGCTAAACAATAAAGAAAAGTTTTTTTTTCTTATTACTTATTTCGTATGTTGCAGTAATTATTGTCGTATAATTATCTCAATATAAATGCATTGTAACGGATTTCTCATTCTCGTACATTTTGTTAATTTAAAAAATCTTCGTAAATTAATTTTAATTGATTAATATTATTTTACATTTGATGCCCTCCCTACTTTTTATTAACACCTAATAAAAATAATTTGAAATTTAACATGAAAAAATCTTATAATAAATCACATATTTTATTGAAGAACTCTTCAAATTAATTACAATTTTATATGATAAAATGTTTGTCATTCTTAAGATATATAAATCTTTTTCTTTTCAATAAATTGTCTCTTCTGTACAATTTTATGATGAGTGTTGGCGCATGAATATAAATCGTACGAGGCATTAATACTCTTGAAATATGAAAAGTAAATTGGCACGAGAGGAATTATTACTTCCGTGTCTGCCTACGCGAGCTTGATCGTGAGCAAAAAAATGTAAAAATTTATAGAACGCTTTTTGTTTTTGTGAATTAAAGTGTTGTGTTTTACAGTCCACTACATGTTTTTATTTGAAGACCATTTTATTTTACAATGAATAACAGAAAATCATTTCAACGTCTATTACTAGGATGCTATGAAAATGTAAATCTTGTAGGCAGGCTTCAGGTTTTGTTAGTCGTTCTACGGTCATTTTGTGCATTAGGCTAATTAGATCGGGACCTACTGCTTAATGTGAATTCCGACCTACTACTATTACTACTACACTATATCACATCACTGTGCCTAGAGCTGTGTTATCCCTTTACAGTTTGGGAATGATGTGGGTAAAAGTCTCTGAGCTCTGTGACGCTCCACAGTCATAGGATCCCGGGATCTACGGCTTAAAGTGGAAAATCCTACAGTTAAATTAAAGTCCGAATCACTACGAACATCCATGACACCGTCGGGACTTTAACCTGAAACCTGTGGCATCAAGCGCCAGAGAGCTAGCCACCCATCCATCAGATCTAATTCCGAACTACTGGCAAACATCCATGCGACCTCCAGGATTCGAACCTGAAGCATGTGATACCAAAAACCAGAACACAGTCTTCAGTAAATGCTCAACATATATGCTTCATGTTACATTTTGGAAAAAAATCTTGTAATTCCAATCCAAAATTCAATGTGAGTCTTTTAGCACCTAAATTATCATTTAGTACCTAACTAAAAGTATACAAAATATTAATTATCAAATAGTTTAAAGCAATTGCTGCTATTATGCTGAAAGCTTCATTTAAAAAAAGGTAAACTCATTCAAATAAATGGTCCCCAAAATATTTTAGCGAGCACCTCTAAATTCGGTGGACCTTTTAATATCTAGTTTACGTGCGCTGTATTTTTTTTATAAAAAAAAAGAAAAAGAAAGAATGAAAATCACATCTTTAATGGTTTTTCTGCTCCTGCGTTGTGGAAGCGGATGAGCAGGATGAAAAATGGTCTTCCTTCCGAATTTCGTCTAAAAAGATCCCAACTCTTTGGGGCCTCCCCCTTTGCGCGCAGATTATATTCCGCCATTGGGTCAAGAACGACAGGCAAGAAAATGGGAAAAGAAAAGACGTTCCATTTTTCACGAGAGATCTTCCCTTTTTCGACATTTCTTACCGCTCAATTAAACATAAATAGAGAATTCTTTACAAAATTAGGTTCGGGATCACAAAATCGTTCGACCTTTTTTTTTCCCCCTTCAATTTTGGAAAGGAAACAAAAATTGGAAATAAAAAAAAATACTAAAAAACCGGAGAAGAAATATTTCGGTTTTGATAGATTTGGGGTTTTAGATTTTGTACTGGAAATAAAAAAATTTTTCAATGTGAATTAAAATGGAATTAAAAATTACTGATTTGCATTGATGTGAATCCTTAATGATAAGATTCCACGCAGATAAGAATCCATTAAAAATTAATACAATTTTTCTTGTATTAAAAATTACTTATTTGCAATGATAATAATCAATTATGATAAGATTCCACACAGATAAGACTCCATTAAAATTAACAAAATTTTCTTTTAATTTTTACAACAATTAGATTCCTTATTCCTAAATAAGAAAGTTGAATAGCTAAATTCCATACATTTACTTAATGAAATGTTGATTTTTTTTATTGACAAATCTGATGAAATGTTTTAAGTAATTTATTTGCTAATTTTAATATATAAAAGCTGTTTAAAAACATGTTGAAATATAGTGTTCTATATAATCGCAATATATGCATTATGTTCTTTTACGGTGGTATTAAAAGTTATCATATATTTTATATTGTATTTGAAAGCCTGGTCAATTTTGTGTACATGAGGAGACCCTTCTCATAACTTACAAGAAGGAATGTCTTTCTGCTAACTTTTTAAAGTGAATTTTTCACTTTTGTGTAATAGTTGGAAAAATATCCGCGTTAGGAAAATACGCACGAATCTATCATTGCAAGGAGGAAAATTGTGCTATTTTTCCAACGTTTTAAATTAGAAAATTATTGATTTTGAAGGATGGCAACAAATTTATAATTTCTTCTGAAGTAGGCATAATCCAATCTTTACTGATGTCATATTTATCAAATCATTATTGGACTTTTATGCTTATTAAACTGTTCAATTCCTTTGAAATCATCTGTGTTTTTATCCCTCATAAATAGTTAAATTGTTACTATTTATGAACACTTATTATAGTAATGCATAAATAGAATAATAATCATAAGTAGTATAAGTTCCGAGCTGAAAACAATTTGTGCAAATGAAGACCCGTAAAGCAAACAAAAGTACAAGTACTTGTAAAAAACTGAAAATTAATTATTTGCTTGAAAACAATTACTAAATCCCAACTAATATATTAATATATCCAAACAATATTTTAAAAAATAATGCGATAAAAAAGGAAAAAAAACCATTTATTGTTAAAGCATTCTAACAGATTTGATCTTCTGTGATGAATTTACTGAACAAAAACATCTTTTGATCAAATCGAAGAGTTGTTCTTAAATAAAGCGAAAAAAAAAAAAAAAATTAAAATGTCCAATTTTTTAAGAAATAATGATGTTTAATATGGTCTAATTATCCTCTTATGTCTCCTTTCTATAAAAGGATAAAATTTCCCAAATTAGTAAAAAGGTTCTTTATCTTCATTGCACCGCAGCCCTATAATGGGTTAAGGCTGCCTGCCTACTGACAGATTTCGAGACAGGAGATGTTTTCTTTTTACAATGTAGGGTTTTCAGCCCTACGCCGAACTCTCTACAATCATATTAGACAGGGACCTAAGGTATAAAGTGGATTCGGAACCCTACAAACATCCACGTCAACGCCGGGACTCAAACCCTAAATCAATAGCACCGAGCGCCAGAGCGATAGTCACTCAATCATTAGGCCCAGTAAAAAGGTTACCTTCTGTAAAACTGTAAAATCCTACTTTTTTAACATTTTGTGCAAATTCTTGCAATATTTTATTATATTTATAATTTACACTGCAATAATTTAATAATTGAAAATTATTTAGATTTATTTTTTAAAATACCCCATTAATTAGAATTGAAACTTTATATAAAAACAAACTACTTACGTAAATCTCCGAAATTAAAAAAAAAAAGTAAAATTAATCATCATCTATATAATTAATCAAATAATCAAATTAAATTCAGCGCGTATCTATATTTTAATTTTTAACGTTAAAATACCAATTACGTTGACAATATTCCGACATCCCGATGTCAACATTGATTTTAATTTAATCATTCGATATTAATTAGATTAAATATACATGCTTCATATTCGAAAAGCGACTCTTAATCCTGAATGATATTCAGCAAACTTAAATAAATAATAATTTATTATTCAGTACCAAATATAATTGCCAGCAGCCGTCATTAAATTCCACATCATCATAATAATAAGCCCTTTGTGTAAGTAAGTCTCTCCAAATATTTCATGGCATTCATTGCAATTTCCATTTCCATTTTGAGTTTCTCGGAACAAACGAATAACGAAAACGGATTTCGAAATTAGTGGCCAAATTTTAAACTATGTAGCAAAAATTTCGCGAGCGGCGAGCTTTTATTTTATACCATTACCGAAATCAGTAATTTCCCATTCATAATAACGGTGGCGAGCTTTGATTTATCTAACATGTGGCCATAAATGCCATGGATGCAGAAACACCATCAAAAGGTCTATTAGCTTAAAATGAAATAAAGAGACCTTTTCCCTCGCATCTCTTTAATCATTCGTCCCCCTGAGGTTCATCTAAAAGTGGGAAGACTTTTCTTCAGCAACAAAGCCCAGCAGCAATGGTGAAATGGAGGACGGCTAATGCACATTAAGTCTCGCAACAAGGACACAAAAGCAACAGATTTATCCGATGAACTTCAGCGCAGCGGAATTAAGCGCACGTGTTCCCCGGGAAAACTTACATGAAAAGAATCGGAAACGGCTCAGGAGGTAACAGCGGGAAATGGGAATGCTTTATGGTAACTGTTAGTTGAAATGATCGAATGCTTTGCTCCGGTATTAGCGGGAAAGCGGCATAAATGGGAATAGTTTTGAGTTTTTCTTACATGATTTTGATCGCGGTAATGGATTTATTTCGCATGAATTCTTGTTAGTGCGCTTGAATCCAAAATTACAATTCCTCCACAATTTTCTAATAAGTATAGGATTCAGAAAACTTTTGGAAAATTTAAGTATAGGTTTACTCAAGATTGCTTTGGTGAGAATCTTTTTTGTAATTAATTCAAATATCTAATATTTTTTTTTCAATGTTGAGCATTTAATTGTTGGTCACTACTATGGTATTATTTCAGCAAATTTGGCTTTACCCAAGGTTGAAAATGAATGAGGCTATCAGTCCCAGTAAAAAAAGATTAAAGCTGTAAAATCATAATTTTTTTATATTTTATACAGAATCTGGAAATATTTTAAGGTATTTAGAATTTTTACAACAATTTCCTAACTCAAAAATATTAAGATTTTTTTGGAAAAAAACCCCATTAAATAGAATTGAAACTTGATAAAAAAAAAAAACTAACTACATAAATCTGCGAAATTAGAAAATAAAACTAAAATTAATCATCATCTATGTAATTAATCAAATTAAACTCCGACTGGTCTATATATTCATTTTTAACGTTAAAATACCAAATATGTTGACAATATTCCGACATCCCGATGTCAACATTGATTTTAATTTAATCATTCGATATTAATTAGATTAAATATACATGCTTCATATCGAAAAGCGACCTTTAATCCAGAATGATATTCAGCAAACTTAAATAAATAATAATTTATTATTCAGTACCAAATATAATTGCCAGCAGCCGTCATTAAATTCCACATCATAATAATAAGCCCTTTGTGTAGTAAGTAATAAAATATTTCATGGCATTCAATGAATACAATTTCCATTTCGAGTTTTCTCTAACAAACGAATAACTAAAACGGATTTCGAAATTAGTAGCCAAATTTTAAACTATGTAGCAAAAATTTCGCGAGCGGCGAGCTTTTATTTTATACCATTACCGAAATCAGTAATTTCCCATTCATAATAACGGTGGCGAGCTTTGATTTATCTAACATGTGGCCATAAATGCCATGGATGCCGAAACACCATCAAAAGGTCTATTAGCTTAAAATGAAATAAAGAGACCTTTTCCCTCGCATCTCTTTAATCATTCGTCCCCCTGAGGTTCATCTAAAAGTGGGAAGACTTTTCTTCAGCAACAAAGCCCGGGCAATGGTGAAATGGAGGACGGCTAATGCACATTAAGTCTCGCAACAAGGACACAAAAGCAACAGATTTATCCGATGAACTTCAGCGCAGCGGAATTAAGCGCACGTGTTCCCCGGGAAAACTTACATGAAAAGAATCGGAAACGGCTCAGGAGGTAACAGCGGGAAATGGAATGCTTTATGGTAACTGTTAGTTGAAATGATCGAATGCTTTGCTCCGGTATTAGCGGGAAAGCGGCATAAATGGGAATAGTTTTGAGTTTTCCTGACATGATTTTGATCGCGGTAATGGATTCATGGATTTATTTCGCATGAATTCTTGTTAGTGCGCTTGAATCCAAAATTACCATTCCTCCTCAATTTTCTAACAAGTATAGGATTCAGGAAACTTTTGAAAATTTAGGTTTAGGTTTACATATTTGAACTTAAGATGGTTTTTGTGAGAATCTCTTTGTAATTTATTTAAATATCTATTAAAAGTTTCTCAATGTTCGGAATTTAACTATTGGTCCCTATCATGGTATTAGTTCAGCAAATTATGATTTACCTAAAGTTTAAAATGAAGGAGTTGTAAAGCAAATCTCAAAAGAAGTTGTGTTATAGTTTTTTACATAAAAATAGCAGTTACGACAGAAATATGTTACAAAAGAAAGTATCAATCTATCATTTGTCAAGAATAAATTACTAAATCTCACAATTAAATCAACATTAAGTCAGCATACTGATGGTAGTTGTGACTAATCCTCAGTGTCTGGCAGCGAGGGACGGATACCCCATGAGCAGACTATTCATGGATAGAGGGAAAAGGGACAGCTTCTGTTGTGATAGTGCGCCCGTAGTGACCACCCACTCCTAACTTATCAAAACTCCCTCCTGGTAGTATGACTAACAAGGCAAAATGTTGAGCATCACAAACGCGATCGAGTCTCATTGTTTTTGAAACAGTATCTACAACAATGCCACCAGCGGATTGAACCTCAGTCCTAATGCTCACCAGCTGCCAACTGGTGGTTTAATAAGTAACTTGGGTGGAATAATGATTGTAGAGAATATTTACGATGGTAACTACACATTTGCCTATCGTATTGTGGGAAACTCTAAAAATTTCGATCCGACATTCCTTGCTTAGTATTAAATTGTAACTGTCACTAGGTATGGGTGCAAAATACCAACTACATCTGATTCTATTAGAAGTAATCGACATTTCACCTATTCATATGTTTACCACTAACGCACTTAACTTACTATTTTTTATATAAGTAATTACTCTATTGAAAAAGGTATTACAAAAGAATATATAAAAAATAAATTTATTCCTCTAGAATATACCTGTTCAATAAACCATACAATCATACCCAATGCCATTAAATCCTTTGTGGTTTAATATGAATCTCAAACAAAATAAACGGATTCTTACTGCAAAATATTTAATAAATAAATAATTTTTAAATAACATTATTAATTTTAAAACAAATGTTATTAGAAACATAATTAGCAAAATAAAATTAACTATTCGAGAATATATAACACAGTACAATTAAAATGACAATAATACTCATTAAACTTAATATGAAAACCGCAAAGAAATTTGCTTAATTTGAAAATGAAATATAGGTTTTTTACAAGCAGTATTTCTTCACTATTGGATTCAATATAAATTGGATCGGAACTAAAAATAAACTACTACAACTTTCCTATATTATTTTTTCGATGCCACAACATCGTGGGTACCACTCCAAATCCAAAATAAAAAAAAAGCCTAGGACAACCTTTCCTTTACTATTTAATAGCATTTTCGTGTACTTTTATACAAACAAGGTGCTACTCGTGTATAAAAATCAAAGAAGAATATTTCCTTCTCCTCCTAGCCGGGTCATACTCTTCTTTTTGCTTTTTCCACAATCTCTACCAGAGGCTTGTCCTAAGTAAGACAACCAATCCAAAGAGCGAAAGGGAAAGGAAAAAAAAAAAAAGGAATCCGTAGGAGAAAAGGAACGGAGACCGAGCCATTTATTCCATGTCAATTTGCTTCACGTTTTATGTCAGATGACGCGGGAGAGTGGGATTTTTTGACAACTTTGGATTGGGGTGGGGAAATCCACCCTAGACATTGAAACGGAGTGCAACATGCTAAGGTCCACGAACGAATTTTCTGTGGCCTTGTCCATCAAATTCTGCAATGCTTAAATCTTTCATTTGATTTCCACCCTACGCTTATAACTTTTTTTCTTTTAGTTTGGTAAAAATAAACTTTGATGGAATGGATTATAAAATAACTTTTAACTACATTTCAATTTGTTTTTATTAATAAGACATTATTAGATTTTATTGTTTTAAAAATTATTTTCGTAAAGCTTTCTTTAATAGATTTATATCTACTTTTAATTGCTATTTAGAGGCAATATTTCACAATGTAAATTACAGCTATGCAATATTCCATAATGGTGTCGGCTATAAATTTTAGTATAGCAGTAAAAATATACATTTGCAGAATTTGATGAAAGAACAAATATAAAATATTTTCATGCCCTTGTATAATAAAAATGCTAACATTCGCACATTATGAAAATATTTCATTCGACGTTTACTTATTTACTAAAAATATATAATCATAATTTCTAGACAGTTATTTTCAAATATTGCAACTATTTAAGGATGGGTATTCATCGGATTTACTTAATTTGAAGACGAAATATAGGTATTTTCCAAGCAATATTTCTTCACTATAGAATGCAATAAAAATTCGATGGGAACTAAAAATATACTAGCACAACTTTCTTATATTATTTTTCTGATGGCACAACATCTCGGGGCCCACTCCAAATCCTAATCCAAAATAAAAAAAAAAACTTGGACAATCTTTCCTTTACTATTTAATAGCATTTTCGTGTACTTTTATACAAACAAGGTTGCTACTCGTATATAAAAATCAAAGAAGAATATTTCCTTCTCCTCCTAGCCGGGTCATACTCTTCTTTTTGCTTTTTCCACAATCTCTACCAGAGGCTTGTCCTAAGTAAGACAACCAATCCAAAGAGCGAAAGGGAAAGGAAAAAAAGGAATCCGTAGGAGAAAAGGAATGGAGACCGAGCCATTTATTCCATGTCAATCTGCTTCACGTTTTATGTCAGATGACGCGGGAGAGTGGGATTTTTTGACAACTTTGGATTGGGGTGGGGAAATCCACCCTCGACATCGAAACGGAATGCAACATGCTAAGGTCCACGAACGAATTTTCTGTGGCCTTGTCCATCAAACAATGCAATGCTTAAATCTTTTATTTGATTTCCAGCCTACGTCTATAACTATTTTTTTTAAGTTTGGTAAAAATAAACTTTGATGGAATGCATTATTAAAATAACTTTTAACTACATTTCAATTTGTTTTTATTAATATGACATTATTACATTTTATTTTTTTATTATTTTGGTAAAGTTTTCTTTGATATATTTATATATACTTTTGTTATTTAGAGGACCATTTTACTATACAAATCAGATGTTAAATGTTACTTAATGATATCCGTTATAAATTTTAGTATAGTAGTAAAAAATATATACTTTCAGAATTTTATGAAAGAATATATATAGAATATTTTCTGGTCCATATATGGTAAAAATTCTAACACACAAGCATTACGAAAATACTTTATTCAACGTTTTCTTATTTAATATAATCGAAAGTTTAATAAAAAAAATATATATAAAAATATATAATCAAAATTTTTAGAAAATCATTTTCAAATACTGTTGCTATTTAAGGATGGATATTCGTCTGACTTTATCTGAAACTGAATGGAATATCTAAATCAACATGTCAATTTCAAATATTTTGCTAAATTTTTCATGAATTTCTAAACCAACATGACAACGTATTTTTCAATTTATTTTTATGCATTATATCGTTGTAATTAACATTGATATCAGTTTCCTAAGCAATAAAAGTTTATTGTAGATAAAGTCAAAGAAATTTCATAAAAAAATCATAACACAGATTAAAATATTTTGGTTACTATCCATTTTTAAATTTCCAATATATACCTTTATGAGAATTATTAAATTATGTAATAGAAGACCGAATGCAATCTACAGAACTCTATTTAATTATGTAGAGAAAGATAATTTCTCATTATCGTCATTGAAAGCTGGTATTAATAAACTAAAACATTAAAGATTATACACTGAAGTGACAAAAGTCATGGGATACCTCTTAATATCGTGTCGACCCTCCTTCCGCCCGGCGAAGTGCAGCAACTCGACGTGGCATGGACTCAACAAGTCGTTGGAAGTCTTCTGCAAGAATATTGAGCCATGCTGTCTCGATAGAATTGTGAAAGCGTTGATGGTACAGGATTTTGGGCACGAACAGACCTCTCGATGATGTCCCATAAATGCTTGATGGGATTCATGTCGGGCGATCTAGGTGGCCAGATCATTCGTTGGAATTGTCCAGAATGTTCTTCAAACCAATCGCGAACAGTTGTGGCCCGGTGACATGGCGCATTGTCATCCATAAAAATCCCATCGTTGTTTGGGTACATGAAGTCCATGAATGGCTGCAAGTGATCTCCAAGTAGCTGAACATAAGCATTTCCAGTCAATGTTCGGTCCAATCGCACCAGAGGACCAAGTCCATGCCATGAAAACAGCCCACACCATTACGGAGCCACCACCAGCTTGAACAGTGCCTTGCTGACAGTTTGGGTCCATGGCTTCGTGGGGTCTGCGCCACACTCGAACCCTACCATCAGCTCTTACCAACTGAAATCGTGACTCATCGGACCAGGCCACGGTTTTCCATTCATCTAGGGACCAACCGATATGCTCACGTGCCCACGAGAGTCGCTGCAAGCGATGTCGTTCTGTCAGTAAAGGCACTCGAGTCGGTCTTCTGCTGGAATAGCCCAAGAAAGCCAAATTTCTCCGCACAGTTCTAACAGACAAGTCCCTTGTACCTCCCACATTGATTTCTGCGGTTATTTGACGCAGTGTTGCTTGTCTGTTAGAATTTACGACTCTTTGCAGACGTCGCCGGTCTCGGTCGTTAAGTGCAGGCGGTCGACCACTGCGCTGTCTATGGTGGGATGTTATGCCTGAAATTTCATACTCTCGGCACACTCTTGACACAGTGGATCTGGGAATGTTGAATTCCCTAACGATTTCCGAAATGGCATGACCCATGCGTCTAGCTCCAACTAACATTCCGCGTTCAAAGTCTGTTAATTCCCGTCGTGCGGTCATCATCACGTCAAAACCGCTTCACGTGAATAACTTGAACAGAAATGAAAGCTCTGCGAAAGCACTGCGCATTTATACCTGTTCTACGCGATGCTACTGCCATCTGAAAATTTGCATATTGCTATCCCATGACTTTTGTCACTTCAGTGTATGTATTTACTACTTTTTTCTTATATATCGATTTTATTATATTTTGAAGAATAACATAGTTTGTATTAAATTGAAAAATTTCATTTTTTTTTTTTTTTCCCTCTTCTAATTTCTTTTATTTTATAAGTACAGAAGTTTCAGGCACTTTTAAAGTATATTTTTGGATGCTACAATAATGACTTTTAAGACAGCCGTTATATTAATTTACCTCTTATATTCTGATTCAGCATTTTTATTTGTATTTAGTGTATTTTTTTTGTAATCATTTATATATGTATTACAGTTTAATCACATTTTCTATTTTTTCTCTTTAATTTTTGGAACTAGTGCATTATTAGAGAAAAAAAAATTGAAAGGCAAAGCAATACCACAAAATTTCATATAACATAGCTTTTTAAAAAAATTTTAACCTCCTCGTATATATTTATTGCATAAAATCAGAAAAAGAAATTATTTTACAATTCATGTTGAAGTAGGAAGTTAAGAAAAAAAAATAGATCTACATGCAGACCATTCGGGAAAGAGAAAGAATAGAACTCATACTCAACATTTCGACTTAAGAAAGTACGATCCAATCGATAAAAAATGACAGGATGAAAGAAAGGGGAGGGGGTATCCAAATCGGGGGGGTGGGGACGTTTTAGGTTTAGCTAAAGGTTTGAAATTGGAAATCGATTCTGTTGGAGGTGAAATTGGCACCAGCTTGTCTAAACCGGATGACGTTTCGACTCAAAGTTTTCAAAAAAAAGCGATATATATATGAAATAGAGAAAATATGTACATGAAAAGTGGGTGCAGCGTTTTTTATTTTTATTTATTTATTTTTTTTGGAACGGGAAATGGCAGCGATTTCCTGCAAAAATTCTCAGAATGCAAACTACTTCTGTGGAAGTGGTCGAGATATGGGTTCCTCCATTGGAATTCGTGATCTAAATGCAAATGATACTTTGATCTAAAAAACATCCAAGTAGATGAATCTGGAGACACACAGACCGAGATAGAGAGCTCTTTTCTATAGAATGGAGAAATCTATTTTTTATTAAGATGCACCTCTTAATCCTCTGACAGTTTTATTTTGGATAAGATTGAGGATGATTCTCTTTTTCTATGATTGAGGAAAATATTTTGTCTACATCGTAATTTGTTCTGTTTCGGAATGAGATAAGAATATCCTTTTGACAAAAGAACATATTTTGACAATGATGTCTTCACCAACCGTTTTTTCAAGAACTATTTTGAATTTTTTTATGAAGAAAGAGATTTATATTTACATTTAGTTATGTAAAAAATGTAAGTTGCAAATAAACAGTGTTCAGTTTATATTCAATCCCTTTTTTTTTGCTTTTCTTTATTAGCTAAATATATATTTTTCAACACAAATCTTCAAAAACATTTCGGAAAATCTGAGATTTGATTCCATTTCAAAAATGATATTATAAATAATAATAAATTATAAACAATTATAAAAATTGCGGTCTGTAAAATTCCAAAACGTGAATTACAACAGATTTTTTTTTCTTTTTCATTTCATATCATACATTTGAAAGAATAGAACTCATATTCAACATTCGACTGAAGAAAGTACGATCCAATCGATAAAAAATGACAGGATGAAAGAAAGGGGTAGGGAGTATCCAAATCGTGGGGGTGGGGGGCAAGTTTTAGGTTAGCTAAAGGTTCGAAATTGGCAATCGATTCTGTTGGAGGTGAAATTGGCACCAGCTTGTCTAAACCGGATGACGTTTCGACTCAAAGTTTTCTCGTAAAAAAAGTTTAAAAAAAAGATATATATATATGAAATAGAGAAAATATGTATATGAAAAGTGGGTGCAGCGTTTTTTATTTATATTTATATATATATTTTTTTTTTGGACGGGAAATGGCAGCGATTTCCTGCAAAAATTCTCAGAATGCAAACTCCTTTTGTGGTGGAAGTGGTCGAGATATGGGTTCCTCCATTGGAATTCGTGATCTAAATGCAAATGACACTTTGATCTAAAAACATCCAAGTAGGTGAATCTGGAAACACACAGACCGAGATAGAGAGCTCTTTTCTATAGAATGGAGAAATCTATTTTTTATTAAGATGCACCTCTTAATCCTCCGACAGTTTTATTTTTGGATAAGATTGAGGATGATTGTCTTTTTCCTGTGATGGAAGAAAATATTTTGTCTATTACATCGTAATTTGTTGTGCTGTGGAATGGCATAAGAATATCCTTTTTGACAAAAGAACAAATTTTGACAATAATGTCTTTACGAACCGTTTCTTCAATTTCTTGAATTTTTTTTTATGAAGAAAGGAATTTATATTTATGTTTAGTTACGCACAAAATGTAAGTTGCAAATAAGCAATGTTCAATTTATATACAATCCATTATTTTTTTACTTTTCTTTATTATATAAATATATCTTTTTCAACAGAAATGTCCAAAAAAGTTTCGGAAAAAATGAAATTTGATTCCATTTCAAAAATGATATTATAAAAAAAATAATAAATTTTAAACAATTATAAAAATTGAGGTTCGTAAAATTCCAAAACATGAATTACAACAGAATTTTTTTCTTTTTCATTCCATATCATACATTTGAAAGAATAGAACTATACTCAACATTCGACTGAAGAAAGTACGATCCAATCGATAAAAAATGACAGGATGAAAGAAAGGGTAGGGGGTATCCAAATCGGGGGTGGGGGGCAAGTTTTAGGTTAGCTAAAGGATTTCGAAATTGGAAATCGATTCTGTTGGAGATGAAATTGGCACCAGCTTGTCTAAACCGGATGACGTTTCGACTCAAAGTTTTCTCGTAAATAAAGTTTAAAAAAAAGATATATATATATATGAAATAGAGAAAATATGTATATGAAAAGTGGGTGCAGCGTTTTTTATTATATTTATTTTTTTATATATTTATTTTTTTGGAACGGGAAATGGCAGCGATTTCCTGCAAAAATTCTCAGAATGCAAACTACTTCTGCGGTGGAAGTGGTCGAGATATGGGTTCCTCCATTGGAATTCGTGATCTAAATGCAAATGATACTTTGATCTAAAAAAAATCCGAGTAGGTGAATCTGGAAACACACAGACCGAGATAGAGAGCGCTTTTTTTCAGAATGGTGAAATCTATTTTTTATTAAGATGCACCTCTTAATCCTCTGACAGTTTTATTTTCGGATAAGATTGAGGATGATTCTCTTTTTCTGTGATGGAAGAAAATATTTTGCCTATTACATCGTAATTTGTTCTGCTTTGGAATGGGATAAGAATGTCCTTTGACAAAAGGACAATAATGTCTTCACGAACCGTTTCTTCAAGAACTATCTTGGATTTTTTTTACGAAGAAAGGGATTTATATTTACATTTAGTTACGTACAAAATGCAAATTGCAAATAAGCGATGTCCAATTTATATTCAATTCATTTTTTTTTTTTACTTTTCTTGATTACCTAAATATATCATTTTCAACAGAAATCTCTAAAAAACATTTCGGAAAATCTGAAATTTGATTCCACTTTAAGAATGTTATTATAAAATAATTAAAAATTTTAAAATTTTGTTCTGTTAAATTTCAAAACTTGAATTATAACAAAATTTCCATGTTCAATTTATATTCAATCCATTCAAAATTTCAAAATATGAATTACAACAGAATTTTCATGTTCAACTTATTTTCAATCCATTACTTTTTTTATACTTTTTTTATACTTTTTTTATTATCTAAATACATCTTTTTCAACAGAAATCTCCAAAAATATTCCGCAAAATCTGAAATTTGATTCCAATTTAAAAATGTTGTTATAAAATAATTATAACTTATAAACTATTATAAAAATTTTGTTCTGTAATATTTAAAAAAATTGATTATATCAGAATTTGGTTTTTCTTCCTCATTCCATATCATTTATTTGCAAGAATCGTGCCATAAATAATGTAATTTCAATTTAATAACAAGGCGAAAAGAAGACACAGGTATGCTATTATTAAAATAAAATGTCATGAAAAGGAACTTGATGTTAACTTAATTACAACTTTTATGATATTTTTCCGAACAGAAAGTCTTCCAATAATAATAATAAAAAAAAATGCAAATTTTAATTTTTTGTAGTCGTTTTTGTTGAATTCGTGCAAATTAGAGACTTGTAGAACTTGTTCAGACAAGTTTTAGGAATATAAGGAAAGATCTCAAAAAATAAATAGAAAATGATTGTAGAATTTTAAATTATATATTAGAGAAAAATCTAATTATTTTTAGCACATTATTTTAATAAAATTTATTAGTTTTCAATTTTTCCGAGCAAAAAATAAAATGTGAAAATTAATTTGAATGTCGCGAATTTTAATTCAATAGATCTGCCAGCAAGCAGCAGAAGCATGTCATTAATTCTTCATTTTTTTTTTTTTGTTATGTTTTGAAATAAGCAAATAACTAAATAAATTTCCTGTGGATAGATTGGCAAAAATCTTAAATAATAATTTTTACATGCTAAGATAATCAGAATGATGCAAATAAAATATCAAATTGTATCGAAAGTTCTGTTTTCCCTGTTGATTAAATTCCTATTGATCAATAGATTCCATTCCAGTTTTTCCTATTGATTGACAACTAAGTTAAAAATATATTTATTTTTTCATCTACTTATCAAATTTTCGATGCCTTTTTTAAAATAAATTCATTTCTTTTCTTCTTAAAAAAAATCTTGTTTCATTTCATCTCTTGAAATACAGCAATTGCCAAAATTCAGCTCCTCTGTTAGCAAAATGATTCAATAAGCTCTTAAAAAACATTGTTATCTGCTGGACCAAGGTCGAGAAAAGATGATAGAAGTAGCAAAATTGTCCACCCAAATTTTTTTACTTAACATTGACATGCTGTAGCGCAATAGTCTGTGGTCATATTACTCCGGGATCTACGGTTTAAAGTGGATTCTGAACCATTGCAAACATCAATGACATCACCGGGACTCCAGCTCCCGAAATCTGTGGTACCCAGCGCCAGAACACTAGTCACTCAGTAATCAGGCCTCCTAAATAGCACTATAATCCTATAATCCTCTAGAACTATATAACCTTTTAATCTATAAATCCTCTAAACATAACTATAATCATTCTATAGATTCTCCGAGATCGCTGTACCAAACATTGCTGCCAATAATACTAAAAATGCATTCGATTTTATTCATTACGAAAAAAACATAGTTTAAAATAAATGCAACGGGTACTAAGCAATTAATGCAATGCAGCTCCTCCCCAATTATTGGGTTACTGAAATACATAAAGTTACCTTTCTGTAACATAACACGAGATTACAATATGAGTATTGCAAAATTACAATATCCCGAACTAACTATTGTTTCATCAAGAACAATACAAGCCCAAAATGCTAGTTTTAGTCTAGAACTAAAAATTAATTTTCATTCGATTAAACTCGTGGTGTTCCATAGAGATACAAATAGACAATTCTCATTATAATTCGACAATGGGTTAAGACAGCTAAAATAAGAACAGCGTTATAAAAGATTCTAACTAAATGTCTTCACAGTTGATATGCTCGTTTTTAAACTTTGACTTCTTTGTGCTGTTCTTTTTCTAGGCATTAAAATACACAGGCCAGTCACATTAATGTGACCACCTGTCAAAAGCCAGAATATACACTCTTGTATATTCTGGTTTTGTGTAGAATGCGGAATTAAGTGGTATTATGTGGAATTCTTTATATACACTCCACTGCAATGTGCTGCCACCTGCCTTTTGTGATTGGTTATTCCACGTTGACGTCGAAATTAGGTGGTGATCACATTAATGTGACTGGACTGTGTACATTTACATGCAGGATAGTGTTAAAAATAGATATTTTATATTAAAATACATTTTAATTATTTATCTACAACATTCATATTAATAATAACTGTTAGGGACATTTACTTTGCAGATGCAAGCTTCTTAAATAATAGATAAAACTCACATTCATCGAGCATTTCCACTCTCAGGTATAGCTGTTCTCCCAACTCCACGCCTCGAACTTCGTAACCAGAAGCATTGACAACTCGTAATCGGACTGGAGGGGTTGCAGCCAATCCAGTGATTACTTGAGTCAAGCTCTGCAAGTCTCTGAAAAGAAAATAAACAATCGTTATTATGCATGTAAATGAATTTGTATACAATAAAACTCATACTGTTAATCAATAGTACCCTATATATTATGCTACATTGACGTGGTAATTCATTAAAAGTATGCAAAAACTAAGAAAATGGTTGCATTAAAAGCACTTTGAAAATAATATCCATTTTCGAAACGTTTTAATCTGATTTATGGTTACAAAGTAACCACAATTATTAAAAGAATATCATCAATCTAATAAAAATAAAGAGTTTAGTTCAGTAGTTTCAAATTCCATCAAAATTCTTGTTTTTAAATATTACATTGTAATATGCTGTTGCTCTTTCGTAGTTCTATTGAATTAGATAACATCTAAATCAGGTGTATCACTTTTCATGTTAGTCGAGGAAATCTCTGTAAAACTGGCTTTAAATTTCAGAATTTTATTTCATTTATTTTGATGTCAGCATATTCTATGAAGTATATTCGAGTCATATTGATGGATCATCAGTTACTGCATTTCTTTTGAATGCTACAATATCATCCATATTCAGGTTGGTCTTGGTTAAATATTCGAAATGCATTTATGAAATTCAAAGGAATTAAAAAGAATGATTTTTTTGTTGTTTAGAGAATCCAGTTCTGCTTAAAAATAAATTTCAATTATGCTACCATTTTGTGAAACGCTTCTTTCAGAAACGAATAGGGTTACAAAATAGGATGCTTTCAAATTTACCTGTAGTTGCTATGAATATATATTTCACATTTTCAAAGTTCAGTAATTACCATCAGGATATAAATGTTCTAAGGATTGATATGGGCAAATATTTGTATATTATATGAATTTTCGCATTTTTAGCTTAAATTATGGTCCATTGGTAACTGTGCAATTTTGATGTAGAATGCCTTTTCAATATCAAATGTCAATGTACAGTGGATGTTATGTCCTTTTTATATTTAGGATCTTTTTGGCGGATTATTATAACACATGATTACACCGCTTGAACTTCAAATTGCCTGTGATTTTTTATAATAATATTTATCCAAAAATCAATTGCTTAGTCATAATTAAAGGCACATCCAACAAGTCTCGAAGTGATCTGCATCCAAAGGAGATTATCTTGAGAATGAGGAGATAGAAACAGAATGCCCCATTACGAGCTATTAGATGACAATTAAATAATAATCGCCGAAATTTACTCTCAGCAACTAAAACGCTTAAAAGCATTTTTGCAGGAAAAGAGGTGTTTGTTAAGAAACAGAAAATAAAGGATCCTGCAACGTTACAATACCAAACCCCACTCAGCAAAAGTTATTAAGTATCTTCTATAGGAAATTAGCTGATCTAATTCTCTCTAATTTGATCCAACAGACTGCCACCTTTTTAACCTTACATAATCATTTTTGGGACTTTGACTGAGTTCAATAAGGGGTGAAGTTGGATTCCATTTTCACAGATAGACTCAAGTAATCTTATTAAAAAGGACAAAAAATGAATTGATAAGAAGATGCCATTGAAAGAATGGTATTTAAAATGATATTGAAATACGTATTTTTTAATACTTTTAATTTTAAATCAATCAAAAAAAAAAAAAAATTTAAACAATTATTACAACTTAAAAATTACTATATTTTAATAAATAAGTGTACCTAGAAAGGTGTCTGAAAAATATTTCAACCAACAACATCGAACCAAATACAGCTATTTTTAACATTGTCGATTTCGAATTGTTCACAGAAGTTAGTAAACAGTCTATGGTCAACTCGATTTGTTGCGAGTGACTATGATAATTGTAATTTGATTTTTCAGTTCAATGCGAATCAAGATTTAGTGTCCCAAATTGAAGATTGCCAAACGACGTTTTTTCTATGTGAATATAAAAAAGTTTTAAGACTTTTAAGACTGATAAAAAATCTAAAAATTCCTTAATTGTGTTCATCACATGCTGAAATGTGTTTCACTGTTGCACACATTGAAATATTTTAACCTAGTCAAAGAGGGCAATTTTTTTTTTCTTTTTTGACTAAACAAGCATGGATGTATTTGATAATTTGTTGATTATTTTTTTAATGTGAAAAGATACTTTTAGAAAATATTGTATAAGTACACATTTAAAGAGATTTACATTTAAGCAAAAAAAAAAAAAAAAAAAAAAAATCGATACATATAATGACGCATGCATAATGACGCCATAACTTGAGTGGGGTAATAGAGTGAGAAATGGACCATCTGCTCTACGATATACAACTGCATACACCCACTGGTAGGATATCATTTGTCTTTGTTTCAATGAGATCTATCGATTAGTAAATGCATGTAATACTTGTAATACATGTAGTACATATTTAGTACATGCTATGTATAAAGTACATACATAGTATAGAGTATCTAAATAGTGTAAAGTATCTAAATTAGTATAAAGTAATAAGGTACTTTTTAAATAATTTAACAAAGTTGAATTTGTACACATTTTTCATGTAATGGTGGGCTTATGTGCATAAATATTACACATCAAATCATATAGGGTGATAGGTTAGGAACGAGAAATGATATTTGAATCCTCTAGCTGATGAAAAAGAAAATGCAATTATAAAAATACAGGAATGAGGAATTAAATTTAATTAAAAAATAAGAAAATAAATAAAAACATCGATATGTATATAAAGAATTTACTTAATTAATTTTAAATTTATTTGCTTGTATTTATTTGTTTGTACTTGTATTTTATATTTTGTAATGATTTGTGTATTTTCTTAAAGAGAAGATAAGATTATACGAAATTATTACTAAATTCTATTATATTATAATAAGATACATTTTATTAGTATCAAAACTCCATGATGAAAAAAAAATCCTACTACGTAATAAATTAATTGCATTTACTTCACGAGCATAAAATATTGCTCCAAAAATAAATTATATTCATAAAATATCATGTAATAAAATTCTTCCTAACTTAAAATGATGGTAATTACGTCATAAGCAACACGCTTTTAATCCTCATTTTGTTATCATAATTAATATCTGATGCATTATCAATAAATTGTACTCTTATCATCTATACGCATTCATCTGTATGTCATGAAACAAGGATTAACTTTGAAAAAATAAAACTGAGATTGAACGAAGTAATAAACGCTTAAAATAATAAGATTTAAACTATCTATCTGGAGATTTCCTGATATAAATGATCATCGACCTGGGGGAGGTTTCTTTTAAAAGCACGATCAAGAAGGAAGACTGTAACCGTGATCTCCTTCTCATCGTTTGGCAGCACCCTCAGACGATTTTCTTTGAGATTAAATAGCTTAGCTTCTTCGTTTTTCGTGAATGGAAAGAGTGGAGGGGTTGTATAGGAATAGATAATCGAAAATGTTCGAACGGAATTTTCAAAAATGTATTGAAGAATGAATGGACTATAAAACATGCCTTTTCGATAAAAAAATGCATATTTAATAATAATCAAGTAAATTATATTGATCAAAAACGAAACAAAGGGCAGAAAATATGAATTTTTATGTGAATCCATCATATGAAATTAATGATTTTACAAAGAAACTCAAGAATCTTATTGTTGTTACAATATTTTAATAGAACAATAAACAATTATATATTATATTAAGTACAGAGACAAATATTTTTTCAGTTTTGAACTTTTATATTTGATTACAATTAAAGAAAAATTTCAACAAAGTTATTTCGTGTAAATTTATACTTGAATAAAATAAAACATATAATGAATATGTTTAAAAATTTAATGTCTTTCTAAGGATATTTTTTTCTTATCAAAATATGTTTTAGCATTTAGTTTAACTGTCAAATTAGCAATATTTTAGTTATTTAATTTTATATGTAGCAAAAAGAGCTTATTAAATTGTATTACTGTATTTGTTTAATTAATTTAATTTATTACTTCATTTTATTTGTAGCATACTAAAGAATCTTTGTTAATACTTTATGTTTTTACTAATACTTTGTTAATGAATAATTAATAGCAGATATAGTTAAAAATAAATTTTTAAAATAAGTGTAAATTATTTATGTATAATACAGGAATGTAAAATAATTTTTGCATCGTTGAGAATATTATTTTTCAATCACGTAAACAGTTAATCATCATCAGTGGCGTAACAAGCCCATGGTGGGCCAAGGTCATCTGTCTGCTGGGAGATTTCTAGACAGGAGATGTTTTCTTTTTATGGGGTAGGATTGTAAGCTTACGCCCAGCACTCTATAATCATAATAGATCGGGACCTACAGTTTAAAGCGTATCCCGAACCACTACAAACATCCATGGCAGCGCTGCGACTCGAATCCGAGTCCGACGGCACCGAGCTCCAGAACACTAGTCACTCGTCCATCAAACCCCAAAGTAAATGCCATATATTGTAATTTTTATGTAAAGATAAAAAACAAACAAACTGAGAAACAAATTGAACGAAGAACTTGCATTAAATTTTGTTTGCGGAAGCGAATATAATGTTGCAAAAGGCATTCGATGAGCATTCCTATATTGAAAAGAAATGTTTAAAAGGGGTATAAACAGTTCAAAGAAGGCAGACGACACGTTGAAGACGAAGAGCCCTCTGGTGGACCATCAACCTCAACCGACGAAGCTCATGTCAAAAAAATTAAAGGTGCTTGCAAACCGTCGATTTACAATTAGTAACCCTGCTAATGATGTTAGAATTTCAAAAGAATCGGTCTATTCCATTTTGGACCTCAAACGCGTCAAATCTCGATTGGTATTGAAAACACTGAATGCGCCAGCTCAAACTGCATTGATTCTCCGTGACTTTTTCACCAAAAATAAAACCCATATCGTATTCCCACCCGTATTCCCATTGTGCGACTTCTGGCTATTCTCTACACTGAAAATACCACTCCGGAGACACTGTTTTGAGTCGATTGAAAAGATTCAACGTGAATCCCTGCCAGTGACTTTTTAGCATGCATTGAGGATTGGAAAAAAAAGTTGGCATAAGTGCATCGTGTCCGGAGGGGATTATTTTGAATGCGATGACATAAATTTGGAAGAATAAATAAAGAGTTTTTCAGAAAAAAAATAATTGGTCTTACTTTTTAGGCACAGTAGTATATATATATATATAATATACTTTAACAAATATTATACATAGCCTTAACATATATTTTGCTTACGATAGAGACCTTTATAATCCATTGAGCAATTTGCAGACGGTCCCCCCAACTCATCCATGGAAGCACGTGCAGTGGGCCCATCGGAACTTCATCCAAAAAGTTCCGCGGGTGAAGTTCATCAAGCGTCCAATCGGGACGGTGATAATCCCGATCAATTTGCATCCGCCGAAAGATGGATGCAGCGCCCAAAAATATGCCGCCGGAGAAATTTGCATTTTTATGAGAGCGGCAGGGGGACTCTATTTGTACCTTTATTATGTCTCCGGCCCCATGGTAATTTTTGGTTTGCCTTTCGGCGGAGTTTTTCTTGAGACAAAAGGTCGGGCCTTGTTTTTTTCTGGGTCTATGCAACGTTGCGCGGAAGCAAATTTGTTTTCTTCTTCGTCAGCTTTTTGTCTCTGGAAAATTATTAGGAATTGGGAATATTTTGCTGTGCTTCTTTTTTTTTAAGGTGTGATCTTTTTGGTTAAGAAAATTGCATCAGAGAAACAATCATGGTTAAGCTGGTAAAGTGACGGCAAATTACGCTGTGTTTGATACAGGTTGGAAAATATAATTTTAGGAAAAAAAAATTATAGAAATTGTATTGTTTCCTAGAATAAAATAACTAATGTGTTTATATTTAAATATGTGCATTTATTTATGAATAAATACTAATAGATATTTCATATTTGTTGTCCATAAATATATAAGTATCTTTATGTAAATCGCACCAAAATACCACCAAAACAAAGTTTAATGAAGTGATATCATCAATACACATTAATACACAAAAGAAGGAATATAATAGTTCGAAGGTGAAATCGATTTATCTTGTTCATAATAGGAATATTGATATAGAGAATATTATTGTTATATATCGATTATGTCACACATCGATAAAGTCCCTAACGTAAAAGTATGCGTATATCGATTAGAACATCTGTTTTATTTCAGATAATATAAAGGTTACTTTTTGCCTCATTTTTTTGTCTCTTCAACGTATTTTATTAAATTATTCCCAAATATAATAATGAACAGTTTTACATACAAGAGTTAAATTTAATCTTTAACGCGTTAAAATATTTATTTACGTAACTAACAAATTTTGTTTAAAATAATTTAAGTAAAATTCAATTAGAGTTGGAAAAATCAGTTCTATTATAAAATGGCAATAACATTTACTAATAAATAAAGGGAAAAATAATTTGATAAACTTTTGCTTGAAACTTACATATGTTCATAAGTATTATAAATATATATTTAAGAAACGGACATTTTAGGAAGTTTTGAAAACACAATAATGATCAATAAATTTCGTTAAAACAGAAAAAAAAAAAATATATATATATATATGTATGCGAGAATCATGTGATATATATATATATATATATATATATATATATATATATATATATTAGTATATCTATGTGAGAATCATGTAAGGGATTTATATCTATATATTAGTATTATCTACGTGAGATATCTATATCTATATATTAGTATATCTATGTGGGAATCAAGATAAATCCTTTTGAATAAAATTTTCTTTATTACTTTTTTAAATATTTATTTTACATCTTTTTTAAGGATAATAAAATAAATTTTAGATATTCGTATATACAGCAGAGTTGAAATAGGGAAAAATATTCAAAATTAGTTTTTCAAAAGAACATTTATTATTATTAATAATATTTTTAATTAACCATATTTCGCATAGTAGGTAATCATAGCATGCTAACCTCTTGTTGACACAATTTGCAATACCAGAAATTGATATTACCAATTAATTGAATACATTCAATTTATCGAGATATTAATAAAAATGAATTATATTAATTGCACATAAAAACATGAATGTCCGGATATCAGATTTCATGGTTTCGTAGAGATACACAATACATAGATAGTCAGATATTTCGGGGGAAAACTCGTTGGAAAAGAAACGGATGGCATTCTAAGGAAGCTCCAGGTCTTTTCTGCCTGGCATCACTCGAGCGTCTATCGCTCCCATCGGACCAATAAAGCTGTAATCTCGGAACAAGTTTATATCCTATTGGTAGGGAAACTTGGGGAATGGATGCCAACGCAAGAAGAAAAACCCAATGCGGGACAGAAGAACACAAGAAGGATATAAGCAGTGCCTTTTTATTTGAACAGATAGATACTGCAGAGAGAGAGGGTGGAAGTTTTCCGAGGTAGCAGATGTGGAAGGAAGAACCAAATAAATAAGAAGGCTCTCGTGGACACTCTTTTAAGAAACATTAATCTTGTATTTTGAAGTTGCGGAGGAATCTTGGCGAGATAGGTGCAATTTTTCAAAAGGTATTACTGGATTAAGCGAAGAATGGAAACCATCTTTTTTTTTCTCTTTACTTCTTCTTGTTGTAGTTCGGTAGTTTCCTGTCCATGCTCAAGTGCAGGGAAGTAAAAATTTTTTGAAAAACAGGGTAAAAAATGGGGAGATTGAGTTGTTGGAAAGGATGTCAAGGAAGTTTTTTAATGTCATTTTTTTCCACTGAAATTAAGGATATGAAAAAATAAATTTCCTAGGGTTCATAGATTTCTCCAACATTTTGGAGATAATATATTCTTTCACCAAAGTTCTTATGTAGATTCACTAAAAATGTACGGTTGAGACAGTTTAGTGTAGTTACATGCGTCATTATATTAACATAGATATCTGGTAGGAACAGACTACAGGTTAAAATTTTACTGGTTAAATTGTTGATAAAACAAATATTTGAAAGTAGTTGCATTCTTTTAAAATCTATCATATTTTTATCTATATAGCTTTGTATAAGTATCTATTTCATGGTTGCGTTACAGAACCCAATGCGGGACAGAACACGAGAAGGATATAAGCAGCGCCTTTTTATTTGAGCAGATAGATACTGCAGAGATAGAGGGTGGAAGTTTTCCGAGGTAGCAGATGTGGAAGGAAGAACCAAATAAATAAGAAGGCTCTTGTGGACACTCTTTTAAGAAACATTAATCTTGTATTTTGAAGTTGCGGAGGGAATCTTGGCGAGATAGGTGCAATTTTTCAAAAGGTATTACTGGATTAAGCGAAGAATGGAAACTATCTTTTTTTTTTTTTCTGCTTCTTCTTCTTCTTGTTGTTCAGTAGTTTCCCGTCCATGCTCAAGTGCAGGGAACTAACATTTTTTTGAAAAAATAAACAGGAAAAAAATGGGGAGATTGAGTTGTTGGAAAGGATGTCAAGGAATTTTTTTTAATGTCCTTTTTTTGTGTACTGAAATTAAGGATATGAAAAAATAAACTTCCTAGGGTTCATAGATTGCTCCAAAATTTTGGAGATAATATATTCTTTCACCAAAGTTCTGATGTAGATTGACAGAAGATGTACGGTTGAATCAGTTCAGTTTAGTTACATGCGTCATTATATTAGCTGATAGATACCTGGCAGGCACAGATTTGATACGAAGTCTTACTGGTTAAATTGTTGATAAGATAAATATTTGAAAGTAGTTACACTCTTTTAAAACCTATCATATTTTTTATCTATATAGCTTTCTACAAGTATCTCTTTAATGGCTCTAGTATATTGATGATAATACATAATATATTGTAAGAATACTAATGCTTAAAAACGTGCAATAATGAATGTTTGTAAGAAAAAAAATGCAAAGAAAAAAATTTCTCTTTTGTTAAAATCACATAATTGAGTACAAAATATTTGCCGTAAAAAATATATTAAATTATGCCTTTCTCATATCATTCTTTATAAAAATTATTAATAGATTATCTTAACTAAAAACTTTCAAAAATATCCTATTTTCTATAATGCAAGGGAAATTTATAATGTTTCTAGCGTTTCTATACAACGGTTGTCGCATCTGTTAACCATAAATTTCAATTCTATTTTCAGTAAGGGATAAGTTAATCAGTAAATAAATCATATTGTCTTCATGGAAAAAGAGGTTATAAAACCCTTTATATAAAAGTTTTGTAAATAATTATGCATTGCTGGTCTTTTAAAGCAAATAGAATTTAAAATTTGAAGTAGTTAATGAGAATTCTTACAATTCATTAAATTCGTCTGCAACAGTATATGAAGTACACGAATTAGACATAAAAGACAGAAAAAAATAACCAAAAAAATTTATTCAAATTCAAGGACCTATCGATATATTTATTGCATTGTAGCTTAGAATCTGTTGTCAGAATATTTTTTTAGTTATTTCGATATAATTTTCCAGAAGGCTCAAGTGATTAATTATGCATTTTATAAGGCAGTTTTATGCACTGTCAATAGTGTTTATATTACTTTTTATCAAAAATATATTTAAAATAAATATTGCTTTCATATTTTTAACGTTTAATACAAATTCGAACTAATTACCAATATAATGGCAAAACTTAAAAAAAAAATAATGAATAAAAAAAATATCGAAAGGAGAATATTTTTTTACAACATTAATATACAATACACTTTAAAATGTTTAGAATGTAATAAAATAATTAGTAAAGTATTAAAGAATTGTGTAAAGTATTTTTCTTGAAGTAACCTTACTGAGTTACAAAAGCTTCAAAAAAGATTAAACATGTTAATGACATAAAATTTTAATGTAAAAATTAGCAAAATAGTTTTAAGCATATATTTATTATTATTAAAATGTTTGCACTATAAGCCATAATTATACGCATAAATTTGTTTACAGCCTTCAACAAAGGTCTTAAATGGTACCCATGATAATTATAAATTTAAAAAATATAATATAAATTACATAAAAACAATACATAAAATAGATTCAACAGTAAATTAAATCAATAAGTCACTTTAATAAACATCTGAATATCATTCTCAATATTTATAGCATTTTCAGTATTTATATCATTCTGAAGTACCAAAATAAATATAGTTATTGAATTTCGTCTGGTTTACTCAAAATCTTAAAAAAAATATTCTTATAAACAACTACTCCAGCTACGAATATATTATTCGGAATAAATTGCACAAAAAAAAAAAAAAAAAAAAATGTAAAAGAATTTGTGGACACTTTTTTACTATCATTTTTATTTTCATCTTTTTTGAGCTCTTCTTAATACATATATCCATATATATATATCCAAGAAAAAAAAATTTAAAGAAAAAATATGATATCCAGTGAAGAGAGGATTTCACAAACAAGATTAAAGTGATAGTGAAAAAGAAATTCAAAGTCTTGCGGTGTACCCCCTTATCCCAACGACTGATGACTATCGTAGAGCCATAAATATTTATTTATTCTATACCTGCATATGCTCGGAAAAGCTGGTGAACCTCTGCAAGTTAGAATTATGATAAGACTACGGATAAGCGCTAAGTCACTTTCTTATAAAAGCCAAAGGAGCAATACCTTTATATGCCAAAGGTGAAAAGTATATTGAGGTATTTGGAGAAGTTGCATTGTTTTCCTTTGAAGAAAATGTCATTTATTATGTTACAGAATATAGCATTGCCATAATTTAGCAGTTGAAAAAGCCACATAAGCTGGGTCATGACTTTTCAAGGAAAAAAATATTTGAATGCAGTTTCGACTTCGTCAAACTGGAGCACTTAGAATGACAGGTTAACGTGATATTTCTCCGATATATAACCCAACGGTAACGCACTAAAGTTTTGAATATATTAGCTGCGAGTTTCGCAGACGGTGCTTTCAGAAAAGAAAGAGACTTGTAAGGAATATGATAGAGTGTCTACGACAGCTAAATTGCCTGGCGGTATTTTTTATATTTTATATCCTATGACACGAAAAGATGATTAAATGCCCCCTAACAATCTTCCTGAATAATTCCTCCATACTTACCAAAAGGTTGTTTTATATGATACATCAGCTACTTGAAAAAAACCCACAATCATTGGTATCAAAACACACACATACACAATCCTGCTCCTTATAGGCAAGTTGACTTTTAATTGCTATTTAATTTAATTTAATTTACGAGATGATTTAATTTGCTAAAACTTTTTCAAGTGCAGCGCAAATATATATTCAACAACTCTGCAATTTAATAAAACAGTTGTTACCCGTATGCATCCAACAGAAACAATGCAACGTGACTTTCTATGTTGTATTTTTGTATACCACAATTGAATAAGTGCTAAAATCTGTGCAGCTTGAATAGGATATAGTGTCAAATATCCGACAAATTTAAGAATTCCAATTGAGACATACAGGCTTACAATTAATCAAAATACTCCTAAAGTTCATTCAAATTTACCAGAACAATTTCATACTTCCTTTTTATTAGAAACCAATTATAATTAAATCTGGAAATAATTTCATTGAAAGATTTTGTATAATAAAGTATACTTATAAATGTGTACCCATGAATCAAGTAGTGTCTGTTACACAATTTGTCATAATAAAGATGAATAATGTCACGTTTTCTGCATTAGAAAATGATTCTACATTAGAATTACACTGATGCAAAGATTCATAATAGATATGGCAATCCAGTTGCAATATTGAAACAACAATATTGCGCACTTAAAAGAAGCTTTAAAAGCACTGATTTTCAGACTTTAACAGTTTTCGTTCTTTTCAACAGGATAGAATGAATGGGCAATACACTTAGATTTATGGGCTCAATCAACTGAATGGTTGTATTTTACCTACTAAGGAAAGGTTTAGGGGAATACCGGTGATGCATCACATCTCCCCACGAAAACAACATTAAGCAGACAGCTAAATCAATACCTCAATTCTCATGAGATTTCATGAATAAAAATGTCATGGTGAGAAATTACGAGGTGCATACAGGTGTTATTTTTGTACCTATTTTTGTTTCAAAAAAGCATTGATTGTCTTAATTTTCAGACGCTGATCTATCATTACATTTTAATAACGTCAAGTTCTGTTTGAGAAAAAATTTTGTCTTCATTTCTTAACTGTCAATAATGATTTTCATATCTTTATTAAAATAATCTCTTTTAGTAAAAACGTAATTTTTAAGCCAGCTTTTAAGGAAAATTTTCTAATGAATATTTGATTTAAAAAACGAAACTTATCACTCGCATCGATATTTGTAACGCATGTTAAAAATGTGATCAATCAATGCAATTTAAAAAATTATATGGTTTTATAATTGTTTACGATAATAACATCAAATATTTAGCGATGCAGCCTCAAAAAAAATGCCACAAGAATAATTATTGTCAATAACCATAAAAATAACTAAATTTTATTTTGTATTAGATGTATAATACTTCATTTTGTTGTAGTTTTCTGTAATTAAACATAACATCTAGGAATGAAGCTGATATTTATGTACAATAATTTAATACAAAACTATTACTTATTTAACAATCATACAGTATGTCAAGATTCTATATATTAAAAAATGAAAGCTGTTTGATTTCGTAAAAATATTTGATAGTAATTTCAACACAATTTAACTTATATCATTGACACAAATTTAAAAGTTCAAGAATTACACAAATTTAATGAGTTACATGTAAAGAAGAATATAAAAGAATCAGCTAAAGAAATTCTAAAATTATGTGTCTTTAGAGATGCGATGCATAATTATACTTTGTAACTATTTCACAGTAGAATAAATCTAACGGTGCAAGTCAAATGTACCTTTAAATTGTACGAACTAATAATAAAAATCAATTTGTTATTTGCTTAACTGAAGAGAATATCATCGAAAAATGAAGACTATTAGATGTTCGTAAAATACTATGTATAATAGAATATAACAAACGGTTACTCAAATATTGTTATTTCTTGCAAATCAGAAAACCAATTATTGCAGACATTCATCTCCTTAGAATAGGTGCATTAACTCATCCCGCCTAAGGATAACATATTGGCGATACTCAAAATCCACTTTCGAAACTCAAATCTCAAATAAGCCCTTGAGCAAGAATTGAATACGGGCAAAGGAAAACATCTTATTCCTCCATCCACGCCGAAGAATCTCTTCCCCATCAAGCTTCCTCTGCAACCACGATGAAAAATCACAAGCCATTGTGGCCAAAGATCCTGTATCGACAGATTCCATTGTTCAAGGCAAACTATTACAAGCGAGAGGGAGAGAGCGATTGCATCTAAAATCAACAGAAATCCACCGAAAGTGGTGCACAGGGTATAACAGGGTAGGGTCTGGAGAACTTAAAATTAATAGCATGGAGGGGGGTAGCACATCGCTCGCTTCGTATTACTCATTACCAAACATTAGTGATCACCGGCGTGAAAAGCGTTCTCTTGCACACACCATTAGACGCAAACCAAGTTTCTCGCTCACGTAATGATTGTCATCGATTTGCGGTTAGAGGTGAACGCCAGGAAAATTTTCCTGGAGCGACTGGCAGCAAAGGGGGGTGGTTTCGAAAAGGGGGGAAAAGGTCATTATTTTCCGTGCCAATGGTTTTAGAGTTGCATTCTAATGGATCGGCTAATTTCAAAATGCATGGTGGAATAATGCAAAACGATTGGGGAAGAGAAACAGATCCCAGGTTCTTAAATGAAAACGAGATCTATACCTAACTAAGCTGGAAGGCAAAAGAGGAAAAGGAATTTCCACTTGGGACGGTTCTCCGATTTCGAACGGAAGGGGGATGGCCCTCTACCCCCTTCTCATCCACTCAGAAACTTGATTCGTCAAATAGTAAAGGGAGGGATTGAGGATTCATGGAAGGGAAATTTAGAGTCGTCCCGTTGGGTGATTGGTCAGTTAACTAAGAAGTGAAGTGAAGTGGAGATAAATGGAGTGGAAACCAATGCATTTTAATGGATGTTGATCATTCATGAAATGCAAGGAATATTTTGATTGGTTAATGTCATTATTCTAGTTTCACAGTGAAGCGTGTATCATTGAGCCTTTTTGATATACCTTCCGACATTCTTTTTAAAAACTTAAGTAGGGATTTTAAGCGAATTAAAATTGAAAAAAAAAAAAAAAAAATTGCATTAATAGATGAATTCATGAACTGAAAAACCAGTAAGTGATTTGTGTTTGTGTGGCAATTACAAGATCGTGTAAAGTTATTTCGTAAACAGTTAGCAGTTATCATTGATCAAATCAGTTTAATGCTCTGCATTTTCCAAGAACTTTTTCCATAACTTTCTCTGAATTGTAGTTTAAAATATAGATGACTTACAGAAATATAAACAACAATTATTTTGATTTTACAATTATGGTAAAAAAAACCCTAATTACTCCGGTTGTATTTTAAATTCAACGTTCTATAATTGTTTTGCTAAAAAATAAAAAATAAAAACATTCTTACAAATAGGTACAAAGTTTTTAATATTTATTTGTATTTAACCAAATTTTCATTATTTATTTTATAATTTTTGTACTTTACAAAAAGTTATAATATTAATTGAAATTAAACTAGAAAGGTATTTAGAAATGAATGATATATTGTGAGAACTTAAAAAAAACTGTATTTAGGTACATGAAAGTAGATAAATTTGAAATATATATAAGAAGATATCTTGAAAAATTTAATATTAACAAGTTATTTCTTAAATGTTTAACAAATAAAATATGTTAATATTTCAAAAACAAAGTTATCACAAAAAGAGTTTTTAAATCAAATATAAAGTAATTCAAATTTAATTAAATGGAATCACAAGAATTTACAATTAAAATTACAACGAGGTAACATTACCAACGAGGTATTGTACAGAATTCTTGAGTTTCAGGCAAAATATGAAGCATTTTAATAGTTTAAAATTTACTTAGGTATCATGTAGAATAACAAATGCAATTTAGGCAAAGTGTTAAAAGCAAGTCATGAAAAGGCTTATACAGAAAAAACATATATAAAAATATATAGACTGATATCAAAAGTAAAAAAAAAGACTTTATTACAGAGAAAAACAAAATATGAACCTATTTGCTCTTCACAAGCGAGCCCAAACCAATCTATAACTATTTCCAAAATATAAAACCAGTATTAAAATCAAAACTCAACGACTTTACACTTTGAAAAGATTTCAGTTATTACATATGATCACATAGCTCAGCACAACGAAGATGCTTATCTATAACCATAAAGCCGTTAATTATCGATTATTTGCATAAAGTCGTTAGATTGCATTTGCCGTCACCTGGTGAGAAAAGACCAAGCTTATTACACAACTACCAAATTACTGGAAAGAGGAACCCTCTTATTCAATCGGAGCATGCCAGTAATTAACAACTTTTAACCGTTTTTACGCCTTTTATCATCGATTTTTCCCTGGCAAGAATATATCCCGGGTGGCATAGACCCACGATGTAATTATATTTCCCGATCCATCTTGTTTCACACGTACGGGTGTGAATTATAGATGCGATGTTGACAAAAGAAAGTTTTGCAAGCAGCTAATTTTGATTCGGTTATTTATTTGTCTTATTAATTATTAATCTCGGACGTTTTGTTTGAAAATGGTGTAAATTAGTTTCCCAGGATAGAGTTATTATGTATATTATGGGACAGGCTGGATTGATTTTTTAATGGAACTCATGCATCAATAAGAAAATGAGTAGTAATTATATTTAAAAGAATTTTATAGTGTTTCTATAATATAAGGTTACATAAAAAAGGGGATATGAACAATTCGTATTTTTGATTACCAATTGATAACTTATTTTGTTTTGACTGTCAAGGATTAAGGTTTTATTGTCAATTATTGGCTTGTTTAAGAAAGAAAACAAATAATGATTTTACTGTTTACAAAATAATACAATACTTTATATGAATTTATATTTCTTAATAAAGATTTAATAACCATTTAATATCAAATGGATTTCGTTTTAAAATTTGTATGTATAGTAGTTTTTATGTATTTTCTATATAAAAATCTTAGTATTAATACTTTTCTTAAACTTCACACAGAAAAAATAACAAGAGGAAGCGGCTAATAAATATAATTAAGAAAAATTATAATGAATCCGCAATTTGTGAACAGCTAGAGATTTAGAAAACTAATTTTCTATTTAATTTGAATATTGCTTTATATTTTTTATTTACTAATTAAAGTAAATCATTGGCAACGCACTTAGATATATAACTTAATCATATTGTAATTATCTAAAATTAATGATAATATTTGAGGACACATTCTGAATTCCGGATATTTCATGGTTGAACTGAAAAATGTTCGTTTCCATAACACGAAGGGGGTGATAAAAAACGAAAGCAGAAAGAATTTTACACTCGTTTGTCAATGCACCTCGATGTAGGTCACGAACACAGGGAATCGCGTTTTTTCTTCTTTGTTCTGAACCATAAATGGAAGCGTCGTTATTCCAATTCCAGAATGCGTGTCTTTTTCCCCTTTATCAAAAGAAAAATTTAAGTAAAAAGAACACATAACACTCGTGTTCCTTTTACTATTCTGTGAACAGAAAAAAAAAATATTCAAAAACCGTAACACACAATGTCATACTTCAGTATAAAAGTTACAGATGCAATGGGGTAGGCATCAAACGCCTTCCATCCTCCTAGCAATAGTGTACCATCAAGCAAATCTGCACCATGTATTGTTTCACCAAGTGTTTAGTCTTCCTGAGTATTTTATGTTATGTTGTTGTTTCTTCCGAAGAATCTTCCAGAACTTTTACATCCAACAGTACTAAAGTTGGACGAACTGGCCGAAAGAACTATGGTTTCTATAGACCTCAGCCACCAAGAGATTATGGTGATGATGGTGATGACAAAGAAGATTCCACTGATGAGGCCCAGCCAGGTCCAAGTAGCGGAAATCCTCCACAACCAAGTGATTACCCAAGCTTCAACAATTACAAGGGTTATGAACAGTACTCCAACTATGGCCCACCCAGGTATCCATCATTTGCTCCAAACTATTACAAAGGATCTCCATTTTATTCTCCCTACTGGAAAGGCAGCAAGCCAGCAGACAGTGGAATGGCCCCAGCAAGTCCTGACCAAATGATGGAAATGATGATGGCTCTTAACAATATGGATGAATCTTCCAAACCTGAAGACACTGGACTTCTATCTAAGTTAATTTCTGATCCAAAGTCTGCAGCGGCAGCAGCCATTATTCCTTTGTCCATAGTAGCAGCTGCTGTTGTTCCAGTCCTGATGAACTACATGATGACCGGTGCTGCACCTCAAGTTGTTTCTACAACAGCCAACAACAAAGAATCTAGAAGTCTTGATTCTTCAAATAATCTGCAAGTGGTGATGGAAAACATCGCCAGTCTAGCTCGTGCTATAGACAGCGATGAGTGCATCCAGAAAACCATCTGTAGAGTAGCCAATGGTAATGATAGTATGCCTGTATCTGATTATATGAAGAAAGCTGCTACAACGGTTGCTCAAATTGTCAAGGATGATTGGGTGAATAATTTAGGAGTAAAAAATCTTGTCGATGGAGTGAAACAAGGTAATTGTGATAATGTTTGCAATAGTTCTAAGAACACTGCATAATTAAATCAAAGGAATGAGAAATGAATTTCATTGTATATTAATACTTGTATATATGTTTTATGAAAGATTTTATACGTGAAGTGGACTAAACAGATATAAAAATAAGTATAAAGTATTTGTTTCCGTGTTTTTTTAGTGTGCTGGTTGAAAATATTATGTAACTGTAATCTAAATAAAATATTTTTTTAATTATTTTTCTTTATTTATATACAGCATAGTATACCATTAATTTTAACCGTTTTTAAAAACTATAATTAAAAAACATTTCTCATTAAACATTAAGATTATTTTTTATTATAAATGTAATTTATTTATTATAAATATTTTAATAATTCATTAAAAATTCATGTTTTTCTGAATTAAGTATGAATGTACACTGTGTTTCTTGTGAGTTTTTAAATTTAATGGCAACAAAAATCATTCATACATCTATAAGGAAATGGAACTAAGGTGTTTGGAATTTCAATTTTTTAAATTCAAAAATTTATTTCTTTAATTAAAAAACATTGGTTAATCTAAATCCATAATATTTATTATTTAAAAGTTTAGAGTATTCTGTATAGAAAACGTATTACAGCTATTTAAATTATGATTGTGAATTGTTTTAATTATTTATTTTTCTCTGCATAAAAAACCCTTTGAAGAAAGTATTAATTGGTAAATAAGCTTAGAAATTTTATAATTAATAGGACGATATAAATAAAACATTTTGTTCTTCTTTAGTTTCTTATCAATTGTTTGTTTAAATATCTCAAATGAATCTTTTAGAAATAATTCTTTTATTTAATTGAACTTAGAATTAACAAAAATATTATTTTACATTCTGATATCAAATAGGTGCTTTAAAAATTTTCATTTTCGAAATGAAATGAAAAGAAATATGTATGCGAAAAAAATATTATTTTGGTTTTAATAGAAGTTTTTTTTATACATTTAAATAAATATGAACTGATTATGAAAGCGATTGAATTTCTGTTTCCTAATCAAATACGATATTTACTTAATAACACAAAATAATTTTAATTACTTAGCATATAGTTTTTTTGTATACTAGATTATTGCTAAATTAAATTACATATTAAAGCAATGCATATAATTATTACCATAAATTTAACTTATTAGAATTATTTTTAAGTTTTCATTTCATTACGCAAAAAAAATTTTAAAGATTAATATTTAGATTAAAGATTTTAAAGATTAATTGAAAAACAACAAATTCAGCGGTAAGCAGTTTATCTGTAAAATAAAAACATTACTATGCAAAATATTTAATCATAAAATATATAATGAAAAAGATGGAATTATTTTTTTTAATATTTTGTGTATAGAAAACTACAAATAAATTGCTTTTTTATATGCATAATAAAGAATTATACAGATAGCCTGCAGATATATTTATAAAATCTAAAATATCTTTCAAAGATAAACGTTCATATGTTTAAATTAAAATAATTGAAATTCAGAAATATGTAACTTTACTAAAGAAAAATCAGTTACTTTAGAAAAAATATTTACAGGTCGGTTACTGTAAAAAAACAAACGATATACGTGAAACAGAAATGTTTCATAAATATTTATAAAATAATTTATGAAAACAGAATATTGTCAAAAATAATTGTGTTTTGCAACATAATTTGAAATTAAATAGACAAATATATGACAAGAAAATATTTTAGCGAATAAATATAATAAATTACATTTAAAATTCTCTTATATAATTTTTTTATAAAGTACACCACTTAATAAAATTTTGTGCATATGCGCATTATTTAATAACCATATATTTAAAGAACATGAGAAAATTTGACAGGGAAATTTTAAAGAGAAATTGAATTATTCACTACTTATTTTATTTCTGTATGAAATACTATCTTATGGAAATAAGAATATGAGCAACGGTATTGTATTGGAAACGGAAATGTTAAAGTGTCTATGCATTTTAAATTGCTTATTATAAAAAATTGAGATGTAAAAATAAATATTTTCTACTCGATTCACGGAGCTTTTTTGTAAATAATGTGTTAAAAATTGTCTGGGTTGAGACAGGTTTTTAAAAAGAAAATTTTAAAGAGAAAAATATATAAGATATTACAAATTTATATTGTACACTTTTCAAATACCATACCATACCATGAACATAATCGTAGAATTTACTTAAAGTGTTTTAATATATGAGCGATAATATATCATTGTGGAACTTTATAAATAAATTATACCGTTGTGAAATAAAATATGAAAAGTATGACAAATTGGTCATACGTAAGTCAAAATTATATTACTTAAATAAAATATTATTTGCTATTATAAATTTATGTTATAAAAGAGAAAAAATTTAAACATTTGGTAAAAATGAAGAATCATATTTATTTTACAAAAATTATATAGGAGAATTGTTCATTACTTTTAAATTTTACAATATAGCCAGCAAACATTATTTAGTGCTGTATCGCTTATAACATATTTAAAACTATAATGAAAATGAAATGAATTGCAATTAATTTGAACATATGCAAGCAAATGTATTTTGTAATGTCTACAACTTTGACTTAAATTCGTTTGTCAATAATATTAATAGAAATGTAGCAGATTCAGATTTACACAAGATACCACCCTGGAAAGGATAGTTACATTACAGGAAACTTTTAGTTTGATTTCACATGTCAGGATTAAAACCGAGTTCCCATATTTCAAAACTTAACACACTACCCATCACACCATTTCGACCTAACAAGAAGAAATATAAACGAGACAGTTATTGCTTATTTAAACTTATTAAAATACATTATTTTGTTTGTTTATTTTCAATTGTATACACATCGATTTAGAAAATTTATAAAATACCAAATAATGCAGGACCATATTGTCTATTATTCGAATAATGTGCTGTCTAGAAGTCTATTATAATACAATTCAACACTTAATGAAATATAATGAATTAATACTGCACCATGTAATGAATATGCAATAAATAATGCAGGTCATATTTATTTTAATAACGATTCAAATAATCTTGATTGATTGAATTGAAAGTGGGCCTGTATAGACTGGTGGATTTGTTGTGCTTCCGAAATGAGTAAATTTGATTCGAAATAAACAGAAACGAGTAGCTATGCAGAGTTGAAATCTTCGTATGTGAGCCAGGAATAGAATTTAATAAAATTTCCGGTGTATTGCGGAATAGGGCGAAAGTCTCAGATTTCATTCTTCAGAAAGGGAGTGTCGTTACAAAGTGTGGGTACCCTTCATAGTATCCCCTAAGTAATGCTGAATATGCTATATACTTGGCTATTGACAAATTTCTTTAAGATAAAATGAAATAAGTAAATATGATAGGATCTTCAGGTCGTTCTAATGAATAAAGGAATAGGTTGCGAAACCTTAGATACCAATTTTTAAAAAGATTGTTTACAATTTTTTTTTGTTCTAATGCAGCTGGCAGACACTTGTCTTTGATGCCTTAAGGCCAGCGCTGCGCAGACGTTACTCACTTCGCATTACCCAGGGGGCGCGTGTAACTTGAAGATAAGCCACGGACGCGGAATAACAATACCCTCGACAATACGATTCTGTTAGACCGGGACCTACGGTTTAATACCGAACCACTACAACATCCATGGCACCGCCGCATTCGAACCCAAAACCTGTGGGACCGAGCGCCAGAGCGCTAGCCACTCGGCCATTCAGACCCTGACTGTTTAGAAATTTCAATATCAAAATGCAAGGGCTGTATAATATACCCTTCACGGTGCTAATTGAATAGAGTAAATGTGCTACATGTTTGATATACTTGTGGCAACTTGTTAAAATGCGTGGTATTTAAAGTTAAACAAAATCAAATGTTAGAAATTCCTGTGTGTATCCGACTAGACTAGTCCCATTAGATAGACTAGACTAGTCCTACTGTAGACCATGCATGTCGTAAAAGGCGACTAAAGTGGGTACCTACTTCCCGGATGTATAACCGGATGTGGTAAATTCAGACTTCTTCCTTAAGGTTCCCTATATTTTTGTGCCACAAGGTCAAGGACAAAAAGGAGCAGCATTTTTTACTCTTTATCATGACTCATCGGTGTAAGTACACAGGGATTCATGTGTTGCTGTCGATCATTATTTCTCAGTGGGATAAAAAAAAACCAGAAACAACAACAAATGTTAGCAATGCTAACTAACTAAAATCCATTTTGTCATTTTCTTTATTTAAGCGAATGAGTAACTGATATTTGAAAGAATACCAAAGCATTGAGTGATCGGTTAGGGCTAATATCTTAGTGGATGATTCGAAATTATGGATTCCATCGCTATATGTTCACTACATTTAAAATAAGGCTTGTGCGCTTTTAGAAAATGCTTCATCGTCATTTGATAGGATTCATGAATTTTTTTCTATCACAGTTTATCATAAATGTGAAATGTCTACTTTTAAAAAAGGCTCTAGGGAGTCATTCCATTTATTGCTTACAGGGATCTTTATAAAATCCCGAGTGTGGCAACAGAATATTATTAAATATATCTTATATATCAGTGACGAATGGTATAATATCAAGTTCCCGGAATAAAAAAAATCATGTGACATATACACTTAATTTACAAAAACTATTATTGTTTTTGCTAAATTAATTACTGGTTTTAATTCTATATAAATGACACTAAGATAACATTTTTCTCACAATGGCCATTTTTGCAAGCAGTTAGAGATACATAGTTAAAATTATACGTTAAAATCCTTAATTTTTTTCACTATATTTAAAAAGAATTTAGAATTTTGTTGAGAATCAAACTTATTGTATGCTGCTATAAATTTCATCAAACTTTATTAAAAATACAGTAATATAAAAAAGACACATTTAAATCTATTCTTTAAAAATTTATAAAAATCAGAAAAGCGTAGAATAATTGTCCACAAATTATTATTATTTTTTTTCCTATAAAAGGCATAAATTCTGCGTAAAAAGTAACTTGAATTAATAAATCTGAATAGTAATAATAAATAGCAGTGGAATAATAGTCATAAATATTAACCAGTATGAATAGTAATAGTAGGAATAAATAGTAATCAATAGAAATAGTAGCCTGAAGTTATAATTACTTACCCGTGTATCTTTACAATCTTTTATCTTCTACATTTTTTTGTAAGTTAGAAGTCCTGTACTGAATTACAACGCTGCATTTGAACGCGATCTGTCACTCAGTGTTTTGACAGAAGCTAATTTTGTGCTAAAACTTTTTGAGTGTACTACGATTTTTAAGATTAAAATTAGTTGAACAAAGAGTTTGCGTTAAATTTTGTATTTCAAATGCTATTTCGTGTGTCGAATAGTTAAAAATACAGAAGAAGGCCTAAAATTAAATCATGCATGTCAAAGCACAAGCATATAAGTGATATAAAGCATTCAAAGAAGCCCGAGAAATAGTAGTTAATTTGCATTGTTCTGGTCGACTTTCAAGTGTTACGACCAACAAAAACATTGACAAAATTTAGAAGTTGGTGTCAAAACTTATCAGAAGTGTCTTACTGAATTGAATCAATATATATTATCCAGTTTATAACATTAAAAGTTATTATTAGGCATGAAACGCGCCACTGGTTTAGAAAGAGCTCAATTTTGTTTTAAAAAAAAGCATTGAAAGTGATCGTTAAAGACATGATTTGCTGAGCTTCTACTGGTTCCACCATCATACAACCTAACGAATGTTATCGGTCAAGCACCGTATTCACCTGATATGACACCATGTGACTTTTTCTGTTCCGAAAGTTAAAATTATCACTTCAGGGAAGGATGTTTTGAGTCGACTGAGGCCATAAAAGAAAATTTGCTAAATGAACTGAAGGCAATACCTCAATCAGCATATAAAAAATATGTGGAGGGTTGGATTAGGCGCTGTAATAGTTGTATTGCAATCGATGGGTCCTATTTTAAAGGCAATAAATAATTTTGGTGAATAAATTATACCTTTTTGTGCTTATCTAGCAATTCGGGATATTTTTATACATAATTTATTGTTGAAAAAATGTAAAAAAAATTAAATAAAGATTACCACTCCATTCCAATTCTATTAATTTAATATTTTTTATTATTAAAAAATTAAAAAAGGCAAATACAAATATTGGATATTACTTTGTATAAATTATGTTACTATGTACCAAAAGTTTCTATATTGAACTTCTGTTCTTTTTTATTTATTTTTTTTGTTATATGTATATATTTTTTTCATTTTAATTCCTTTTTAATAGGAATAATCCGATGTTACTTCTTAAATAAATATATTTAATAAATTCATTAGAAATAAGAAATTATCTTTAGAAGTATTATTTAACACATACAAGTAGAATGCTATAGGAAAACTTGATAAACTTGAAGTAAATGAAATAAAAGTATGGTTAAAATGCGGAATAACGTTAAATAAATAAATATGAAGCTTGGCTAATCACGCATTTTATAAAGTGAAACCGCCTTTCTTTGTTTAGATTCTTCCTCTTTATAAAGTAGTTTACTGCACAAAGGCTTAACAAATATTTAGTTCATGGTAAATCCACCGCAATATTATGAAGAATTCCAAATATTGTACCATATAGGTGTGTTTGCAGTATATAAGCTGGAAACTCTGAGCTGAAAAGGCACATTTATCTAACAGTTTTCTCTAGTTTACAACTGTCTTTGTAGGTTTTGTAAACTGCTATAATGATGAAACCTCTGGTGTACATTATTGTATTTTTTGTTGCAGCATTAAGTACTTCATTAGGAAAGCAGGATAATGATAAATCTTCTCCAGTTCCTGAAACTTCCAGTAGACGTGGCCGGATATATGACAGTTTCTTCAATCCAGAAAGTTTTGCTGATAACCATTCTTCTACAGAGGTATCTGACGAACCAATCTATTCCGATGCTGGATCCAGCACTCTCAAGCCATCTAGAGTAGATGACCAATTTCCTGATTTCAGTGTGCATAAAAAATATAACAAGTTTCCAAGCTTAGACCATAAATATACACCAGCCATCCCGAATTTCAAAGGAATTTCGTATTATCCCTATATTCCTGACAACGAGAACGCCATTGCCTTCCCAACTGAGGAACAAATTGTGGACATGATGTCAATGATGAATGCCATGAACAAATTGCAAGTTCCTGCAAAGAAAGAAGAACAAGGATTCCTAGCACAAATAGCTTCTGATCCCAAGACTTATATTCTGGCTGCCATTATTCCTTTAGCCATCATGATGGCTTCTTTTATTCCATTTGTCACCAACTACTTTACAGCTGCACCATCCGGGCCGTCAGTGCTCACAACAATTGCCAACAGCAAGATGGCCAGAGCCGTGAGGGACAGCGACTTGGCTGAAAATGTTCTTGGAAATTTGAGAGAATTTGGATCTAAAGTCCTTGAAGACGATGATTGCATTCAAAAGGCCATTTGTGAAATTGCTTTGCACAAAGCTGGTCCTGATAATGTGAGTCAAGCTGCTTTCATCATCAGTCGTGTCGCCAAAGAAGACTGGCTGAAAAATTTCGGTGCCAAAGAGCTTATATCGGCCTTGGAGAAAGCCAGTTGTGAAAATGTATGTAACTTTTCTGATAAGAAAATCGCAGTAAAAAAACAATAATCTTAACGGATTTATTTTAGTAAAATCTCTAGAAAATTATTATTTAAAATCAGTTAAATGTATGCCTATATGTAAAAAATATATAAAAACTATTGATAGTTTTAATGTAAATACTATGCTCTTAGTTTTTAACAATTTTTATTTTGTGTATTTAAAATATTTGTAAAAAAAACAAAACGTAGAATGTTTTTGTAATTTAATTTATTTGAAAAATAAATAAAGATTATTTAATTTTATCATCAGTTTATACAATTGTTTCAATCAAGCAAAATGTTTGTTAAATTATGTATAAACCTTGAATAAACAATTTTAAACTTCATGCTTCTAAAGATTATTTTTTATACATGGAAAAATTTAAATATTTGCAATAACATTCAAAACATTTGAAATAATGTTCTAGTGAAATAAAATAAAAACGCATAATAATATATCAAACCATATTATTATTATTGTTAGAAATGTAACTGAGAATACAACGATTCTTTTATGAATTTTATGTGTATTCGTTATTATTAATAATTCTAAATGAATAAATATTTAAGAAGTATAAATTATGTTTATTAATTTGTAAAAGGTTATATGTAATATAAAAACTAAATTTGTTATTTTTTTTCAAAAATAGCTCTTCGACATGAAATTTAATTCTAAACTTTTCTAATCAAATTGTTTTTTTAATTATATTGAAAAAAATGGAATAATAATAGCAATAATGAAATTGATAAATAAACATGAATTTATATCTTAATAATTGATTACTTAATGTATTTAATAATTGATTACTTAATGTATTTAATAATTGATTACTTAATGTATTTAATAATTGATTACTTAATGTATTTAATAATTGATTACTTAATGTATTTAATAATTATACTTGTTACCAAAATGAATTAGTTCTATAATTCTAATTCTATATCCAAACTAAATTAATTCTATACTTAAAAATAGTATATAAATATAAAAAAGCAAATTTCTTGCAAAATATTTCAAAAGAACATGAATAGCAAACAAAAAGATTATTCTGAAATAATTTCTTTACAAAAAGTTCACGAATGAGTCTACTAAAAGTTTTGTTATTGCAAAATATTTAATTGCAATAACTATCTAAAAAAAAAAAAAAAAAAAAAAAAAAAAAAAAAAAAAAAAACCCGAAGGAAAATATCGTATGATAATAATACAAAATCCAAAGCATGAAAAGCATAATAAAAATGAACAGCAATAAAAATAAATAATTTCTGTCTAATGCTGCATCCTATGAAAACAAATGAAGAATTATCTTCTAAAACAACATTCCAATCCCGTATCAGCAATGCATCATACCATCAGACATGTCAACCATCAGGATGGGTGACATCCTTCAACGTATGTTGCCATCAAACGATCAGAAACTTTTCAATTCTCGTGACAGAAAAATAACTTCCCAAAGCAAATTGCCCAACCAGAAGAAAAGGCGGAAGGTAATGATAGAAATTGAGCATCGAGGAAATTGATGCCTTGCGTTTATCAGGCAAGTTCAAGGACAAAAATAAACATTAATAAAAGTGCGCCTATGTAAACAACGCCCGGGGATAAACTGTGTCCTTTCATGAGGAAGACGTTGTTAAATCTGGTCAGTTTCATGGGCTCCCAGTCATGCATTCAGTGAAAATTGGACAACCATTTAAGGACCTGCAGAATTGGCTTCACTTTTCATTGATATTTTCTTCTGCAGAGTGAAAAATAACGACTTTGCACTTATCCTGGGGAGTTGACAAGAGTATAAAAAGTGTAATGATATGATGCATAAATGATTTACTACAATGCTGGAAAAAAAAAACAAATATGGATTTCCGCGTTTTCTGATTTATCGACATATGGTGGTTGTTTGATAGAAATTTTAAGCTCTTCGACAAGGAAGAATGTAATTCCAACAAACTGTATAGAAGGTATGAAGTATTTTAATGATGACAAAAAAAAAGTTTTAGACGTCCGCATATTTTATAAAATATTAGCCACTAGCCAGGTAATATATTTAAGATTACAGTGATTTTGTATTGTCTCTTCAAATATGCAGCACTAAGCGATAATTTAATTTCAAAGTGAAAAAAGATAGCAAAGACTTCAAAAAAAAATTTTTGTACTTTTTTTGCAATTGGTTATAGTAGCAATCTTATGAGCTACTTTACATGAAGAATGCAAAATAACTGTCTGCTACATTACTGTTTATGTAACTGTCTGTTGAATTATTGTTTATTTTAATTCAATATTTGCTCGTTAAGAACACATAATATTAAATTTTTATTTTATGTATTGTTTTATAACAAGAGAAAGGAAAATGGAAATAAACAGCTTGATTATCATATACGTAGGAAAATAATACGTTCAGATATACGATTTCATTACAATTTTACTTCAAGATCTTCAACATCATACTGCCTTTTCCTACAAATTGATTTTAAAATTAAAAGCATATATTTTTTAATTAATCTATGTTCTATACTTTAGCATTTTTAATTAATTATTAAAGACGAAGACTATTAGATTAAAATATGTTACAACATAAATTCATAGATATATGCAATAAAAGAATTATACGATTCATAAAAGCTATTCTCTTGTAATGAAAAATCCTTTGCTTTAATTTTTGTTGAAATTAAAGTCATATAATTTGAAATTAAAGACATATTTCTGTATACGAATTCTAAAAAAATAATAATCAAGATAAAAACTAGCCTCTCCATTTTAAATACATTATCAATGTGTATTTTTATTAATTTACTATAGCAACTTAGTCATTTATTTAATTTTAATTTTTGTTTTCCCAACTTCAGACAAGTGACCTTAAATTTTAAAGTAGAAATACCCAAATTGTAGCCCAAATTTACTAAATGGATGAACACATAAATAAAAACCTAAATGCACTATAAATAGGCTGCCAACTATTGTATTTGATAATATTTTACATAATTTGAGTTAATTTATAATGCTGAAAAAAGTTCTCTACTGATAAATTTGTCTGAAAAGCCATATATTTCTTAGGTAAGAATTTATTAAATGGAAGTCGTTTTTCAAAAACTAAAATATTTAAAAAAAAATTCTATTGCCTGATTTCATTTTGTTCGTCATTTCTTTTCAATATCATTTAAGAACTACAAAGATTCTGACAAATAAATGGTTTTTTTTTAGATATATATACAAAAATATGTATTTTTTTTTAATTTATGACATTTAATTTTTATCTTACTGTGCAATTTAGCATATTGCCATTTCTCAGACCAACTTTTTCAAACCTTTTAATTTTTATCCTGGTAAAATGAAAACCTTTTAAAATGATAAAAAAAGCTTTTATTAAATAAATTGCTTATTTTTTTATTTAAAAATAATTTTTCTTTCAGTAAATTTAAAAAGTCGTCTACAACTCATATAGTAAATGTATTTTATTTGTTATCTGATGATGAAAGACTTGAACGTTTTAGTTGGTTGCAAAACAACAAACATTTAAAGAAAAATTTTCTAAGAAGTCAGAGAAACAATTTTTTTTCATTTTGTTAGTTTGTATTATATAACATATATGTTACAGTAAATTACTCTTATAAATACAATGTTCAAAAATTTATTTTAAGTAATTTTAAAACTAAAGCCACTTAAATTAATTATTTTTTTCCATGTTAATAAAAATCCTCATCCCTAAGAATTATTTTTGTGAGGAACACTTAGTAAGTTGTTATTAACCGTGAGGCTTTTTTATTAAAAAAAAATCATGATGCAAAAAAATGTATGTAATCAAGGCATTGTTAGATATTGTCTTATTCGTTGCACGTAATGGGTTTTCGATTTCACGATGCTATATGCCATTTCAGAGGGTAAAAAAACAGAGAAATTCATTTAGGAAATGGTACCACACAGCATGAAAAACGGAAGTGTTCAAAAAACAAATTCACTGGTAAGAAATCATTTGTTTCCGATTTGAGATTTCGATCAACAGATTCTGAGATGAGCTCACTGAGCAGTACAGTAACGATAACGATGAATTGATCGATAATGATATGTTCCTTTCGTGATAAAGAGATAAATATGGAGAGCTATTTCTGGTGCTCAAAATCAAAAGACTTATTTCGTGAGATAAAGACAAAAGAAACTTCAACTTCTGGAATGGAAATCATTATCACCCAAAAAAATCAGTTATGCGCCGTCGAGTAAATATGGAGACTCGTGTAAAGAGTGATTCACATGAGTATTAATCGTTATTTTTAATCGATAGAAAGACTTAAAGAATCCCCTGGCGTATGTTGGGCATCGGAAAATTAAGTTCAACGTAAGATAAATTTATTAAAGTGAAGCTTCTTTCTTACTTATGTAGTATTTCTTACTGAAAGTGGAAATTGATTAGACTTTCAATTTTTTTTTTACCAATATGTTTATAATTATCTTTCTTCTCTCGATGTAATTGAAGAATCGATTATCTGTACATTTATGTGTCGATTTTACTGCGTTCGCGAAGTTAATATGCTGGATATTGTTTTTAGTTTTATTCGCAAGAAAACTTGGAGAAAAAGAACGTATTTTAGTCGAGTCTTTGGTAGCTGAGACTGTTTGAGATTCTTTTTAAAGTACAATTAAATTACTGAAACAAATGTGATGATAATATTTGATAGAAAAACGTGGAAACAGAATAAAGTGATAATGAATCGTGAAAAAGAAAATATACCATAATGTCTCGGCCCATATTAGACATATAACGGCTTCAAGAAGAGGTACAGGTTCATGGGAACACTTCATTTATATAAAATTTTAATAATAATATACTTTGGATTATTATGCAAAGAAATAAAGATTAAAAATAAAATTTAATCACAAGTACAGTTCACACTATCGGAGATTTTTCAGACTTCTCGAGCCTACGTCAAATCTAATTGCCTGGTCTGCGGCAGACCTTAATTATCACATGGTGTGATAAACTAAACCACAAGAGGTTCACTTTGTAAAACAGGCGGAAACTTCGGCCTATTCAGCCATTTCAGAGAAAACAAAAAAACACATTTTTGACTCGTGGCCGAACTCTGTTCTTCAGCAAAAAACCTCTTTTTAAGACAATCCGTAAAGAGGGAGGGGTAAACAGTCAACATTCCTCACTTCTCATTGGAGTAGACATTTCTCAGCTTGTGGTATATCACCAATCACAATGGAGCAACTTATGGTATAGTTCATATTCAGTCTGTAGTTATTTAGACTTGTGAATGTCGCACAGACATTCGCTAATTTCCTGAATCTCACTATACATGACACCGAATATCTGCTATCAGATTCGAGTGACAGGTTGTTCTCATTAGTACAAAACACTAATTGCATGTGATATAACTACTCAGAATTCTATTTGCCTGCTGTCAAATTTGAGTAATGGGCTATTATATACTTGTTAAATAACGTAATTCCTTTCTCCTGTGAATGAAATGCCAAAACTTCTTCCCGTGAGAAAAAAATGCTACAATACATATATTCTCATACAACTATAAAGGGACGATTTTAACATATTAAAAAATAATTTATGAAAAAACTTTTGCACATTGATGGAAAAAATAATTTTTTTATATGATAAGAAAAATTTAAGTAGTTAAAAAATGATTTTGAATAAGATATGTTTTAATTTCTTAAGAAGTAGACAACATTAAATTAAAAAATAATCTCTATATTTATAGGGGCCAAATTTATCTAAAATATAAAAGCATTAAACTTTATGCGTTTAAAAATTATTCTGTAGATCATTAAATTTTCTTTACTGAAAATATTATATACTGAATTCATTATACTAAACGACAAATATATTAGAAAGACTATTTCAGCAAAAGTGTGGAACTTGATTCTTAGCAAAACAAGATTTTTGCTTACTTATAACCGTAGTTTAAGTATAGTTTAAGCTTGAAAATATAGTTTATATATTTATAATCAACATCATTAGAATTTATTTCGTAGTGTAACTTTTGAAGGTTTATTTAAAGAAACATTTAAGGATTTCTTACGAGTAGAAGAAATAATTTTCATTTACTGCTAAGTAAATGAGTTGCAGTTTAATACCACCTTTACCAGAATTGTGTTCAAATTATATCAGATGTTAAAGTGCTACAAAGCTACTTACCCCTCTAAAACTTGTTTTCCACCTCGTAGTTTCCTCTGGACTTCTTCATAATCACAAGCAACATCTATTCTTCGGTCAGTGCTTCGTAAGACAAAAGGATGATGCTGGACGACTACGCTGTTGACGAATGTCCCGTTACCCTATTAAAAAAAGGTAAAATCGGATTTAATTTAATTTTAACATTAACGTTCTAACATTTTAATTATATAGCATTAACATTTTAACGTTTTCTAAGTATCGATATTAGAAAACACGTTGACACTTTCGCCACTAGAAAGGTTTGGTTTAGTTTCTTTCTCTTCGGTCATTTTATGCACACTTTTAGGCTAATTAGATTGGGATATACAGTTTAACGTGGATAACTAACACTAACAAACCTCCATGCCATTTTATTCGAACCTAAAGCGTATGGTACCAACGGCCAGAGCACTAGCCAATTGGCCGTCAGGCCGTCCACTAGAAAGGAATATATTTATATTCCTTTCTAGTGGGTGACCTGATGGCCAATATATATATATATATATATGCACTCAGGGTAGATCACACAGGAGCTTGCTACCTTACTACATTTTGTCACTATAATATTGAAGAAATATTCCCATAATTCCCATAATTTTTTTAACGTTTAAATGCCCATCTATGAGGGTGCAAGTCCTTAAAAAGGCCATTCCTCTATCTTGTTCCTAAAAGAATGACTTCTTTGGTCCTTATATAGACGGGAATTCATTTCTTGTTATTTTTATTCTTATAAATAAAATTTAGATTAATATGTATTACTGCATTCTTTTAAGGGAGAAACAAATTTGTTGATATGTTGCATTCTCAACAATAGTGAAATTTGTTACCAAAGTGGACATCAACATAGCGCTTTAAATTAACCTGATTAGGTGTATACTATACCCCAGCTCTCCTAACTGGCCAAGATATTTATACTTTTTTTATAAAGTCAAATCCTCTAAAGTAAATAAAACTCAATTGTAGTCTAAAAAGTTACATAGGTTATATAAAAAAATACTATTTATTTTACTGGTTATTTTGATATGTATTTTGTAATTCAAAAGTTGTGATAAAATTTCAATTTTAAAAATACTACAAAGACAAATTTATTAAGTTTTTACTTTAATTTAACAAAAAATGAAACAGAAATACTTTTGCAGAAATAAAACAGCAATACTGAAACAGTAAATACTTAAAACAAAATTGCATCTATATTTAACAACAATTGCTATCAAAGTTAGTTTATGATTCTTGCAATTGCTACATTAAATTTTATATTAATTTCTTAGAATTGTTTTAAATAATTGTTAAAATAAATATGGGGATTAAACATGTGCAATTAGTATAATTTTTCAATTTATGAACTTTAATTGTAGAAATAAAGAAATAATTTCTTTTATTTTTATTTTTCTTGAAGTCTCATTACGAGTTATTTTTCCTTGCATGAATAAAAAATGGAATTTTGAATAATTTTCAATTCTTGAGCAATTATGCAACTTGTTTAAAGCTTTATATTTTCGCTTCACTAATGAAGAAGTTTTACTGCCGTCATTTATTATCCCATTTATTTTCTTAAAATCACGACCTCTGTTTTTCAGATATAAAAAAAATTTTAACATTAAATTTTGTTATTGAAGAGTTTTTAAATTTTACCCATTTATAAAAAAACATAAATAAAAATGTTGGACGAAAAAGAAATAAAAACAAATCCAAGAAAATTTCAAACAAATAATACTTGTATCAGCAGAAACTTCCAAATAATTCCAAATTCCAAATGTATAGCTATCAATATCAATCCAGTAAATTGCAATTTGTCAAAAATAAAAAAAAATAAAAATAAAAAAAACGAAAAAAGTCACAAAATTCAAACTTAACAAAAAAATAAAATCCATTTTGTATCCATCTTAGACTTATACTATTTCTAGTTTCTGAAGATGCTCAAAAATATGAGCTCTGGTCATATTTTGAAAAAAAAAATTATTACATTTCTTTAATGACATTTTCAATTGAAGTTATAAAATTAGTCTTAGTTTTTCCCAGCAATTTCCTTTAAACCAACTTATCTTTTAGAAATTCCTGAAGAATTGATGCATAATGTTACAATTGCAGTTCATATACTGATTTAAGTCTAGCCATAACTAGAGACAGTAAAAAAAAAGAAAACCACTGCTCTTCCTGAGAGACTTACATGCAAGACGTTACATCCAACTTACGTCGCAGAAAAAAAAACTATTACATGCAAGATTTTACCAAAGGGAAGCAACAATTTAACATTGAAGTAGACTGAATAATAAAATAAATAAAAAGATAGTAGAAATAATTTCGCTTAAAAACTCCAAAAGCAACTCCACCAAACAAATACCAATGTCAATAAAATTGATATTTATACATTAAATATATATTGATATATTAAAATTGATATAAACACACACACATAACTCAATTAAAATAATTCCGCAACTGTGCAAAAATTTTCCGCAACTGTGGATTCATATTACAGATTGTAAAACGAAAATTATATTTCTTTATTGTAATGTTTCTAAAGAACTTTAAAAAAAATATTTTTAGTTTCTCCTTAAAACCACCATGTTTTAAAGAAGTTTTATAAGAACTGATGCGTAATACTGAAATTACAATTGATTTTTTAATTCTAAGTCTAGGAATGTTATAAAACAGGAAACCATTACTATTTTTGAGTAACATTTTTCCAACTTATACAGCAACAAAGGAAATAATCTATTACATATTACGCCGGAAGGTATAAACAATTTAAGAAGAATACACAGCGAACAACAAACCATAAAATAAGATGATAATAGGAACAATTTCTCTAAAATAGAAAATTGAACTAAAGAATCCTTCAACAATTTCAGATAATTCAACCAAATAACTCTTGTAACTTCAAAATAGACAGATAGATATCAATATCAATCTTGTAAGACGATTGAACGGTTTCAATAAATATCCTATCCGAATCACAAGACATCACATCCAAAAAATAAAGTATTATGAATCACTTTTGAATCTATACATAAATTGGTTGCAAAACTCAAGCCTTGAGAGAAAATGATTTCACCAATTTGAAGAGAATGTGAATCAAAGAATCCTTGTAAGGAAGTGTCCAATATAAAAATTTGAATAACTTAAAGTCAATTCGTCTCTTTTTGAACGGATTACGCTGTGAGAACCGGATCTTTTCTTCCGGATACGCATCACTTTCGCATGCGGTCGTGTAGACAACTTTTTTTTAACCATCATTCACCCAAAACGAATAAAAATAATAGTAAAAAAAAGATGCAATTTAGAAAATAAACACAGCAGTTACTTTGAAGATTGAAAAATTGACATGTGTGATTCGTGGGCTATTTCGTACCAAGAAACCAGTGGACCGAAAAATGTATGCAATGTTTGAAAAAGGTAGCATTACATACTTTCACAATGTACATATTATATTTGCAAAGTTTATAAGTTTAAATTATTTATATTTTTCTGCAATTTTTACTGATATTTTTTTATTTAGCAGTATAATATATAAAAAAAGATTCTGTAATAATCTGTAATGTTTTGAAAATGTTGTATTCTTTTTATAAGCAGTAGAATTCAAAATTACAAACTATTCGTTAACTTCTCAATACCAATACATTTTTTATGAGTATTGGTACTCAAAGCTACAAATTCTGTATTTTATAATTAGACTCTTATGAAATTTATGGAACAAGAAATATTTTTAATTTATTTTACTTAAAAATTACTTATATTTCAGTTTTATTTCTAGAAAAAAAAATTAAGCCTTAGATATATCAGAATATTGCAAAAATATTTTTTATGCAGAACAAAAAAAAAGTTGAAACATTATTCAACTTTTGAATTAAGTTTCTTTTTGCAAAAGTCCTTTCAAAAATAATTTGTCGTAATCAAATTATAATCATTGGTAGTTGCAAAAGAACTAATAATATTAAATAAAAAATTGTCAGTTTTATCTCTGAAAAAAAAACTATTTAAGCCTTAACTATATAATATCAGAATATTGCAAAAATAATTTTTATTCACAACAATAATTACTCAACTTCTGAATTAAGTTTCATTTTGCAAAAGTCCTTTTAAAAATAATTTGTCGTAATAAAATTATAATCAAAAGTAGTTATAAAAAAACTAATAATATTAAATTATAAATTAACAGTTTTATATTTGAAAAAAAAACTGTTTAACCCTCAACTATATAATAGAACAATGCAAAAGAAAATTTTATTCAAGACAATAATTATTCAACTTTATAATTAAGTTTCATTTTGCAAAAGTCCTTTAAAAAATAATTTGCCGTAATCAAATTATAATCATTAGTAGTTATAAAAGAACTAATAATATTAAATTATAAATTAACAATCCTATACTTTACAAACACCCCTCAGATAAAATAATTACTAGAAAAGTTAAATTGATTAATTATACAAATAAACTTGCGAAATAACTAACTTCCAGTCTAAATTTCTGATTAAAATACGAAAATCCCACTTCATATTCCTTATCAAATATGCAACAGAAGTTATATATTCAGTTATACATTTTGCGCAAAGGTTATATATTTGCATAAGCGATAATTATTATACGTCTTGATAGCTTTTGTGATATTCATAAAGAGATATTTCAACATCATTTGACAAATACTGAATAGTAGAGTAAACTGAAAATATTTTATGGATTAGAAAATTCGATGAATACAGTCTACGAGTCTTTCTCATCTCATTAGGATTGACACATTCAGGCGAAATTCAATGAATAAATAGTAGCAAAACATATTTCGAAGTCAACCTAACTAAATAATATCCTCTAAGACGTTCGTTATCTCTTAAACGCATTGTGCGAAGGGGGGAGGGGGGCTCTTTAGTTGAAACTATTTTCGATTAGTTTGGAATTGCGCGAGAACAATAGTTTGGGCAATAGTTGGGGAAGATAACTAATGGAAAGCCTTCAACGTCCCGTAATTTGAAACACAAACATTCCTAGAGGAGGCTGAGCAAATTGGCTTAAACAGAGTCGGAAATTTTCCGAGATGGTGTGATGAAAGGCTCGGAAAAGCTAAAGAGTGGAAAATTTTCTATCGATTGCTTATACATATGGTGGTAATATGAAAAATAATTAAATTGCTCAAATGAAGTACAGTACATTTCTCATTATGTATAGTTAGGTCTCTAACAAATTTTTTTGATTGCGTAAAACCAAGACGAAAATAATTAAGAGCTGTACACCATGTATGTGTATATATATATGACAAACGCTCTGTCCCTAGGTGCCACAATTTTCGGGTCCAAGTCGCAGCAGTACCATGGGTGTTTGTAGTGGTTCGAAATCCACTTTAAAACGTAAATCCTTGTCTAGTATGACGGTAGAGAGTGAGGCGTGAGGTTGACAACCCTACATGGTAAAAAAGAGAACAAAATCTGCCAGTAGACAGACGAACTCCTTGGTCCACCATGGGACAGTTGCGCCGATGATGATGATAATGATATATATATATATATATATATATAATTTATGGTATCTAGAATTGAATCTAACTTTGGTACCTAGAATGTGGCGCCTGATGGCTGAGTGGCTAGCGGCTGGCGCTGTGGCGCTCGGTACTACAGGTTTCGAGTTCGAATCCTGTCATGAATCTGCCATGGATGTTTGTAGTGGTTTGGAATCCACTTTAAGCAGCAGTTGCCGGTCTCATATGACCGTAAAGTATCTAGAATGTGCTACAGAGCTGATGCATTTATGAGTTTTGGGCTTCCCGGATGTTACGGAAACTAAATACAGCGACCAATAAGAGAATCTCACTGAGGTGATGCACGATCACACTCACAAGTGCTCGTGAGCCTCTTTAGGGCACTCCCTGGGGTATGCGTACCACACTTTGAAGACCACTGATGTACAGTGATTTATAATTAATTCAGATAAGAGATTTAAGAACATAGATAATGTCCTTTAAAGAAAGCTTTTATTTTAGTCATTTCTGCAGCTACAAAATATTATTCTCGTTATTTTATGATTTTGAGCTGCCCAGATGTTACTGAAACCAAATGCAGTCACCAATAAGAGAACCTCACACTGAGGTGATGCACGATCACACTCACACATAATCGTGAGTCTTTTTAGGGTACTCTCTGGGGTATGCGTACCACACTTTGAATACCACTGATACACAAAGATTTATAATTTATTCAGATAAATGATTTGAGCACATGAATTGTAAGTCCTTTAAGGATATATTTTGTATTTTAGTTAATTTCTGCAGCTACCAAATAAAGGGCAAAATATTATTCCTGTTATTTTATGATATTGAACTGTCCAGATGTTTCTGAAACCAAATGTAGCGACCAATAAGAAAACCTCACACTGAGGTGATGCACTACTCACGGGAATCTAGTGAACAACGTGATTGTGAGCCTCTTTAGAGTACACTCTGGGATATGCGTACCACACTTTGAAGACCATTGATATACAATGATTTATAATTAATTCAGAAAAGTGTTTTAAGCATATGAATAATAAGTCCTTTAAAGAAACTTTCGTATTTTAATTAATTTTTGCAGCTACCAAATACAAAGCAAAATTTTATTCCTGTTATTTTATTTTGTTTCATTATAAACTGTTACCTGAATCTTTTTTCTTTATATTTTATTTCTTAATTAATTCTTTTTTTTATATGAGCTTAGCTTATGTATGTACTTTATAGATAACATTTAGTAAATATTCTCATCAATCAAAGACGGTCAACATATTTATGTAAAAAAAAAGTTTTTCCCATTAAAAATTAGCTATGATTGACTGCGTACACGAAGAAATAGCAACGATTGACATTAAACGAGGAGTGATATGCTAGAAGAAAGATGTTTTGCAAACATATACTCATATTAATTAAGGACAGAATAAATAAAAATTTTAAGAAATAACGTCAATAACATTTAGTAAAAAGAAAAAAATAACTAAGATGTTTTTTATTAATGTGAAGTCGGTGTTTTCTTGCCCATTATTATTCTTTTGTATTGAGATGTTTATGTCGACTCAAAGTCAGTAAATCTTTTTAAACAATTAATTAATTATATGTAAGTAAGCAAGGAATAATATTATGTTTGCTTAATTAGTTAATATTTAATTTTTAATAAATTATTTTCTATTCATTAAGTATAGCTTTGCATTAATAATTTTCTAATTAATCATGTTCGTTAATTAAATTGGATTCCAATCATTAATTTTAAAAATTCTTAGTTTCAAGCCAATGAGCTGACACGATTTAACAAAACCTGATATTACGATCGACTAACAATTGCAATTAACATGATAACAATTATAATAAATGAATTATTTTAATTATGTTTTTTTTTTTTTTTTTTTTTTTTTTGTTTCTTATCATACTTGGTCGACAGCAACATCTAGACCAAGTCCAAGATCCCGTGTGCTCTCATGGAAGGAAAGAAAGGGGGAGGGGACAGTTTCTGTTGTTTATGGAGAATCAGAAGGTAGAAATCTGTGTCGCTGAAGAAGGGGGCCAGTGCCTTCCGGTATAACTTTTAGGGGTAACTTCCCCGCATTTGTGTATCATATGGGAGAAAACCTGGAAAGCTCCCACCAGGTAGTCCGACTAAAGTGATAAGATGCTGAGCATCTCAAATGTTATCGAGCTTCCTCGTTGTTTGAAACAGTGACTACAATAAAGCTGCCAGCTGATTGAATCTCCCTCCTAATGTTCACCAATGGCGCACATTGCCGCTGAACTACGAGCCGGACACAAGCATCAATAAACCAAACTACTGTATGGCCACCCAATATACTCGTGTTAAAACTTTACGATCGACTCGCAGATGTCGACTCGCACTGTGAAAATCTCTTCACAGAAGCTATCAAAGAGTGTGCACAGGCACTCCTTATGGATTGTTCATTCTGGATTTTGATAATAGCAAGGACCAACAATTATCCCTTAAAAAAAAAGAGCTTCATTGTAGAATGTTCAACACTTAATTTATGTCCCATGTGCCAGCCGGTATAAGAATGAAAAGTTTATCATCAATAGAAGTATTGAAAATCTTTCTATAAGATAGGCTTGTAAAGTGCAACTGACTAGAAGATAGCCGCCGGGTCTGTTCGTCTCAAATTGCAGTGATACCAAAAAAGAATGAATAAGGCATGAAGTAGCAGTCGCATTGTAAAACGATCCTAATAGGCTAAATGTTTTAATTTTTTTTATTTTTAAATTAGCTGTTTCATGAATTGATATGTAACCAATAACCGTAAATTTTTCTCTTTGAAAAAAAAACTGCGTAAAAATCTGCCAGGTAGAATTAAATTACATATTGTTATTGGAATTTTTTTTTTTTTTTTTTTTTTTTTTTTGCTAATTATGCTGACACTGATGTCCAACAATTGGCCTGCCATGCAGTAATCGCAACGTAAAATGGTCAACAAGCTTAGAGTTTTTCTAGTTTTGCATTTGCCGCTTTGGAATAAAAAGCAAACTGACATTATTTTTTAGAATATTTGAACACATATTTTTAAGAAACATTGATAACAAGATATTGTAACATTATCACTGATCTTGATGAATGATTTTTTAAACAAAATTCCCATAAAATGTTAAAAATAAAGATAAGTGTTCACATTGCAAAATAAAGTGCATTCCTAAATTCCTTGAATACAAATATCATACACGAATAACATTGATGAACATTTTCACTCGTCTTCACAATAAGAGTAATTTTTTAACATTTGTAGCAATTGAACGAAACAATTCCATTTCTATTGTCGTTCAATGATCTGAATAAACAGAACCGAGGCATTCCATTATGCATTTATTTTTTTCCATCCCGATGTTCTCCATCACAGTATTAGAAGACCGCAGCTTTTCATAATGCTTGCAACCCCACAATGGTTTTCTTTGTGGCACGTAATTAATATTCAGGCATATCCATTCATGATTCAATCAGTACAAAAGCCACAGATTGCAATCTGGGGTGGGCCTTTTGTATCCAATCGTGGCCCGAGTTGTCAGATGTGAAGTATTGATTACCCCAACCTAGTAAGTTTAATTAAAAAAAGAAAAACCCAGACAAAAGCCTACATCGTTGCTGACTCTAAGAGATTGATTGGTTAGTAAGATGGGTGTAATTAAGAATGCTTTGTTGGGAAGCAAAGGAGAAAAATTTTATAATGAAGCGATATCGTATATCATTTTTGTTTTAGTATTTATTTCATTTATTAGCTGGTCTTTTGGGAGTTCTTTGTTATTATTTCTTCCCCTTTTTTTGTTGCTGTTCATGTAGTTGTTGATGTGGTTTAATCCATGGGAAAGTGCAGCCATGGAGCATGTGTTTGTGCTGGGTACTGCTTGTCTTTGATCCTCCCGTCTTTGTTTTAATGTCACAGATCAGACCAGGATCAAAAGGGAGTTTTGTGAGTAACTGTTGCTCCCTGGTGCAGCGTTAGTGCTCGCAAAATGGTTCTGATTGTGATCTGTTTGATAAATTGTCATGTTCCAGAGATTGTGTGAAAAATTACTAACATTAAAAAAAAACGACATTTAGAATGAACAATAGTGATGAAAATGTATTGTTAATCTTATGAGATTATAATCACGATAAATTAAGAGTAATGAGCATTAAATGGAAAGTTGTAAAAAAATGAAACTGTTAAAGACGAAAAGAAAAAACAGAAAAATTAACAGAAACTTTAACAGAAAAATTATGAAAGTGACCCAAATACTATTTAAATATTTTAATTAAGAAATAAAACCTAAAAACTAAAATTTTAAAACACCATATAAGATTGAAATAAATTTATAAATATACGATATATTGTTTATGTTTAATTTCTACTTACAAAACAAAACATTATTCAAGGTTTGTAGCAAGAAAAAAAAATCGCTAAAATACTCCTGCTTTTGTAATTTTTATTTGAGTAAATAATATAACAGTTAATTATGTAGTTTAAAAAAATAATCATACAACTTTTATTTTAATTTTAAAAATCACGTTTATTTAAAAAATATAGTCGATTAAGTGTCAAAAATAAGCTTGCATTTTTAATCAAAAATGCAAACTTATACAAACCTAATTTATCGAAATTTATCATAAGAGTCTTTTCAAAATGAGAGAGAAAGTCAGAGAGAGAAATTTTCTTTGGATAGTATCAGTGATTTTCCTTACATTTTATTTATCCTAATTTTTAATAACATTCAAATTTTTCGATAAATTATGTTTGCATATGTTTAAGTTTCGATAAATTAAATTATGCAAAATTAGGTTTGCATTTTTAGGATAAATTTTATTTATCCTAATTTTTCATCAAAAACTTCAAACTATTGGATTTATTAAAATTTTAAAACGATGTCTGTTGAAATCTTTAAACTTTTCAGACGAATATTCATTCGCGCTTATCCCAATACATGCATGAATTTTAATCTCAATCAAAAATTCAAAAACCATCACTGAATCAGTCATTATTATTATAACGCCCCAAAACAAACACCTCTTTAACACCCGGACATAAAAGGACCGAGGCTCAAGCCCTGGTGGAACATAGTAAACACCAGACACGAACGACATCGACATTCATTTACCGAGCGAGCACATTTCCCTACTCGTGGTAATGAACAACCTCTTTAAAGTCCAACCCAAACTCACGCCATCGATTTTAAAATTAATCCGAGTGGTATGGGCGGTATTTGGCGATGACATTCCAAGGGCCTCACTTGATGGATTAGCGAGACCGGCGAATTTTGAGAGAATTGCGCCAGAAAATTACGCCGAGTTCGGATGATTTCTCACGTCTGGAACAGGCAAAATCACGCTTTTGCCACCCCCGCCCCCATCCCCCGTCCGCATACCGGAAAATTTGCATAATAGGAAGCTCCCGCTGGCCTCTGATTAAACGATTGCAATTAATGAATCCGTCTTACCGGAGAATGCTTGGACATCGTGCATAACTGGGCGTGTTTGATCGTACATGTATGCATGACGACTGTATGAGACGCCTGGCTTGGAGTTTCCTTCCAGTTTTATTCGTGGTGGTCAGAGAAAAGCCCTTCTTGGACGTTTTGAGAAATGGGCAAGTCCTGTGTGGCGGGCAGGAAATGGAGAAATGCAATCAAGGATTATGTCAATCTGAATTACATACTCAGACGAGATTTATTCTGTCTCGACTGTGAAATTTCTGGCGAGTGACTGTGATTCGGGAATTTATACTCGAGGAATATATTGCTATTGTCCTCGGTTTCATTTTATGATAATATTAAGAATTTGAAGTTCTAATGTTTTCTGTTGCAATAGAATAGAATTTTCTCTGGATAGGACCATTGATTTTCCTTAAATTTTATTTCTAATGGTAGATTTAAGAGACAGCATGTTTTAGATTTTACAGTGGATTTTATGACAATGAAAACATGATATTTAAGGTTGAGAATGAATTTCATTGATAATAAATTATTCGGGTTATTGATTTTATTCTTCCTTAGAAGGAAATGATTTCGGAGAAGTTAAACTCCAATAATTTATACTTAGAAATAAAAGTATGTTGTTCACTTCAAAGTTGATAACCTGGGAGTGGAAGATCTTAAGAACTATATTTGGACCTATCAGGGAGGCAGATGTTTAGAGGAGGCGTTATAATCATCAAATTGTAAAATTGCATGGAGAAAAAAATATTATAAATTATATAAAGATATTATAAAATGATTCAATTACAATAGCAGAGATAAAAAAAAATATTTTCGAAGGGAAGTGCCAGGATCTAAGGGAGAAAAGACCAAAAAAATGGATAAAGTAGAAAAGGACTTGAAGAATATGAAGATCATAAATTGGAAAACCAAAGCTCGAGATAGACGATTTTGACACGAATTGTTAGGGAGGCTATGGTCCAACATGGACTGTAGTGCTGGAGAGTTAGTTAGTTCACTTCAAAATAATAATTAAGGTAAAGTAATAACACTTTAATAGATAAGTTATAAGTTTTAAGTAATATGTATCCTATTAGAAAAGCCGTTTCAAAAAGTTTTATTAAAACTTTTCTAGTGATTATAAGGGAAAAAATAAAGAAAACCATATTAATTCATACCATTACAAAAATTCAAATTTTAATAAAATTTGAAAATATTTGTGCAGAATGAAACTTTGAAACTTTATGAATACTTTATATTGGATTATTTTGTGAAAAACCTAACTTTATAGGCTTTTGAAAATGATTACTATTATTACAAATTAATTCATACTTTAAATAAAAGTAATCAAAACAGGGATTTAATGCATTTTTTTAAAATTCATTTTACAAGTTACTTTAATCAAATATATTCTCCTTTTCTTCATTCATTAATATTTAAAAAGGTTCTTTAGTTAGCTTATTTAAATACTAGATACATGAAAAAAACACGTGAATGCGTTTTTCTGTATTTAATAATATTTTTTTTTAAAAATTACTGACGTTACACATGGAATGGTATTTTTAAACTTTCCAATGGTTTTTTACTTTCATTTCTAGACAACTTGAACTTATGACATCAATCCTGCAAAACACTGCTATTCCAAATTGCCAACACAAGTTCCCTGGGGAAAAATGTCTATTACATCAAAACTTTCGTTTCAGAATTACTTTAAGCCGAGCAAGTTCCATTGCGTGCCACGAGGCATTCACTCATATTCTTTGTTCTACAAGCACCTGCTGGATCTACAAGAGACAGAAAACAGTTCCAAACGGAATCAGTTTGAATTACTGCGGCACCCACAAGTAACCGAGTATTTACTCACCAATTTCAAGGCAGGATAGTGTGAATTTCACACCCTCCCACGCACAGAACACCCTACCATCCTCACCCAAAAGTTTATAGCCCTACATGCCCGAAGATGCCTGCCCAACATTTGCATGATGGAAGGAGGGGCTCTGGGCAATTAAACATTCTCTTGAAGCATGGCACCGCTCCATACATATTTAAAAGACGCCGGGGCATTTGGGGTTGAGGAAGAAAACATTACTCACTCTCCAGCGCAGTCAAGAGTTGAGATGAATGATGTTTTGAGCGATGGTTGTTTGTAGAAGGAGAATGCAGATTATGGTAATACTTACAGCGGGGAGCAAAGTCAAACAAAACCAGTTCATCAAAGAAAGGGTTTTTTCCACAAAAATGTTAACAAAATTCAATACAAACTGCAAGAGATTTCCCTAATAACTAACGAACTTTCAATCTACTGCACTGCACTGTACTTCCACCAGCGCGTTTCCCATTCTGAAATGAATTACAACATAACCTTTGTTTAACTATCCATCGTTTGCATCTGATTAGTATGTGTTGTCTTCATGGACAGTCTGAAAGGCGAATTATATTTAAATACAAACACGCAATTTTGATTTTGAAATTTATATAATCTGTATAATTTTATTATTTGTTTTAAATGCCAATAGAGACAAAAAATGAAAATAAAGGAACGGTTAAGATTTCTTTTATGTTATATGTATTTAGATTTATGTTCTATGTTTTATGTATTTATTGAAAAGTTCAAACAATGTTCTTAAGTTTTGAACAAAATAAATTCAATGAATTGGATAAATGAAACATCTTTATAACATAAAGGATTTTCTTTATGTTAAGCAAAAAAATGAATTCACTTTAAATTTGAAAAAAATCTAAATAATAAAATTTTATCAAAGTAAAATAATTTTGAAAGTATGTAACTGATGATTTGTGACTATTTAATACTTTTTTCAAAGAAAGGTTCCTTTACGCATTAAGAATGCTATACAAATTTTGTGATACAAGAAAATAATGTAACATGTCTGATAAAGTTAGATAAATTGGCATAAAAAAATAACATAATTTCTTCATATAGATTTCCATGCTAATATTTAAATTAATTACTCATAATGAATATATTTTGCATCGTCTACGAAGATGAGGAAAAAGATCTTTTGGGGAATAATTGGCTTACAATTAGATACGAATTTTAGAAGGACTTTTAAAGGGTAGTTGGCTTTTGCTTGGGTTTACCCTATTTAAATCCCACTAAACACACACTCAGTCAATCTCATAATAGGGATAACCTTTTGACATTACCAAAGCGCGTGTCATCCTTCCATTTTATCGTTCGCTAAGCCCTAATAATGACGTGTATCGAATTCGTAACATCTTACAACAAAAAGCTGGAACTTATTTCTCATCTAAAACAAATTTATATAAGCAATAAATCATGCATATGTACAACACTCTAAAAATGTTACTTAAATTTGCATAAAAATTTCATTGTTTTCATATTTTTTGTACAATTTCTCAGTTGTTGAATACAAAAATTCAATAAAAGTAATAACATCATTAAGATCATTTGACGAAAATACTTTATCCATGAACCATAATAAATAAACAACCAATATCCTAATACGTATATTGAATCAAGAGTAAACGTGCCACACACAGTGAAATAATTCTCCCTGCATAAGAAGTTCAGAACACCCCGAGGACCTAAGGTACATTTTCCAATAAGAAGCCAAAAACTATCTCTCCATGATGCACTTATCAGCAAGAAAAGCGTCTGACGAGTCTATCGGAGCTTGTTAAAAGGGGATGACTGGTAACAAGTTTACTTTTCGGGTTTTCAGCATTTCAATAAAATCAATTCCTTTTATGTAAAAGAAAACTCTCCCCCTCCCCCATGCTTTTTAAAAGAATGTGTTGTTATTGTCTCATGCGAAAACCTTTTGACATTGCGACACAAAATACATTTAGCAAGGGATCTATCTCTGCATTCTAATTCTGTTCTGCTGTATATAAAAAAAATTGAATAACTTCTTTCAGAAGACCCTTGAGGAAATGTTTATTCTAACGGCGACGGTAGAAAACATAAAATTGCGTTTTGTTGAAGCTGTTTGTTTCTCATATTAATAAGGGATTCTTCGCAGGAGAAAAGTAAATGCTTATATGGCGCCCATAAGAAAAAAAAAAAAAAAAAAAAAAAGATTTGCAAAAGAATGAGTCTTAGATCCAATGATCTCGCATCTTTGTGCGCCGACTATGAAATAAAGTATTTATAATATTTCAGCAAAGGAGAAATTGCTCCGATTTTTCATACTTTCTTTATAAATTATTGTTTGTGGTGTGTTAGTCAACAAGTACTTACAAGAATTTTAAAGTCTGAATAAGATAAAAAAAATTACATTCGACTTTTGACATTCGGCGCAACATGAATATTTTTTTTATTGTTTGTTTGTTTTTTGTCCCACTTAGTCGACAGCAACATCTTCACGAAGTTCATGAACACTTGTGTTATGGAAAGATGGAAAGTTTGCTTTGTCGCTCAATGGTAATCTTAAGTACACGAGGGCTAAACAGACCGAGACCTGCAGTTTAACGTTCATTCCGAACCACTAATAAACATCAATGCCACAGCCAGGATTCGAACATGAAGCCTGTGTTCTTTTGTGGAATAACTAGCTTATACTTAGATGCATAGATTTTACACTAATAAAATCAAGAAAACACCCACTCAGTCAGCCTGATAATAGCGATAAACGTTTGACATTTCCAAAGCGCGTGCCGTTCTTCTATTTTCTCGTTCGCTAAACCCTAATAACAATGTGTATCGAATTCGTAACAACTTACTACAAAAGGATAGAACCTATTTCTCATCTCATACAAATGGATTTTTACAAATATATCATGCATATGTACAACACACTAAAAATTTTAATTAAATTTGCTTAAAAATTTCTTTACATTTCATTGTCGTGATATTTTTTATACAATTTCTGAGTTGTTGAATACAAAAATTCAATAACAGTAATAACATCCTTAAGATCATTTGACGAAAAGACTTTATCCACGCACCATAACAAATAAACAGCCAATAACCTAGTACATATATTGAATCAAGAGTAAACGTGCCACACACAGTGAAAGAATTCTCTCTGCACAAGAAGTTCAGAACACCCCGAGGACCTAAAGTACATTTTCCAATAAGAAGCCGAAAACTATCGCTCCATGATGCACTTATCAGCAAGAAAAGCGTCTGACGAGTCTATCGGAGCTCGTTAAAAGGGGATGAATGGTAACAAGTTTACTTTTCGGGTTTTCAGCATCTCAATAAAATCAATTCCTTTGATATAAAAGAAAAAACCCCCCCCCCCATGCTTTTTAAAAGGATGTGTTGTTATTGTCTCATGCTAAAACCTTCTGACATTGTGACACAAAATACATTTAGCAAGGGATCTATCTCTGCATTCTAATTCTGTTCCGCTATATATGAAAAGGAAAATTGAATAACTTCTTTCAGAAGACCCTTGAGGAAATGTTTATTCTAACGGCGAAGGTAGAAAACATAAAATTGCGTTTTGTTGGAGCTATTTGTTTCCCATATTAATAAAGGATTCTTCGCAGGAGAAAAGTAAATGTTTATATGAAGCCTATAAGAAAAAAAAAATTGCAAAAGAATGCTTCCTAGATCCAATGATCTCGCATCTTTGTGCGCTGCCTATGAAATCAAGTATTTATAATATATCCGCAAAAGAGAAATTGCTACGATTTTTCATACTTCTTTTAAAAAATTACTGTTTATGGTGCGTTAGGCAACAAGTACTTACAAGAATTTTAAAGTCCGAACAAGATAAATAAATTACAACCGACTTTTGATATTCGGTGCAGCATGAATATTTATTTCGTTGTTTGTTTCTTATCCCACTTACTCGACAGGAACATCTAGATTAAGTCCATTAGCCCATGTTTTATGGGAAGATGGAAGGTTTGCCGTTCTATGACCGGCTTGTGCACACGCGGGCTAAACAGACAAGGACCTACAGTTTAACGTGAATTCCGAACCACTAATGAAACAGCAGGATTCGAATCTGAGGCCTGTGATCTTTTGAGGAATAACTGGCTTACACTTAGATACATAGATTTTACAGCAATAAAATGTAGAAAATACGCACTCAACAACCTCATAATAGCTTTTGACATTACCAAGCTCGTGCCAACCTTCCATTTTCTCGTTCGCTTTACTCTAATAATGAGGTGTATCGAATTTGAAACATCTTACTACAAAAAACTGGAACTTATCTCTTATCTCATACAAATTGATAAAACAAATAAATCATGCATATGTATAACACTCTAAAAATGTTACTTAAATTTCATTGTTTTGATATTTTTTTGTAGCATTAGTACAATTTCTAAGTTATGGAATACAAAAATTCCATAACAGTAATAACATCCTTTTGACGAAAAGACTTTATATCCACGCACCATAATAAATAAACAGCCAATATCCTAGTACATATATTGAATCAAGAGCAAACGTGCCACACACAGTGAAAGAATTCTCCCTGCATAAGAAGTTCGGAACACCCCGAGGACCTAAAGTACATTTTCCAATAAGAAGCCCGAAAACTATCGCTGCATGATGCACTTATCAGCAAGAAAAGCGTCTGACGAGTCTATCGGAGCTCGTTAAGAGGGGATGAATGGTAACAAGTTTACTTTTCGGGTTTTCAGCATTTCAATAAAATCAATTCCTTTGATATAAAAGAAACTCCCCCTCCCCCATGATTTTTAAAAGAAATGTGTTATTATTGTCTCATGCGAAAACCTTTTGACATTGCAACACAAAATACATTTAGCAAGGGATCTATCTCTGCATTCTAATTCTGTTTCGCTATGAAGGAAAAAAAAATTGAATAACTTCTCCTTTCAGAAGACCCTTGAGGAAATGTTTATTCTAACGGCGACGGTAGAAAACATAAAATTGCGTTTTGCTGTAGCTGTTTGTTTCCCATATTAATAAGGGATTCTTCGCAGGAGAAAAGTAAATGTTTATATGGAGCCCATATAAGAAAAAAAGATTTGCAAAAGGATGCGTCTTAGATCCAATCATCTCGCATCTCTGTGCGCTGACTATGAAATAAAGTATTTATAATATTTCAGCAAAGGAGAAATTGCTACTATTTTGCATTCTTTGCTTGGAAATTATTGTTTGTGGTGTGTTAGACAACAAATACTTACAAGAATTTTACAGTCCAAATAAGATAAAAAAAATTCTTATATATATAAGTTCGACTTTTGATATACGGCGCAACACACATTTCATTGTTTTTATGTTTCTTATCCCCTTTAGTCGACAGCAACATCTACACCAAGTCTTTGAACCCGTGTGGACTTATAGAAGGAGGGAAGTGGAAGCTTCTGTTGTAAGGGAGCATCCGTAGGTAGAAGACTAACTTGGCTCCATATCTGAAATTAGTCGGACTAACTGGTGAGAGTTTTCCGGATTTTCTCCCATACGATTTGCAAATGCGGAGTTTAGGTGGAACTACCTCGCATTTGACTATCTTATGGAGAAAACCCGGAAATCTCTCACCAGGTAGTTCCACATATGAGACAAGATATTGAGCAACCCAAAAGCCATCGAATCTCCTCTTTGTTTGAAACAGTGTCTACATTAAAGTGAGGGACAGGCGTTGCAGCAGACAAGTAAATGTCGCGGAGAAAAGTAAATGTTTATATGGAGCCTATAAGAGAAAAAGATTTGCAAAAGGATGCGTCCTAGATCCAATCATCTCTCGTCTTTGTACTCTGAAGTATTTATAAAATTTCAGCAAAGTAGAAATTGCTACGATTTGTTCCGTACAATTTTTTTTATAAATTATTGTTTGTGGTGTGTTAGGCAACTAGTACTTAAAAGAATCAGAACACGACTTACTAAGTTGACTTTTCTAAGTTGTTGAATACAAAAATTCAATAACAGTAATAATATTCTTAAGATCATTTGACGAAAAAGACTTTATATCCATGCACCATAATAAACAAGCAGCCAATATCCTAGTACATATATTGAATCAAGAGTAAACGTGCCATACACACAGTGAAAGAATTCTCCCTGCATAAGAAGTTCGGAACACCCCGTGGACCTAAAGCGCATTTTCCAATAAGAAGCCGAAAACTATCGCTCCATGATGCACTTATCAGCAAGAAAAGCGTCTGACGAGTCTATTGGAGCTCGTTAAAAGGGGATGAATGGTAACAAGTTTACTTTTCGGGTTTTCAGCATTTCAATAAAATCAATTCCTTTGATATGAAAGAAATACCCCCCCCATGCTTTTTAAAAGAATGTGTTGTTATTGTGTCATGCGAAAACCTTTTGACATTGTGACACAAAATACATTTACCAAGGGATCTATCTCCGCATTCTAATTCTGTTTCGCTATGAAAAATGAAATGTTTATTCTAACGGCGACGGTAGAAAACATAAAATTGCGTTTTGTTGTAGCTGTTTGTTTCCCATATTAATAAGGGATTCTTCGCAGGAGAAAAGTAAATGTTTATATGGAGCCCATATAAGAAAAAAAGATTTGCAAAAGGATGCGTCTTAGATCCAATCATCTCGCATCTCTGTGCGCTGACTATAAAATAAAGTATTTATAATATTTCAGCAAAGGGGGAATAGCTACGATTTTTTCCATATTTATTTTATAAATTATTGTTTGTGGTGTGTTAGGCAACAAATACATACAAAAATTTTAAAATCCAAATACGATAAAAAAACTACTTATATATATAAATTCGACTTTTGATATTCGGCGCAACAAATATTTTATTGTTTGTATGTTTCTTATCCCACTTAGTCGACAGAAACATCTAAACCAATCCATGAACCCGTGTCTTCTCATAGAACTAGGGAAGATGCTATTTTCTATTATAATGGAGTATCCATAAGGTCAAGGTCTGACTTGGCTAGGTATCGCTGAAGTTAATTTGACTACTATGGAGAGAGTTTTCTGGTTTTCTCCTTTAAGATACTCAAATGCTGGATAGTTCCAATTAAAAGTTATCTCGAAAAGCATTGCCCTCCTTGATCACCGACACGGAGCATCTTAGTCAGCAACACTATCAGGGCATTAGATAGCGGAAGAAGGAGTTCGGCTTTAATCTAGGCAGTCTAAATAAAAAGTTCCCATGGTTATGCAATTTATTAATGTAAATATTCTTTTGATTTAGGCAAATCAAGCCTGTAGTCGGGCGAGTGACAAACAGTTTGGCGTTCTAAGCCACAGCTGTCGGGTTCGAGTCCCAGCATTGACATGAATGTTTGTATCTGTTAAGAATGCACTTTAAACCGTAGGTCCTGGTTTAATAAGACTGATGGGCACAGGGATGATAACTCAACCCCGTAAAAAGGAAAACATCTCCTGTCTTAAAATTTGCTAGTAGGCAGAGGGTTTTGGCCCACATTGCCCTCCCTCTTGGGGCTGTTGTGCCAACGAAGAAAAGAAGCTTATAGGTCGAAAATTCCTTCCAAGAAGTCTGAAGGTGCGAAATCTGTACAAACCTACCTACCTTGTGCGTTCGTTCTAAATTGCTGTGCACCATAAAAGTATGTGTTCATTATAAAATGATTAACAGCTATAATAGTTTCACGAACTAAATGCGAAGAAGCTTTCTTATTGTATTGTATTGTATATTGGTTGATTTTTTTTAATTCGACGTAATTATGAAAAGATAGAAACATACCAAATTTTTTGTTCCACATGTGCGCCCGTGCAGAGGCATGGTGAGGGCAACTTCTCCATTGGCTCTGACCGAAACAGCATAGCACTCATATGGATGTCCAAGAGCATACAGCCGTCCTCGGAAAGGGGTGATCACTTTCACTATAGCAGTCATCGATGTGGCCTCGCAGTGCATGTGAACTGCAAAAATAACGTCAATTATTATTATTTACCGATCATTCTTACTGCAATTCAAATTAATAATCTGCATTTTCAAGTACATCTTTATAAAATATTGCACATATACAAAATTATAGAAAAAATACACAGTTTTTACATTGTTTGAATTGAACTTTTCATTCATCTAGAAAAAAGTAGGGGACATTATCGTAAAGAAATGATGTAAGCTTCCCGAAAACATAATTTACTATTGAAAATAACTTTGTAAGAAATTTGAGTTTTACAGAACAAGTCATAAATAATTATCCATATAAGCAAATGAATATGTTAAAAATGTTTTATTATTTCACTAATACACTGAAGTTGAGAGATCAAATCATTTCCTAACTACATTACACCAGTTAAATGTTGAATTTTTTTTTTTTTTTTTTTGTAACAAAATTTTTTATTTTAGTTAAAATTGTATGTCTTAGTAATTTTATACGATTTTTTAAATTCTAGTTGGAGATTCTAGACTACGCTCTAGGCGAAATCACTTTTTTTAGTAAATAAAATCTAAGTAAGATTTACTTATATAAAATAAAGTATTATTGTAAAATACTTCCATAAAATAGTTTCAGATAACTATATTATCATTGTTATCAAAAACATTTCAATACATTTAGTTAGACCAATTACTGACCACAAAATTCTTTAATCATCGAAAATGTTGTAAGGCATATTATTCTATTGTCAAATATGAAACATAATCAAAATCACTCAGGCATTATTATTATTATTATTATTATTCCAATCAATAACAACATCACGATTTCCAAAATACAATTTAGAATCTATACACCAAGTCCAATCAAACTCTAAAAACGATGTTTCTGGCACGACAATATTAAAACCTATTGAACTCCAAGCTCACCCGATAGCTACAGAATGCACCCAACCATATTAATTGTCTACCACACAAGATGGAGACCAATTACAACTGCAGGAAACCTACAGAAAATAAATGAAAAATAATTTCCCTTAGCAATTAGAAGGTGATAAAGGGAAAACTTTCCCAGTGATAATAACAGGCATCCTGCAATGACAACCCACGAAGTTCAAGTCAGAGCAGCGAAAGTTCGTGAATGGGACTCACGCCAGTTCTCCGCCAACTTGTTGACCATGGTATTTAACTGTTAATCATCTCATTCGCCGTGTTTTCGTTCCATTCTCCATTTCCAGACATCGAGCATTCGTTTCGCCCATTGTCTACCCTCGCTCGTAAGAATCGTGATTCACTTTGCAATGCTCTATTACCGGAGCAGTCCCCGGATAGTTCATTAAGTCAACCCCCCAGTTCCTTCATATCCACTAGACACTGTTCGCAAGCACCCCCCTACCCCTTCCTTAGGAACACATATTTCGCAGCTGTGTTTAAAGACTTTACGTGTTTCCTTCGGGGAAAAGAATGGAGAGATGGTTCATTTGGCTTTTATCTGATGGCTACTGTTCCAATCTGCGTTATCTGTGCGAATGAATCAACAGAGATTTCTCAAAAGGGTGCATTGCTATTATCGTTTAAGACAATCAGAACCAAAAAAAAAGGGGGGTATAGGAAAACATGCATTTGTTAAGAACGAAAATTAGTTGACACTAACTGTGATTTGAGGATGAAGTTCCTATGGTATTATTCTGATCCGAAGAATAAGGCAATGTATAGAGAAATTTAAAAACAGCTTTAAAAATATTTCAGACGCTTAGATTTTTCAAATTTAAGTTATTTAAATGAAAATACGAATTTTTTCGTTCCTGTAATATCACTATATTTAGTTATTATATAGTTTTCATATTTCCCGCATGGTGGGAAAAGATCTTTTTTTAATGTCATTTGACATAAACCATGGAAATAATCCCTGATATTAATTAAAGGTCTTCGAATATTTATCATAGACCTGCAGTTAATTATTTTCAGAATCATATTCCAAATCTTAATTAATAACAGTTAATATAATTATTAAATTTATCTAATAATAGCTAATTATCCCCAATATCATGTCCAACTTGCCCATATACCAATACAAGTTAATGTAATAGGCCATTACAGATTCAACTGTTTACACCAGCACAATAACTAAACCAATATCACCAATATCATATCCAAGTCGCCGTTTACTAATAAAAGTTAACGTAATTGGACATTGTTCAAATTCATTCAATTCCCAAACATGTAGCAAAATATATAATACCGCAGCAAAAGGATATATAGTAGCCTGAATAATTTGAAGCAATATATTAAATCCAACTACAAGTATCCAATACGTTAAGAAGAATGCTAGGTGAATCAAACTATTATTTCAAAAATAGCAATAAATAGAAGAATTTCTGTCTTGAAATATGCAAATACTGTCATTAACAAAATACCTATACAAACGTTAGAATCATAAATTTTGCATTAAATCATTTTTTTATTATTTTCTAGGGGACAAATAATCAATATATTGCAAAAAATTAATTATGTTTTTGTATGTCATATTAAAAAATGTATGACATATGTATTCTGTACATTTTGTATTTGCATGATATCAAGGTTAACCATCAAGATTTTCCCCCAGATGATTTAATGGTCGTTGAATATTTATCATAAATCAGTAGTTAATTATTACCAGTATCATATCCTACATCTTCACCGCCCATATACCAATAAAAGTTAATCTATTAATATACCATCCCAATTTTAATCATTCCGGCGTGCCGCAAAAACTAAACTAACCCGTCACCGCACTGAGCTAAAGCAATATATGCATCACCGAAGCATAAGCACATAACCTACGAAGCTTGAATAACAAGTAGATCTATTTTAAATCCCTGTAAAGGTATTAAATACGTTTTCCGAAGAAGGTCAGACGAGAAACACTGTTATTACAAAAATAACAACAAGCAAGAAAATAAAAAACTACTGAAATATGCAAATCTTGTAATTAGCAGAGCAGGTATAAAAGGGTTAAGGATCACGGAAAGAAAGCTATTAATAACCCTCCTCTTTTTTATTTTTTTATTTTTGGGTGTTTTTATTTTTCGATCGTCCTACGTATGTAGGAAATTCCGGGTTGAGGGGTTGAATGGAACATTAAGAAGTGGGGGGAGAATGCCCCATGATGAGTTTTAGTGGGGGTGAGTATTTAGGGAAGGAATTTTCATGATGAGATTTTAAAATTGCTTTGCTGTGTTTATGGGTAGATATTTATCACTTGATGGGCTAGATGGTGTATTACATATTAACCTTGGAATGAAACAATAGGTTGGTAGGGTTGCTGGCGAATCTAACAATTTGGAATAATTGTTTGTGTAGGACATAAAAGTAGTTTATTAGAGTCACGTTTTAATTTTTTTTAAACTTTAGTGGAACATTTAGATGAGTATCTTTGTATCTTGTAATTACTTCGAATACAATCTAGATTTAGATAAAATATTTTAATTGAAGATGCATATTTTTATGAGTTAAATAATTGCAAATATTTTATGTAATTTTACATAATGAAATGTGTAGAGGAATTCCTTAATTGAGAAACATTCAGAACGCTACTGAGGACAAATTAGCAGAAAAGACCAGATAGGCATTTTTCATTCACACTTTTAGTTTCATGGAAATACCGAAGAAATTACTGAAAGATTAGGAAGAAGAAATTACTGAAGAATTGTTGGAAGCTAGATAATGTTGTACCATGTAGTAAATTAATACGGAAATATACTTAAAATAAAAAGTAGAAAGTAGTTTTTAATTAGTTCTCAATTAAATAACAATATTATTTAGTTCTTAACATATTATTGTACACATACTTAAACTTAACGATTTATTAGCTATATAAAGACATATTTAATTTTGTTGGGAAGTTATAATAAAATTCAAACAGGAATTGTTTTGATATAGAAATTTAAATAAAATTATATGCAATATTTTTCTAATTTTTTGAGTATATGTATTGTTCAAATAACACAATAAATAGCATATAAATTTTTATATATTACGTGTTTAACCAATTATCATGAAAATGCATCATATTTAATCTGTCATAGACTCATTTTCTCTCTTTTGTGTAATATTCCTTGCTAGACGAATATGTCTTAAACTTCTTCTTTCTCGAAATGTGCCAGAATGCAGACGGCCTTGGCTCACCACGGGGCTGTTGCGCCAATGAAGACGAATGTGTCTGATGAACTTTTTTTTTTATTATTGCACACAACTTTTTCAATATAAACAGATAATTAGAGACAGTCTCATTTTTCACATCTATTCAACGCAGAAGTGAGAAAAACAATATAGTTTTACAAAGATCTATACTTCACAAGAGCATATAATATTTCCATTTGAATGTAATAAGCATGCTCTTCAATCGGAGCCTGTAATTACACATCCCAAATTGATTAACGACGTGAGATACATGTCTGAATAACTCGTCATTCATGTTTTGCATATAACACTTGAACAACACGGAAACTTCACCTTTAAAATTGTACTATAAAACACTTATGAAGAATGTTCATCTTTCATGAAAGCCAAGCCTTGATAAACATTATAATGAATTTTCACAAGCACTTGCTTATTCATTGAGACAATTTTGGAGTGGGAGTAGTCAAGTTACTGAATAAATTTACATAGTTATGAAACTATAGTGTTTAAATAGTTTCTTTATAACACAATTACTAATAATTGTATTGTAATACCTGTTCAGAGCGTTACAGTGCAAAATATTGCTTTAGTGGAGGAACGAAGTACTCTTATGTGTTAGTATAAACAGGGTAGAATTTATGTGAACCCGATATATATATATATATATATATATATATAAAACCAGTTTTTGCCATTCAACAATTTAATTATTTTATTTGTTAAATAATTCTCAATTTCATTGCTGTAACCACTGCGAATTTGGGTATTAAACACTTTTTTGAAAGGTTTGAATGTAAAGCACTTCTGAATTTTTGCATTGCGAATGCTAAGATGGTTTTGTTATGAAATTTGTTTGTACCGAATGCCAGTAGTAATTTTTGTTTGTGTGAAATGGTTGAGATTCAGGTTCATTTCTTGTCAGTTCTCTTTTGCTTTTTGTGTTTATATGTGGTGCTCTTTATAAGTATATATATATAAACACTGCTCAAAACAATGAGAAGATATTGTAAGTTCGTTATGAAATAACCGTTCGTTATAAATAAATAATAAATTAAGTTTAAAAAAAAATTATAACGTTAACAATTTTGAGAACATGCAAATTTTGTCTGTGACCTCAAAAACAACGCCTTTTACATAAGGAGAGAAAAGCTATATGCAGCATTCCTTCTGTAGGACGGAATTAAAAAGAAACGACATGCGCTGAATGTGTTTGTAACGGTGACTACGATGTTTGAGTAAGATGAATTAACTCAACTAGTAGCATGGAAGGCCATCGGTTTTTTTAGAGGCGAGTCAAAAGCAATCCATTGTAGAGGAAGCTTTAGGATTCATTTCTAGACTATGGAATCGATTTTTGGAAATTGGAAATGTTCGTCAAAAATGGCGATAACGTCGTACGCGTGAAACAATATAAAATGAGGATGAATATTTAACACTAATGGCCAAAAGAAATCGCATGATGAATGCCTCGTTCTTGACATAGCACCTTCACAGGGCTACTGGTAACAGAGTTTCGACTCAAAATATTCGAAACCGACTCCGCCATGCAAGATTTTATGCTCACAGACATATGTTTTGTGTATCGTTGATACAGGCCACTATGCTGCCCACAGAAATTGGGCAGAGGAACATCTAAGCTGGGGACGAAATTTGTGGCGCAACATACTCTTCATGGATGAGTCCCGATTTAGCGTACGACCTAACAATAGGTATATTCTCAACTGGAAAGAAACTGATACACGGAATACTCCTGCATTTGTACATGAAAGTGTTCGATTTGGCGAAGTGCGGAGTGATGATCAGAGCCGACCTGCTCATTACCAGGAATGGAGCACAATGATATAGAGATGCGGTCTTCAGACATATTATAGTCCTCAACACTGTGGCAATCGTGGAGAAATTCATTCTCATGGGTGATATCGTCAGGCCACATCGTGCTTATCTAGTGGACAATTTTCATTTCGACTAAGGAATCCTTTGAATGGATTGGACAGCATAATCTCCATGAGCCCAATAGAACATGTTTGGGACATTCTAGGAAGAAGGGTTGCTGATCGCTCATCAAGAAACAATTCAGCACTTGAAAAACTCTTTTACAGAAGTGGGAAAGAATACCCCAGTCCCTCATTGATTCCATGTCTCGTGGATGCGCGACATTGTTTCCAGTTAGGGGAAACCATACCCCTAATTTAAACACAATTGTATTCCCAGAAATCACATTAATATGATATGATTATATCAATGAGACAAATGTGATATTATATATACTATAAATGATTGATTTCTATATATGATTGATTATTATTTATGTTATAAATAATAAAATAATGTCTAGCTTTATATATAAAAAGAAATTTCATATTTCCAAGAATAGATATCATTTGAATCAAAGAAAAGAAGGAAATTATATTTAGTCTGAAATCGTTCTATAGTTATCAATTTTGCTTCTTGCATTGCCAATACCACTTAAAAATGTTATCGTTAAATATAATAATAAATTTGTCGATTTTAAAATATAATATTATTTTTTTCTCTCAACAAGTAGCTAATCTAACTACAAAAACACGTTTCTAAGCTTTTTCGTTAAATCTCATAAGTTCACTGTGGAGCCTCTTATAAAACTGAATCTAATTCCTCAAATAATAAATTGCTTTCAATATCATTCCACAAATTCAGGAAGCAATAATTCATAAATATTTCATCAAGATATTCAATAAAATAAAATTTCTAAGAATAATTTATTTCTAAGAAATCGTTTATTTCTACGAAAAGTAATATACGATTGAGCATTTCCTTTTAAGAAGCTTTCGATTTTAAGAGTGATTTCTATAGAAAAACAAATATAACAAAAATACAGTAATTATACATGAATTTACAGTTTTAAATAAAATTGCTGTCGTGATCTGATGAATTGCTGATGAATTTTATTGAAAGCAAATGCTTTCAATAAAATTTAATTAGTTTTAATATTATAATATTTCAGATACGGTAAAATAAGATAATAAATAGTGTAAAATACCCTCAATTTATCCTATTATGTACAAAATATTTTTAAAATAGTTTTGTAACTATGACTTATAAATGGAAGACAGATGTTAGAATATAATTTAATTTAATCGTAACACACTAGATTGAATATGTAGAAAAAATCTATTTGCTGATGTTATAAAAAGTAGAAATAAGTTCTAATTAATATTTAATTGAATAGTAAATTAAATTTTTCATATAATATTTCAAATATATTAAAATAAAATAATAAATAGTGTAAAATATCATACATTTATTTCGTAATGTACAAAATATTTTTAAATAGTTTTGTAATTACGACTTATAAATGGAAAGCAGATGTTTGAATATAATGTAATTTAATCGTGGCACACATAGAATATGTAGAAAAAATATATTTGCTGTCATTGAAAAAAGTAGAAATAAGTTTCGTAATGTACAAAATATTTTTTTAAAAGTTTTGTAACTACTACTTGTATATGGAAGGCTGATGTTTGAATATAATGTAATTTAATCGTAGTGCACATTGAATATGTAGAAAAAATATATTTGCTGACATTGAAAAAAGTAGAAATAAGTTCTAATTAGTATTCAATTGAAAAGTTATTACATTTTTCAAACAATATTTTTGATAAGATAAAATAAGATAACAAATAGTGTAAAATATCATATATTTACTCCCTTATATACAAAATATTTTTTTAAATAGTGTTGTAATTACGACTTATAAATGGAAGAAAGACGCTAGAATATAATTTAATTTAATTGTAATATACTAGACTGAATACTAATGTTGATATTAAAAAAATAGAAATAAGTACTAATTAATGCTTAATATTTATTTTATATGAATTATTCTTGCATTAAAATGTTGAATAAACAAGTTTTAATTTATTTTCAAGTAACTTCAATGATTTTTTTTAAAAATAAATAATATTTAATGATTATCTCCAAGTGGAATATACAAAAGTTAAGAATATACAAAGTACTGAAAAGAGTTGTAGCTGCCTTTATTTTGTGTTAGGATAAAGGATATTTGTATAGTTTGTTTACAACCTAAAATCCTCATTAGTGCCAAAAGGAATGTTTTAATAACACACACTTTTACGAATTAAAAACACGTATCTGTAAGCAAGAACTAAACCATGTTGACATTTAGGCACGATACCTCTTTGTTCAGCCAAACAAAGTATTTCATTGAGGACCCGATAAATCTAATCAAATCAGTAGGGTTACACGCCAACTGTGCAATACATCATGTACCTATCATAGCATAGGGTCGCAGTCAACATCGCAACCAAATAATACGACATAAAAGATCGGAACGAAACACGGGCATCTTTGTTTTTTGCAACAGAAAAACAGCGCCTTGTGTGAACGTTTTACTTTGATTGGGGAAAGGCCGAAAGAAAGGTAAACAATTGACGGGGTTATCTGTCATCTAATGTCATTAGGTGAATGACATGCAGTCACTGATAACAGCAAAAAAAAGTGGTCGGACATCATTGTCGTAATGAAATGCTGGTCACGATTTGCTGGCTGCTGATTTTGAAGGAGCGTCTCCCTGTTCGCGACTGTCAATGTCGCTTAGACAGACGACTTTTTATGATGGGACGCGAAGAAAGTGTAAATATTTTTTATTTATTTTGAAATTACTCAATTTGTATAACAGGAATGGGACGACAGTAGTGAGTCCTGATGTTTTTCGTATGGCTTATCATATGTCCATTCTATTTAAAAAAAATGTTGATAATTTATCTTGATTAGTAACTTATCTAGTAGATGATATTATTGCTAAATAAAGCATTAAAATGCGCAAGGTGGTATAGATCAGCACACATTTTCGAATAAATATTTTTAAGAATGATTATAAAAAACAGTAGACTAATTAATTTTGTGTTTTGTTACTAAAAAATTGAACCAAATACTAAACACTGAATTAATTAATGTTATCTAATGCCTCATATTCTTTCTTTATGTTTTTATTGTAATATATTATTTGTGAACAAAATTTATTTAAACACCAATATGAAAAAAAAAAATCAACGATGGAGTTACAAAGAATGCATAAAACCCACGTAGTTAGAGTATCATTGTTATGTAACAATTGTAGTTAATATGATAATTTTAAGCAATTCTCGTTGAATCGCAGTAGCAAATTTATTTAAAAACAAGAATATTTGATAACAAATATAAAAGATTCAACAAGAATATTTGATAAAATATATATATAATATATATATCTGAAATTGATACATTAAAAATTATTGATAAAATAGGGAGAAAAAGTACCATGGATGAATGCACAAAATTATCCTTTGTAAATATTTTATTTTCATTAAATTAATCAGTAAAATGCAATACATTTATTAAATAAAATATTCCGATTAATTTTTCATTCAGAAAATGGAATCTAAATAAAGGCTATTTAATCAAATCTGAATTATATTTTTATTTTGCAATACATATGCTATGAGAATATTTATTTTTATTGGATTAACAAAAATTAAAAAATTAATCCATTCACAGTCAGCCTACTTTAAAAATAAAGAAATATGAAGTTGTTTGATGATGAAATATTTTAAAGCCAAATTTATAAATAAATTTTCTTCTTTTTCTTACAAAAAAAATTCAATTTAGAAGAATGTTGCAAAATTAATGTTCAAGTTTTAAGAGTTTTCAGCTAAACTTGCAAATTATATGATTTAAAATTGTATGCTTACTTTTTTACACAACTCAATGGTTTGTAATTGCTCCAGAAATTAAATTTCTAATAGTAAATAAAATTTATTGACAGCATTTAGTGAACAGAGTTTTTAAAAAAATATGTTTAATAAGAAAAATGTAAATATGCTTGGTGAAGCAGATTTTGTTTAACTAATTTATGTTTTTGTTAAAGGATAATGTTCAGAGAATAAATCAATAAATTTATTAGCGCGATGTTTTTACAGTCTAATTACTTCACTTAAAACAACAACAATTAACAAAGAAGAAGTTTTAGATTTATATACAAATTTCTTAATTTATTTATTAACCAAAGAACGTTTCATTTAAAAGAAGTTCATAAGTTAAATATTTTAACATTTCAAAACATGAAAATTTTACTTTGTTCCAATTAATAAAATGTTTGGATTTTTCAGTTTTCATACGATTTTATGTGTAAAAGAATGTAGATTTAAGAGGAAACATAGCAGATACAGATATAACAGGTTATTATATTTGAATGCAGAGCACTGCGATAAGAGATTACCAGCGATTAGAAAAGACAGATATGTAATAAATTCAGTTTTATACAGGGTTTACCATAAGAGATCAGCTAAACGTCATTCACATTTTTCAAACACAATTTGGATTGAAGACACCAGAAAATGGCATCTAGGGGATTTGCACCTTAACAAGCCAATAATGTAAATTTCTAATTCCTTTGAACTTTACATACCCATTACTCCAATAAACAGAGTGATTTCAGTATCTTACTGAAACATTTTTTTAGCTTATTATATATCTGAAGACATATTTGTGGTTTGAATTCCTTGTCCTTCACTAATGAGACGAATAGGAATAGTTGACAAGGAACCGGATCTCTGACCGCGAGGAGGGTTCGATTCAAACCTAGTTCGAGTTCTTATCTCCACTGCTACGATGTGCATATTATTTTCTTCTTTGCCTACTACTAGTAACCGTAATAATATATTTTATTTTTCTCTATTTTACCGCACTTTTTGTAGTACAATAAAAGGAATATAAAATAATTACCAAAAAATTAATTCAAATTGAATCTAAAAGTTTCATACATTTTGGTTTTTGAGAATCCTTTTGTGTCTGTGTGCTTGCATGAGGGAATCTGTGTCTTGTTCAACATCTTCTTTGGATTATTATATTTGTATGGTATTTGCAACTGGTCCATAACTGTACCAATTTTTAACGTAAATTCTTTTTTCTAATTTTTTTAAAATTTTTTATCTATGATATTTCTTATTTAATTATTTTAATAATTAAATATCTTTTATTTTGAGTACCCCTTATAATTTTGATAAATTTATTTTTATTTTCCTACTAATACATTAAGGAGCCTATATATTTTTTTAATTTGACTTAATTAATTAAGATAAGGAAGTTAAGGGATCTTATCCCCATTAGTACTCCAAAATTAATACGCCAGCTGCCACGAGAACTTTCGATTAAGCACTGCTTGTTGGATTTCAATCCCTGGATCCCAAGTTTGAAAATTCAATGAGCTGTGTTCATCAGATATGACATAAAATATAAAAAAAATAACGAATGCTATCGTAAATAAAAATACTTCATTCACCATCAAGCAGGGTGGCTACAGAAACAGTATATTAAAATCCTTACTTTTCTAAATTGATTTAAGCAATGGCACGAGTGTAACAGAGCACACATAAAGGCAAACACACATATATTTAAAATGAGATAAAACATAAATTGGACACCCCGTAATAAACAAAAAAAGTAAGACTGTCATAAAATGAGTAACGATCAGAATTGGAACTAATGCTTAGATACAAAATTGCCGATTGTGCGCATGCTTAATTGCCGTTAGCATGCTTAATAGCTTTTGCTGACTACAAAATATTTGGCGCAAAATGCTATAGTCAGCAATTTTTTCTGATTTTTAGATATTTTTACGAATTTTCCTGGTTTTACTAAATCGACAAAATTCCCCGATTTTTTTCCTGACTTCCCTGTTCTGTCATCACCCTGTCAAAGACTTACTTTACACTTCTAGCAGCCAGAAATAATTCAGAAAACTACTGTAGCTACTTTATTATGAATCAAACATTATACCAAACATAAATAATTTGTTTATTTTTACTTGCTATTGTTACTGTAACAATCACAAATCGTGCGACCACACATTTTGCATCGAAAGAGAAAGTTAATTTGCGGTGAACATCCTGATACATAATAAAGGTCACATGGGTGCCACTGGTCTACCCACTTTAAGAAAAAAAAAGATCAACACAACCCATCAAGTCATTTGCATACAAACAAAACAGGGCAGAAGCGCGTGAGGTGACCCACACTTTCTTCCATAAACGCCGAATTGTTTGGGAAAAAAGTATTTATGAGAAATGAAGGTGAATGTCACTGGGTCATTGACAGGCACTTGGTGGTGTAGTATGCAGCAACGAGACACCTCGGCAGAATATGCCATTGGGTGGGATGCGCACTGAATTCGCAATGACCACCGCAAAGGAATCAGATAAGCGGACTGACAGTGGAATTATTGTCTTGTCACAATTAGTTGCTATTCGCCTTCAGACACGGGTTAGATGTCTCGGTATGTGGCGGTGGTGGCTGCGTTTGGCATTCTTGTCATGTGGGAATGAATATTTTAAATGAATTTCGCTTTCTCTGTGTTTTGTTTACACATAAATGTCAATTGTTTTGAGTAGACTATGAGTAATGTAGTAGTACTTAGTACTTTGTGTTAGATTCTGAACAATTATTTAGTATCGCTTTTCATGCTCGACATGAATTGTAGTATCATTATATATTTTGAAAAGTTTTTATATATATATATATATATATATAGAAATAAAGGAAGTAATAGACTAATTGTCTTGTCACAATCAGTTGTTGTTTTGACTTTATATGTTTGGATGTTGAAAAATGAGGAGCTTTGGTATTTTTTTTTTATCCAATGAATATGAAGAGACTTTCCCTTTTGTTTTTTCTTCTTTTTTGTTTCTTAGATACAAATGTCAAATGTTATAGCACATTTTGGATAGATTATGACAAATATGTTTAGTATTTGTTTTAATGTATAACATGCATTATAGAATCATTAAAATTTTAGAAATACTTGGTGGTTCTTTTCAGTCTTTTTTTTTTCCTAAATAAAGGAAGAAATTTACTAATTGTCTCGTCACAATAATTTTATACTCTCATCGAGGGTTTGAGAGGCTGCATGCATATAAATGAAATATCTTTTGTTTTAGCAATCTTTTTTTTTGGGGGGAAGTGAATAATTAAAGGAATTTTCCTGTAGAAGACTAGTATGCCGATTGTGTAGGAGTGACTATTGCTGTAATGTGTTTTTGCATATATTAATTTTTGATTTGCATATTTAAAAATAAATTTGATGTTTAATATTTTCGAAGTTTATTGAGTTTATTATTATTATTATTATTATTATTTTTTAGAAATAAAGGAATCAATATTGTTATTGTCACAGATAACTGAATGCCCCAAAATGAGGGAGTTTTATTTAGAATTCTTGTTTGGAACAAAAAAAAATTTTTGTGAATTTTTCATTATTTATTGGTACTATGTTATTCTATGATTTAAATAGAATACAAAAATTGTAAATAGTACTAATTATAATTGATGGTTATGTCTTATCACAAACGGACAACTACAGCTTTTTTTCCCATTCTTGTTTAGGCAACGACTATTCTAAGAGACTGTCGCATTCTTATTTTTATTTAAAGCTTAATTTTTATATAAGTGACAAATTTAAAACATATTTAGTAAAATATGACAAATTAATTTCACATTCATTTTATACTATAGAAAAAAAATTGCTATACTGCTGTAATTTTTTTACTTCCTTTTTCTCAAGTAAATAAAGAAAATATTATAGTAATTGTCCTGTTGGAATAAATTACTGTTTGTATCAAGAAGATTAACTGTTTAAGAATGAAATAGTTCTTCTTTAATTTTTTTTTGTCTTTGTATAAAATACTTTACACAGTTTAACTTAATTTTGAACACATGCTGGTAATCAATCGTGAATGCATACTTAATAGATAGATTCTAGATAGATTACGAGGACTATATTTATTAATAATTTTTACATATATCAAAAATAATCTCTAAAATTTCCGAATTTCGAAGGAAAAACGACTAATTAACTTGTTATAATTAGTCTTAATTTATAGGTGATTAGATTGATTTAATTAGTAAACATGACTGCTACTTTTATTCAATTTTCATTCAGTTTCATTTTTTTATTCAATTTTCATTACAAAATTTGTTTTCATGTCTGTTAGTCAAAAAGTTTGAGCTTGTATATGCTTTGAAATTTATTATCAATTGCAAAAAAACTTTAAAAAAAAATTAAGTAAATCTAAAGTTTTTCATTAAGTTTGAAAATACATGTAGTAAATGAAATCCACAACAATCTTACTGACAACATTCATTTTTGCAACCTGTTAGTTAAAGGTTATATACCCCTAAGCAAAATTTCGATTTACTGAGTCCTTGACATCATAAAGAAACACCTAATAATCCTCAGCAATTTACTTTGATGAAATGTCAGTGAGGAGTCTCAGGTAACAGACACAGGCTTTCATTTGGATGGTAAATTGAGCTTGGCCGAACTGGAAGTATGCGGAAACACTTCCAGTCAGAATAGTTTGCAGGTTGCAAGTTGCTGCTAGTTGCGCAGGTTTGGAGGGGATGTCCATCACTGTCGACATGTCGCCCACCCACTGAATGGGCAAGCCTTCTGCCCCTCCTAAAATTGCACTTCTTGATGGTAGAAGCTTCAGAAGTCAGTCTGTAATTACCTCAGCGTTTCGTTTGTTTCTTCGAATGTAAAGTAGCTCTGCCATCAATGGCTGATTGCGTGTAGACTTGTCTACTATGCTGCGCTAAAGTGTTTTTGGTATATTATTTTTTGATAAGGCTGTTTAATTGCACTATTTTGGCCCTGTGTTATTAAAGACAGGAAATGCAGATGTCAAAATAAAGTTTTGATTAAAAGAGCGCTTGAATATATTGTATTATATTATTATTTATCAATGTGCTGATATATAATATAATATGATGGTAAAAATTCAGTTGGCATTATTTGGTAAAAAAGTCCTTTTTATTTTAAATAATATTTAATATATAATAATTTTTTTTAATAATATTTTTGCTTATTCGGTAATTAATAATTATCTTGTCATTCATTATTCGTAAATTTATTAAAATTTATAAGCTTCAAAATATGAATTTTTAAAATGTTGATTAAATTTTTTATACTAAAATTTTTTCATTCTTGAATTTATTGTCTAAATTGAATATATTTGCCACATTATGTAAATTATCATCAAATTACCTCCATTTTACAATGTGGGGGGAAAGACTGAATTTTATTAGAATAATTAACAAGACTTTGAAGTGTTTTAAATACCAAAATTCCTAGTTTGTGGGAAAAAAAAATTTAAATTTTAAATTTTGTTGTTTTGAAGCATGGTAATAGATTTTGTTTGTTTTTGCTTTGTCTATGCGAAATGCAAAGCAAAATTTAAAAAAAATGTAATACATGTTAGTATATGTATGCTAGTATATGCAGCATTTTTTTTTTTTTAAATTAAGTCCGTCTTTTTAAAGGAATAAGAAATTCGGCTTATAGTATTTTTTTTATTTTTACATCATATCTATTTTAGCTTATTTGATAATAATATAATTATCAGTATATATTATATCAAGGGGTCTGAATGGCCGACTGATTGGCGCATGATGAAAGAGATTTTGAGTTTGAGTCCCAGAGGTGAAATGGGATGTTTGTAGTGATTCGGAAATCACTCTAAACCATATGTCTGTCTAAACCATATCCTGTCTAATATGACTGTTGAGCTGACAACCTAATCCGTAAAAAGAAACACATCTCCTGTTTCGGAATCCGCCAATAGACAAATGGCCATGGTCTATTGTGTAGTGCCAGGGAGTTAGTTAGTATAAACTTAGATTGGGGTGAAACCCCTAAAACAACTTTTTTTCTTAAAATTTAAATGATAAATTTTTATGCTAAATTATAGTTATTTGTATTAGTTTCTTTATTGCTATTTTGAAACCAAATCAGACATGCTTCCTAATAATCTTTTCACACATCAAATTACCTTTATTTAGTTGCGATTACATATCTAGAAATTATTCAAAATTTAATTTTAAATTTAATTTTAATACCACTGTTCTAACTCCTATCTTAAGTCTTTTGCATGTAAATCACCCATCTACTTCCATTCAAAAGACTCTTACAGTACATACCCAGAACAACTGCAACCGTCACTCATTTTAAAGTTTTATTCAATCTAAACAGGATACAAGACATAAAATCAGATAGCGGTCTCTTTTCCTTTGTACAGTACGGAGGGGAAAAAAAATAAATAAGGAAAAAGACGATGGGACTAGAAACAAAATCAAATTGAATTTGGTGCGGTAAAGAAATAAACTTAAAAGGAATTATCTTATATATTTTTTTCTGTTTGTTTTTTGTTCTTCGTCTTCTTTCCATTCTAAAACTAACTTAATTTTAAAGATTTTAATCCTTTTTTTTTTTTTTTAAATAGAAAAAAAGAAATTTCTTTTACTATTTACTCTTTAAGAAATAGTATAAAAGTTAGGAAATATGATTTCAGGTTTTCAAAGGAGATTTGTCATCCGTTCTTGGACAAGAGAAAATATTTAAGATAATTGACAAAGCGAAATGGACTTCAAAGAGATATTTAGAGATCCCTAAACAAATACAGGATATTATTTTTATTTTATTTTATTTTTCATTTTTTTTTCTGCTGCGGTCTGGAATTGGTTTTGGTTTAAATCTGATAAGTATTTTTTTTCTTCTTTATTAAATCAAAATGTTGATATGCATTTATATATATATATATTTTTTTTTTTTGGTGATTATAATTGCAGATTATGAATTTTGACATTTTTTTCATGTATAAACAGATAAAATTGATTTAATGTCTATAGAATAATTGGATATGCATTAAAAAGAAATTGAGATCCTAGGAAAAATGATTTATTTTATCTTAAACTAGATCATATTCAAATGAATATTACTTTTGATTTAAAAATATCTTCCAGTATTTAAATGGCAATCAAATGAAAAAACATGAAGTTTTTATAGAAAATTTACGTTTAGCTTAATTAATGTTTAAAGAATATTAATGCACAATGCAGTTACTTAGTGAAGTTAGTTGATTATTATACACTGAAGTGACAAAAGTCATGGGATAGCAATATGCAAATTTTCAGATGGCAGTAGCATCGCGTAGAACAGGTATAAATGCGCAGTGCTTTCGCAGAGCTTTCATTTCTGTTCAAGTTATTCACGTGAAGCGGTTTTCACGTGATGATGACCGCACGACGGGAATTAACAGACTTTGAACGCGGAATGTTAGTTGGAGCTAGACGCATGGGTCATGCCATTTCGGAAATCGTTAGGGAATTCAACATTCCCAGATCCACTGTGTCAAGAGTGTGCCGAGAGTATGAAATTTCAGGCATAACATCCCCCATGGACAGCGCAGTGGTCGACCGCCTGCACTTAACGACCGAGACCGGCGACGTCTGCAAAGAGTCGTACATTCTAACAGACAAGCAACACTGCGTCAAATAACCGCAGAAATCAATGTGGGACGTACAAGGGACTTAGAACTGTGCGGAGAAATTTGGCTTTCTTGGGCTATTCCAGCAGAAAACCGACTCGAGTGCCTTTACTGACAGAACGACATCGCTTGCAGCGACTCTCGTGGGCACGTGAGCATATCGGTTGGTCCCTAGATGAATGGAAAACCGTGGCCTGGTCCGATGAGTCACGATTTCAGTTGGTAAGAGCTGATGGTAGGGTTCGAGTGTGGCGCAGACCCCACGAAGCCATGGACCCAAACTGTCAGCAAGGCACTGTTCAAGCTGGTGGTGGCTCCGTAATGGTGTGGGCTGTTTTTTCATGGCATGGACTTGGTCCTCTGGTGCGACTGGACTGAACATTGACTGGAAATGCTTATGTTGAGCTACTTGGAGATCACTTGCAGCCATTCAGGGACTTCATGTACCCAAACAACGATGGGATTTTTATGGATGACAATGCGCCATGTCACCGGGCCACAACTGTTCGCGATTGGTTTGAAGAACATTCTGGATAATTCCCACGAATGATCTGGCCACCTAGATCGCCCGACATGAATCCCATCGAGCATTTATGGGACATCATCGAGATTTCTGTTCGTGTCCAAAATCTGCACCATCATCGCTTTCACAATTATGGACGTCTATCGAGACAGCATGGCTCAATATTCCTACAGAAGACTTCCAACAACGACTTGTTGAGTCCATGCCACGTCGAGTTGCTGCACTTCACCGGGCGAAAGGAGGGCCGACACGATATTAAGAGGTATCCCATGACTTTTGTCACTTCAGTGTATAATACAAAATTTAATGAAACTGTTAATAAGCATTTTTGTATTTGAACAAGTCATCATCGTCTTCTATTTTTCTATGAAAGCACTTAAAATATTTTTAAAAATGGCTGACTAATTCAATTAATGTTCAAAAGTACAAATTTATATTATAAAATATTTATATAGTTCAAACTGAATATCATATTTTATTATACTATATTTTTCGGTTTGTACGTGATAAAAATGAAATCCTTCCAAATTCTTTTGATGTACTAAAAATGGTGAAACAAAAAAAGTTTATAAAAAGAACAAAGTTCGAGTTTAAATGATTTGGAAAAAAAATGTTTCCAATTGAAACTAAATTATTAACCAAATTGATAATAAACTAACATAACAATTACAATGATATTTTGTAAATAATAGAGAGTTTTTGCATACCGTATTTTGGACGTCCGTTATTTTTTTCTCCCTAGCGCGCATGCTCATAAGAAATTGCGCATGCGTATCTGTAATAATGTTTCCTATGAGCATGCGCGCTAGGGAGAAAAAAATAACGGACGTCCAATATACGGTATGCAAAAACTCTCTGATGATTATGAGAAGTGATTTTTAAAAAACATTCACTAAAAACTGTAAATAATATCTAATTGTTAACAGTTAAAATAATTTATCTTTATTGAACCTGAATATATAATTTGTTTAAGCAGTAAATAACACTGGATGTGTTAAAGCCGTAACGGACGGATGGATAGAGAAGATCATCAAAATAGAGAAGAAAAGTCTGAAACTCACTGAACGAAATAGGACAAAAGCTTTCGTGTCCATGCTGGGAATGGGAACAATAAATCCGTAAGCTGAAATGCATTTTCTCTTGTTCCGAGGAATATACGAATATGGGTGCGAACCTAATCAAACCATAAAATGTGATCACAATGTAGCAGACCCCCGGGGCCCGGGAAGATTTTACTAATACTGCACCTGCTTTGTGTGCACTAATCTATCTTACGTCAAAGTGCCCAGTATTAAAAAGAAACAAGCAAACAAATATAGAATACCGAAAAAATAAGATTGAATAGTTGTGCATGATGAGAGCAAACTGTTTTTAATTTAAACAACAGATAGAAAGAAATACGTCTCTGCTTGAATAATATATGCTTTTTCTTTTACACAGGCCAACCAAAATAACTTTAAAAAAAATCTTTACAAACTTTTTGTTTCATAATTTAATAGGTTTTTAATATTTTTTAAGCTGCTGTACATCTTTCTATCACTCCGATTTTCACATGCAGAAATGCACTAACAACTCCAACTTTTTTCAATATTATAATGATGAAAGTTGGAGAAAGTATTGTCCCTCACATAGTTATCCACATGGCTTGCATTTTCTTAAACCTTCTGTCGGTAAAAATTCGGATGTAGCTCTTTCTCTTATGGGATGCTTCTGGAGTTTCTCGATGAAGGATTAGCAGTAATCTCCCATCATAATTGCATCCCAACGCCCTTAGATCTCTTTTCCATTATAATATATTTGCGGAAATGCTCACAGTGACCCAAGGTTTTTAGAGGAAAAAAAAAATTCAAGTGCAATGTAGAAAACGGAACTTTTAATCTTTTATAACAACCAGCAAATTTTTTCAACATTATTTGAATTATATTTTAATGATTAGGTTCGAAAGAACTTTCGAACAACTTCTTTAAAGGAAGCCCAAGCATTCTTTTCTTTTGATTCATTACAGTTTTAAAATTATGGTCTTGCATGAATTTTATGTCATTACCAAGAAATGCACATTATTTCAACCTTTATTGTGACAAATGAAAGAATTTCTTGTATAAGTACTGACAACAAGGTTCAGTTTTTGATATTGCTTTTCCAAATTGCTAATTTAACGTGCAGTGGTGGAAGTAATATTTTTAAGGGTCCGCTAATCTAATACTTTCATCTACCATATGAACATCTTTGTATACCAGAATACTCCATATCACAGAAACATCTTTGCATACCATATTTATGACACGCTACAACTTTAGAATAATTCGCAGCTAGACAAGGCCGTATATGAAAGTATTTGATATTTACAAGATTCTACAAACATGAGAGTAATTCAAGCTTAGACCGACCATGCATTCCAAAAATTCATAAGAAATATTACAAACATTTAAGATTATAACATTTACTGAAATGAAATCATGCCTTTGTGTTAAGCCTATTATCTAATTAATAAAAATGTAAAAGATTAACCATAATACTTAAAGATTTCCTACTTTCTTCACTACATACAATTTTGGACATTTGCTTGTATAGTGAATAATGTTTAGCATAAATCAAGGCGTTTCCTCACAATGCATCCTTCAAAGTGTTGAGCTTCCAAAGGTACACACCTCCATTACTTATTTATGGCTGGAGTAAAGATCTTAGCAGACCAAATAAGTCTTGTACGAATACACAATTGTGCATCCCAAAGGATGAATCACGGAATATAAGAGTGAAAGGGCTTTAGTCTAGGCGGAAGTACAATGCATGCATATTCCTTCAAAGAGCAATGAACTCGTTGAATGAAAAAAATCTTACAAAAGCAGCCGTGTTTGATTAAGGTAATTTAATTAATATATAACAGAATATTTAATTAATTTGAGATATTTTGAACATGTGTGGTGTGTAGTCTTTATTAAAGTATTAATGTGAAATTTATCTTTGATTTTGGTTTTGAAGAGGTCTCGAAATTCAATAAATACAATTTTCTTTTTAATTCAGAGCTTGATTTCACTCCATCAATTCATCATAAAGAATATTTTTAATAGCATGTAAAAACAATTTAAATTTTTAATTTTATTTAATTTAGTTTGGGTATTACGATGTTAAAATGAAGATTTTCTATCAACATCTGAGTTAAAAGTGTGTAAGAAAAACCCTTAATTATTTTAAGAATCTTAAAATATTTTTTAACTAAAGCGTCCAAATGAATCACAAGCTAATTGACAGACAATAAATATTTTTATTGAATTTATAATTTAATGAAACACCACGCCAAAAGTCTGCTTTACATGTTATTTTAATAATATCGATTTATTTTTCATTTTAATACAAAATGACAAGAGCCTTCCAATACATACTGATATATCTATATATTTAATATATTTTATTTAACAACCATTTCTCAATTATGTTCTCTTTATATATTCAACTCTTATTGAAAACAGATACATACAATGATACAGATACCACAAATAATACAGATACCACAAATGTGTGATGGTATTATATTCTTTAAGTATTTATCAATTATTCAATCTGACTAAAACTGCTTTATTTAAATTTATTGATAAAGGTTTAATGTATTTGTGTATTTATAACTTTTAAATAGTTTAAAATGTATTTTTTTACAAATTTATTGCTAAAGTAATGTCATTCTAGGGTTCTTGTTTTAAAAAAAAGCACTTTGGGAAGGACATATAAATTTACGACCAAAACTATAACTTTTAAGCAATTCTTTTTTTTGCCAACATGATAAAACATAAAATAAATTTGAGCAATCCTCACAAATTCTTTCACTATCTCTATCCATTCCCTGAACCCATTTAGAATAGGCAGGTGATCCCTTCCGCTAAACTAAAGCCGAGTAATAAATGTTTTTTTTTTATTTTTTATCGTCCCTTATATTTGAGGATATTTTATCCATTTCATTGATCTCTTTCAAGCAGAAAACACAAAACTTAGTCTTTTATTCAAAATGAGGTTTAAATACTCTCCATCCTTTTGCAGTTTCCTGGAACGGTTTCTGGTGTAAAAAAAAAAAAAAAAAAAAAAAAACAACAACAACATCGTTTCCCGGCTTGCTCCAGGTTTCTGTTTTCGAATTGCATCCTGACAATAGAGGGAAACAAAAACCGGATAGGAAGGTTGAAGTCAAAGATCAGGAGGCGTTTAAAGTTTCCCGGGGATCCGGAAAAAATTCCGGAATGCATAAAAATAAATCCTTTGTGCCGGGAGTGATTGAACGGTGCTCCATAATCGACACCACCACACGAGAGAAATGAGGGTTGGAAGGGAAAAAGGAAAAAAGAAGGAAAAATGGGAAAAGGAGAAGAGGGAAAGGGACCTGTGCTTAAAGAATTTCCGATGAATAACGATATCGTGGAAGCTCCAGGACGATTGTAGATTTTCTCTGCAGGGTTGCCGATTTTGGCGAAGCACCACACTGAAATTCTCAGAACAGGCTTCTCCCAAAATTCGTATTCTTCATATTTTATCGTGCCAAAACATTTAAAATTACAAAAGGAGACAAATTATAGGTTAAATATATTTTGTTTCGCATTTAAAATTAATTTTATAATAATAATTCAATTAATAGTCATTAACATTTAGTTGAATAACAGGCTTCAATTGCAATGATTCGTGGTTGGGTTTGACACTCTACGGTCATTTTTTGCACATTTTAGTGCAATTAAATCGGAACCTAGAGTTTAAAGTGGATTCCGAACCACTAATAAATATCCATGCCACCAATTGGATTCGAACCTGAAGCCTGTGGTATTAAAGGCCAAAACGTTAGCCAATGACCGTTAGCTAGGCCGCCAATGACTCATGGAGTAACTTTTATTTTTTCAATTTTAAATTTATTTTCGAATATTATGGAAAATGCAAAGCAGAATCAGGGCTAGCGATAGAAAAAAAAGACACAGTGGCATAACAATGCTACAAAATAGGCATAAAAATTCTACAAGAAATATTAATAAAATTCGATCAATATAGTTTCATGTATTAATATTCTAACTTTCACATCATTACAATTTAAGATATGTCTAATATTTCTTTTTACAAAATATTATGAATAAATATGGATACCAATTATTTGACATTGATTCAAATGAATCAAGCCATTTTTGATTAAATTAGTTATTAAATTTTAACAAAAAGAAAAGTTTATATGATCAGACGATGATAAAGCTTTTTGTGTGTACATGTCATTAACTTTTAAGAGTCTTTAACTAAATATAAATAGGAATCAGATTCATAACATCTTTTAAGATCATTCGGTATCATAGATTTTTTAATTGGCAACTTATGCCTATGGCCATGGGTATAATCTTTACAATGTGCTTGTAGAGGATCTTGAAATTAATGAAGATATTGAACCATTTAATTTCAGCATATGAATATCAAGATTTAGCAGGTAAAGAATTAATACTTAAGCACATACATGGAAGCCATTTGTTTTCTCAATTTTCTTTTTTATTTAAAATTTTGGAATTTTTCATAAACTGCAGAAAGTATTTGTTTTGCCTTCAAACGTAGTACTATACAGTAATGGAAAATGTACCATTAGGAAATGGAGATGTAAGACACTGAAATCAGGATACTTTTCTTTGGTCAAGTATTATGTTTTAGAGTTAATTTAGAATAGAACCATATGAATTATGAATGTAAAAGCAGTTATGAAACTGCCGAACTTGATCATTAATATTTTTATGAAAAATTAATAAGGTAGCAGATAACTCATTTTGTTCTGAAAGTGACATTATTTTTTGAACAGTAAGTAAAAAGTTTGTATCGAATGTAAGATATTTGGATACAACTACTTTAATGAGTATGTAAATTGAAAGACATATCAAGTTGAACCTGCAAGTATGCTAATAAATAGAATATTCCACTTAAAGTATTAATTTTTTTTTTAAATTGAAAATACGCATTGTTAGAGTTATGATTAAAATTTTTTTATCAATTTAAACTTATTTCGGTTACAGAAATTCTAGCTTATATTTAGTTATTTGAATTGACCATTATAGTTATCTAATTCATCTCCATACGATTCATTCGCTTTTCATTATTTCCATACGATACATCGCTGAAATCATAACAAATATCTTCACTTTTGTTCTTGAAAATAATAGCAGAAATTAAATACAAGCGATCATATACAACAGTTAACACAAAGCTCTTCGGCAATCTTCTTTAGTATTAAAATATCGAGTTAAATATCTGAAAAAGAAAAAGAAATCGCCATGGAGTAACTTTTTGCTGACCGACTAGTGACTCAGTAGCAATGGTGCAGCTAGCATGCAGGAGGACCGAGGTTTAGATCCGCTCACGAGGTTTAGATCTATTTATCCGATCCGAGGTTTAGATCAGGCATTGTTATAGTCCAGACTTAATGATGATTGTCAGGCTGTCAGTTGTGAGAAAATGCGGCAGTAAATGCTGAACATTACTCAAAAATTAAGCTATAAATTTATATTCCCCTGTCCTCTATCACCACCAATCAGTGACCTTTTCGTGGTATACTCAGTTATAAATCACATCCACCGATGTACATGACTATTGCAAAATGTAAAATAACACTACTGTTTTCATGTTTATCTTAAGTTGTAGTCCTGAATTAATTTTTGCACGATTTAACTCGCGTAGTTTCGAAAAATATAGGAACTACGAGTATATTCAGATTAACAAGGGATTAAAACGGGTATCCTTAAGGGTTAAAACACACAAGAAGAACTTCAACATGCTATAAGACACGAATTGCGTACATTGTGAGAAGCTGCCCACGATGGCCAAGGATGCGATAAAGGAATCTTTCTTGGACTTTCAAATGCACCCCGGAACACGGTCTTTCACATGAAAGGGGTTTTCTTCCAAAATAGATAGATTGTGCGGGATTTAAACTGCCGCTCGGATTGAGTCTGGTGCATTGGCGTAGGTCCAAATCGACCCGATAAATGACAAGTGAAACATTTGTTACCATCCGATCCCGACAGCCATGACAGTGGAAAGGGGCATTTGTTTCAGGGGCCAGAAATTTTCCCGCTCATTTTCAAAACATTAGAATGGTTTCCTTTCGAAAATGGGCGTGGCCTAATTGTTTGATCAATGGTCCGCTTAGTGGAATGGGGCAGCCACGCGGAGGGATGGGGCATAAATAAAAAGATTGGACACAAATGTCAAATGGAGTCAGACGCTTTTTAGTGGGATGATAGATATTTTTTTTTTCTTTTTTCAGTTTTCTCTTTTTAGAGTTTTCTTTCTGGTTTTCTGTGTGTTTTGATGTGGAATAATCGTTCGGTTTTTGAGGTTGACCTCTTTAATGGACGTTTCAAATGAGTGAGTGGTTTTTCGGGCAACCAAGAGTTATATTTTTATGGCGCTTTAAAAATTGATTGAAAAATCATTACAGAAATGGAAAAGAGATTGAGTGAAATCTTTTTTCTTTATTCATCTTAACAAGTTTCGGAATTTATATATTTTCGGTACGTCACATGGCAGTTTAAATAATCTAGGTTATCATGTACTATATTATAAATAGGTTAGTGATAAAGTAACTTTGGGATATTAAGTTTTTTTATTAATAGTAAATAAATTATTTAGGAATCTATAAAAAAATTAATAAATACGTTAAGAAATTTTTTTTTTTTAAATATATTTCTTTTTTATTATCTTATTTGTTATTATTTTCCACTATTTTATTAGCTTTATCTAAAATAATTTGTTAGTTTTCATTATTTTTTCTAGATTTCCAGTACGAGAATCGCTCAAACTCTAATGAATATTTTGTCGTGAAATTTCACACAGATGTCAAGGACAGTGCCAGCAATCTAAAAAAGGAAAAAACATTGAAATTCCATACGCTCCGGAAATTTAAATTTAAAATTGGTTCTACTTTTTGAGCACAGTAGTATTAAATATCATTTAATACATTTGTTAAAACTATCGTATTAAAACCGTGTTTAAACAATTTAACTTGAAGAGATGCCTGGTATACATGTCAAGTAGTAGTGAGTGCCTTTAGTTGGCAGGAGAGCAAGGGTTTGTATCCACGCATATGTAAGTTGGAATCATTAACTCATTAATAAATTAGTTTTTTTTTTTTCTTTTTCAAATACAGTTTTGTTTTAGAACATTTTTTTTTTTTTTTTTTTTTGCTGTGTATTGTTAGAAATATGATCAATAGATTTTTATTTTGTTTTATTTATTATTATAATTTTATTGATTTATTGTCAGAATTTCCAACATCGTCCTATAAAGCATCGCTTCTATTATCAGTAAAAATTGTCTCAAATGTTACTGATTCTGAAAAAAAATTCCGGAAAATAAATGCAAATAATCAGTAAATACCGTTATTCTTTAAATAACGTTATCAATAAGTAACGATAATTTTTAAGGTTATCTATAAATAACACTAACCATGTTAATCCTTTGGGTGTTAAAGGCCATTTAATTAAATGCCAGTAAAGCAACATGAAATCGAGACAGTTAGAATTACGATATTCCCAGTGAACTTGTGTTTTGCTCGGAATGATACAAGATAATAAAGGTTTCTAAAGTATTCACTTTAGTACAGAATTGAAAACTGAAGCCCAAATTTACTAATACTTACTTATATATATATATATATATATATTCAGAAGGGATATAAATATGAGACACTAGGAACATTTGGGATAATTAGTTAAAAGCTAATTTTAGAAACGGGAAGGATTGTCTCGAATGTCAATGTCTCGTAATGTCAGTGTCACAATGTCTTTCATTTAACATGTAAATGCGGGGTAGTAATATATTTGCAGAAGATATATAACCCTCCACCCACTCTTCCAGACTGCGGATGGTTCGAGACTTAACAAAGTTGAACATAACTTCTCTGGAAAATGACTATTCACAACATAAGGAACCGGATCTTTGCTTTTTAATATCAGAATGAAATTGATTAATTGTTAATAAAATAAAATATAAAAATATAAAATTTAATGTCAATATTGACACTCATGACTTTATAAATTGTTCCTTAACTCCATTAAAAGTACGCAGCCTGATGGCCAACTGGCTAGAGTTCTGGCCGTTGGTACCGAAGGCTTAAGCTTCGATTCCTGGCAGTGGCATGGGCGTTTGTTGGTGGTTCGGAATCCACGTTAAACTGTAGGACTGTACTTAGCCTAAAATGTGCACAAGATGAACGTTGAGCGACAAACCAAACCATTAAAAGTACATGGTTATTATTAAAACGGGAAACCAAATGACCAAAATAAAAAATTCATATACAGACCATAAAAGGTGTAATAAAATAATATTTATATTTAAAACGTATTCGTACCTAGTCAATTACATATTTTTGAGAACTTGTTTGCAAAATATTTTTTGTGTCCTCAGAAAGAATGTGGATGATTTTTGAAAAATTAATTTAATTAAAATGCATCAATTTAAATTGTATCCATTTCTTTAATTCATATAGTTATGCATACACATTTGTTTTACTAAGTTAGCTAAAGAGGCAGAAAAATAACATAAAAAAAAGAAAAGAAAGCTTTTCAATAATTAAATTGAAAACACCATGTAGCGATTACTCTCTATGTTATAATTAAGAACTTAATAATATAATTTATTAAATATAACCACAAAATAGCATGGTTAAATTTTGAATTACTTATTTTTCCAATGTTTAAGCTAACGGCTTTTATATACAGTTTGGAGAAAGTAAGAATACATATTTAAGGCGTTCGAAAAAGCATTTCTTAAATCGTATCAAAATAATACACATATAAGATTTACAGAATGTTAAAAAAGATCGGTAACATTGTAAATAAATTCAAGCGTTAAAGAAGGATATAAAATGCAAATAAGCATCACCCTACTATTAAATATTTACTTTAGAATTTATTTATGCATGGATAGATATACTTAAATATATTTCCCTTACGATTGTAAAATTTATCTATTTTATACCTATGTTTATGTTTCTTATAATCCTATTGTTATATCTTCAGTGATAAATAAGACCTGAAGTATTTGTGTTTGACATCTCAGAAATGGCTACAAATAAATTTATACATCATTTACTATTCAGGTCTTTAAATGTCATCAAATTTGCATATAGCGTTTTGTTTTAAATATTTAACGTGTCCCAAATTAACCGCACTAGACAAGTTATCTGAAACTTTTTTTATAAGTACCATCCCGTTATTTTTAGGTTACTTTGTAATAAATAAAGCGGCGAGATGTATATTAGCTTTAAAAATATTTATTTACTACATATTTATTTGCTGTAATGAAAAGCATTACATGCATAACTGTTTCCAAATTCCAAATAGTATATCCTAGTTATTCACCGTTACAACAACTGAGATGTAGCAGATTAAGCTTTGTCTAGGGAAAATTAGACTGCAAGAAGTGGCTTCTGAGACTGAAGGCATACACTCCTAATTAAAGAACTTATCTTACAGTTTATTGTTCCAATGTTTGGCGTAATCCTCAGCGTGCCTTAGTGGCAACATATATAGTTGATTGAGGGCACAATTTTGATTCCATAAGTGGTGTCCATTGTATTCATTGCTTGTAGAACGAGAAGACTCGAGGGAGATTGTGAAAACGTGGATAAAACGGCTCGCAATGTTAGTTAGGCTGTCTAGTAAAAGTTTTCAGGTTTTTTTCCCCGTACAACACGCAAATTCGGAGCAGTTACTAAAAATCACTTCGCTGAAAGGAAATTCCCTTCTATCCTAGCCTGTCAGTGAGCTATTCATAAGCGGAGCACATGGTCTATGTTAACAAAAATTTCAATTACTATATATATAAAGATAAACGCTTTCGGTTCGTCATTTTTCGGGTATTGAACGACGATTAAAAATTCCATATATTAATTTTGGTCTTTGGACTAAAATAGACTAAGAAAATATACTACTCCCATAGACTAAAAGCTTAATGAACTGTACACCAACTTCATATTTAGTAATATCTTCATATTTAGTATTTCATTTCATTCCTTTTCTTCATCTTCATATTTAGTAAAATCTCAGTGAAAATTATTACAAATTCAATTTCTGTATCACTTCTTACTCTTTTCCACCAATTTTCGTTTGAAAAATGGCTTCAACATTATAAACATAATTTTATAGACACAACTCAAGGCACATCTCAGACTAAATAAATCTAAAATTATAAGTTACTTTAAAATACGTAATGGAATACTGGGAATATTTATTTGAACTGTTTCATAAACATAGTTACACAAATATACAATATAACATCGTAAAATGGGAAAATTATAGCTTTGAACCCGCCGCCATGAATTGGCGGCGGGCATTTTTCATGGATTTCTACGTATTCATGAAATACTTCGAACTTATTTGCGTATAAAGTGCTTCGTAAAATTGTTTGCACTGAAAACGTATTACGAAGACGTCAAATATATATAAGAAAATATACCAAGTTTTTCACAGAAATGGAAAGAAACATCATGTTAAGATCCTCAACTCCCCATTTACTTGGAAATATTCAATATAGTTTCTGTTATTTTTTTTTCCATCAATATGTTTTCGTGCGTTTGCGAAATCGCTGTGCTTTTCTAAATAGATTATTTATCGAGAAGGGTTAAATAAATAATATTTAATTTCATTATTTTTTTCTCCTTGTAAAGAATACATTTTTATGTGAATAGAAAATTTATTGAAGGTGAAGTTTTCAATAGGATAATAGTTTAGCATTAAAAATCAGAAAATATTTTTCGAATGTTTTGCTGGGAATTCAAACAAATAAGTAAGAAAAATATTCTTGTTACAATTATTATGTTAGAATAAACACCAAAAATGATTTTAAGTAAGAGTAAATTTGTTTCTGTTAACTTGTGTCTACATATAAATATTTAAGTTATTTTAATATTTTTCTCGTTTAAATTTCATATTTTTCTCCAATACCAGGCATTTTATATCTCAGATCATGTAAGAGCAGATATGAAGCAGATTCAGCATTATATAAGGTACATGATTGATCTGCTACATTTCTCTCACATTTTAGCATACATCTCAAAGGAGGCACCTGAAAGTTTTTTCTACTCATTCTTAATATCCTGAACTAAAGAAGGAGGATCTTTCACACTGCACCCATATTTGGCCACAAAAATTTGGAACAAGAATAAGGGTGACACCCAGATGTTTCGGCTTTTCACCTCCAACTTCTCAACCTAAACAAGCATGATCTTCTACACTGTACCCGTATTTAGCCACGACAATTTGGAACAAACTTTCTAAGGGTGGCACTTGGGTGTTTCGCATTCTCATCCCCAACTTCTCGAACTAAAGAAGCATGATCTGCTACACTGCACCCATATTTGGCCACTACAATTTATAACATACATTTCAACAGGCGCTGTTCATCTCCTATTCCCCAAGTTCTGGAACCAAAGAAAGAAGATCTGTTATAAAATATCCGTATTTGGTCACCACAATTTGGAAGAAACCATAAGGGCTATTCAGTAAAGACACTTGGCTGTTTAGTCTTCTTATTCCCAACTTCCCGAATTAAAGAAGGGTGATCTTCTACACTGAATCCGCATTTGGCGATCACAATTTGGAACTAAGCTAGGAATGTACTTAGATGGTTTGTCTCTGCACCCCCAACTTTTAGAACTAAAGAAGCATGATCCCATATTTGATCACGACAATTTATAACATACATTCCAAAGGGGGCAATTGGCTATTTTACCTCACCAAAACAATCCTCCAAAATAAAACTAGAAAGGTTGATACAAAATTTCTCTTACCTTTCCAGTTCCCAGGAATATTAATAGTGAGGTATCCAAAGGGGCGAGATGTAGAAAATTAATTCCAATATTCTTTTTAAAGTACTTTTATTAAGCATGTGATGACGAGATGACACAAAAATTACTGGACATACAGACAGAGAAACCGCATCTTAGCGCGGCTAACTACTAACAAGGAAGTTCCAAAATTCAGCGCGCGAAAAAAAGTTCTTAAACCGAAGTACGGTTGGTTACAGTTAAGAGAGGAAAAGTGTTCACGTGACATACAAATCAAAAGTTCTAGTTCGACATCATTTTCGACAGGCTATTTCATCACCTGTTCCACAACTTCTGGAACCTGAGAAAGAAGATCTGTTATAAAATATCCGTATTTGGCCACCACAATTTGGAAAAAAACCAGAAGGGCTAATCTGTAAAGACACTTGACTGTTTAATCTCCTCATCCCCAACTTTCCGAACTAAAGAATTCTACACTGAATCCGTATTTGGTGACCACAATTTGGGACTAACATAAGGATGTACTTAGATGGTTCGTCTCCGCATATCCAAAATTTTAAATTAAACAAACATGATCGTCTATACTGCACCCGTATTTGGCCCCCGCAATTCCGAACAAATATAAGGACAGCACATGGATGTTTCGTCTCTTTATTCACAAGTTCTTGAATTAAAGTAGGATAATCTTCTACGTTGAAGTGGTTTTGGATACCACAGTTTGCAACAAATATACCAAACAAAGGCACCTGGGTGTTTTGTCTCTTCTTCCCCAACTTCTAAAACCAAAGTAGGAGGATCACTTACACTGCCCTTGTATTTGGCCACAAAAATTTGAAACAAGCATAAGGGACACTCAGATGTTTCGTCTCCTCATCTCCATAGACTAGTAATATCAATTGATCATCAAGTTGTCAGCTTAGGGTAAACATGATCATACAGCTCACGATTTTTACTTTGTAGTTTAACATATGTGATGAAAGTTTGGTGATTTTTATCAGCAGTCTTTACTGTTGGCTATTACTATTGTATACTGTTCGAGTGAAGGGAGAAAAAGGTCAACTATCATACAACGATTTTCAGCTGCAAATAATGTAAATTTATATTTCCTGAATATTTGGCATTTATATTTTGTTAATAAATTTTCCTGAGTTTACTTTCCCTCCAAAATGATTAAAAAAATATTAATTTTTTTATTGTACTTCACACAAAATAACATTTATTTTGTCTATCTTTCTGTAGTAAGCACATAGTTAAATAATCGCATGACTTGAGAAGAAGAATTTAAAGCTTTTCTCGGAATTTTCCTAATAGCTTCTTAAGATGGTTATGTTTTCTAAATAAATATGTGCAGGAAAAAGAAAATAAGTGATGATACGGCACAACTCGGGAGATATTTGTCCCAACTTTCTGTTCCTTTTGAATGGGGGGACGCACTCTATTTTATTACTACTCTATATCTTTTATAGGGCTTTGAAATAAGCTCTTAAAATGGAAAATCCCAATGTGCGATTCACCTGGTCGTTTGGATTTACCATGCGTATGTAAAGTTCTTTAAATAAAATCTTCTATTATGTTAGACGTTAGTATTCTTTATATATCTCTTATCATAAAATAATATTATAGATATCTTAAAAATATAACTATTTATAGAGAGAAATAGATAGATAGATAGATTAAAATAAAGTGTACATCCATAACTCAATACCTTTTTGGTAGTACAATACCCTCATAACAGATTTAAAATTTCAATCTTTGTCTAGCGATTTATTAAATGTAAATATTAAAATATATTTTAATACAACTTATATAAGCTTAAGCCATTATATTTTATCAAATTTAATCTTCTCTTTTAGACATGTTTAACATTTCCCCAAAAAACTTAACTACATTTTATGCTTGAACGAACCAAAAAAATAAATTATTTTTAGACTAGCTAAATTTTTTTTTATGGTTTCGAATGAAATACCAGCACCTGTTCTTGTTTTAAGAAAAAGAAGAAAAAAAACATCCTACGACAAGAACACCGTCACTTGGGGCAAAAAAGGTAACATACCGCAATTTTACATTCATTTTGTACTAAGAGGGCGGATAATTAAAAAAAAAAGTAAAGTCCAATACACCTTTGACAAACATGATAAACTAATTACTAAATTACTTTCCTAAAAACAACCTGGAATTTTTTTTTCAAAGAAGAGAAAAAAAAAAAAGAGAAATCAAAAAAAAAAGGAGGTGAAGGCTTCAAAGTACCGAAGAGCATTACCTTAATTATTTTTACCAGGAAAACACTAAAACAAACAAGTTCATTTTCTCTGAACGCTAATAATGAATACATGATTATAAAAAGAATTAGAAAGTATTGTTTCATATCATGCGACTAAAAATTGTAGTTTAATAAAATCCCTAAAATGTTATATTTAGAACTCTCATCAAAGTTAAGTTTAAAAATTTGTAGTTAGCAAGTTTGTAACCAAATTGGCAATTAAAATTGAGAGAATAAATTATTCCATGTAGGATATGTCACGAGTCTGACAATCTAATAAATTGTATTAATTAAAAATTTTAGAAATCTTTCTGAAATCATATGCAATTGAATGAAAATATTAAATATTTCATGAAGCTGTATTAAAAAATATTAATATAAAGTTGAGTTGATCATATATAATTCAGATTATGTAGAGAGAAGATTATGCAGACCTCTTGATCCACTAACTATGTAAAAAATTCTTTTAAAACAAAGCTACAATTTATCAGTAACAAATTCTGATAAATTGTTTTCTGAGTTTTTTCAAAAATAATAAATCACAAAATTGCCTGCATGCAGAAACTTTTGTAGTAAGTTGTAACTTATGTAGATCATGCATGCATATTATAATGTTCACTACATGCAAATTGTAACCGGCGTTGATTGCAATATATTTTGTTATTCTTTTCCAATGAAAAAATGTTTTTCTTATATCTATACAGAGGAGAAAATAAAAATGTTTATTATGAAAGATATCCAATTAACTATAAACATTATTAGAATTCAAAATATGGTTTATGTAGAAGCATTTTTTAATCAGTAAATCTCCTACATATCTATATTATACAGCCTGACTCATCTTTCAGCTTTTTGTAAACAGACTATACATTTCCATCCTTCTACGTAAAATCTTATCGCGTTTATTTGAAGAACAATTTTTTATAAGTCCAATGCAATTTTATCTAGAATTAATTATACATAAATAATTACAAAAAATTATTTTAATTATTATGGAAATATTTAAAAAATAAAAAAATGGTTGTGTATGTTGAAATATTTTTAAGTCAATGTCGCTTAAAATTTATATCATGGGTACATCGACATGTGATGATAGCGACTCTATATAAACCGTAACTTTATCCAAAGGCCAACAAAATATTATCGAAAATTATGTTACATATCAATTATTTTATTATTATGTATATAATAAAAAGTGAATAGTAAGGTTGAAGTTTACGTTTCATTTACGTGATAACCAGACCACAAAAGAAATAATAGAATTGCGCATTTATACATATTATCTACAAACAATCACGTCTACTTTGTTCAGTCCAATTTTAAAATGGTAAATAGTTTTTGTCCTATAATACTGTAGAAATAAAGCAATTATGTAGATAGGGGTCTTGCATCCGAGTTCTGATCTTTCCATTTGCGATACATTAGAAAACATTGAATGAAATATTTTCCAATATTTCAATGCTTACTTTTTTTATTAAACTAAAGCTGAATAATACTTCTCGTTTTAATCGTAACTAAAATCAGCAAAGAGTTTAAAATAATAAAAATGGTAACATTTTTGAAGATAAGGTGGACGTATAATGGTGTGAGTTGCTAGAAAAGCATTGAAGTACAGCGATTTGGAATTCATGATTTATTCTAAACCTTCGATGTATTGTAAACAATATATATTTCTTTATCCACCGACATGAAAAAAAAATATCCCTTATCCAAACAGATACCATTTCGAGAGAAAACAAATTCCAACCATTTCCGAAATAATAATAGCAATCTCGATTGTTTCCGAAATTTCTTACATACATCATATCATGCTGCTGGAGCTTCAAATTCGCATCTTGATACAGTGTAATATTTTACCGCAATGGACCCAATTTTTTACTTTTCCAATCTGTTCCATGAAACCAGCTGTTGGAATCGATTCTTCCCTGAAGAAGCAGCAGAGGAAGACTTATGAATCTTCTCCAGTTGCAAGAAAGGCGGTTGCCAGACACTCCACTTAAATCACTGCAGACACCGATCCTTTGGAGAGAAAAAGATGAAAACGCTTTGCATAATGTAATCTCTCCATTCTCGAATTCTTGGGAGGTAACTTATACGAAGACTTGAGGAGGTTAAATATTTCATCCTCGTGTTTTAAAATTCGCTCCCCTCCACCGGTGGTCGGGTGGGGGATATTTATACGAGTCAATTTGTCACCCTTGCATATATATATGCGTACCTCTTTCTATTTGTATGCAAAGTGCCAGAGCTGTCACCTTCAGTTCTTTCGTAATCATAAATATCCCACCCTCTGTGTCGTAGTTTGTCGTTGGGATATGAAGATGATATCCGGAGCAAATTCTGAATGTGCCCATTAAGGTGATAAAAAAAATGGCTTTTGGAACAAGAGGATAAAAAGATGTTTCTTCTTCCTTTTTTTTCTTTACGCGAGAACTGTGATATCGTGGTAATGTAAAATAGCAATTTTGCTTTCTGTTTTGAAAATGTATCGTTGATGTGAATCTTCGCCAATTCTATTCCGTAGTTTTCTTATTGCTATATTTATATTATAACTTCTTGGAGCAATATGCCATTAACCATTCGCATGCCATATGGTTTTGACAAATATGTTGTGATAAAATTGTGAATATTATTTTATAGGACTGTTATAAATAGTTTGGATATTTATGGCAAGAAAATAATCCTCCGTGTATGGAAATTCTATTTCGTACTGAAATTGTTAATATAATCGATAATAAAAGTAGAAAAATAACATGAAACAGGAAAGGAATTATTTGTTAATGTTGGATGCATTGATCTGAGGTTATTCGCCACTTGGACAGCAGAAATGGAGTAGTTTCGGCGTTATCCAGATGTACCAAGATACATCAATTATACTTCACTCATACTTTGCAACACTAATTTTGAATCAAAATCCAAGGAATCTGGGATTAGATCCTCCTCATTGAGCCCAATGGAAGTATATTCTGGCCAACAAACACACACATGGTCATTTCCAGCATATACATGAAAGTTTTTGGTTCAGCTTTGTTGAGATTTCAACCATGTTAGGAAACCCAACGAGCCTCTCAATACATTCCGGCAATAGCAAGGACAGACAGATAAATCTATTAATGATGCAAAACTTCTTGACATGAAGCCTAGTGTCATCGCCATAACTATCATCCGAATTGATGAGGGACCCATTCCTTCTATTGCATGCGTTTTAGTCATTAATTTTAGGAACAATAAATTCTAATTGCAAATATACTAACATGTTTTCTTAGTTTATCTTATAGTATAAGCTAATGGAAGAACATTGGAAAGGTATGTCCTTCTTTATATACTATATATCCTTCTTGCCCCTTTTTTATTATTTTTTTAAGCACATTGCTTATGTTAGATGAATGGTATTTGCACTACTGTATTGTGGGGTACGATTTAAAAAAATAAGAATAGGGAAATAAAAAAAATTGGGATTAAATGTTACTTTATTATGTGCTATTAGTAACACTCAAGCAATTTATCTAAATGACAGAATTGATCTAATATGAGTTTTAATTTATTATTCTCGTAATCGTAGTGTAGAATATCGAAAAGTTTATTTACTTTAATGTCACATATGTGACATAAATTAGTGGATGTAGAATGGTATTTTAATGGTATTTTATAGAACGGTAGTTTGAAGAATAGATTTTATTGTAATATAAGTTTGCGCTACTACGTTATTAGAAAAATTATAGGTGAAAATGTCAACCAATTATCCCTTTAGGCTATAATAAAATGATCTAAAGCTATAATTAAGCTAATAAGAAAATGGAAGTATTTTTATAGCGTTAATAATAAAAACGAGAAATATAGTTAAAAGATTAACAATTATGTGTTTTCTTAACTGACAGCTGATGATAATATCCCAAATTTGCATATAAGATTAAGGCAGTTTACTGCTTAAGATGATGGTATTGATGCACATAAATTATCGTACTGCTATTCTGAAATCACTAGCTGTAACAAATTAAATGCAATATTCATAAATATACGAAATATATTCTTTACATAGAAAACTCTACATATCACTCACGAAAAAATAATCAGAAATTCTCATGACTTTCCTTTGATGCCTTATTAACTTAAAAATTGTTTGATTGAAATTCGGCAAATGTAATTTCACACCATCCTTCACATTTATGCTCGAAAAAGAACTCTTCACTTACTGGTAATAAAGAGATTAAAATTTTCTGTGACGCTTCATCTTTGAACGAGTTCATAATCAAATACATCTTTCAAATATGTTAATCTAATTTAAAGTAAAATCACCCACTGGAAGGTAATTGGGAATTACTCAATTCATAAATTAGTACCCCAATTCATTCTCTATTCCCTAATTTTCAATGAAATTCCACAATCGCTAATTCTGAATAGCTCGGAAAGTTTTAAAAATTTCACCACTCAATAAAAGAATGGCATGAAGCAGCGAATTTTCACAATAACATAATGAAAGAGAGAAAAAAACTGCAGCAAAATGGATGAAGTATGACTGCTAATGCGGTATTATTTTCAATATTTTTCTTAATAAATTGTACAAATTTTGAGCTGTGTTTACAGAATACCAGTTTACAATTATATATAATTCAATATTTTATTTAGGAATACCAGCTTACAATTATGTGGAATAGAAATATTTGTGTTTTAAATAAATAAAACTTCTTTGAAATTGTTTTCATTTATGCAACTAAAATCTCGATAAAATAATAGCTATTTTAACTTGACCTAATCTTAAGTCTGTTTTTTCATCTGAGATATTAAACTAGGAATAAATTATAAGCACTGATGTTTTTTAAAAAATGGTATTCGATATTTTAAACATGTTAGATACGTTAAATTGAAAATGTTCGCGCCTTGTTATTGAACGTAACACAGAAACTTATAACCAAAAATTATTTTATATCACATTTCTTCCAGAACGCTTGTAAATTAATAAATGATTGTTTGCTTTGTCGGTCTACGGTCATCTTGTGCATACTTCAGGCTAATTATACAGTTTAACGCGGATTCCATTTACATACTGTTAACGTGGATTCCGAACCATTCCCAAACATCCATGCCAAAGCTAGAATTCGAAACTGAAGCCTGCGTTACCAAATGCAGAGCGCTAGCCAATTGGCCAACATCCCGCTGATAAATGATAGTTAGAAGCATATAAAAAAGACAAAAGTTTTATTATTAAACATAACTTATTTTTAATACGCTTTTATTAGCTTCACCTGTATGTTTGTATGTATGTATGTATGTTTGTATGTAACTCACATTTTGGGCTCGATGTTGGGACTGATGGCGCCATCTACTGGCGAGTCAGTCAACTGATCAAACCCTACTTATTTTGTATAATTATTTTGTTTAATCTTAATTCCTTTTGTTTTATTTTACTTTTATCTTAAAATTCTCATTTTTTTTAACTTTAACCTTTTTATTTTTGGGCATCGTCAACGAACTCTTAATTGTACCGATAGCTTTAGCTTTTTTGATCTCATGCTTTAATTGTTCTCAAGCAGATGTTTTTCCTAAATTTTAAATTCATTTATTTATTTTTAATTACTTCTATTCATTAATTTAAGAAACTACAATTTATGCTAATGTTTCAATTAATTTAAGATGTGGAGGTTTTGTGATTCTTAAAACCACCAAGGAACATCATAACCGGTACGCCCGTTGCCCTGCTTTCTTTCACCCCGGGTAGAAATTCAGTAATATCCGCGATCGAATTGCGCTCTTCCTATTGGCCGAAAATTTCCGTGGCTAAAGAGGCGGATCTCAAAGGCATAGGAGTGCGATCATGTCGAATTGCGCTCTTCCTATTGGCCGAAAATTTCGGTGGGCAAAAAGTATATAAACTTAGCGGATAATCGGCCAAGGTACCGTCTCTGCATAATTTGCACCAGACCTAGACTTTAGTCATCCTTTCTAGCAGCAATTACTCTACTTTGTAGTATATTCCAACTTTTTTATATTCTTTTTTTTTTGCTTATATTAATTGTATTGTACTTAGCTTTTTAGTATTTTTTCATTAATTTTTATTTGCATTGTATTTATCTTTTTGTATTTCTCATAAACTTTTAAATTTTTTATTCCTTAATTTTAAAAACACGCTTTTAGAGTTAATCAGACTAAAAAGTAAAAAATAAATTAATAGTTTAAAAAACTAAAAAATACGCTTTTAGAGTTAATCTATCTAAAAAGTAAAAAATAATTGTTAACATAAGAATAAAATGACTGACGAGAAAATGAATATCACTGTTCTAAAAGCGTGGGGTGCTCAATATCAATGGTTATAATTTTCACTAGTTTCACTCAGAAATGCAGAGTTAATTTTAAAATGTCATACAAGCACCCCACGCTTTTAGAACAGTGACATTCATTTTCTCGTCAGTCATTTTATTCTTATGTTAACAATTATTTTTTACTTTTTAGATAGATTAACTCTAAAAGCGTATTTTTTAGTTTTTTTAAACTATTAATTTATTTAATAATTATTATTCAGATTTGTTATTTAGTATATTGAGCATAATTCCAAAATTGCTCAATATTAAAAAGTACCGATTCATTGAGTCTTAGTCCAACCATCCGATTAAGAAGCCTTAAAAAACTATCCAACATCTGTCCTGCTTTCACCAGTCGTGCTTGACTGGCCATTCCCATCAAACGATAAACCCCAGTAGTCGAATTGTTTTCAACGACCTTCCCCCCGGGGTGTCTCAGTAGCAGCGAAAACATTCCAAAGCCAAAGATATCTGCTCCACCCTTGCCCATTATGTCATTCACCTCTTTGGCAGGAAAACAAAATATCGTATCCTTCCACCGGCAGCTACCATATTTTTTTTCTTCCCCTTACATTGTTGCTTTCACACAATCTACCCTCATCACGAATTAAGCTTTTGGTCTTTTGAATCGACTGATAATTTACCTGTCATTCGTAATTGATGTAATAAATATCATTTCACCAGGGCCGATGTTAATCCCTCAACATTTTTTTTTTCTTCTTCTTCCACTAATAGTACTCTGTAATCGTTGTCCAAAGCAGCGATATCAAATTCTGTGCTGTGTTTATGATCATCAAATTAGTTTAAATGATGGGCTTTCATCTTATCAGGATTTTTAGAAGGTCTTTTGATCGGTGAATTAATACATTAGTTGCGTGTATACAAAATAAAAATAAAGGGATATTCCATTACTTTTTTCCCCAATCATACAATGTATAAAAACGTGCGAATATAACTCTCCATTCAAGTACTTAGATATAAAAAAATCATACAAATTTTATCAAATAGATAAGAATTTCTATCAACAATAACATCCGTTTGTGTATATATAGATAAATGAAGTTGCAAATTGTACAAAAAAAAAATTAAAATTAAAAATTTTCTTTTTAAGAACTTTTGGTTTCACTTTTTGCCTTCAAAATTAGATCGAACAATACATCTATATTTTTACCATGTTTTAACATCGAACAAATGGATGTCTTATTATCAAGATGAATTATTAGAAACACTTTTGGATAATAATGCATTCACAAATATAGGTTGCGTAATTTTCTAGATGAATGCATAATTTTTTCCCATTTGAGCTTTCAATACAGATCTCATAAATTAATTGTTCTGTTGACATTTTAATAATGGTAGTAACTACTTCGGTAAATCACTGCTATCCCTTTGAATAGTGTGGGTAGACAAAAGGTTTTCTCGGAGAACCTTCAGAAATAACTGATTTATATTTGCGCGTAGTCGTGTAGCCTTGGAAAAAAATTGTTGAACATCAAGTAAGTAGGCACTATTGGTGCAACAGTTTTTTTTTAACCATCGTCACTTATCTATCCATTTTCCAAACCAACAACTATGCTCGTCAACATTAGAATTAAACTTGACAGTTTTACAGGCTGATTAGCGGCAATGCATCATAAATATAATTATTTAGACTAACCACATGTAGCTTATATGATTTACCTTAATTTATCATTTTTCTTAAGTGATGAGATATGCCTTGAAAGACTTATATTGAAATCTCGCGTTTGTGTTTACTGGTGAATACTGTGAAAAGGTTTATTGTATGTAATTTAGTTTATTCATCTATCTTTAATTCGTAATTATTCTAAAGTGGTTAAGTAATATAGTCTAGACGAAATTTTAAGAGCTTAAATTTGCATGTTATATAACAGAAAACTTGGGAATTCAATGATTCCTTGAAATTTTTCTTGATTTTTCACCGTAATTACAACGCAGATCAATAGTGGAACTTATTATGCATCTTAGAAAGCTAACTTGCACGAACTTCAACAGCTGCAACTGAATCATTAGTAAATCTTCGTTAAGTTATTGAATTTATATGATACCTAAGTGATGAATTAATGCAGTCTAGGTGGTATATTAAGAATTTAAATTTGCTTGTAATATTACAAAAAGCGTGGGAAATCAAAGGTTCCTTGAATTTTTTTTTCCTGATTTTTCAAAGAAACTGCATTGCATATTAATAATGGAACTGATTTCGCATCCTTTTGGAAGCTAACTGGAATGAGCTTGAACAACTTCAACTGAACCATTAGTGGGGTTTCGTTAAGTTATTGATATTGGTGAATTTTTATGATTCATCCACTTTTATTTATAATTATTCCTAAGTGATAAAATAATGCAGTCTAGGAAGAATTTTAAGAATTTAAATTTGCATGTTATATTATTACATATATCTTGAAAATTCAATGATTCTCTGAATTTCTTTTGATTTTTCAAAGAAACTGCAACGCATATTAATAATGGAACTGATTTTGCACTGAACAATTATTGAAGCTTCGTTAAGTTACTGATATTTGTTGAGTTTATATGATTAATCCACTTTAATTTATAATTATTCATGAAATAACACAGTCTAGGAAGAATTTAAAAAATTTAAATTTGCATGTTACATTACAGAAAGCTTGGGAATTTAAAGGTTCTTTGATTTTTCAAAGTAAATGAAGCGCAAATCAATAGTGGAACTGATTTAGCATCCTAATTAACTATCATTGGAAGCTAACTTATATGAATTTGAACAGCTGCAACTCAACCATTACTAAAGTTTTGTTAAATTGTTGATGTTCAAATAAATTTATACGGTTTCTCCATTTTAATTATTATAATTCATTTTCAATTGAAATGATTAAACATTTTATTGACGTAATACAAAATGATGTTTTAAACAAAAAATTTCTGAGAATTACCCATTAACTTCTAACGCATAATTTACATTACGCTCATGAAACTAAAAGTAAAATTTTCAATTTCTTTCCTTTTTTCCCCCTACGTCACTCAAAGAAAGAAAATGATCAATAAGAAAAATCAATAAGAAAAACAAATCTTAATTTCATAAATTATTCTTCCTTTTTAATCTTTCCTAACCTGATTTTTTTTTCTTCTTCTGCTCTGTTAAAAAAAAAAAAATTTTTTTTTTTTTCACTTCCTACCAAATGCTGCTGTTACTCAGTAAATTAAGTATTTCGCTATGTTATTCCTTTCATTACAGGTTGTCTGAAGCGGTGGAAAAAAATCAAGAGCAAAAAAAAATTAGCCAGATTATTATTTTTTTTTACCGACGAAGAAAAGTACGGGGAATTAACCATTTCATTAATTTTTACCCGAAGGTTTATTTTATTTTTATTTCATTACTTTTACTAAAACATTTTTTTTCTTTCTCCCTTGCTCTCTCTCTCAATTTTCACACCCTTGGTCGAAGACCCAAATGCTTCATAATGTGTATTCCTTATTCTTAATCATGTGCATGTATAGAATAAACAGAAGAGGATTTTACACCTCAGTTATCATGAATGCTGTTAACTTTTTTTTAGCTGTGGCTGAGCAGAAAAATATTCATAAAAAAAAAAAAAAAAAAAAAAAAAAAAAAGGGAAAAAAGAAAAGAACTAAAAATAAAGAAAAAGATTGTGGAGCGGAAAAAAAAAAGTTCCAAAAATGGATGGAAAAGTTGAGGCAAAACTAGAAGAAAAATAGCTAGGCGATGAAACCAAAGTCATAAGTTCTTCACTCATTAGAATTTTTTTTTTTTTCGTACTTTCTTTCATTTTTTTTTCTACTCTATTTTAATTTTTAGGATACCCATTAGCTACATGGGCGGCCATCCCTGCCGCGTATTCAACATTCCTTCCAGGAGTTATTCTTCATTTTTTTTGTACACCGCCATGCATATGGATGAAATGGCCCTTCCATTTTTAGCGCTATCACTACGAGTTTCATAGCTAACATCATTCCCTCATTATAACGCACTAATTTTTTAGATGGAGTTGAACTAGCTTACACGCAAAGAAAAACTGGGTAGAAAAATCTGTAAATGAAAAATTTCTGGTGTCATTTTTAGAAAACTCTCTTCTGACTTTTGGTTTAGTCTCCCACACTCGCTGTTGTTAATAATGTCCCTTATTAAATTTGGAACTATTTTTATTTAATATGCTTCATTTAATTTCGTTGAATAACGTTTTTTTTTCTCCTTCTGCATCATTTGATTTAATTTTCATATTATTAATGTATTTGTGTATTCTTAAATTGTTTCTTCCTGTAAATAATTGTATAATAATTATTTAAACATACTTGCACATACAGAAGTTTGCCCAATAAATTGCATGTTATGAAATGTTATTATTATTTATAAATATTAAAAGTTCCATATCGGTTTCAATGTATATTAAATTTTACTTTAATGATAATGTATTTTAAATATAGGTTATTAACATTAATGAAGTAAATTTTTGTGTGTATATAAATATATGTAACGATAATTTATTGTTAATTTATACTTTAGAAGATAATTTCAAATTAATTTTTAAAGATCAGAATGTAATTTCTGTAAAATAATTAACTCGCTTATAAAAAGATTGAACTACCTAGTTTATAAAGAAGTTAAGGGATGTTGTTAAGTAAAGATAGACTACCGTGCAAGAGAGCAAAGATGCAAATCTGCTAGTGGCGTGCAGTACAGTCATTGCTTTAGAATCGAGTAGATTGTTAACTATGTTTGAGGAACTTTTGATGAAAGTTATACATAATTTCACCAATATGAAGGATAGTTGCGAATAAAATGTCCCTAAGAAATGAATTAACCCATTTCGTCTAATTGAAGCTATTTTGTGTATAACACAAGGAAAATAACACAAAAAAGTTTACGTGGTTAGATAAACCAAAGTTCGATTCCTAATGAAGTGATCCTTCAAGTCACTGCCATAAAAAATAAATCGACATGCGTCATTCGTGACAATCTAATATAGGCATCATCTGCATAGTTTGAGTTTTACGGTTTTCTTCTCTAGTCAGGTAATTTTTTATAAACTTCTTTCCTAAAGGCATTGTATGGTTACACAGGGAATAATTTTGATACTCCACATTGGTATTTCCTTAATAAAATTGACCACCTATTAACGGATTTAAAGACATGAAACTACGAAGACATTTTAAGACATGAAATAACCAATGTCCTCTTTGAAAAATAAATAAAGGATATTCAAAGTAATTGATCTTGTCATAAGAATTAGCTGTGTATTTTTGTTCATAAATATTTAATGCATTTTTATTATTTTTCAAAATTTTTATGTAAAATGTGTTTTTTTATATTTATTGCAATAAAACACTTAAAGCTTTTTGTATTACGAAAACTTCATACACAGTTAAAATTGTATTCCTAAACATTATAGAATCTATTTTAACGATGACCAAATAAATAATAGATAAAAAATAATCTGAAATAATCTGGTAAATAGAACCAATTCGAAACGAAATTCTGAAATCCAAATTGTTGGACAAATATTTAACACGAAATTCAATACACTTTGAGCTATTTTAGTTGTTACAAACTAACGACTCTTTGCAGATTCATTTACAGAACATTATTCGCCGCTCTTATGCAATGCACGAAATCCTATTGTTGCTGGCACACATGACACAGTCATTTAACAATGCAAAGTTCAAACCTATTGACGTGGATGCTTTGTGAACTGTGTAACACCTCCATCAAGAGATGGGCTTATTAGAACAGTTTTACAACTGGACCCACGCATGTGTTAACGACTGGAGCTGTCCTTGCATTCCATTCATTAGATAAATTCGGTCACATCATGTTACATCATTAAGACCAATGTAGGTTCTATAATGACAATGGATGCCTTTTAATTATAGACATACTTTTAGGCGTTTGATTATTCGCAGAAATGGCTATTTGAAGCCCCGAGGAGGCTTTTATATTAATTGAAATTCCACATTAACTGCCAACACGTGCTCGGCTATTTGAAGTTATTATTTAAGAATTCATTTCGAAGATTGGAGGAGGTTGGGTGGATGAAATAATTGAGCAAATGACGAGGTTTGCTTGCAAGAATCAAACTGAAATATACTTTGCGTTAAACATGTAGTTTGTACGTAATGTAAATGTTTCAGATGTCTGCCGTGTTTTAGAAAAATTAGTTTTATCCATATTAAATAACGAAAAAGTAAAAAATAATGATAAGTTCAATGTTTAAAAGATATTCATTTTTTTACTATATGAAAGGAGAATTTTGAAATACATGATTAAAATAAGTTCTTGATAATATGTAGTGAAATCAAGGAGTTGAAATATATAAATGGAAAAAATAGATTTGGAAGGTTTCATATAAAAACATCGAAAACTGATATTAGGATAATTAAAAATGGAAAAATTGAATTGTAATATATCTTAAGAATAATAAGGACGACAAAGGGCATCGCGTACATGTAACAAAAATTTATTTAAAAGTCCAAAGATAGAAATTTTTACCTTTGATTTAATAGTTATTTAATTAAAAGATAATGGAATTTTCTTATGTTGAATAAATTAGGTTCTCACTTAGAGAATAACATTAGAAATTCCTAAGTTGAAACTTGAAAATATGACAGGAAAAGATTTAATTCAGATAGTAGAACCTACATTGTTTTCATTAATTTGGTTTTAATAAGGAAGAATGACATTAATTAATTTAAAAATCCAATTTTAAAATTTTATATTATAAAAAGAAAATATTTTTTTTAAATCTTAGTTTTGAGATAAGAATATAAAAATCGTTAAATATGACACAGATGTAGAGTTATACAGCATAATCTACAGATTGACCGCAGTTACTTTAGTAAGACACGATTCATCATTTCATTATTAGTAAAATGCTATTAAATGATGATAAAAGCGAAACAGAATATTAATCTCAGAAAAAACAGGCGTAAAAACCTTCGTCCCCAATTTCAAAGACAGTTTAAGTGACATATTACTGACAAATGCACTTCACCATCAATTATAAAGTAGCAATAAAAGAAAAGTAATGGAACCCTTTCCATTTGAAGAATTTGAAAGCAAGAGGAAAATATTTAACCCTTTTACAAATAATTCACATTTAAACGTCAATTAAAGAAAGAAGATTGATTTAAAACAAATGAGAAAAAATATTTCTGGTTAGTTTACTGTAAAAAGGCAAAGGCAAAACTAAATATTAATGAAGGATTTCCCATTTTCGAAGTCGAGTTTTTCTATTCACACAAGTCATGCATAGGTTCACTGAAAGTTATTAAAATTTTCAAAAATAATTCCTTATAAATCATTTTATGCATAGCATGAAATGAAATTCATTATTCATAGAAGACATTTTTTTGGCACAAAAGTTAAATTCTTTTTCTTTTATTAAATTCGGATTCTTCTAAATAGATGTCCTTAAGTAATAATATTTGGCTTTCTTCAGGAGTTAAAGTCAGAGTTGATTCTCGCGTTTAATATCTGTCATTTCAAAGTCTGAGAGCTCTTATGCATATGAAATTTGAATAATGTTTAATTTTTTTTTTCATTTATTCTTATAAGAAATGGTACTGTGGTAAAAAAAAATGGTTAAACATGGTTTTATAAGCAAAACAAAACAAATAAGAGCCTGAGTTGTCGTTTCATTAACGAAGATGGCTTTTTCTTCTAATCACTGTTATTTTAATGCTAGTTTTATTAAAACATAAAAGATGAAATTCTAAACTTCTTTAAAAGAAATAAAATTCTGATGGAAGCTTTTGTCAGTTTAATAAATCAAATTCAAAGATTAGCCGCTCATCTTAATACTTCATTTTCACATAATTTCATTTAATATATTTATATTCCAATCATTCATCTACCCAAAGTTTAATAGTATGCAATAAATGATAATCTTTGTTTTTCGAATAGCTTTGAGAAGGCCCAAAGCTAATAAAAATATTCATAACAGGAATATTTATTGATATAAGGGCACATATAGATGTGCCCTTGATTTGATATATATATATATAGTGTAACCATGCTTCCTCCTACGCATTGCAAGAACGCCCCCTTTGGCGTTCAGGAGACATGGTCAGTAGGCCTCGAGACTCTCAACAGAGAGGAAGTACAACGTAACCCACGCTTCTGCTGATAAACGTTTAGTTTGTAATCTCTCATCGCGAGAGGGAATATATTCAACGAAATACTGCTCATTAGTTGGCCTACAGGCTCTCACTTGGAGACGAAGTATATTACGCGCACCCCACGCGTACCTGAGTATCAGGTTTTCGGCTTAGAAGTGGAATCCTTCTACGAATCTATAATTATATGCCTTTAAATGTGTTAAAAATTGTATGTGTGTCGTATTTGTAATTGTGTAAATAAAGCCGTGTGTTCTCAAACTTGCGTCTGAAATCTCAACCCAATCACACCCAGTACACCAAAATATACTTTTTTTTTTTTCTTAAAAATCTGTTCCCAATTTGAAACTTAAAAATTAGGTATTGGTCATGGTTCGTAAGACAGTAGGAACTTTAATAAAATTTGGAAATTAACCCTCTTCCTTCTGATGTTTGCTCTTTAATTCCCAGAATTTAATGAAGGATTCCGATGCGTTTTTATGCGTGGTTTTTATCGATCTTAACGGCCTCATATACACTCTGGTATTTTTAATTTCCTTCTACGACCCGTATAAGGAGCTAAAATTTGGCGATAAAAAATTCTAATATTCCATATGCTTTACATTAATTAATCTAAACCTTCGTTTTATATTAGTTAGCAAAATACTATCTGGGTAAACAAACTTAAAATATTGTTAAACCACTAGGGATTGCTTGAAATTTTTAGTGGAAATTAATTTTTTTTTTCTTACTTGATGCTGAAGTTTTTTTATTGTTTACAAAATATTAATGAAAACAAATCTATTTTCTGAATATTGAAATATTAAATATTGCTGTCTTTTTTATCGTTATTGCATCATTTAGTTTCAGATGAACTCGGCAAATACAAGTAATTCATTTAGTAACTTATAATAAGCAATTATACAGCTTTCTTAAAAAAAAATAAAATTACAATTATTATTATTATTATTATTATTAATTTTTTTTTTTTTTTTTTTTTGAAATTACAAAAAGTTTTAAGATATATTTGTTATCATTTGTTTAATTTATTTATTGATATAATTATTTTAACGACCTGAAATCCTAAAAACAAAGATGCTTAAAAAGAAATAAAAATAATTTTAATCTTTTAACCAATGCTACAAACATATATTTAATTTTTATTCAAGTGGAAAAATTTAAGAATAAAAAAATAGCAAAGTAGCAAAAGTCAACAAAAAAATATTTACGAATTCAGTCACATCCCAAAATGCCAAATAGACTTCAAAAATGAAAGCCCAAACTTTCAAGCATTTAGCCAAAATTTTAAACAAATTGCAACTAAAAATGTCAATAGAAAATAGGATTTTCACCCCATTCAATCCTATAATTTGCATTATTCTGATTATACTTTCTTTTTTTTGTAAAGCAAATAACATTTCAAGAATATCAAAACAAATAATTTATTTACGTAAACAGAGAAAAATTTGGAAGCAGTCAAAACTGTAGAACATAAGTTAATCATTTTCTTTCACAAAAGGGACTGAGCCTTATATAAATCTAATTCATTGCAACTGCAATAAATACTTGTTTATGTCTCAGAAGAGGACAAAAAACAAGCATACGAATAATAATGTAATGATAAACAGCAAATAAGAAGATGTCAAATTATATTATAAAGGATTTGTGCTCATAAATAAATAACAACACATGTTAAATTGCAGATTGTTTTTCCAAATTGGAATTCAATGTGTATAAATATTGAATTCAAGATGCAGCAGTAATTTAATTTCTTATTCGATATAATTAAACTAACTTTTAAATATTTCATATAAACCAATTATTATTATTATCATTATACATTAGGCAGCTACATACATTACATCTGCTATAGAAAGCAATGCTTATTATATGCTCATTTTAATCAGAAAGCAATTACACATCATTTTTACATGTATCAATTTTCCGCCCGTCATCATTTATTATTATTTATTAGGATTTATTAAAGCATAAGATGTCCAATTTTGCTTATCCAGAATTTAAATATTAATTCCACTTTTTATTTGATTTTGTCCCATTTAAAATAATTGAATAATCAAGAACTATACACTGAAGTGACAAAAGTCATGGAATAGCAATATGCAAATTTTCAGATGGCAGTAGCATCGCGTAGAACAGGTATAAATGCGCAGTGCTTTCGCAGAGCTTTCATTTCTGTTCAAGTTATTCATGTGAAGAGGTTTTGACGTGATGATGACCGCACGACGGGAATTAACAGACTTTGAACGCGGAATGTTAGTTGGAGCTAGACGCATGGGTCACGCCATTTCGGAAATCGTTAGGGAATTCAACATTCCCAGATCCACTGTGTCAAGAGTGTGCCGAGAGTATGAAATTTCAGGCATAACATCCCACCATGGACAGCGCAGTGGTCGACCGCCTGCACTTAACGACCGAGACCAGCGACGTCTGCAAAGAGTCGTAAATTCTAACAGACAAGCAACACTGCGTCAAATAACCGCAGAAATCAATGTGGGACGTACAAGCGACTTGTCTGTTAGAACTGTGCGGAGAAATTTGGCTTTCTTGGGCTATTCCAGCAGAAGACCGACTCGAGTGCCTTTACTGACAGAACGACATCGCTTGCAGCGACTCTCGTGGGCACGTGAGCATATCGGTTGGTCCCTAGATGAATGGAAAACCGTGGCCTGGTCCTATGAGTCACGATTTCAGTTGGTAAGAGCTGATGGTAGGGTTCGGGCGTGGCGCAGACCCCACGAAGCCATGGACCCAAACTGTCAGCAAGGCACTGTTCAAGCTGGTGGTGGCTCCGTAATGGTGTGGGCTGTTTTTTCATGGCATGGACTTGGTCCTCTGGTGCGACTGGACCGAACATTGACTGGAAATGCTTATGTTCAGCTACTTGGAGATCACTTGCAGCCATTCATGGACTTCATGTACCCAAACAACGATGGGATTTTTATGGATGACAATGCGCCATGCCACCGGGCCACAACTGTTCGCGATTGGTTTGAAGAACATTCTGGACAATTCCAACGAAAGATCTGGCCACCTAGATCGCCGGACATGAATCCCATCGAGCATTTATGGGACATCATCGAGAGGTCTGTTCGTGCCCAAAATCCTGCACCATCAACGCTTTCACAATTATGGACGTCTATCGAGACAGCAAGGCTCAATATTCCTGCAGAAGACTTCCAACGACTTGTTGAGTCCATGCCACGTCGAGTTGCTGCACTTCGCCGGGCGAAAGGAGGGCCGACACGATATTAAGAGGTATCCCATGACTTTTGTCACTTCAGTGTATATCTACACTTAATTTTAATATCTTACATATTCCTTATCAATATAACGAATTCCAGTGTCTATATGTTGTTTTAATAATACATGAAACATACCTACTAATCAGCCTTCGCTTTCCTTCGCATTTTGTATAGTTTATTCTTATAAATAGTTTTTAAAGTTTAAAAATCATATAGCCATACTTATAGCACTTGAAACCATACCCAAATGACATTAATCAGTTCAACCCTACATATTATTTCCGAATTCCAAGCACTTTAATTTAAGTTTCTTCAACTAGAACTGTAGATAAGAAGAATATTCAAAGTTATCTAGTACCACATTTCAGCCTCGTTATATCACAGTACATTAGGTTTGGTTTGGTTTGTTGCTCTACGGTCATCTTGTGCACACTTTGGGCTAAACAGACCGGAACCTACAGTTTAACGTGGATTCCGAACCGCTCCCAAACATCCATGCTACCGCCAGGATTCTAACCTGAAGCTTGGGATACCAAAGGCCAGAGCGCTAGCCATTTGCCATCACACAGTATATAAGGAGTAACATTTCCAAGTGACCTGGAGAGTAGTGATGTAACTTCCTCCTGTACAAGTCTAATGGAGAGAGTTTTAGATTTACGAAACCTCTCTCCATTAGACTTGTACAGAAGGAAGTTATGTAAGGAAGGTTGTGTCTATTCCAGGCATAACCAGAAATTTTCCATTCAATTCAACAATGAAATCTAATGCAATATACAACAGACCACTACGGCTCTGCTAACTCTATTAAGTCTCCAAGTTTTGGAGACTTAATAGCCACAGAAATATGTTCGTGTTTGTTGCCAATCGAACCTTATTATTTATTTTCGACTTCCAAGAACTTTTTAACGAAAATATTTTGCTAGTACAGAAATAAAAGAAATAAATAAATGACTTATTTCACCCACGGCAGTTTGGGACAAACACACATAAGGTGGGTTCAGAAATGGTATCCATTTTGGTATCCAGTTATTGAAATCTTCTACCTGCATCAAACTGAAATAATTTTTACGTTTACAAGACTTATATCTCTTCCTGACATAAAATGGGAACTTTCAATTAAATTTCATTTCGATCAAAGTTCGCCTTTTGTCAATTTCAATCAAAAATAGTTAATCAATACTAGATTCGGTCAGACATTAGCATCAGTCTTCAACAATTTGCCAATTTTTCTTCATAGACACAACAGCCCCCTGATGGGCCAAAGCCGTCTGCCTACTAGCACGCCCAACGATCTACAGTCATATTTGACTGGAACCTACGATTTAAAATGGATTCCAAACCACTAAAAACATCCACGACAGAAACCTGGAGCACTAAGCTCTAGTCACTCGGTCATCAAGCCCTCTGTCAATTATCATTATCAATTAATTCTTATAATTTGTTTTAAAACTCAAAGAATCTTGATAGAAGATCCTTTGCCACTAGATTGACAGATATGCAACAGATTCTGCGTAATCTGAAGGAATCATATGAAGAATGCCACACTGAGCTCACATTATGCAACAGCAGTTTGAAGCGTATACAACCAATGGTAGAATCAGAATCACCAGTGGTATCAAAGTATTGCCATCTCCTCCATATATATCTTTGTCCATCCTTGATATAAAATGGGAACCTTAAGCTTCAGTTCAATTAAAGTTCACCATTAGCTAATTTAAATCAAATATTGTCTGCCAAAATCGTCTTCAGTTCAATTCATTAATAAAATCTAATGCACCACCCACCAAGCCACTCCAAGCTTTCAACCCTATAATACGTATTATTTCTCTGATAGTATTTTGCCAAAAGTCCCAGACATAAACATTCCAATCACCGAAGTCTGTATTCCGTGGGGAATTATATGTCTACGTCTATTAGTAATGAAAGAGAATTATATTTCTTGCGATCTGAATGCCAGTGCCACACGCCGCTACAGCTTTATTTAGTTTGAATGCCTCCCGAGACCTATGTGCCTGGAAAAGATTTTTTTCCGGGCCACGTATTTATTGCGGGGGAAATTAAAGGGATTACTGAATTGGCTGGACTGGGATTCTTCTCCATTTTATGTGATTGTTTCCACCTCTAGGTACAAAAACTTCTTCAGACGGTAACACAAGAAATACCAAATATTATCAAAACGTTTCCTTATTTATTTATTTATTTTCCGCCATTGCTTTCATTTCCAAAAATGGGAGCAGATATTTTTTTTTCCTTTGCCCGTAGTATGTATGTTCTGTCTATATAGTTCTTTGTACATCTTTTCTCTTTCTACTCTGGTTATAGTTAGAATAATTTTTTCTAATGGTTTATATTGAACTTCGTACCATAACATGAGTATCTGAACAAATTCGGGAAGAAGTAAAATTTTTGTTGTTTCCTTATATTACCTGATTAACCTTTATTTCCTCTTTATCGACAATAATGGATATGTCGTTAGCTCTTAAATATATAAATTAAATATAAAATCTCTATAAGCTCTTAAATATATATTTTATTCACTAAAGTAAGTAGCATTTAGAAAATAACATATGTATTTATGTTACCAACATGCAATTTCTTCCAGTGCTACACTTCGATATTTTCTACTTTAATATATCTCGATAATTTGTCTAATTTTTATTTTCTTACGACAGACTTAATAAATAAATAATATTGCATAATTTTCCTTAATTATACGGAATCATTATTTTAATTTAAGTTAATATACGAATACTCCATTTTAATTCAAACAAAATGACATTTTTTTAATAATGTATTGTTGCATGAAAGATTATTTAAATAACTGATAACTAAAAATGCTATGGTATGGTCTAACATTTGGAGAATTATTATTTCCTGCATCGTATATGTACAACTTAGTACAGCTAAAACATATGTATCACAATACCATAAATTCACTCATATAAGTCAATACAATTCATATGTATATGGTAGACATATCATTAATATTTATTCACATACAGCCCTTACATTTCTCATATTATTATTAAAACACATTTATACGTTGCATTACTAATAAACCACTTTATACACTTCGCAGTACTATCAATTCAAGTATATATTTCACCACATGACATCGCTTATGCGAAATTATTACAGATGTTACTGCTATGAAACCCCCATATATAATAATTAAGTATGGTATGAAATGTTCTATGGATTTAAATTGACAACGCTCTATTGTCATGTATTTTATATTGCATATTTTAAACATGTATGTAATATAAATTAAATATGCATTTTATCGCATAATGTCGTTGAAATTTAGCAATATAAATTGGGATGAACATTTTATATCTCAGTAATTTCCACCACCACCAAGACCATTTATGGAAACCTTACCCTCAATGCAGGATCCTCGCTCATAGAAATACCGTCCTTGGGCATTTGGGGGTCGTAGCCCTTCGGTTATGGAATACGAATCGTCGGGGCTGAGGAGGCACAGGTTCGAGCCCGGATCGAACTCGAACGACCTGCAAGTGAAATCGGAGTGGTGGACGCAGGCCTGCTCGCACTCCTCCCGCGTAACAGCCGACCCTTGCACGTGCACGTGACCACCCTGCACCAGGGTGCGGCCGTTCTGTTGGTGGAACATGCAGCGGGACGGCTCTGAAAAGAAACCAGAAAAAAAGAGGGACGCAGATTCAGAGGATTGAATGAATGTGTCGGTGGTAAAGTGCTTTTGCTTCTGTGATGCAGTCGTTTCAGTGCAGTAGTCATTTCTCTGTGCTGTTAGAGTAGAACTAAAGTTTTTCAGAAAAGGTTTCTTAAAGTTTCAGAAAATTTTATTTCATGAGATGAGAAGAATTTAAAAAAAATAATAGTTGTAAAAGACTATGGATAGATATGTATGAAAAGCCATTGAAAATTTACGATATTTGCAATTTGAAAAAAGAAATAAACCCTTGATTCCGCTGACATAAACTTTTTCATGTCAGCTCAATAAATTATTGCAGTTATGTTAATATTTTAAAGACTAAGTCTGAAATACATAGAAATGTAATGAAGAGTACAATTCTATGGATGTTAGTCAGTTTTACGAACTATTTTGAAGAATTCATCAGCTATTATTGAGCCAGCGGTCAAACACTTGGTAATAGTATTATAACTCAAACGTGTAGTTGAGAAGCATAATATTAAAAAGATCAACTTCCATAAATTGACGAGAAAACTCATACGAAGCAATTCAACAATGGCATGGTATGCGAATTCAAAGAACATATGGTCTTTCTAAGTTGATTTTTATTAACTAATTTGTCACATTAGCTCTTAAAACATTAATTTACAAGAGCTTCCTAATACTTTTAGAAGCATAATTTAAACTTGCAGTTGAAAAATGTACTATTAAAATAATCAATCGACACAGGTTGATAAGAAATTTATAAGACATTATTAAAAATAATGAATGGTATACGAATTTAAAGAACAGTATGGTCTTCGAATGTTGATGAATTCAGTTAACAAAACTTGAACAATAGCTCTTAAGACATTTAGTCCATGAGTTTTCCAACACTTTTTGATAGCATAATAACTTGCTGTTGAGTAACCTATTGATAACAAGATCAGCTGTCATGCTTTTGTGAGAAACTCATGACATAATTCAGATAACTCAATGACCTGCTAGCTGATTATTATTAATCAAAATCTCAAAATGTCACTCAAGAGATCTAAGACATCATTAGAAGGAAACCACTGTCTCAGAAATTAATCAGTTTAACTTACTAAAAATTAGCCATCAAATTTATTTTGGTTACAAAATATATAGTTTGCCAAGTTTTGATCTGATAACAAGTGGAATGAAAAATAAAATTGGTTTGAATGAACTTGTACAACTGGAATAAAAGGTAAATGAATATTAGCCGAGCAAATAAAATTATCGTCTAATTTAAATGCCAATAAATGCTACATCGATGTTTTCCTAAATTAAATTCAATCATTTGATAATTATAAACAAGAAAAACTAAATTGCAAAAAAAGTAAGTAGCAAAGGACCTTAAATAAAAGTAAAATGTTTATTTAAAGAATCCATTCCTAAATTTGTAGAGAATAAAGGCAATCATATATCGATAAATTTGATGTTTAAAATCAAAACATCAGGAAGGAAGTCTTCAAACTGCATACAAAGGAAAATTGTTGCAAAACTTTTAAGTTTGCAACAAAAGTTGCAACCTAAGATACTTTTTTTTATTCTGTAATTGGTGACAGTTAGCTTATGTTGTGTTGTTGTCGTATCCATCATGGAAGGAGGGAAGATGGGTGCAGCTTCTGTTCTGATGGAGCATCCAACAATTAGCTTATAAAAAAGATATTTACAAATACCAGAAAAGGTGAAAATATTTCACCGAAAAGCAAATATCCATACTAAGTAAAAATGTCATACGGCAAGTTAATTGAATACAAAAGTGCAATAGAAACAATTAGAAAAACAAAGCCACAATTAAAGAATAGTCTAAATAATAAAAATAAAATAAAAAAAGATAGGGATATTAGAACTCTTTTTCAGTTTTATAGTATTTTTTTGCATAAGAATTACATTTATTTAAATAAAAAATTACACAATTGAGATACAGAGTGCAGTTTAGAGCATTCAACAGTTTAAAAACTAACCACAATTAAATGTGATACGCATCCGAATCACAGAAGCAAAAGCATGCATACAAAGTTTATTAACATGCCCATATAACATTACTTAAGATTTTTCTATAAGTGTAAATGACATATACAGTTGCACAAACAGATCAAACAGAAGCTAAATTAAAAACAATAAATCGTTAACTTAGCACAAAGTAGTAGGAAAAGAATACAGAAAATGCAAACATATTTAAAAACAAAGCATTCAAGTACAAACATGCTGACAACATATTCAGGAGAGTTTCAACCGAGGCTTTAATTAAATACTAAGTTACACCAAACATTTTTAACGATATCCTTTATAAAAGAATAGTATAAAATATGATTAAAAAATATTTCAAAATTTAAAATGATTTACCGAAATTTAAGAAAATTATGTAAATAATATCATATAATAATAACTTCATATTAAAACAAACAATGTGTTTAATTGCTTTGGCATTTTTAATAAAACTTATGCAATAATTTTATATTTTATTATAATATTGACATATTGTTTTATTAGGTATTAAATTTTGAAGTAAAATTGAATTCTAGTAAATTACATAAGAATTAAATAGTCGAATATAAAATACTTCAATATATATATATTGAAGTACTTCAATTGAGGAAAGATGTTACTTAGTTTTAATTGCCATATTTTTTTATCTAAAATGCAATAGTATTGTTATCATATGGTTTTCAGAATTAAAACTTTCTTCTTTTTTTAAAATAGTACCATACAAAAACCTATATCCGAAATATATATATATACTTCAATGGATGCAATAAATAAAACTTCGATGGATATAAAAGTTTCGAAAATAATTTTAAAATATCTTGTGAAAACCAACAAATAAACTCGTTGGAATACTTAAAATTTAAAACAAAATTTATATATCCTGTTTTTGCATTTTGCTTATAATTATGGCCATGTTTTATAGAAAATTAGCTGGCCCGGCAGACGTAGTCTCGCCCTGAAAATAAAAAATAATTCTGGAATTTGATTGCAGCGCCACCTAATGGGTCCAATTGTGAATCTAAACCCCCCAGGGATCCACACAAACGCACTCAAAAATTTTCATCAAAATCGGTCCAGCCGTTTAGGAGGAGTTCAGTGACAAACACAAGTAATATGAAGAATTATATATAGAAAGATAGACATGCTACTGCTATACTAATTTTCATAACATTTCTAAACAAAAACAAATACTTTCAAGTACTTACTTACATGTTTCAGAGTATTACGACCACGGATAGCTTGGAATGATAAACATCCGGTATGACAGCGATAACGAACGAACGAATCGATTACTTGGGATGCTAGTCAGATAGGCATGGTGCAAAATAGCTTTGTAAGGAAAAAGTATAGTGTGGTATGTTTTCATTTGGTTTTCTTTTAATAGTGTGCGTAAACTAAAATTTTAAGTATTAAAACATTAAAACTCTTTTGTTTCGGAATAAAAATCTCTATTTAATGATATTCTTATATGCCCACCACCTTCATGACGTCATCCTTTTTAAATATATCCTACTTGGCCGCTTACCAATTTTACACGCTATCAATGGTTGGACTATGTATTGTTTGTTGCTTTTAAAACCACATTCTTCATTCAGCTGTTACTTGTTTATATTTCACGAGGATAATAAATATGTATTGATTACGATTTTTTTTTTGTCATTAAACATATATAAATTTCACGAACAGAAAATAGCATTTTTCCCATGTAAATTATTATTTTTTGAAGTATTTTGCATCTCTGAGTGCTAACAATTAAAAAAATAGGAAATGTATTTTTTTTTAATTTTAAATATATGATTTGAACATGTATGTAAGATACATTAACTAATATACACGATGTGGAAGGAAGTGACGGGACACGACACTATAGCGATATAAACCCATATTTATTAACATTAATAGGAGTTAGGGCCTCGTTTGGCTGCGATCACAGCTGCAACCCTTCTGGGCATGCTTTCCACTAAATTAGCCATAGTGGCAAGAGGAATTTCCTTCCAAATGTTTAACAGGAAGTTCCATAGTTCAGGTTTGCTTTTGGGGAGTGGGGTGCAGGCCCTCAACCGACGGTCCAATTCGTCCCAGAGATGTTAAATTGGGTTAAGATCACGGCTCTGCACCGGTCACTCCATGCGTTTAACGTTGTTGTTCACATATCAATCCAGAGTCCTCTTTGCAACATGGCATGTTGCGTTGTCGTCTTGATACCAGCAATCATCCATACCGTACGTTGCCCACAATGTAGGGAGGACATGATTGTCGAGAATATCACAGTATCTACCGGCATTCATCGCACCATCAACCTTCACCAGTGGGCCAGCCCCATACCAGGAGAAACAGGCCCATACCATCAATTCTCCTCCACCAAACTTTACAGTTGGGACGACACACTCGGGCAAAAGGCATTCTCCTTTTAAACGCCATACCCAAACACGTCCATCGGAACGGAAAAGGGTAAATCGCTACTCGTCACTCCAAAGGACGCGTTTTCAGTCATCCAGAGTCCAAGTACGGTGGTCTTTGGCCCATCGAAGGCGCGCTTTCTTTTTGGTTTTCGTAATCAAAGGCTTATGGACCGCCGAACGTCCAGTGTAACCTAACTTATGGGCCTCGATATGAAGAGTTTTGGTCGAAACGGCCACACCTGTGGCTTGTCTAAACTCATTAGCGATGTGATCCATGGATGTTTGACGGTTACTTCGAATCTCCCTGCCGAGCACTTGCCGGTCCCTGCTGGTGAGAACTGTACGTCGTCCACTTCGGGGTTTGTTCTGACAGTGTCCCTCGGTCTTGTAGCGACACACAACACGTGCTACAGTTGATTTTGAGCAGTTACGGAGACGAGATATCTCCCCAATTGACACCTTGGCAAGATGCAATCCAACCAACACACCTTCCTCGAACTCAGACAACTCTTCCTGTGGCGGCATCTTGACAGAAAACAACTCTAGTCGACTCCCCAGAGTATTTATAGGATATGGCTGACACGTTATACCTATTATTGCGCATGTGTCAGCTGTATTGTTGACTTTTCTACTTTTCGAGGAGTGTCCCGTCACTTTCTTCCAGATAGTGTATTTAGTTAGAAAAACAAAAAAGTAGATAGGAATTTAAAATTTAACAGAAAGCTTATTGCATTCACATTCCTAGCATGAAATTTTAATTTCTTTATTTCTCTTTTGAATAGTTGGAAATTAATAACAAATTTTAAACAGGTTTACTTAAATAATTTAAAGTTATCTAAACTTATTACATAAATTTATGTACTTTTTTATTTGAATTCAAAATATTTTTTTTTTCCATTTATAGTAGTTAAACACAATTAAATTTTGTTTTGAAATCAACTCATCTTAAAATAAAAGTGGTTTTCTTTAATATGATATGCTTAAAGTGATACATTGATAATGAGCTTACTATTACTACAAGCTTACTATTACTACTGAATTTATGCAGAATATTTTAAATTATGTGTTGTGAAATTGTAATATTACAAAAATAAAAGCTTTTCAAAGTAATTTAATTAATCCTTTACATTAACGAAAATCATTTTAAATCAGAAAATATAATTAATGAATGATGTCGGTTTGTTTATTATAATCCTGCATCACATTCACCGTGTGTTCATTGGCATTTTTCTCACATGAATTTTATAACTTAATCTAAAACAAAATGAGTTTGTTCTTAAAAAAATAAGATAATATTTCAAGCACGTAATTATTTCATTGTAAATTTAATTAATTTACTCTAAAAAATGAAGTTAATTAATTTAATAAATGAATTAAAGAACTTATTTGATTTATTAAATGTTTATTAAATCACGGAATGAACTCTTTATTAATATTCATATGATGAATTTTATATTTTGATTATGATAATTTTAATAATTAGTTTTGTTTTAAATTATGCGTTAGCTATTAGTTTTACTTATTGGTTTGATAATTATATCAAAAATTATGTTGATATAATTATCAAGCATAATTTTTACAACGTAGAAGTTACATAACGTAGAAGTAAAAAATAAATAATTTTATTCTATTTGAACTGCTTTTTTGATACTCATATTAATATTTCTTGATAAATTTCTTTTATGTAATAAATAATTTTATGATCAAGAATTGAAAAATAAATATTTTACTTAAAACTATATTTCAGAAATATTTTACTAACTTATAAAATATGAAAAAATTTCTAAATGTAATAATTCTAAATATAGTAATATTAACAAAACAAGAATTTAAAAAAAATTAATTCGTGTTTTGAAAGGGCTTTAATATAATTTTTATTACAATTACAAACTCGCAACTATATTCAATAAATTCTGTATATGCAGCATTAAATAAAAATCTTACATTTTAAATTTTCGTATTTTAATGATGATAAATGAAACAATTATTTAAACTTTTGAACTGAAAAAGAAACAAACCTTCCAGAATAAAATTTATTATATTTAAAACATTTTAAATACCTTTTGACATGGCATAATAACTCGAAAGCATTATTTATATATATATAAGCTTCAATTTTTTAAACATCAATCACATTTAAAAGATTTACGTCGAAACTGAATTATACTAAAAGCTTCACTCACACGAAAATGTACGATTTAAAATCCATACAAATGCTTAAACATCAGTAAAAAAGCCTTTTGGAAATATTTTTAAAGCTTCTTTATGAGTTCACATATAAAAATCCTTTCTCTTATATAATCTTTGATATCATTAAAGTTGTCATGGTTACACGAATCATGCAATTAAAGATGTTATTAAAATTGCCACGGCGTTAAAAATATTTTTTTCTTTCATTTTTTTTAAATTTATTTTATTTATTACATTTTTGTCCTTTCCTAATCTGTAATTCTATTTGAATAAATTATTGTTATTCATGTTTCAGAAATACTTCTATAGTGATAACATACCAAAGAAATTATAATGTCTTATCTCTAAGATGTGGATTAAATAATTAAATATTGTAATTTCAAATCCGGCTATTCTTACCGGGCTGCCTTTCAAACATGATAGATTTCTTCCTTAGACTTCAAAGAAGAGACGATGTGACCTGAACTTACGAAACAAAACGAGTTACGCACCAAAACTCTATTTAATTCAATACAAGTTATCTTTTAAGAAGGAACAAAATCGAGGCTTATACATCAATGTCAATTTTGTTTTTATTGAGAAACTTGTGAATGTTTTCAAAGGTATCCACAACTTTTTCTTTCGTAACAACAAAACAGAGAATCAATTAAAAGAAAACAGGCTATTAGATATGCATCTTAATTATCGATATAAACTTTAAATTGTAATGGATCATGCTAATTATTAGTACAATCTTTAAAAGGTAGACGTTTCGCTCTCAACGCTAACTATAATTATTTCAATGACAAAATAAATTTTAACTCTAACATCTACTAGCAAAAATTAGTTATGTAAAACATTTTATCATGTGCAAACATAACGTGACCCTGGTACGAAATCGGTAACGTCGCGAAAAACATGAAACTAGCAAGTTAAACTGAAATTTATTTTTTAAACATTGGCAAAAATCTTTATTTAAGATTTCAAAAACTCTGAAAAACTTCATTAACTTTTACAAAAATATTGAAGAGCTCATGATTTAATGCAATAATATTATATGAAATTCCAAAAAGTGACGCAGTCAATTCAATGAACAATTACAGTTAGCACAAAATTAAAAATACGATTTACAGGAAAAAAATTATTTACAGTTACACATCAATTGGTAACTGAATAAACTACGAAAACTGAGTAAATGCTGCTGAGGAGAGCTTAGCTATTAGAAAACAGAATTTTATAATTTTTGTTGGCAATTTTAAGATTCCTGAAGCTATTGATTATGATTGATCTTCTTGCACTACTGTGACTTAGCGCTTCTTCTTAGCTTGATTATATATATATATATATATATATAATTGATTATATATATATATTGATTTTATTTATATATATATATATATATAGTTGGTATTTTTGTAAGTACAGACAATCCCTTCATGGTTTAAGACACAGCCAGAACTATTAAGTAATTATAAAGCCAATGATTATTGATATTTTTTAATAGATTTTATGATTTATGACATTATAAATGCATATAAAACCATGGTCTTTAATTGTATTCCAGTGTAAAGAGAATTTTTGAAGTTCTCGAAGAGTTCTTCGAAGAATCCTTCTTTTAGTAGTGAAATATTATTTTATTGTTTAACGTCTTAAACAGTTAATATCAAGTCACAAAAAAGCAATACAAGAAAATAATATCTGCGATAATATCTAGCAAAAATTTATTTAATTATTAAATTTAATTAATAAAAATTACAATTAATATAGAAATTAATTTATACCAACAAAAATCTACTCATATTTCATACCACGATTTATTTAGTAATTATGAACTAAAGAGCTATAAATATCTACGGAATTTCAACATCCAAATATTTACTTCTAATTATGATATGAATAGAAATTCCGAAATACTTCTAGAATAGTTCAGTATCTTAAAAATATCTGTACCGAAAATTTTCATAACTAAACTAAATTCCTTAAATAAATTTCGTTAATCGAAAAAGACTACTATTATAAACATATTGATTCATAGTGAACTAAATCACTATATAAAGTCATTGACATGTTTACTAAAAGGAATATGGTTTTAATGAGATATTTATACTTTAAATCAAACAAATAATTTTTGACAAATAAGATTTTTTTTCTTGTAAGATGTTGACTTATTCGAAGAATTCTATATTTAATTATTTATGTGAGTGTTAAAGCAAGGACCGTTGAAAACATAGCTATATTTCAAGCAATATTATCAAGTACTATTTTCAAAGTACTGATTGTATATTTGTATTTCTAGCATTTCTCAACTGAAGAATTTTTTCTTTTTGAAGAAACTACTGCATTTTCTAAAGTACCTTTTTACATGAGTCTCATTTAGTATGTTATAAAACAATATATGACAATCATAAGATTAAAATTAATGAAAAATTTAATTTTTATGTTAAGCGCATTGATTAAAATTTAAAATTTCTGCAACAATGAACATAAACAAATCTTAGTAGATATTAAAAGTTTTGATTTAATGTTAAATGTTAATGTTAATTGCTTTGATTTAAAAATTTTACATAAAATACACATGGGGATTGATAATAGAATTAAATTATGTTGCATTATAATATTTTAAAAATGCTCAATGGGTAATTGAATATCTATTATTATAACCTAAATGAAAATTAAATTGCAAAATAGATACTTCACATCATCCCAAAAAATGAAGTCCTCATTTTTAACTCGAGAAATAAGTTTCTTAATAACTATTAAAAAAATTAATAGTTATTAAATAATAGTTAATAATTAATAGTTATTAATTAACTTAATAGTCTTAATAGAAACATATTATTTATTGAGCAATTTTTGTCTTCAAACCCAGAAGAAAAATATTTTGACTTGTTAATTTTGTTCAGGATTTAAAAAGTCATGAATGAGATGCCATATCAATTACACAAATAAAATTGAATTGAAATGTGTATTAAAATACTATCATAAATCACATTAATCTGATTAGAAACAAACTCATACATCACGATTGGCCGATAAGTCAAGAAAATTATTTATTGAGCAATTTTTGTACAATTTGTTTTAAAATTACAATGCAGCATTTTTTTTCTATTCAGTCTCCATGTGTGTTTTATGTAATATTTCTAGTATTTCTATTGATTAAATTTTTTAATAAATTTCGAGTATATTTTTTAATATATATTTTATATATTTTAAAAAAATATTTTTTAATTATAATATATTTTTTAATATATTTTTTTAATAAATTTCGAGTATATATTATTTTCGAGTGCATATGTTTGCGTATATTGTTTCTTTATGTTACGTACATTAAATGCTATTTATGATAATAAAAGACACTTTTGTCTTTTACTTTTGTCAAAAGAAACTTTAAAGACACACGATATTTATATATTTATATCAAATATATATTTCCAAGATATTAAATAATTTTTATGAAAAACATAAAGCAACTATATTGAATTAATTTATATCAATATTAAAACATATAGAAATTTGCAAAAAAATTGAAATAATAATAAATATTGAAATTATAATATAATAAAATATTTACACTGAAGAGAAACAAATTGCAGCCTAACACAATAACTCAAGAAACTAGATTGTCTCTGAATAGTCGTTACCGTAACCAAAAGGAAAGTCAAGTTAAACTTAATCTATCTTTACTAGCAATGTTTATCTAGTGATGACACTAAATCATCTCATATAGTTTAGTTTTTACTTTGTTATTTACGAAAAAGAGATACGTATCTCCTCAAACGTCCCTGTTAGACATAGAAGTAAAAAATAAAATCTTCAATACCGAAGTAAAAATATCTTAAATAAATATTGCCGTACCTTCTGAGCATATAATGGAGTTTTGCTTCAATCTGCTTTCCCAGACATATCGCTTTAGATTTCGAAAATTTGATATCATTTCGACGGCAAAAATGTATATAAATGTAAAAAAAAAAAAAAAAAAAAAAAGATTTTTTCCCCTCTCTTTCCCACTTTTTACTTGGTTCGTTTTTTATTTATATTCTATTTCTAGAAACGTACCCCATGTTTTTACGACAACATTTTGAAATTTTTATTCCATCTCTTTTTCAGCTTATCTAGATAGAAAAGTTTAGATATCGCTGGCTTTTAAATAAAGCAAAACTTTTCTTTTTTTTTTTTTTTTTTGCAGAGCAACCAATCGTCTGTGTGTATATAACTTTAAGATATATATATATGTATGTGTGCATTTATATATACATCATGAAACTTCCACATTCCTCAGGAAAATGTCCGCACATTCGGGAAGAATTTTTTTTTCTTTTTTTTTTTTTACTGTTTGCTTTTCTCCGGTGCGTTAAGGTGGAAGTTCGTGTTTATATTTATTTTGGGTTGGTGATGCGACTTCCCCGTTGAAGATGTTATATTCGGGAAAGTAACTTTTGTAATGCTTGCTTTGACAGTGAGATAGAAAGTTAAAGAACCTCCCAACTTTTAAAGCTGAACAGGAAAAGAAAGAATCACACGGATCATAAAATAAAATCGCAATTTTCTCTCTCGGAATACGTTTCGCTACTGAACAGCGCTCCACTAAGCAAAAATATATATTTTTTTATTCAACTTTAAAAGACCCGCACTATTTTCCCAAATATGTGAAACAATCTGTTGTATGCGTAGAATTTACTTCGGTATGATAGATAATGAAAATAAAGCACTAACAAAAATCATTGAAGAGTGCTGCTTTTATGTGAAGAAAAACAATTAAAAAATGTTGCAAATTGAACCTTATCTCACCTATGCAATGCTATATAAATTGAACTTCTCAAACTGCATAACAAAATATACTTTGAAATAATACTATATTGAAATAATAATAAATATTGAAATTATCATCAATTATATGGTGACACTGCAGAGAAACAAATTGCACCATAACACAATGACTCAAGAAACCAGATTGCGACTGAACAGTCGTTACCATAACCAAACGGAAAGTCAAGTTAAACTTAATCTATCTTTACTAGCAATGTTTATCTTGTGATGTCACTAAAACATCTCATATAGTTTAGTTTCACTTTGTTATTTACGAAAGAGAGATACGCATCTCCTCAAACGTCCCTGTTAGACACAGAAGAAAAAAAAAAATTCAATACCGAAGTAAAAATATCTTAAATAAATATTGCCGTACCTTCTGAGCATATAATGGAGTTTTGCTTCAATCTGCTTTCCCAGACATATCGCTTTAGATTTCGAAAATTTGATATCATTTCGACGGCAAAAATATATATATATATATATATATATATAAAAAGATTTTTTTCCCTCTCTTTCCCTCTTTTTTACTTGGTTCGTTTTCATTTATATTCTATTTCTAGAAACGTACCCCATGTTTTTACGGCAACATTTTGAAATTTTTATTCCATCTCTTTTTCAGCTTATCTAGATAGAAGAGTTTAGATATCGCTGGCTTTTAAATAAAGCAAAACTTTTTTTTTTTTTTTTTTACAGAACAGCCGTCTGTGTGTGTATATAACTTTAAGATGTATATATATATATGTGCATTTATTTATACATCATGAAACTTCCACATTCCTCAGGAAAATGTCCGCACATACGGGAAGAATTTTTTTTTTTTTTTTTTTTTACTGTTTGCTTTCCTCCGGTGCGTTAAGGTAGAAGTTCGTGTTTATATTTATTTTGGGTTGGTGATGCGACTTGAAGATGTTATATTCGGGAAAGTAACTTTTGTAATGCTTGCTTTGACAATGAGATAGAAAGTTAAAGAACCTCCCAACTTTTAAAGCTGAACAGGAAAGAAAGAATCACACGGATCATAAAATAAAATCGCAATTTTCTCTCTCTCGGAATACGTTTCGCTACTGAACAGCGCTCCACTAAGCAAAAATACATATTTTTTTATTCAACTTTAAAAGACCCGCACTATTTTCCCAAATATGTGAAACAATCTGTTGTATGCGTAGAATTTACTTCGGTATGATAGGTAACGAAAATAAAGCACTAGCAAAATTCATTGTAAAAAATGCTTTTATGTTGAGGAAATATAATAAAAAAAAATGTTGCAAATTGAACTTATCAAATTGCATAACAAAATATGCTTAAAATATGTTAAGAAAATAGGAAATGTATTGCAAATTTGTTTTTCATAGTTGGCGCAACAACCCCATGGTGAACTAAGGCCTTCTGACTATTAGCAGATTTTGAGACAGGAGATGTTTTTCTTTTTACAGGCTAGGGTCCCAACAATCATATTAAAAAGGGGCCTACTGTTTAAATTGAAAGTAAACACTTAATACAAACTTCCATAACATCGCTGGGACTCGGAAGCGAAAAACCTGTGGCACCCAGTGGAAGAACACTAGACACTCGACCATCAAGCCCATTGCAAATTAGTGCAATAAAAACAATACTTTAACCTTTCAGCTTGATACAATCTCGATATCTTATAATGCTACGATGCACGAACCACAGATTGTCTCATGATATCTTTAAAAATATAATTTGTAACTTTTGATAAAGATTTTCATCTTTTGACGGAAGACTCAAAAAAACATTCAAGGTGCATTATCCAACTTTTTGTTTAACAAAAATATTTTATTCAATGTTTTTTTTTATTGCTTAGTAGCAGATCAGATTCTTTGCCAAAAGTGCTAGCATGGTAATCTTATCTACGTATTGTTTTATTTCTACGTTATTTATTGCCAAAATCTTGTCTCATTTTAAAATTGGCTAAGCAAAGAGGATGGGGTTGATGTATCATCTAAATAACACATTAAAATAAATAGGCCTCTAAGGATCAACACATATTTGTGAATAAATATTTTTATGCACGAATAGAAGTGATAATTAAAACTATTTCACTGCTCTCTTTTAGGCTTGTTTAATACATTATATTA